>OV743435.1:49180636-50380636 GCA_928269145.1 Agriphila tristella
AAGGTTAAAATCACCCACAATTAGAAATTTATCATTAGGATTGAGAGTTATAACTTGTTCTAATTTATTAATAAAATTACTAAGCTGCGTAGAAAAATTATTACCCATATTTTGTTTACATAAATATATTACACAGATAGGTATGCAAAGTGGTATTCTCTAAGGTGATAGTTAACCACAAATCTTCGGCAGTGGAATGAAAGTTAGGTCGCGGATTAATATTTAAATGGCGTCGTGTCGCAAGAAGTATTCCGCCACCAAGGGATTGCTTTGTTAAATCATAATCACGGTCGTGCCGCCAAACGACGTATCTATCATCAAATAACTCGGTGTCGTTAACGCCTTCAACTAACCACGTTTCCGTAAGTATAATTATGCTATGACTCGACAAGCATAAATTACGATAAAATGTGTTGGTTTTAGATCGAAGTCCACGCACATTTTGGTAATACAAGCTTATAGTATTGTTATCTGTATTAGCCATTAGGATTAGAATAAAATGCAACACCATAGAAAAATAAAAATAAACGTATTTGTATAATTATGAACGTGGTCCAATGAAGGTAGCAATTTACGTAAGTATGTATAGCACTGCTCAAATAATGAACGCGTGAACCTGTCGCAGTCACAGCGGAGTTGCACTTAACTTCACAAATAAATCGTATCGATGAAAAAATTTGTAACGAAAAAAACAGTATACGAACGGCGATAAACACATTAAAATGCGAGCAATTATTAAACATAACGGTTAAGTACATTTTCATTTGTATCGAATGAACATCAGGACTAGACATAAAAACATTTAGATGATGACTAATGAATAACGATGGGGACAAAGTACTATGCGCATAGAACGGCCGGTGAGCGACTGATACGCACAGCCGCGCATTCGAACAATAATGACGATTAGTTAAACGGGTGCAAGGAGTAGCGAGTAAGTGAGAATCCGATGCGCACAACGCTAATTGCAGGGGCATTTCCAGGTCGACCTACGATCCGTACCCAGTTTCCTCCAGCCGGTCTCAGTCAATCCAGCACAGCTAAAATCCAGGTGTTTCCCACAAGAAGAGCACTGGACGCCATCGGAAAATTGATTATTACAAGTAGCACATCTGACCATCTTGAATAATTAATTTTAATCCACAATTTAAAAAGAATGAAAAGGTTTACGATATATGAGATTTGAAGAAGTGCACGTACGCTCTGGTCAGTTGCCCACACCTGACTGCTATTAGTTCTCTTCCTTCGAACATCTTCCGAAAATGCTTCATTGACATGTAGATGGAAAGTAATTCCCTGTCGTAGGTACTATACTTTTGTTGCGTAGCGGAAAATTTCTTTGAGTAGTATCCAAGTGGTTGCCAGGTGTCGTTGACATATTGTTGTAGCACGGCGCCCGCACATGTGTTTGATGCGTCGCAGAATAGTGCTTGCGGTACGTTGTTTTGTGGATGTGCTAGTAGCGCTGCGTTTTGTAGGCATGTCTTGGATTTTTCGAATGCTTCGGTTGCTTCGGTTGACCACTGGATTTCCGTCTTGTCGCGTTTCTTCGAATTGTGTAGGTATTGGTTGAGCGGTGCTTGAAGTGATGCGGCGTTCGGTATGTGTTCTCGATAGTAGTTGATCATACCGAGAAAAGTACGTAACTGCTGAATGGTTTTCGGTCTTGGGTATTCAGTGATGGTAGTTACTTTTTCTTGAGGTGGAATGATGCCAGTGGATGATACTTCGTAGCCGAGAAACTTGACTGACTTCTTGCCGAAAACACATTTTGACGGGTTGATGGTGATACCAGCGTCTTCTAAACGTTGTAGTACGGTGCGTAGGTGTTCTCTGTGTTGCTCTTCTGATTCTGAAGCTAGGAGTAGGTCGTCCACAAAAGGGAAAACGAAATCAAGTCCTCGAAGTACGTCGTGGATGAATCGCTGGAACGTTTGACCTGCGTTCTTCAGACCTGGGCACATTCGAGGAAACTCGAATAAACCAAATGGAGTTATGATGGCTGTCTTCTCAATGTCGGCTTCTTTGTTTGGTATTTGTGAGTAGGCTCGATTCAGGTCTATGGTGGAGAAGATGGTTTTGCCAGCCAGTTGGTAGGTGAAGTCCTTGATTCTGGGTATCGGATATCGGTCTGGTTTGGTTATGGTATTCAGTCGGCGATAGTCTCCACAGACTCTCAGGTCTCCGTTTTTCTTCGGTACAACGTGAAGTGGGCTGGACCAGGGACTCTTGCTTGGTCTGCATAGGCCTTGCTGCATCATCGATTCGAATTCCTTTCTGACGGCTTCGTAGCGGTGTGGTGGAATGGGTCGAGCGCGGCTGTGCAGCGGTTGTCCGGTTGTTTCGATGTGATGTTCCACTCGATGTTTCGGTGTGAGATTCATGGAGGTGAGACGTGTGATGCCGGGAAAGTCGTTGAGTATTGTCGTCGTACCACTTTAGCTGATGTTGGCTAAGCTATGTAAGGGAGTTAGTTCCTAGCTTCTATCTTGAGGTTCTTGAATATAAACTCCGATGAAGTTGTAAAAATGAATGTATGTCGTGGTATGATTGTTCTAGGTCGATGCTTCGTACTGTAGGTATGTTGGTGTAGCAGCCGGGAGCGTGGATTGATAACTTTGTGACGTTATCGATCAGTCTTCGGTTCTTCATGTCGACGAGAAGTTCGTGATGACAGAGAAAGTCGGCTCCGATGATTGGCTTGCTGACGTCGGCGATGATGAACTTCCACTTGTACGGTCTTCGTAGGTTCAGATCCAGTTCAAGTGTTTGTTCGCCGTAAGTACTTATAGTGGTGTTATTAGCAGCATACAAGTTGAATGGTAGTGGCTTCATTGTTGACCCTCTCTTCCGTGGAATGACTGAGACGTTGGCACCAGTGTCGATGAGAAACTTCAGTCTTGATTTCTTGTCGGATACGAAGAGACGGTATGATTTGCCTAGAACGTCGGATCCCGCCTCATCTAACGTTCGGTCTAGTTTAACGGCGTCGTTCCTTCATTATTCTTGTTTTCTTGTTTTGCTTGCGAGTCGTCGAATGAACACGGAGGTTGGCATTTTCGTGCGTTTCTTCCAAATCGGTTGTGATAGTAGCAGTAGCGCGATGACTGTTCGGAGCGGTGATAACGTGAGCGAGACGGCGAACGTGTGTTAGAGCGAGAGCGCTGCGGACGTCGGTCGTAGCGTGAACGTCCGTGTTGATATGGCGGTCTTGAGCGTAGGGAAGCAACTTCGAGTGACAATCTTTGGATTTCTTCGATCAGGAACTGCGTATCTTGCGCTTGAGCTTGCGATGGGGATTGAACTTGACGTGATGAGGCGTGGCTTGATGGTTTTTGTGACATCGCGCTGATTTCTTGTATCTGCTCCAGCATTTTGTCGGCGAGAAGTGCGAGTTCGTCCAGAGCGGCGGTTTTGCTGATGGTGTCGCTGACGACGAGTACCGGTCTCACGTGGGCAGGTAGGTGGTTCATCCACATGAGACGGAGGGTTGACTCGGGCACTTTTTCGCGAGCAAGGTCTCGCATACGACAAAGTAGTTGAGATGGTTTTTGCTCTCCGAGTTCCATTTCTGAAAGCAGCTTCTGGAACTGTCTTCCTTCGGATTCCTCGTAGACGGAGATTAATCGATTCTTCAGAGCGTCGTAATATTTTTCAGCTGGTGGGTTGTAGAGCAGATCGCTGATTTGTTCGATGTCCTGTTTTTCAAGTTGAGCGATGACCATTTGTGCCAGCTGCGTTTGTCCTTTCTTCAGTTCATGGGTGGCGGCTTCGAACGTATTGAACCATAGCCTTGGTCTGTCGCGCCAAAATGGTGGAACGCGCATGGAAAGTGAGATTCCGGCGACTTCGGTGGGGCTTGACATCGTGGGCTTGGCGGTTGCTTGAGCACAGGGGTCTTCAGTATCTCCTGGCATGACGATTTTCTTGTTGAAGGTTGCTTGTATTCAAACGAGGGTGTCACCACTTTAGCTGATGTTGGCTAAGCTATGTAAGGGAGTTAGTTCCTAGCTTCTATCTTGAGTTTCTTGAATATAAACTCCGATGAAGTTGTAAAAATGAATGTATATTTGTAAAAACTAAACCTACTTAAGTACTAAAGGATTGCTTACAACTAGTATATAAAATCAAACGATAAAGTAAAACTTAAATCTATAAACGGTAGAGGGCGCTTGCGAGCTCTCAACAACGGTGCGCGGCGGCGCTCGATTTAGTAGCCAGCGGTCACCGGAGAGAGCGGACGTATCGACGCGCGCGAAGCGTGGCGCGTCGTATGCACGAGATCTTTATGAAATGTATTGCAGCTTGCGGCTGCAGCTACACTTACACAAAAGCCTAACATGTCTGTACAAACATTTCACCTTAAATACACGAAACTTAAATATTCAGTAGTTTTGTATTTTTTACATTTTTCCTATTTCCTTTCCTTCCTACTTCCGCCACTACTTTTAAAGCGGGCTACTCACAGCCCTGCATGCAGGGCTTTGAGACGCTCACTTTATCTATCTATCACTAGGCGATGGCTACACGCGTGGTAAGTACTGTGATCCAACAGTATTATTTATCCTGATAAATAATTTTGAAAAAAGAAATATATGTAGTTTACTTCCGCAAACAATATATGCAAGATGCACCGCCCGCCCGCCCGCAATAATATGCACATGCACACCACAAAATATCAGTGCACAATACCTGCATTTAGCAAGACAGCAACACACCCCATACAGCCATTCTGGTAGCGGTTACGACTTAGTGTGCACACATTTGTGTCGAAACATATTTTTTCAGTAACTTTGTTCCGTCACAATGAGTAGCCGTGTCGACCGTTGTTCCGTCGCCGTTTCGAAAAGTGGGGACGATTTGTAACATTTGGTAACAGTAACTTTTAGTCGCACTGCGCTGTCGCCGCGTAGTCACATCGCGACGTATTTGTGCTCACTTCTATCAGGAATTCATTCATTCATTCGTTCAGCAGTTCCTTTGACTCGTGAAGTGACAAATATGGTGACATGAACTATTAATTAAATTAAAAGGTAGCGCCATCTTTTTCCAGGCAAGTAATATTTATAAACAGATTTTGTTCAATATTGTTTTTATTAATGCTCAAATCGTAATGGGAAAAAATTTGACTGTGTAATTTCATTAAATAGAATGAAATTTACTAACGCGCTACAATATTATCACAATTTTAGTATTTTGGTGGTAAGTAAACATTATTTATTTGTACACACCGAGTGCTCAAATGCTTTTAATTTATTCATAATAGTTAATATCAAAACAAAAAATTATATATTTTAGCAATATTAAACAGTAAAATTGATAAATAATAAAGAAAAGCATTTTTGTTAGGTGAAAATATTCTCGTCACAACTAGTCACAAAGTAACTATAATGTGTTGACATGGTTACGTAAAGTCGTCACAAAGTAACGGGAATTCAAAAATGGTTTCTCAATTTTTTTGCTTCCAGCGTTTCTCAAAGTTTCGATATTTGTTGCAGGGTCAAAAAAATCCAACATTTCTAGAACAGGCGGTCGCAGTCAGAACAAAGAAAAATAAATTATGCTACTTATAAAAGTGGAATATTGGCTATTTCAACTCGTGAGATGTACTCGTACCTATTAAACTGAACAGATTGCATAACCTATTTTATTAGGAAAGGGGCTGTTTATTTAAACTGAAATAAATATTATACCTTTTTCTTATTAGCTTCTCATTTTACAACTAACCCCAATGTTGTCATGCTAATAAGTCAATACCTACATAGTTGGTTTGATCGGCATGATCAAACTTTAGCCTCGCCCCCGTAGCATGTCCATCGAAACATGATAAAATCGCGTGATATAGCGTTTTATCAACATTCAACTGTCGAAATACATTGTCTTTTGACAGTTACACGTGATAAATCGCTATATTATATCGTGTTTCGGTAGGCATGCTAGGGGGCAGAAAACTAAAGGTAATATTTGAGAATGACTGGATTTGGTGACGCTCATTTGTATAAGTTAGGTTATCTGGTATTCCGGAACATTGTCGTAACGTTACAACACAATGTGTTGTAACGTTACCATCCCGTTACCACACATTGTTACAACTTTGTACTCTAGTTGCAAACCGAGCACAAAGTGTATAGAATGTATGGACACAAATCATTGTGAATTATGTCGACACAGCGACAACACAAAGTTACTGAAACTAATTTCCGTAACATTGTTACTGAACTGTTACAACACCTTTAAACAAAACCCCACACAGTCGCAAATAGTCGCAATGTGTCGTAACAGTTACGAAACTGTAGCGACTTGTTACATCTGTTGAAAATCTGTGACCAAAAATGGCTGTATGGGACCTTGCACCTTCACCAATTAGGCTACTCTACACGTGTTTCGCCCCAACCCGGGGCATCCTCAGGAGTTAGATCGTGCGTAAACTAACACCGAATGAGCAACATCGCCCTCCGACACCGTATTTATTCTCTTCCTCCCCACTCCGCACCGAGTGACTGACAGCGTTTGAAGAATGTTGCCAGTTTCAAATAAAAAGGAAAAAGGAAGGAAAATGATTTTAATTTAAATTGTGTACAAATAAATTTATATACATTAAATAATTTGTTTTATTAATAAGATATTTAATTTTAAGAATTATTGTTATTTGAGAAAATACGCAGCAATGGCGAGGAAAAAGGCGTATTTTCTCAAATAATAATAATTCCTGAAATTAAATATCTTATTAATAAAACACTTTTTATTTAATGGCTTAGGTTTAAGCAATCACCAGATATAATGAAATATAACGCCCAAAAATCGTAAGTACTTACCAGAATTTAATCCCCATTTTAATATGAAATTATCACCAATAAACGTAAAGTTCGCTAACCTAAAAAACGCAAGTATCTTCAGAATAATCGCTGAGCTACCCAAAAAGGCCACACATGCACCAAATCTGTACTCGCATTTTATTTAAAAATTTCATCCAAATATGTTAATATATAATAATTTTATCCTAATAAATCATTGTTTACCCAAAAAATATAAATGAAGTTCTAAAGGTTTACCGATACACCGTAAAATGTTTACTAAAGGCTATTTATACAAATAAGTACTACTTACCCAGAAAAAGTGAATATTTTATTTTTGTATCTACTGTCCATCAGCCATTTTTAATGTCCCCACTGCAGGGGCACAGGCCTTCTTTATGGGTGGTAAGGAGGATGGAACATAACCCACCACGCGGGCCCAATGCGGATTGGTAGGTGTTAAGGACTGCAAATGCAGCCGGGACCAACGGCTTAACGTGCCTTTCGAAGCACGGAGGAGCTCGAGATAATAAATTTTTGGTCACCCATCCCATGACCGACCTTTGCGAACGTTGCTTAACCTCCGCAATCGCCGGGCCAGGCGCTAAACCACTGCGCCACCGAGCTCCTCCTTGTATCGGTTACCGGCAATGTGTATAATCCGGCATTGTATATAATGCCTGAAACGATCAAGCAATCATTCCTCTTTCCCCCCGGATCGCGAAAGCGTTTAGACGTCTTTTCTGTGCCAGTTTATTTCCGATTTTAAATTAAAACATTATTTTATTTAAATAATTTCGAAAAATATTAACCAAAACTACCAGGCGCGCAGTGCAGCGGAAGAGGTTACTCATAACTGTGAGTAGACACACTACTAACCACGCCCCCTACGCTCGCCCATTGGTCAGCCCCCGCCCGCCGCGGCGCATCCTTGCGACGCCTGCGCATATTAATTGGTGTTTAATTGAACCGCCCCACAAGCGACAATGTTCCACTCGCCCAATGACGGCAAGTACGGCTCAGACCCCAACATACCTCTTGCTACGGAGCGCGATGAATCATTTCCATTCGCAACTAAAAACACACGAACGAAGCGCCGCCACGACGATGTGTTAAAGGAAGAACTGAGCGCTTTTAAGGCAGAGATAAGGAGCCTGTTCGCCACCTTTTCAACCCAACATAATGATAAACTTTTGAAAATACAACAATCACTAGAAAACATTCAAAAAATAAATTCAGGCATTGAAAAATCCATGGAATTCCTTTCCGATGAATTTGAAAAAATACAAATAAAAACGAAATCTTTAGAGGAAGAATGTAAATCCAACAAGACGCTCATAGATTCTCTTCGAGAAAAAATAGAGGCTTTAGAGCGAGACAACCGTTCCACTAAAATAGAAATTAGAAATGTCCCTATGAAGGAGAAAGAGAAAAAGACCGACCTTTCGAGCTATGTTCTGAATTTATTTCAGGCCCTAAACCTAGATTTGAATTCGTCTGATATACATGATATTTATAGATTACCGGGCAAAAAGGGACAGAAAAAACCTTTAATAGTCGAGCTACCTAATATAGCACAAAAATCTAAATTACTCTCCGCTGTCAAGACACACAATAAAATCCATAAAGACACCAAACTCAGCACGGCTCACATCGGGATTTCTGGACAAAATGAACCTATCTTTGTCGCCGAACACCTTACTCAACAAGCTTCACGGCTGTATTACCTGGCGCGTAACATGAAGAAAGAAGGGAAGATTAAATATTGCTGGACGTCTGACGGCCGCATACTGATTCGCAAGGCTGACTCGGCTCCAACCATTCAAATAAAAACTGAACTTCAGTTGAACGAATTCACCGAACTAAAGTGACTAGCCGTTTATTCCTATTATTTCTCTTATTTCTATTGTTGTTTTAGTTTTAATGCATGCAAAAAACAGATTTTTTACTTCTCTTTTACTATTTTAAAAGAAAATCATAAAATGTCTTACTTTGTATACTTTACTTTTATCAACCAATTGAAACAAAATTGCACTATACACTTTTTTAACAACAAAACCACTAAACGATCACACACACTACATCTCAAAAAACCTGCCAAAATGAGTCTATTATATTTCAAAACGATTTTTTATATTGCACTCACATTCTCGACAGTTCCAGGATTTTTGCTTTTAAACAAGAAACTGCCGCATATACGACTATTATCTACTCAAACTTACAATCTTTGTAACATTCACACCCATTGAAAATGTTATTAATAACATTGACGATTTTTCTGTTTCTAGCGCTCATCCTTGCTCTGTCGAGAATGTCGCAACGTATGTTAACAATAGCAAAGGTCTAAAAATAATAACACAAAACATACGTTCTATTAACACTAACATACTGGGTTTTGAAACTCTTCTTCAAGGACTACCGTTTGAAAACGATATTATATTATTAACCGAATCGTGGCTCTCCTGCTCAACTAATCAAACTGTTCCATTAATAAATAACTATAATGCGCACTCCACAAAACTGCACCTCAACCAATGTGATGGCGTTGTAGCTTATGTTAAATCTGACTTAAACTACTCGGTTGAAGAACCGAATATACAGATGGCTTCTTGTCTCCTAATCAAGTTGTCAAATAGCACGGCTGTACTCGGCATCTACCGTTCACCTTCTAATGACTCAATTGACACCTTTCTAGCCTCTTTGTGCAATATTTTAACAACTTTAACATCGTTTAATAATGTCATAATTATAGGTGATATAAATATCAATATAACCCCCTCAACTGAAGACACTCGTGCCTCCGATTACCTTAACACTTTAGCCTATCATGGATTTTTACCCGGCCATACTCTCCCAACCCGTGGTCCAAACTGTTTAGATCACGCTTTTTTAAAAACCAACGTATCTTCAACTACCCTTGTAATAGACTCCACCATAACAGATCATTCCGCCGTGTTACTATGCCTAAATAATGATCAAATACGTATCCCCTGTGAAACCACTGTACGCAAAATCGACTATAATGGTTTGGATCACTCAATCAATAATATGGATCTTTCTATTATTTATCAGACAGATGACCCAAATCGAGCTACGGACCTCTTAATTAACACCTTAAATACAGCCTTAAAAGAAAACACCTTTGTTAAACGCCTTCCACGTCAAAAGCGCATCCTCAAACCCTGGATCACTCCAGGAGTGCTGCGTTGTATTCGGAATAGGGATGCCATGCATCGAAAATTAAAACGAAACCCAGGTAACACTATCTTAAAGCTCACTTACACTAGGTATCTCAACTTTTGCACAAAACTACTAAAAAAACTCAAAAGACAGTTCGACAAGAATGAGCTTCTTAAAGCAGGTACTAATCTAAAAATGTTGTGGAACTCTATCAAGCGAATAACTCAAATGTCACAGTCCAAACAACCTTCAACCCACCTACTTCAATCGTGTGTCACTCCAATTGCCTCTGTAAATCGTACAAACTCTTACTTTGCTACGATAGGAGAAGAATTAGCCAATAAAATCCCTAAGCTTCAAAACCAGCAGATTCCATACAGCCTATCATGCTCGCAATCATTTGTCCTTCTCGACACTGACCAAGACGAGGTCTTCACCACTATTATGTCATTAAAAACTAACAGCGCTGTTGGCTGGGACAATATTTCCTCCGCTATTCTCAAGCGATATGCTGCCATTCTTACTGCACCGTTAACACACATATTTAACAATTGCTTTCGCTTGGGAATCTTTCCCGATGCTTTTAAAAAAGCCAACATCCATCCCATCTATAAGGGTGGGGATAGGGCTTCGCCAGGTAATTATAGGCCTATAGCCGTCCTTACGTCGCTCTCCAAAGTTCTTGAACGCATCATCAATATACAGCTTATTCACTTCCTAGAAACCAACAACCTTATTTCACCGAACCAATTTGGTTTTAGACGCAATATCTCAACATCCGATGCCGTTCTTGAACTTATAAATAGTATCGTTACCTCTCTTAACAATCGCAAAAAGGTAGTCTCCATCTTTCTAGACCTTCAGAAGGCTTTTGATACCGTTCCAATCCCCACCCTCCTAATCAAGTTAGAAAGACTTGGCGTCCGAGGTGTACAACACAACCTATTCAGCAGCTATCTCCTGGAACGGTATCAAAGAGTGAAAATCAACGATACCTACAGTGACTACCTCCCTGTATCCTATGGCATTCCGCAAGGGAGCATTCTAGGGCCAACCCTCTTCCTCGTTTTTATTAACGATCTCTGCAATTTACACATCCCTAATGGCAAAGTAATCTCTTTTGCGGATGATACAGTGCTCACATTTACAGCGAACAACTGGTCAGATGCCATGTCTTCCGCCCAAAACGGTTTCAATGCTGTCAACTCATTGTTAGCATTGAATACACTCACCCTTAATGCATCGAAAACCAATTTTGTAACATTTTCTATTCGTGATGACTCCCAACCTACACCCTCCCCAACCCTTATAGCCCATACCTGTCCTACCCCGAATCTCAATAATTGCTCTTGTCCCCCAATTGCATCTGTTCCCTTCATAAAATACCTCGGAATTATTGTTGACCGGAATCTCAACTTCAAACTTCACATTGAAGCCCTTACATCTCGGGTCAGGAAGTTAATATATATATTTAGAAGGCTTCGCTATGTTGCTTCCAGTACTATTATTAGGACCACTTACTTCGCTCTATGCCAGACCATCGCCACATACTGCATCACTGCATGGGGTGGCTCTGCAAAAACTAACTTATTGCAGTTGGAAAGGGCGCAAAGAGCGGTCCTAAAAGTAAGTACATTTCGTCCTTTTACCTTTTCCACTAAGGAACTTTACTTACAATGTAAAGTCCTATCTATACGCCAACTATTTATAATGCATAGCCTTCTGTACATGCATGCACGAACACCCTTTATACACTCCGATAAGAGAAGAAAACACGAAGTTTGTCTTACCCCTATAACCAACTTCTCATTTACAAAAAGATTTTTAATTTTTCTCGGACCATACTTATATAATAAAATTAATAAACTCATTTCCCACCATCAACTACCATCAACAAAATGTAAAAAAACTATCTTTGACTGGCTTCTTGGTCAAACGTACGACGAGTCGGAAAGTTTGTTGGTAGTGGTATCATAAGTGCAGGGTACGGTACTCTCATACTTGCACACGCGCATCTCGTACATACACACACACAAAAACCCACTCACACACAAACACCCACTCACACACACACCCACTCACACACACACACACCCACTCACACACAAATACTCACACACACACACCCACTCACACACATACACCCACTCACATACATACACACACACACACACACACACACACAGGCATACTCGCAGGCAACACAACACTTACACAAAAAAAATTAAGTGCATTCTTCTTTAAGTATTAATGTAATGTAATATTTCATTGTCTTTACTTTACGTTATGTTATGTAAAAGTAAGATAAAATATAAAATGTAATAGTTATCCTATAAACTAGCCACGATGATATTATTTAAGGTTTAATATGGGGTAGGGGCTGAATCCCTAATTACAGGTTATTTCATAACCTAGTAGGGTCAGCTAAGACTATTATAATATTTTCCTTTTGCCTTAAAATCTGTACTTGTTACTTGTTTACTATAGCTATAGCTATTTCTGATGTGACAATGTAATTTTGGTATTAATAAAGAGTTTTTTTTTTTTTTTTTTTTTTTATCTATGAAATAATATTCATTTTATACATTGCCTAGGCATTGTATACAATGCCTGCTAGTCCACCGGCAATGTGTAAAATAAGTTTATTTTAGGTTGTCTGTAATAAAAAAATAACCTTTAACCTAACCCGGGACCTACAGGAGTAAAGCAGGTTCGATTCCAAACTCAATGAGCCCCCCCGAGCCCCCCTCGAGCCCCCCTCTAGCCCCATTCGAGCCCCCCTCGAGCACCCTTGAGCCCCCTCGAGCCCCCTCAAGCCCTCCTAGACCCCCCTCTCGAGCCCCCCTCAACCCCCCCCTCAAGCCCTTCCCTTGAGCCCCCCCTCGAGCTTTCCCCGTGCCCCCCTCGATCAAAATCTTTTTATTTTACACATTGCCGGTGGACCAGCAGGCATTATACACGCTGAAATTTTAATCATTTGTTCAAAAAAAATCAGCTGTTCCATTCCATACAAAAGTGCAATACCTACTCGACCTTAATGTATGGAACTGCTGATTTTTTTTTGCGAGTAGGAGAGTTGGCCCCATAGTAAAAGTTGCTTGTAATCATGAGTGGAACCACCACACGGCGGGAACCAAATGATTAAAATTTCACCCTGTATACAATGCCTAGGCATTGTATAGAATGCCTAGGCAATGTGTGAAATAGACAATTTATTTATATTCATTCTATTTCATACATTGCCTAAAAGGGCCAGGCATTGTATACAATGCCTAGGCATTGTATACAATGCCTGCATTTCATACATTGCCGGTGACATATCTACTAACTAGACTAAAATAATGATTTCAAACTAAAGAAAAACTCATATTTTAGCGATATTATTAACAGTAAGCAACCCTGGCAACAGGCCTGGACGACAGAGCGGGGCGGGGGAAGTAGTTATATAAAGTCTGTCCATCCCATAAAGTTAATATTACTAACTTTATGGTCCATCCTTACTTGTCTTATATGGTAAACAATCTTCACCCAACTCTTTATTGAAATAATCATTTATAAAATACAACAAATGGTTTTCCACACATAAATTATTAAATAAATTGTTAATAAATAAACAACAATTTCATAAAGTTACTAACATATTTTTAAATAATGATAAGACGTATGACAACTGTCAAAAACTGTTTACTAAATAAGACAAGTAAGGATGGACAGATTTTAAATGGCGGCATTTGGGACGCGGACAAGGTAGAGTCCGTTCTAGTCAGTTTTATTTATTCTTATGCCGCCGCGAGACTCAACCAATTTGCCTTCAATATAATATACTTGGTTATATGCATACATTTTATGGCAAACGTAGTAATATATTTGGGTAGTAATGACACAAAACTTTGCTAGTTAAAATTTGGTGCACGCGTGGCCTTTTTGGGTTATGAAAAGTTTTTGTAGTGCAGTCATGACTTAAATAGCACGGAAGATTTTGGTACAGGTTTTATTTATTTGTATATTTTATATTTTTTTTGGATGAGGCTGTTTGGGGTAGCGATTGTTTTTTTGGTGGTCATTAAATTTCATCCCTTATTTAATGTATATAAATTTATTTGTACACAATTTAAATTAAAATAATTTTTCCTTCCTTTTTCCTTTTTATTTGAAACTGGCAACATTCTTCAAACGCTGTCAGTCACTCGGTGCGGAGTGGGGAGGAAGAGAATAAATACGGTGTCGGAGGGCGATGTTGCTCATTCGGTGTTGGTTTACGCACGATCTAACTCCTGAGGATGCCCCGGGTTGGGGTGAAACACGTGTAGAGTAGCCTAATTGGTGAAGGTGCAAGGTGTGTTGCTGTCTTGCTAAATGCAGGTATTGTGCACTGATATTTTGTGGTGTGCATGTGCATATTATTGCGGGCGGGCGGGCGGTGCATCTTGCATATATTGTTTGCGGAAGTAAGCTACATATATTTCTTTTTTCAAAATGGTTTGGGACTTCCGCCGGGTGGCGCCTGATTCAATCAAATACCTGATAAATAATACTAATAATAATAGACCCCTGGGTCTATTCCATAAAATAATGAAAAAGTACAGTAATTTACCATAGTAGAGTATTTCTCAAAAAATTTGTACCATAACGAAAATGTTGTAACTAAAAATGCCACGAAATGGTTACATGTAACGCAATGGTACAACAAAAATGTAATCATGTAACGAAATTGTTATTGTTAAGCATAGTTTACATTTCCCTAATAAATTATTTTAATGTTATGTGTAACATGTATGCTTAAACATGTAAACATAGTCCATACTTTTTTAAATGTTTAAAACGATACATACAACTGACAAAGATTTCAATATTTAAAAATTATTGCGAAATAAAACCACATTTTTCTGTACATTTGTATAGTGTACAACTAGCTTAATTTGAAATGTAACTAAACTGTGTATAAAACATTTTCGTAACGTAACAAAACGTAACTATTTTTTTTACAATAATAACCTCAAAATTAATTTGACTAGTCAAAACGCATTTTATCGCAAGAAACCAAAATAATTATAAATCTTATTATTTTATCTACAACTATTAATATTTTATGAAATAGGCCCCTGATTTAATACTGATGGATTACAGTACCAGGCGTGTAGCCGTCGCCTCACACCTCGAGTCAGAATGGCTGAATGGCTATCATCGTCTGCGTCTCTCTTATCAGTAAAAAAAAGAGACGCATTGATAGCCATTCAGAAAACTGAAAAGTTTTAAGAGCTTGTAATACCCCCCTTGGGGCCGCATTATGATCTCTTGAATCCAGCCTGTCTAGCATGACCGATTTATATCGCGTGATATAGCATTTTATCGACACTCAACTGTCAAACTCCTTTGTCTTTTTGACAGTTAAACGGGATAAAACGCTATATCACGCGATATAAATCGGTTAAGCAAGGCAGGCAGGCAGTTTTTTGTTTTGTTTCTAATACCTATGTGGAAAATACCGTTATTATTTCATAACGCGTTATTTTTATGAAATTGGGGTAGTATGAATTACGATACTATGGCAACACCGGCTCGCATACTAATGCATGAAAAAACCGGACTCAGTGCATTGCTTGGAAGACTCCGTTCTTAGAGAAGACTCATCTTAATATAAAAATAGCATTGTGAATGCAAAAATCTAAAAGTTTAAAATTATATAACTGTTTCAACTTAATTGATTGTCTAGCACCTTTAATGGGGCTGCCTTCAAATGTCGAAGTAATTCTCTTCACATTGGTGAGATGGCGCTGATCTTCAGCGGAAACGTAAAAAGTATTAGAAAATTTCGCCAAATTCATTGGTGGCTCGGTAGCATAATTGGTAGTGCATTGGGCCGGATCCCCAAGGGTGCGGGTTCGAATCCCGTCTGAGTTGCTACGGGTGAGTCGATTTTATCTAATATTTTTTCATTATTTATTCATCTTAATATAAAAATAGCATTGTGAATGCAAAATTCTAAAAGTTTAAAATAACAAGCTAAGACTAAAAATATACCATCTCCTATCGGAGCACTCGTCAAAACGATTCAAACGAGCCCAAACTCGATGGGGTTGCATGGTTTTATTACAGATCCCAGTGCCCTTATTCCGGCTGCATCATCAGACCCTGGAAACTATTTCCCAACAAAGAACTCGTCAAGACGATTCAAACGAGCCCAAACTCGATGGGGTTGCATGGTTTTATTACCGAGTTCCAGTGGTCTTCTTCCGGCTCCATCATCAGACCCTAGACACTATTTCCCAACCATGTACTCGTCAAGACGATTCAAACGATCCCAAACTCGATGGGGTAGCGTGGTTTTATTAAAGAGTTCCTATGGCCTTCTTCCGGCTCCATCATCAGATCCTCGGACACTATTCCCCAACAAAGTACTCGTCAAGACGATTCAAACGAGCCCAAACTCGATGGGGTAGCGTGGTTTTATTATAGAGTTCCTAAGGCCTTCTTCCGGCTCCATCATCAGATCCTGGGACACTATTTCCCAACAAAGTACTCGTCAAGACGATTCAAACGAGCCCAAACTCGATGGGGTAGCGTGGTTTTATCATAGAGTTCCTATGGCCTTCTTCCGGCTCCATCATCAGATCCTCGGACACTTTTTCCCAATAAAGTACTCGTCAAGACGATTCAAATGAGCCCAAACTCAATGGGATTGCACGGTTTCAATATTGAGTTCCTTTGGCATGGCCTTCCAGCTTCATCATCAGACCTTGGACTTTATCTCCTATTAGAGTTTTCGTCAAGACGATTCTAACAAGCCTAATCACAATGGGGTTGTATGGTTGCATCATTAAGTTCCTGTGGCCTTCTTCCAGTTCCATCATCAGATCAGCTCAGTGACACCATAATATTGCATTGTATTCCAGTTCTGACCTATGTTCAAAATTTCAAGTCTCTAGCTCATCGGGAAGCTAGTTTAAAATCGTTCGCAAACTTTGTGGACAAACAAACAAACAAACGAGAAAGCAACCTAATAAAAACGTATTAATAGAAATAGAAATAGATAGAAATAGTTTTTTTTTTATTTAAATAGAATTATTACAAGTTCTTTTAAATCGTCCATTTTTTTCCCCCCCTACCAATTACAGTTGTTCTAGCTGTCTTAGTAATTACTGCACTTCTAATTGTATTCTAAGACAAATTTCAGGTCGTTTGCGTGCCTGGTCAATTGCGAATTCATTTCAGGTCGTTTGCGAATCTGGTTGATTGCGGATTCATTTCAGGTCGTTTGCGTATCGGGTCATTTGCACGTCTGGTAAGTTGCGAATTTGAAACATGGTCGTTAGCGTGTATGGTAATTTGCGTTTCTGGCACTATGCGTCGAAAGGCTTTTTTATTTGGTCTGAGCCTCTTCCTATTTGATTAGGCTCAGGCTCAGCTCTCCGAGTATAAGAATTGTGGTGATAATCACATTATAATCATTTAACATGATTGGGCTGACACGTTTCACGATTCTGGTCAAAATTAATAAATAAAATTCTAAAATCATACTTAATTGATTTTATTTTTACTGATCCAAATTGTTTCTCTATTATGCTTAAATGTGTTCACCGCTGCGCGCTGGTGTGTCTTTTTATATACTTGAATAAATAATGACTTTATTTATTTTTAAAAATCCCGAACATGTAACCTTTAGCTATGAGTTCATTCGTGTCTGTGGCTATGAAATTAATATCTACACGGAATTTGCTGAAAGGAAATTGGTATGGGAAACTTTCTATAGGTAATGTCATGTTCAGGTGATGGTACTCGCCCTGCGAACAAAGAGAAGACATTAAAAAATATTGATGATTAAATAAAACCTCACTGTGTGTCTAACGCGATACCTAGCATACTATCGTTCAAATAGCGTTTTTGTTTGCAACAAAACGTCTTATTTACTTCAAAGTAAATAAGATGTTTAACCGCCTCTGTGGTCTTGTGGTTGAGCCACCCTTGCAGGACGCAGGGGTCCCGGGTATGATTCCCAGGGGGGTACAATTTGTACTCGGTTTGATACCAATCAAAATAGCAGGTAGGGCTTATTCCAAGTCCGCCTGGCTAGCTACCACCATCTTACCTAAATCTGACGCCATAACAACAATTCAAAAATTTTTGTGATCCGGGAGTTAGAGGTAAGATAGCCACTGAGGATTCCGGTTGTAGGGCGCTTCAACCTTTGGCGTTATCGTCACTTAACAGTAGGTGAGGTGAAGGCAAATCTGAACAAAACGCATGAATTTCGTGAAAGCATAAATTAATTAAGTTAATAAATACCTGCTTTACAGGACATTCGAGGCCTCGGTTCTTAAACATGATGCCTATGAAGGGATCCTTGTTGATAAGATCACAAATCCGAGAGTGGATCTCGACGAAAGACCGCCGGTATTCATTGTGTAAGTACTCGTAGAACAGTACGTTAACCTGGAACCGGAAATAACGGATCGGATGGCGTATGCTTTACAAAATGTATATTAGAATACACACACATAGAAAAGACGTCTGCGCTCCGTCTTTTCTGTGTGGGTTGCGTCGCGACGGTTCTATTTATTGTGTATAGATAGAACCCCCGTCTCGTCTGTGCCCTGTCTGCGAGACGTAGGTACGTCTTTTCTGTGTGGCTTGCGCCTTAAGAATAAGGATGACTTGTGCCCTAGCAGTGGATATGTTGATATCCTCATCATTAAATAACAACATTCTGTTTTTTAAGTTAAAAAGAGCGATAGAAATATATTATCTGAAGTTCTTCCGCCTGACGGAAGGCACACTAAACTTGTGGTCCGTACGTACTGCAACTTACTACCTCGGGTCCGCGTGGTTTGTTACGGTCCGTCCTCCTTATCCATCGATAAGGAGGCTCGTGTCTCAGCAGTAGGGAGAGGTGACATTAAAATAGCTGATAATAATTATATAAGTACTGTAACGTTGTTCCCCCATTGATGATTCGAGGTGCCTTCTATGTTCATGAAGTAGGGGCTTTTCCGGCTGCGCCTCGTGACGTAGAAGCGCACATACTTCAGGAACTTAGTGGAGAATTCTGTCACGTTTGCGCGCTCTGGCACCATTACAAGACACTGTAACCAATTGGGTATTCTACTAGGTAAAGGATTCTATTGTTAAGGCATAGCAGAATTAGCAGAGCAAAAAGGGCAGCAAATAAATCCTTACGCGAAATTATGACTCAATTCGACGAATTTTACTATGATTTGTAAGACTCCAAAGTTGAAAAAAAAAACATAAAAAATCAACCCCGTGACCACGGCAGCTGCAAAGGTGCCGAAACGTCGGGAAAATCAAAAATCAAACCAAATACCAACTAATTACCAAAGTACTTTCAATAAAACCGCGCTAGTATCCGTTAAAAAGTCTTTTTATTTCATAAAAAATCAAAATGCTCCTGTGAGAAAATAGTCTTGATTATATAGGTAGAGTCCATAGGTACGTAATTACAAAAAAAAATTGGTATGGAAGCATTATTGTAAAAAAAATATTGCTTAGATAATTTGCACGTCATCTTCAATCATCTATACCTGTAGATACTTATATTTTTTTGTTTGTGATCCAATCTGCAATCAGTATTCTACTTTAATCAGATTTGGTGTTCGATCACTGTCATTCAGAGCGTGACTCCAGCGAGCCATCTACTCCAATTGGAGCCGATTCGACTAAAGTATGTGTAACGGTGCCGTGCCGACTTCTTTCTTCAGAGAGTAAAAACTTATTTTTGGGGAAATTCGAAACTATGTCATATTTTTATTCTGTTTGGAAAAATATAAGAAACGTGATGTATTCGCTGACTTTAGACGTTTTTCACTCTTGGTACGTGTCAGTCCTGCAAAATCCTACGGGTCCATCCGTGTTAAAAATTGTTAAAAGTAGTGATATGTGTTTACAAAAGGAGCTAACTGACTCCCGTACAGAACCTGTAAATTGCTGAACAGGTTATTTTCTTTATCCTTGGTTCTGTCATTATATACTTTCGGTGGAGAAATCTCTTTCATTTGATTGCGCCCCGTGATATATGTTTTTTTCTTTTTAGGAGTCAGATCTTGTCTTTAGTGCTGCGGCCAGATCATTAGGATGCTTTTCCAGTCTCTCCTGGTATTTGCTTTTGCGCTTCTGGATTTCCTCCAGGATGGTACTGATCATCAACTCTTTGTGAATTTCAGCATTAGTGACGAACCAAGGAACCCCACTTATTGTTTGTAAGATAAAATTTTGCATTCTTTGTATTTTAATCTCACTGGACTTGCAGGCGCTACCCCAAAGTTGAATGCAGTAAAGCCATATTGGCTTCAGAGTGGCCTTATAGATCAGGAGTTTATTATCGATACTTAATTTGATGTTGCGTCCCATAATCCAATGAAGGTTTTTGTATCGCATATTATGCTCTTGTCTATTGGTTTTAATAATATGGTGAGATCAAGTCAGGCGGCGATCAAAATGAAGCACCAGCCCCCGTATTACAACCTCTTAAAACTTGTCAGGTTTATGAATTGGTATAGTTACATCACTTTCTCGCTTTATTGCAAATAAAAGAGACGCACTGATAGCCATTCCGAAAACTGGCAAGTTTTACGTTTAGGTTGTAATACGGAGGCAGGTATCTTTAAATTTTCTTGGTGTGGTAAAGTGACATTTTCAAAAGGAACAGGTGAGCACTTTTGTTGCCAATTATGGGTTGCTGTTGCTTGCGAGTATCGCAGTATCATTGGCAAAAGTCACTGTTGTGACACCATTAATCTGCGGTAAGTCTGCGGTGTATACTGTGTACAAGATTGGACCTGAGACAGACCCTTGTGGAATTCCAGCCAACATATCATCAAATTTAGATTTATTTTCTCAATCTTAGACTAGAAATATTCTTTCAGTAAGATATGACTTTAGATGGGAGTAGTACTGATGAAGAAGGTTTATTTTAATTTATATAGGAGTTCTTTGTGCCAGACCTTGTCGAACGCCTGTTGGATATCCAAAAACACCGATGAGCAATATTGCTTATCTCTATTAATTAAGATTACAAATATGTTAGAAAAATTACTAGAAAAATCGACCCACCCGTAGCAACTCAGACGGGATCCCGTCTGAGACATATTTATAATCAATATAAACATATTGTGATTATTGCATTGTGAATGCCTAAAATCTAAAAATTCAATCATTGCTTCTCTCTCTTCCAAGCTTGTTCTGGGTACTTATTGTCTAATTTCAAAATCTATCGCAATCGCTTTCAAGATGTGATACATTGATGGTTCTTTTTGGCACAAATAAAAACTTACCAATGGAATGCAGCAATGTGTCACATCCATCTGTCAAATGAAAGCGATTGCGATAGATTTTCGATATTAGACAATAAGCCCCCTGATCTTCTTATAGACTTTATGGACCTGCTAGGTGATTGCGTAAAGTCAATCGTATTCATTTGACAGCTCATATTGTATCATAATATTTGTCATCCCATACAAATTGCAGCCGATGGAATACGATATGAACTGTCAAATTAATACGATTACCTTACGCAATCACACCCCTGTTAAGTGATGGAATGCTCTTGTCTGAAACCGAACTGATCTGAAATTACTTTAGCATTATTCAGAATAGGTACAATCGGTAGTTTATGTGATTTTTATTACAAATGTTTAGGTAGTTTTTAGACTTTTCCCTGTATTTGTAGTATAATACGATATTACTTGCCTTGCTAATTTCATAATTCTACGTCAACGGGAAGTAAGTACCCTATGATTCCCATGAGAGTATCTAAATATGCGTTTTTGGGGCATGAACGTATGTTTAATTTTTTACGTCAACTTTTTAATTTGTATCAGTATTCAGTATTTCAAGGGACTATAGTATAGTTTTTTTCTCCGTGCAGTTTGGGTCATAAATCATAGCTCGGCCTCAGCCTGGCTAGGGTGGAGAGCATGTTGCGCGGGCGCAACGCCAGTATCGATAAAAACAAATGAGTCATCGAAGGCGTACACGGCGGCGGCGGGGCGGTGCGGTACACAAAGGGTGGTGCGACATTGTTATGTTATGAGTGATTTGTTTTCCATTATTACCCCGCCTAATACCTTCTACTAGTGCAATGCTAATTTAGTACCTACATATATCGAAGAGAAGAAGAGGATTTAAGAAGAAGAAGATTTGATTTTAGATATAAGATATTATCTTTCTGTCGTTTTGTAAACTTAGGTATAAGTATTTATATTTATTTTTCACATAACTTGCATTCTAAACAATTGTAGTTCTAACTTTTTATATACTTACTAATAATTTATTTTTATATTATTATTATCTTTTTTGCTCTTAAACTTGTACTTATTTTTTTAATATAACTTGTTACATTCTAAACTGTTGTACTTATATATTTTTTTATAACATAGATGCCCAATTAGTATTTTTTTATTTTTAATCATTATTATTACTATTTTAATAAATACGTTGTTTAATCTTTTTTTTTTATTACATTTTTATCACTAATCGAAATAGGTATGTCGAAACTAAATACACTATCGATAACGCTTATCGACAACAATAATGCGCATCACTATGCCCGCCCATAAGGCCCGTGAGTGGGAGAGAGAGCGCAATACTCCGATGATTTATGACCAAAACTGCACGGAGAAAAAAACATTACTATAGATAGACTAGAGGACCATATACTCAATATGGTTTTAATTTCAACTCGATACCTCCACGCGTTCCCAAGACAAAGGATCTTGACAGACAGGCAGACCGACAAAATATTTTGAGAATATAATATTTTGCGAACAAAGGAACAAAGTGTTCCTGTAAGGGGTCCTTTTTTTCCTTTTGAGGTACGAAACCCTAAAGAAAGGAAACTCTTATTATTTCAGATTACTTACCTGAATAGAACCTATGAATATGATAACCAGAAAAAATATATTTCCGTACATTGCAATATATTACGTATTGATTGAAAAGGCGAATGTCAGTCAGGCCAACTGTGCAATGAATGCAAAATTGAAGTCTAGATGTACTCGATAAGTATATCAAGTATGCAACTTATATACTTATCAGTTACATCTAGACTTAAATTTCCCATTTTTTTTGGTTTTCGTTACGGAACTAGATAGTTATTTATTGTTATGGCTGATAACAATGATTTTATAAACATATTTTGAACGTCATTTAAAAGTCAATCCAATTATATAATTAATTATCTACAATTCGTTTTTTGTGTAAAAAAAACATATTCTTATCTACCAGCACTTCCACTTATATAATTTTCTTTCTCGCTGCACACATAAACAATAATAAATAACCTAATTGGTCTTATAACACTCAACAGAAAATCAAACCTGATCTAGAAAAATATAAAAAATTAATAAAAAAAATATAAATAAAAAAGTATAAAATAAAAAATATATAAATAAAAAAGTATAAAAAAAAGTTTTAAAAAAATATTCTTTTTACTATACGAACGTTCTTTTTACGAACTTCACAGAGATTTGTCCAAGGACGATTCGTTTTACAATTATCTAAAACACGACGTTCTTTTCAGCAGTAAGTATATTTACTTATAAACTGATGTAGGATTATAACCCTATACAGAAGTTTTAAAACGAAAAACGTGGGGCGCATTTTGTATTAGAGAGAGAAAGCATAATAGTTCATGTCATTTGCATTTTTTTTTTTAACTTGATGATGAATTCATGCATTAAATTATCTTTTGCATGCCTGCGCCCCACGTTTTTTCGTTTTAAAACTTCTGTATAGGGTTATAATCCTACATCAGTTTATAAGTAAATATACTTACTGCTGAAAAGAACGTCGTGTTTTAGATAATTGTAAAACGAATCGTCCTTAGACAAATCTCTGTGAAGTTCGTAAAAAGAACGTTCGTGTAGTAAAAAGAATATTTTTTTAAAACTTTTTTTTATACTTTTTTATTTATATATTTTTTTATTTTATACTTTTTTATTTATATTTTTTTTATTTTATACTTTTTTATTTATATTTTTTTTTATTATTTATTTATATATTTTAATATTTGTTTTAAAAAGGTGGTTTTTAAAAAAAAAAATTTCAAAAATTTCTATTTTCTACTTTTTAGTCTATATTTTCCTACCACCCGTTCGAGACTTTTTTAACTGATAAGAAGAACAGCGGGGCTACTCAAATGGCCACTTTTCTATTCGTTCGCTAACTTAAAAATTAAAAATAAGCCATAAAACACCAAAATAACGTGTCGTAGGCTTGTCAATTCTGTACAATACAACAATGTCTGTGATTTACATAAATTTGCGAACGTCTGACTTGATCATTAATTGCTTATTTTTAAGATTTAAGTTAGCGAACGAATAGAAAAATGGCCATTTGAGTAGCCCCCCAGGCGCAAGAAACTTATCAGCTTTATCAAAAATCAAAAGTAACGATATTTACAAACACATTATATATCGTTACCATACACATACAAAATATATACAAAATAACAATAGTAATTTAAAATTAATAGAAGTCGCTCGCAACTGCCGCTGACTGTCTGACCTGTCTGTAGAGCGCTTCTCTGCGAAAATTTAGAGATAGTCGTCGGGGCAGACAGTCCCTCGCAATTTGCTCGAAATCGTCTACATCTGATCTCGTCGAATCTGATACAACTATAACGCGCGTCTTTAAGGTGAAGCGTGTCTTAGTAAGTTAATATTATAGTTGTTTTAATACCTAATAATGTTCAGTTGCATATGTCACCGGCAATGTATGAAACGCAGGCATTGTATACAATGCCTGGCCCTTTTAGGCAATGTCAGGCTAGGCTCACTCCGCGCTTTAGGTACGAAGCTACAAGTAGCCAGCGGGTCCGTCCGGACGGACTAATTTCAGAGGGCTATCGCGTGCCGGCTGGGTCGCACGTTAGCAGTTCGATTTCGATAGTCACTCTATAATAATATTATTATAACCAAAATGAAGGCATATTACATCGCAATGGGCTGCCTTAATACTAATAAAAAGGATCCGAACCTCACGTGTTTTTCACACTTCTAAAAGTTCCAAACGACATCTAAACGTAAGAAGTGCTTGTCTTATTTGTTAAAAAATATTCACCCAACTATTTACTTAAATAATATTTTTTAGATTAGGTAGGTACTTACTTACCTACTTTCGAAATAAAGTTAATTATGAATACAATTTAATTTCGTATGAAAGCAAATTGACTCAAAGTCAGCATGTCTGATGTGGCGTTGACTGTAACTATCCAAGGTTATTTTGAAACATATTTAAGTACCAACACATTATACCTCATAACTTGTTATAAATTAACTACCTGTTATTTAATTATTATATAAAAGAAGAAAGTAAAACCCTGAATTCGTTAGAGGAGATAAGAGCTACGCGATAGAAAGAGAGGCAACTTCTAGGTGAATATAACGGTAGCCAAGGGAGCGGCGTGCAACCTGAATTGCACTTTATTGTGCATGGAATAGAGTCGCTATTTAAATAAATGACTTTGCGGAGTGGATCTTCTGTACTTGTACCATTAATACCATTATATATTCTGTGGCAATGTATGAAATAGAATGAATATTATTGTCTATTACACACATTACCTAGGCATTCTATACAATGCCTAGGCATTGTATACAATGCCTGCTGGTCCACGGGCAATGTGTAAAATAAAAAGATTTTGATCGAGGGGGGCTCGAGGGGGGCTCGAAGGGGTCTCGGGGGGGGGGGGCTCGGGGCTCGAGGGGGGCTTGGGGGGGCTCGAAGGGGGGATCGGGGGGGCTCGGGGGGGCTCGAGGGGAGGCTTGAGGGGGGTTCGAGGTGGCTCGGGGGGGGCTTGAGTGGGGCTCGGGGGGGCATGAGGGGGGCTCAAGGGGAGGGCTCGAGGGGGGGCTCGAGGTGGCTCGGGGGTGCTTGAGGGGGGCTCGGGGGGGCTCCCCCCCTCAAGAGCCCTCGAGCCCCCCGGGCCCCCCCGAGCCCCGCTTCGAGCCCCCCCGAGCCCCCCTCAAGCACCCCCGAGCCACCTCGAGCCCCCCCTCAAGCCCTCCCCTCGAGGCCCCCTCGAGCCCCCCTCATGCCCGCCCTCGAGTTCGGACGTGACGCTACTTGGAAGGGCGGACCGCGATATCGGAAGAGTAGTAGGGGAATGTCATCGAGTAACAGCGCTGGGTGGTTACGTCATTCGCAGGAAGACTACGCCACACAGAAGAGCGGACCGCGACATTCAGAGTTTATGGTGTGTTTTTGGAAATAAAGCGTCGTCTCTGCAACCGAGTATTTTCCTTCCAATCCCGTACCCCGCGTCCGTAACATTTGGTGTCAGAAGTGGGATTGGAAGCAAAGAAGACGCTAGTGACGCCTAAGGGAGGAAGAGCGTCGTCGGGGACTCGCTCCACCGTTGATGGATAGCGTCGTGAAGGAGCGCATCACCGGAGAAGGATCAGCGTCGCGAGGGAGCGCGGCGTCTGGGGAGGCGTGTATGGCCGGGAGGTGGATGCGCATCGTTGGGGGGTGAAAAGCACGTCGCTGGGAGCTATGTGGCAGCGCATTGGCGGGAGGTGAAGCGCGTCGTCGTCGCGCGAACGTAGGTCTTAGACGTGCGTCGCTGGGAAGCGGATGCGCGACGCTATGAGGAAGAAGATGGTCGGCGGAAGAAAGAAGTCAGCCAGCGGAAAAAATAAGGCAGCCGGTCGGAGGAGGAAGCGCATCGTCTAAATCTTGAGCGTTAGCGGAAGGGGGGTGCGCCTTTAAGTGCTAAAAGAGGGCCGGCTGGAAGAGAGATCCAAGTTACCCACAGAGGACTGGGAACCAGCTAGAGAGCCTGCGAAGACAGAACATGAAGACTGGTCAGCGGTTTATCATGGGGCTGACGATGCTCGTCCCGAGCATCGTCGTAGAGGGGGGTAGTGTGACGGCCATGACGTCACATTACGTAGAAGTGATATGGAGCACCAAGCGATGACCAATTTGGCCGCTAGATGTCAAGTCACTATGGCGTAAAGGTGTGGCTACTCGCCTTATACACGAGAGCCCGCAGTTCGATCCTCTGTCGGATCAGAGTGTTTTGATGGTTTTTACGATATTTCTAGAATGTTTACGTGTTTATACAATCTTTATTTACATATTTGATAGAGAAATAGAACATTCTAGTATAGTCGGGAATTAATGGAAAAGATGAAAAAGGACCGTGCCTGGTGCCGTGTATGTGCCGGCCTAGAATAGCACTACCCCCTATCATCCCGTGGGTGTCGTAAAAGGCGACTAAGGGAGCATAGCCTTCAAGAGACGGGCAGCAGCGTCTCCAAAAAACCTTGGCCTACTGCGATCGCCAACCCGCCTGCCAAGCGTGGCGATTATGGCAAACCCCCCCCCTCATGCATAATGGATCAAAAAATTGGCCCCCAGTCCCCGGCAGCCCCGCTATTCCTAGCTACGGTAGCGGCTACGGTAACGGCGGGGCAGGGGGTGCTAAGAATCCCCGGGTGCGGCTCGGCTACCAAAAACGACGACAACTGCACCTGGCAACCTATAACACGCGCACACTAAGGGAAGACGCGAAGTTAACCGAGTTGGAAGAAGTTATCAGCAAGGTACACTGGGACATTATCGGGTTATCTGAAGTCCGAAGAGCGGGAGAGGACTCGATAATCCTCAACTCCGGTAACTTGCTTTACTACCGGGAGGGCGACCAACAGTCCCAAGGTGGTGTCGGGTTCATCGTCCACAAGTCCCTTGTCAACAACGTGATTACCATCGGAAGTGTGTCGACCAGGGTGGCGTACCTTATACTCAGAATATCCAAACGGTGTTCGCTGAATGTTATACAGGTTTACGCACCGACCTCGACACACCAAGATGACGAAGTGGAGGCTATGTATGAGGAGATCTCTAAAGCCATGCATAGCTACAAAACCCACTACACTGTTGTGATGGGGGACTTCAATGCAAAGTTGGGGAAACGATGCGGTGATGAGCTGAGAGTGGGGCAATTTGGAGTTGGGCAACGGAATGACAGAGGCCAGATGCTGGCTGACTTTATGGAGAAGGAGAACCTCTTTATGATGAACTCCTTCTTCAGAAAGCCGGAATGCCGGAAGTGGACCTGGGTCAGTCCGGACGGTAAAGTCAGAAATGAGATAGATTTTATCATGTCGACGAAAAAGCAAATATTCAATGATGTCACTGTGATCAACGCTGTTAAGACGGGGAGCGATCACCGATTGGTACGTGGCACATTGAATATCAACCCAAAGCTGGAAAGATCTCGACTGATAAAATCAACAATTCGACCATTGCCGGCCCATATTCAAAACCCCGAGAGCTTTCAACTCGAACTCCAAAACCGCTTCGAAGCCCTTGAGAACAGCATAGATGTGGACGATCTAAACAACATGGTGGTGGATACTGTCCGTACGGTAGGGTCCAAGCTCTTTAAGACCCGCCGTCCCAAGATAAAGAAACTCTCCGACCACACACTCCTACTCATGGATCAGAGACGTGAAATGAAGCTCCAGAGTTCAGTAGATGCTAATCGTTATCGGCAGCTTAATAGACAGATATCTAAGTCTTTGACGAGCGACCTTCGCCAATTTAATACGAATCGTATTAAAGAGGCTATCGAGCGGAATAAAGGCTCCAAAGTGTTCGCGAGAGATCTGTCTATTGGGCAAAGCCAGATGACGAAGCTGAAAACTGACGACGGACGCATCATTTCATCAAAGCCTGAAATCCTGAGGGAGATCGAGAGCTTCTATGGGCAGTTATATTCCACGCAGACACCTGTTGAAAGCAAGGCTAAAGACCCCAGAGCCAAGCTTACCCGACACTATACTCAAGATATCCCGGACGTCAGCCTGTACGAGATTAGTATGGCTCTCAAACAGCTGAAAAACAACAAGGCGGCGGGTGACGATGGAATCACTACAGAGCTTCTGAGAGCGGGCGGTAAGCCGATACTCAAAGTCCTCCAGAAGCTCTTTAATTCCGTCATCGTCCAGGGCAGAACGCCAAAGACATGGAACATAAGTGAGGTGATCTTGTTCTTTAAAAAGGGTGACAAGTCCCTCTTAAAGAACTATAGACCCATCTCGCTTCTGAGTCATGTCTATAAGTTGTTTTCGAGAGTCCTTACGAATCGTCTCGCTCGCAAGTTCGACGACTTCCAACCTCCCGAACAAGCCGGGTTCCGAAAAGGCTTTAGCACCATAGACCACATCCATACGCTGCGGCAGGTTATACAGAAGACCGAGGAGTATAATGAGCCACTTTGCTTGGCGTTCGTGGACTATGAGAAAGCCTTTGATTCGATTGAAACCTGGGCGGTGCTGCAGTCTCTCCAAAGGTGCCAAGTGGACTATAGGTATATCGAGGTGTTGAGGTACTTATACCAAAATGCCACCATGACGATCCGAGTACAGAACCAGAACACAAATCCTATCCAACTGCAGCGTGGTGTGAGACAGGGAGACGTTATTTCTCCGAAACTGTTCACAGCTGCGTTGGAGGACATCTTTAAGCTCTTGGACTGGAAAGGACTCGGCATCAACATTAATGGCGAGTACCTAACACACCTTCGTTTTGCCGATGATATAGTCCTTATGGCTGAGACCATGGAAGACCTGAACACAATGCTCGAAGATCTCCGTAGTGCTTCCCAAAGAGTGGGTCTTAGGATGAACATGGAAAAGACGAAAATTATGTCAAATGCCCATGTTGTACCCTCTCCAGTTCATGTTGGGAACACTACACTTGAAGTTGTTGACCATTACGTATACCTAGGACAGGCAGTCCAGTTAGGTAGGTCCAACTTCGAGAAAGAGATCTCTCGCCGAATCCAACTCGGGTGGGCAGCATTCGGGAAGCTTCGAAAAATCTTCGCGTCCGACTTACCTCAGTGTCTCAAGACGAAAGTCTATGAACAGTGTGTGTTGCCAGTGATGACTTACGGCAGTGAAACGTGGCCGCTAACTATGGGTCTCATAAGGAGGCTCAAGGTCGCTCAGCGTGCAATGGAGAGAGCCATGCTCGGCGTTTCCCTACGTGATCAAATCAGAAACGAGGAGATCCGCAGGAGAACTAAAGTAACCGACATCGCTCGAAGGATTGCTCAGCTGAAGTGGCAATGGGCGGGACACATAGCGAGAAGAACCGATGGCCGTTGGGGCAGAAAGGTTCTGGAATGGCGACCGCGCACCGGACGACGCTCCGTGGGTAGGCCCCCGACAAGGTGGACCGACGATCTGGTGAAGGTCGCGGAAAGCCAGTGGATGCAGGCAGCGCAGGACCGATCGTCGTGGAGATCCTTAGGGGAGGCCTATACCCAGCAGTGGGTGTCGTGTGGCTGATATGATGATGATGATGAAAAAGGACAGAAAATGGCTAGAAAAAGACAATCGAAAAGAATAACGAAATGACTATCGAAATTCGAGTTACTAGAAGGTTCTATTGGGTATATAAGCAGCGGCGAAACGCACAATCGATGTAGTTCAGTAGAAGCAGTAGTTGGGTAAAGAAGAAGGGAAAGGAACAAGGAGAAAAAGAAGATGAAGAAGTTGTAAAGTGGTATAGAAGAAGTATAGTAGAGTGGATAAGTCAGGAGATGAAGTTGTAGTGAAGAGAAGTTGCGAGGTCAGGTACTAGCGATAGTACCTGAGAAGAGGATGTCGTCGTGTTCAGCGCCGAGAGGCTACGTCGTTCGGACGTGACGCTACTTGGAAGGCAGGCCCGCCGCAAGCGGGCGTGCAAGGCGTGCACCGCACGCGGGCGGCACGTCTAGGGGGGCGGCAAATCGACCGATCCAAGCGTCGAAGCTAGGGTCGAAAAAGGGTCATGATATGAGCGCTCCTGGCAAGATTTGAATTTTGCGCCCCAAGGCTTATTTCTAGGATCTTGAGCGCCCCTGGCAAAATTTGAATTTTGCGTCCCAAAACTTATAGGTTTTTTAGCTATGGGGTCAGCAAATTGAGGGTTGCGCCCCTGGCAGACGCCCCACTTGCCAGCCCCTAACCTAGCTACGACGCCAGATCCATTACGTAATATTAAGGAAGCTTGAAAGATGTATCTATCCTTGTACCCACTTGTGAAGAAGCGGCAAACCGCGGCTAGCGAGCTGCATGCAGCTCTTTGGCTCCCTCTGCTCTGTGCGGCTATGCCGAGAATGACCCATAGCTAAATAATTTATTAGAAATAAATACATTATTTTTCTTGCCTATACCGCTTCGCATCGTGTTCTGGCAGCGGGGATAGATAGGGATCTAGACTGGATTATTTATATGAGTTTAAACCGAACTCCGCTCGGATTTCATTCAAGACCTGGGGCCCTATTATTGAATCCTTCGGCTGGCAAATTTAATTTAAAGATTACCCCTTAAAATATAAAACATTACTTTTAAATTAATTCTATAATTAATTAATTTATATAATAAATTAAAAGTTAATTTTTTGACGTCGAGCGCTCTTTTCTACTGATTTTCGTTCGACATTTGACTCAAATGAATGAGAAAATTAGCCGAAGGATTCAAAACTAGGGCCCCTGATTTTTCATCGCGTTTGGACAAAATCATTGCAGGATCCATTGATTGTAATGATTTTGTCCAAACATAATTGTCGCATGTCCTGGAGCGCGCGGCGCGCTTCACACGCCGCGACTAGACTTCTACATAAGAAGTACCTACCTAGGTACAAAGATAAAGGCAACTTTCAAGGAACCACCTACTTGTGTAGAATTTTGCAAAAACTAAGCGCGGGGAAGAGTCAAATCGCCACATGTCCCGGAGGCGATATTAGAAATGCCTGTTGGGTACAGACACTGCCTGCTCTGTACCGCTCTGGGGTTTTCAAATTAAAAACGTCGAAAAAGCCTGTGTGTTTCAGAGCACCGCTTGCTCTGTATCACGCGGGGTTTTTCAACAAAAAATTTAATAATATCATCCTAAAAAGCCTGTGGAACACAGACACCTTGCGCTGTGATCCACAGTGATTTTCTAAATATAAATACCCCGAGCGATACAGACGCGTAAGGCACTAAGTATCGTGAAACTTGGATATTAAACTAAAATATCAAATCTCTCTTATCAAAAAAACTTTTAACTCGTCAAAAAAACATGGGACATAATTTATTTTTGGTAGGTCCTTTTAGAAAGAAATCCCCAAAGAATAGCTGTTTTATCATAATTTGCAAAATTTCTCGAAAACGGCATAGCACAATCAAACTTTTCATTTTACCTACCTTACCTAAAAATGTGTGTAATGTGTGTAGGGAATTAAAAATATCCTACCATAAATAATATTAATTGAGAGTTTTACAAAAAAATATATTTTTATAAAAGAAAAGTATTTTGTTAGTTTTTCGCAATTTCCGAGTGCAATAACTAACAGCCGAACGTTATTTCATTTTTTTTATTTCGTTTGATAATGTTTGTACCTACAGTCAACAGCACATCAGATTTAGACTATAGGTACTTGACCTTGTGACCGCCTTTATGCCGTACGTTATAAAAGCTGTTTTGCAGTTCAACTGTTTAACTTAACGTGCTGTCTTGTATACCCACATCAAAGAGTACTTTTGTAATATAGGAAATAAAGAATCTTGCTGGCTTTTTCTGTTAACAAGAAAATTATAATCACTGATAATGTGTTTTTTTTGTCTTTTTTGTAATATTGTTTATTTATAACAAAAATATTAATGAAAAAATAATAAATCGAAATGAAAAACACATTAAGTATCACATTAATATTACTTATGTCAGATAAGTGATACAATAAAACATAATTAGGTAGGAACCAAAGTCTGCTATATTTTAATCCAGGTTAAAAAAAACTATCTGTGTGCCTTTCATCCCAATCCATCCCATTTAGCATAGCCTGCCATTTTTATGGGTTTAAGAAAAAAAATATATTTTAACATACACAATAAATTAATATTAATAGTAGGATAAACTAAAAAAAATATCGCAAGTATGACTATAAATCGCTATTTTAATATTCTACATAATTTACCGAAACATGAAGAAGGAATACTTTAACCACAACTGTAATTTTCTGAATTGTCTGTGTTCCACAGGCTTTTTACGGTGATATTATTACATTTTTAGTCGAAAAACCCCGCGCGCTCCAGAGCAAGCGATGCTCTGAAACACACAGGCTTTTTCTAACGTTATTAGTTAGAAAAACCCAGAGCGGTACAGAGCAGGTAGTGTCTGTACCCCACAGGCATTTCTAATATCGCGTCCCGGAGCGCGCGGCGCGCTTCGCACGCCGCGACTAGACTTCTACATAAAGAATGGGTACAAATATAAAGGCATCTTTCAAGAAATCACCCACTTGTAGTAGGGGGCGGTAAAATTGGTCTCTTGCACGCGGGCGCTTAAACAGCTAGCGGCGGGCCTGTTGGAAGGGCGGACCGCGATATCGGAAGAGTAGTAGGGGGAATGTCATCGAGTAACAGCGCTGGGTGGTTACGTCATTCGCAGGAAGACTACGCCACACAGAAGAGCGGACCGCGACATTCAGAGTTTATGGTGTGTTTTTGGAAATAAAGCGTCGTCTCTGCAACCGAGTGTTTTCCTTCCAATCCCGTACCCCCGCGTCCGTAATAATATCAAAATGTCAAAACGGTCAGTTCAGAGCCAACAAAATTGTGAAAAGCTAGGTGGCGCTAAAAGCGTGCACGGTGCCAATAGTAATAACTATTCACTAATGACACATCGGTCATAGCAGGCGAAAGCTACAGCATTGAAATGTATGTAAACTAGAATGGACAGATCTACGGCACAAATTGTCACAGCGATTGCAAAGATGGCGGCACAGTGCAAGCGTGAGTTGTCAAAGAAAAAGTAGCATGCACACAGATGCAACACATTCTTCATAATGATTAGGATATACCTACTTGTTTAATAATATTACATAAAATTATAGTAAAAACGCAATTTAATTAGGTAATAGGCACATGTTAATACTTACTCGAAAAATTAAAAAGGAGGATGGGCATTTAGTATCCGCGCTCATGACAATCATTTGGTGTCGTCGAATAGATTTATTATTAGGAAAATATTAGGTACTATGGAAACATGGAAAAATATTTTTCCATGTATCCATAGTAATAATAATAATGATTAGGATATATAAACCTGCTTGTTTAATAAAATTGCATAAGTTTAAGTAAGAACGCAATTTAATTAGGTGATTGGTACATGTGAATACTTACTCGAAAAATTAAAAAATCTGCCAATCTCATCGCCACTCCCTTGGCACATATTATAAATTTGTCATTTATGCAAGGCCAATTTCCCGCGGCATTAACACGTTCAGTAGTAATACCTTTACACAAAAAAGGTCCTACTGATGAGTTAGGAAATTACAGACCAATTGCAAAAATATCGATACTTGCAAAAATTTTTGAAAAAATTATGCTGGACAAAATTAATGGCTTTTTATGCACTAATGGCATACTAAAAGATGAACAGTTTGGATTTAGAAAAAATAGTTCAACTATATTGGCATGCTTTCATTTTATAAAAAATATAACACAAGGCATTGACGCAAGGTTAAATACCTTAGCAATATTTCTCGATATGAGCAAAGCCTTTGACTGCGTAAATCATCAGTTATTGTTGAATAAATTAGAGAGATATGGCATCAGGGGAACAGCCTTTAATTGGATACAAAGTTATTTATCTAATCGTCAACAATGTGTTCAAATATCTAGAATCGAAAATAATTCAAGGAATTGTTATACTTCGGAATATCTTACTAACAAATGCGGCGTTCCTCAAGGGAGTGTGTTAGGGCCATTACTATTTCTTCTTTACATTAATGATCTTCCTAATGTCACTGAACAAAAGTGTATTCTATTCGCGGACGATACAACTTTGATAGTTAAATGTAAAACTAAAAACGAAATGCAATTAACTGCCAAGACAGAATTTGATAAAATCATGACATGGTTAGAAGATAACAATTTAAATATAAATTTGGAAAAAACTAAATACATACAATTTAAAACAATTAATAGTTTTAATAATAAAATTGACATTAATTACCAAAATACGACTGAGACAATAGAAAATGTAAGCGCAACAAAATTCTTAGGTATACAAATTGACAACTACTTAAACTGGAAAGCACAAATTGAAGAAATAGTAATAAAATTAGACCGCTTTGTTTATGCACTTAACAGAATTAGACAAATTGTATCTAAAACGGCAGGCAGCTCTACTAGCCTACCACGGATATGTTGCGTCGGTACTAAGATACGGTGTCATTTTATGGGGAAACTCCGTGGATACGATAAGAGTATTTAGAGCGCAAAAGAAATGTATAAGATCTGTTTGTGGTGCAGGCTATTTAGATATTTGTTAGCCTCTGTTTAAAGCTTTAAATGTTTTGCCACTTCCTTGTTTGTATATTCATGAAATGGGAGTGTTCGTGAAAAAACACCAAAATCTGTTTACAACAAACAAGGACTATGAATATAGAGGACGGAAAGGTAACAACCTTCGTATTCCAAATCAGAGATTAAAAGTTTATTCGAACAACGCATATTGTATGGCTATAAGAATTTATAATAAACTGCCACATGACATAAAAACTTAGACATTATATAAATTTAAAAATAAGCTTTTTACTTTTTTTTTTGAAAAAATGTACTATTCTGTTAAAGAATTCCTTGAAGACAAGAATATATAATATTATGACTAGTTTGATAAAATTGCTTGTATTGACTGAATTTTAAATTAATTAATTGATAACTTTTTATGACATGTAATATTTAACTAATAATTTGCACATCGAACTACTCGATCGAATATGTTGGATTAGTTTAAACATAAGATCACATTGTAACTATATTCTTGCAAATAAATGATTTTGATTTTGATTTGATTTGATTTGAAAAATAAAAAGGAGGATGGGCATTTAGTACCCGTATTTGATGTCGTCGAATAGATTTTTTATTAGGAAAAATATTTCTATGGCAACATGGAAAAATATTTACTAACCCAGATCCTTGTCAGGAAACCGCGGAAAGCTCACAAAGTGAGCTCTAGTTGATATCATCACTAGTTCTAGTTGATATCATAATAATTGCATATACGATAATATTATTATAAAAAAATTGCAAATACGATTTTACATATACTCTGCTTTATCTGCTGCTTATAATAATTACTCTGTCATAGCATTAAATAAATAAACGAATTGTAATAAAAATCTATAATTGCAATTAAATCTTATAAAATTGAAATTAAAGAGGGAAGATAAGGCACTACCTAGCGTCTCGAAAATGCGCCCTCAAAATTAAAGCGTTGAATAAACGTACTAATGAATTTTATAATTCAAAAACACATTGAAACGTAGTGGGGATCGAACCAGTCGGCACAGCGCCTATCCAAATGGTAGTCAACGGCATTAGTAAAGTAAAGTAAGCATTTATTCGTTTTTAATACAATAAAGATCTTAAAGATTAGAATTAGACGACCGAAAGGGTTGACCAGGCTTAGCTTGTGTTGTGGAGTCTATTCCACAACGCTGGTTTTCAGCTGGACCCATAAATATATTAAAAATATAAAATATATGCAAAGAGAAAACACATTAACCACTATACCATCGACGATGCCAAGACTTACTACTGATGTAGGTATAATACAGTCTAAAATAGTCAAAACAAAAAATGTAACAAAAACATATTTTGTGTTGAATTTTTTTTCTCTAAACTACCGAGTCAGATTTTGATGCCGCTTTGCATAAGGGTGTAGTTGAGGTATCCCTACATAAATACAACAACAGTGTCGCTATTGGTTTACGGACCACTTCCCATACAAATTTTCTCACTCTCCTTTCTCATAGACAATTACTCTATTGAGCACTTTTACGCGCGTTTTTTTTTCTAGATAGCTATTCGTGCTAGGGGTAATGTACACATTCAAACTCACTATTTGCCTTGCCACTCGAGCGGGATGAGTAATTGCGGCAATGGAGCACAGTTGTTCTGTGCACGGATATGCCTCGACTCGTAAGTTAAGTACTGTCACACATGGGTGGCGTAGCTACTTAAAGGAAACACAGTTTTTGTGTGATCTTTTCTATTTTATCACTCTTTTTAGCGAATACACTTTTATCTCAACCGACATGTTTTCCGGAACAAAAGCAGAATGAGCTTTCAAAGATAATAAAGAAACAAATGTTCTTTATTTGATTTACTACTTGCGCAACGACTAAAAAGTTCGTAATAGATGCAATCGGGCATCACACTCCGCCGGTACATCTTAAATTTATTTATTTGCGGTAGCAAAGAAATAAATTTCCCAAAGCTCATCCTTAAAAACCTAAGAGACAGCCCTGCCTAGCGTGGGATTTCACAATCATGCCGGCCTTTCCTACAGGCGAACCTGCACACAGATCATTGTCTATTGTATTCCTTTAGTCGGCACTAGCCTTCATCATACCCGTGTGTTGGTTTTATGTCGGCAAAAACCCACAAAAAAGCCGACACACAGCACATCCCTAGCCTTAACTTTAAACATTTAAACGACACAACACTCCAAAGCTAACCCTACACTATTTGCAATAGACAAGTGTCAGAATTCAAATAAACATCAAAGTCAACATTACTTTTAAAAGACATGGACAAGTTATCCAAAGATAATTACTGACTCGTCAACGCGACAACCATGATCAACACCACAGAGTAAAAATTCAATAACAAGTTTACCAGAAACATTACATGTCGTTGCCGACTGCCCTACGAAATGTAGGCTGTGGCACATACCAAAGATAGCACATGCCAAAGACACGAGATTCTGACACTTAGCATAATTGTCATTGATGAGTCATGGAACCGATCGCATTAGACAAACTCTATGATCTGCAGAATGATATCGGATCCGGCCACATCATGTGAGATCGATGGAGTTATGAAGAAAAATAGGAGGAATTTCGCAGCAAACGAAATATCACCCGGCTCTTATGGAACCATGTGGGCTCCTCCCCCTCGTCCAAACTGAAGAACTGCATCGATTTCACCAACCATAACTAAATTTCGCCGGATAAAAACTTGGTCGGTTCCAGGCTCCCTCTTTTCCACGACAGCGCCACCGTTGCTCAGCAGCGTTGTCCGGAATATGAAACAATCATAAAATGCATTAGTGACATTCTTTTAAAAACCGCCTTTCAACTAAAATAACTTTTAATCCTACTATGCTAACTACACATGAAATACAACAAAGAACCATAATCTTTCTCTATACACATTTTTTCAACAGAACTATCCCCTTTTAACCCACATGTTACTACCTTTTTTCTTAGGATTATGAAAGTAAAATGATTCTTCATTTTCTTGAAATGCATATTTCCCTAGTTTATCTACACGATTAGAATTGAAATTATGATTATTATGGCTGCGACTACTTTTTACAAGATGTCCGTGAGGTAAATTATAATCTAAAAGGTTACCTCGCGAAGGACGATCATATTTACATAAATCCTCCTGTAAGAAACTATGATTAGTGCTATCACAAACATCTGTAGATCTATCTTTCAATTCGTTTTCCTCCACTTTTTTCCCTCTATTCTCATATGTTTCAATCGTATGTTTATTGGCATTGACTTCATAAGAATCTAAATATTGGCATTGCCCTATGTCAATCCTATTCTTAGTGCTAGTTATTTCGCTTTTGGACATTAACTTGCATCTTACATTCTTTACTATGAATTGATGATTACAAAAATCTATCATAGCCTTATTGGCGAAGAGAAAATCTTGACCTATTATCATTTCTTGGCCAATACTCTCAACAACAATGAAATCATTAATGAATAAAACATTGTCGATCAACAATTTCAAATTAACTTTACCTAACATATTTAAACGATTACCGTTGACGGCTTTCACTAATAAGTCACATGGCATAATTTCTTTAGAAATCTTTTGTGCTAAATCACTTGAGATGACAGAGACAGAAGCACCAGTGTCTATTAACGAAATGATTTTATGATCACGACAAGTTACATTAATACATGGAGCTGACTCACGTTTAGACTGTTCTTCTTTGGATGTTTCCGCCGATCGAACATGTTCGTCAATTGCCTTAATGTCGTCCGCATCCAAATTGTTTCTTATTGGTTTTCTTTGTCTGAAATTTAAAGAGTGTGAGGAATCTTTGGAAAAAATTGGGGTTTGTTGGGGTTGGTTTGGGGTAGAGCATAGGACTTGGGATCGCGCCGGCTCGTAGTACGCGCGCACAGCTGGTGCTGGTGCAACATCAACCACGGTGTCGCCTACACTAGTCGACTGGACAGGCAGACTTAATTTAGTTTCTGGCTTTTCTCCAGAAAATAGTTTTTTCATCTGCCACAACACTTGTTTCAAGTGATTCTTGCTGATATAAATCTGTGTAACCAGCCTATGTTTTGTAACATAATTAGATCTTCTTAAATATTGTTGAATAAAACATTGGTCGTCTATGACTGACCCTGCTTTTGCAGCTAAGCTATCTAAAGAATAAAAATAATCAAGTGGGTCCTCCTGTGGGCCCTGACAGCGTTCAAAGAAAGCTGATAGTGGATTCGTAGTCGGAGCGAATTCCTCCGTTATCTTGTCCCGCAACTCCTTGTAGGAACTACAGCTCGAGACAATCTTCTTGTAGAAGTAGAGCGCTGCTCCCTCCAGGTGAGCGCTCAAAATAATTTTCTTCGCATCATCGTCGTATTTATTCACGGCCGCTGCGATCTCAAACTCGTCGAATAATTCATTAATATCTTGATCAATGCCGTTGAACTTCTTCATCTTGTACCGCATAAACACAGCACAGCACCTAAAACATATTCTAACACGCGCGTAACTTTACGGCCGTCGCGCCTCCACCATGTCACACATGGGTGGCGTAGCTACTTAAAGGAAACACAGTTTTTGTGTGATCTTTTCTATTTTATCACTCTTTTTAGCGAATACACTTTTATCTCAACCGACATGTTTTCCGGAACAAAAGCAGAATGAGCTTTCAAAGATAATAAAGAAACAAATGTTCTTTATTTGATTTACTACTTGCGCAACGACTAAAAAGTTCGTAATAGATGCAATCGGGCATCACAGTACCTACACTGTGGCGGCGGTGTTGTCCTACATCATAGGCGGTTCTTAACGGAATTTAATAATATACTTATATTGTAGAACTGTGCTATTAGTTCACCTATCCTAGTTTAGTACCTACGTATACAATCTGTATGGTTCATACATACATACATACACTCACGCCTGTTTCCCATGGGGGTAGGCAGAGACTATGGATCACCACCTGCTACGATCCTTGCACACTTTTTTCGCTTCAATCACATCCAGCAATCTTTTCATACATGCCCTGCGGTTTTTGTCACTGCGTACATCAGCCTTTTTTATAATAACCCCTATTTGGTCCGCGTAGGTTTTTCTGGGACGCCCTTGTGCAATCGTTCCTTCCACATTCGCACAATATATCTCTTTCGTGATTCGCCTTTCATTCATCCTCTCTAAGTGACCAAACCACCGGAGCATTCCCTTCTCAATTCTTGTCACTATATCATCTTTCAGACCACACCTTTTACGAATCACCTCATTGCTCACTCTATCACTCAGTTTTACTCCGCATATTTTCCTCAACGATCGCATCTCAACCGCATTTATTCTGCTTTCATTCTTCTTCTGCCATACCCAAGATTCACTTCCATACATCAGTGTCGGTACCAGCACTCCGCTATGAATAGCCATTCGCGCCTTTGCAGAAACGGTTTGGCTACTCATAACCGAGTTTATAGCACCACTCACTGAATTTCCTTTCTTCACTCGTCTTTCTATGTCTTCCTCACTTTTTCCGTTCCTTGTGAACAAACTCCCCAAGTATACAAACTCACAAACTTGTTCCACTTTTTCGCCACCTAACATAACCGTACAGTCAGTCATTATGGTTCACTTTTCATAATCTATGATTTTCATACAAAATGTCAGGTCAGTAGAAATAATGTATAAAAAATTGTTTTGGTTGGTTTCTGTTGATGTTTTCTTTATTTACCGATCATAAGTCACTCCACTATTTTTTTGCTTTGCAGTGGAGCGATTTTTGCACGTCTTTAACAGACAGGACGGCATTTTTATCGGCACAATTACACCGTGCATTCGCGGTGAGCGTTGGCGAGTGACTAAATGAGTTGAGGGCAGTTGCCCTCAACGCGTGGAGCAAAAATCGGGGCCGCGAATGTCGATTCTATACGTAGTAATACATTTCGATGGGTTACAGCCGTTTCGTCCCATTTGTATAGCAATAACTATTCACTAGTGACGCATTTGCTATAACAGCTAAAGGCTATAGCCGGTGCGTCCTATGTATATAGTTATACACTGTTTACCAGTGACGGAACGACTATAGCAGGCGAAGGCTATAGGCGGAGCGTCCTATGTATATAGTTATTTGCTGTTTACTAGTGACGGAACCGCTAAATCAGGCAAAGGCTATAGCCGTTGTGATTTTATTTAAATACTTAGTAATTTTCATTAGTGACAGTGCGGCTATAGCATTCCATATAAAAATGAAGTGGCAAAGTGGCGTTGCAAAATCGGGCCGAGTGTCCGCCAACGTGTCAACCCAAACCATATTTTTTAAGTTAGTTGATATTTATTTTCAAGGAATTATATACTTTTATGTTTGTGGACAGGAAAACTCATAGGACAATTAAAAGTTGATTGACCCTAATACCTATTGAAAGAACCTAAACCCTAAGCGAAAGACTAATAACCTACAGAAAAAGTGAACGAAATCTACCTACCAATTACCGCTGAATAAAACTATAGTGTAGAAACCTAATTTTTCCAATAGATGACCTCTAAAATACAATATACTATGTTTACTTTCTACAAACTAAGTAACCTTAAAAGAAAGCTTTACCATTACTAAGGCACCCATTACACGGTAGGTTTTGCTGTCAGTTTAACCACAGTCACGAGCTGTGACTGACGATTAACCTACCGTGTAATGTAGTGACTGATGGTTGCATGATGTGATTTGTTCTTTGCATCTGACTGATCAGTCAAACGTAATTCATGACTGATGGAATTTGACTGACGCTTGCATGACCATGTAATGGCCGCCATGCTTTGTCTCAAGCTTCCGGCCAATTTTATTTGCGATAATCTTCTGATCCTCGCTCAGCACAACTTTTCCAACCGTGTGCCATGCATTTCATCATGATGTCATATGACGTAGGCAATACTGACGCGGGCTCATGGACTATAAGACCTATGACTATTGTAAGGTAGGTGTAAGTAAATGGGACCCTATCTTATCTACCATTTTCGGCATTCTAATGGTATTTGTTGATAGCAATCAATAAATATTTAACATCTAGAAGTGCTTTACCTATCAACGAATATTGTTTTAATACAAAAAATTATATTGATTGCCCATTCACTTGATAACAAGGTTGCAGATAAATACTTAAGTAACTACTTAATTTTAATGGCTTTCCACAAATAACGTTTGTGCTTGTAGAATTAATGGTATTCACCTTCAGGCATAATAAAGAAATAACTATTTACTTCCGTTACAAACAAAACCCAACGATTAATTGTGTGTCAGATATATCATAAATGCTTTCCATTTATTAAAATGAGCGAGCCTAAATACGACTGACATTAAATGCTGCAAACTGGGGGCTACTCAAATGGCCACTTTTCTATTCGTTCGCTAACTTAAAAATTAAAAATAAACCATAAACTCCTTAAATAACGTGTTGTAGGCTTTACAATAGTTACAATATTTGTTTAATACTTTACAATAGTTACAATATTTGTTTAACACTTTACAATAGTTGTACTTAGGCCATGCAATACAACAATGTCTGTGATTTACATAAACTTGCGCCGTGTGACTTTAGAAAACGCCTGTAGATTTCAATGACAATATTGTATCTACAGTAGTTGTAATTAACAAGTTAGGTACATAAAATGTAAGTTAATGTTGAAGATTCTTAATACCAAATTTCTAAATTTTTGAAATATACCCTATATTTCAAAATTGTAGAATTTTAAAATAGTTATTTAGAAATTGGTTTTATCATTTGGTTTACAGAGTAGGTATGTACGTACGTAGGTACGTTCTTATTTGTTTGATTCATAGCTTCGTTTCTGTTTGTGTCATGTTGTAGGTTGTTTTTAGGTTTCCAAAGGAACCCTATTACTAAAGGTGCAAACAAACTGGGCCTACGCCACCCCACGCCACGCCACGCGACGACACGCCGTCATGGGACGTCGGTTTTCATAGTAGTTGTATGAATTAGAAGCACACTTAGCCTACAACTCGTCGCTGACGCGACCAAATCCCATAACGATGCATCAGCGTCCGTCTTAACACGTGGGAAGACGTGCTGACACGCCTTATGACGTGGGTGATGCGGCAGGTAAGGATGCAAGGTGTTTTTGTCGATAAAAATATCGATATTTATCGATAATATTTAAATCTATAGTAAATTTTAATAAACAATCGTGCTGAAATATCGATACTGTAAAGTAAGTAAGTAAATTATTTATTTGCAAAAATATGGTTACAAAATATTCTTAAATTATGTCCAGTTCAACATATTCAATCGATAAACAGTCGATGTGCAAATATTTTAAAATCATGTTATAGTCTAATCCCTACATAATTGAAATCAAAATTTAAAATCAAATCCTATGTCAACTTAATTTTAAATAAATATATATAGGTATATATATTGTTTACATGTCAAAAGACATCAGGCAAATACCTTTGACAAAAAACCCAAGAATGTATAGCATTTTTGTTTTTTCCAAAATTAAGACTTGTAATTAGTAAGTCATAAAAAATATTCAGATTTTAACAAAGCTTTATATTTTGAGAGTTATTTGTGTTTGAAACTTATATTTTTGGTAACCCCGACTATATTACAGCAACACCAGTTACACGACCAAAACGTTTTGATAACTGCGCTAGTGATTCATCGGTGTTCTACCGAAATACCGAAATGTACTAAAAAGCATAAAGTCAAGTCTCCAGCGACAGTTTTTTCGAAATCATTCAACAAAATCTATCAATCAATACACAAAGTCACGTTTTTTTGCTTTAGAACCAAGACGGAAGAAGTGTGCATATGTCGTAACAAAACGCTGTTTGATAGTTGATTGACAATGACAGTTAACTGACAGCAAAAGTGACAGACCGCCACAGGCCGACCAATCGGCTTTCGCGTTTTGACAATTGACTGTCAATGTCAGTCATTCAAGATTACATTGATGACATGGAAGCCACAGAGTATCAATGACAAAGATGTCTTTTTAATCGAAATACTTCCGATTTTTGAGTAATTAATTTAAGCGAAATGAAGGAGTTTAAAAATAAACTTGCTACTGTTTTATTATTCTAATAATACATATTGCTTAAATGTAACAGAATTATTCTTATACACCTTTGGGTCTGATGTGCCTGATGTCCTTTATTATTATTTATCAAAATCCATGTATTCTCTTACACTATAAAAACATTTTTCCTTCAGCCATTTCGTCAGGTCTCTTTTGAACATATTCCCATTTAATATTTTAATATTGTCAGGTAGCCTGTTAAAGATTTGTATGCACATATTTACAACATTTCTTTTATAAATATCTTTCCGACACCGTGGCTGATATAAATTATGGGCATAGTTAGCCCTGACGTGTCGCCTAGAAACATTAGCATACAATTGGAAATGTTCTGGATGTTGCTTGACAAAACAACATACCTCTTTTCACGGAAGAGGGAGTATGTTACTTTCCGTTTTTTAAAAAGTACTTGTTATTGCAAATTTTTTGAGCTGTCTGCATACATTTTTTAAACATATGATTATAACTTTTAAAGTTCTGTTTATTGACATCTTTGTTTAGACTCGATTTTACGTATTTAGAGTGGAGCTTACGTTTAGTTACGCATGACTTTTTTAGACCTTTAGTCATCCACTTTACCTTAGACGATCGATTTGAGTTTTTTATCCTAATTACAGGGAAACATAGATAATAAAACAAGGTTAATGTGTCGTAAAAAAGATCAAACGCGCTTTCTAGAGTGTCACTATCTGAGAAGGAAGGAGCAGAAATACATTGAGTAAACTTATTCAGATTTTCGGCATAGCGAAAAATTTTCTAAGTCTATGTTTTCGGCACAATAATCTCTCTTATATTCAAACCAATTAGTGAAAGCTCTAGTCTTTTTCATATTTAATGGGACTGTTTGTGCCTTGTCGTGATCAGATAACATAAGATTGTGGACTTCGGATTCTATGTTTTTTTGATTGCTTGCAATTAAATCAATACATGAATTTAGCCTTGTAAACTTAAAAGTTCTTGTGAGACTGAATTTTTTTTAAAAGTATCTATATTCCAATCAACACAGATAAAAAAAAAATGCCCTTTAAATTTACTCGTCAATTCTTGTAAAAGCTTGTTTAGTTTGTGAAGAAAAACACCTGTATGAGATGTGGTTTGCTTAGGTACTCTGTAAATAACTACAACTATAAGATTTAGACCAACCACTTCAACCCCACAACATTCAAAATAAGATTTTGACGCTAATTTCGACATCATAGTAAGGACCTTGGTTTCCATGGCCTTTTTGACAAATATACAAGAACCACCTCTGCTACCATTACGGCAGTAGGATGCAACTAACTTATAGTTGTTTAATGAAACGTTTTCCTCCATACCTTCTTTAATAAACGTTTCACTAAAACAAAGGATATCCAGATCTTTGTCATCGTTATAAAATTCTAATAATGTAATTTCTAATAGATCTAACTTGCTATAGATACCAGCAATATTTTGGTGAAAAATCCTAAGTTTACTTGTGTCAACAATTAATGGCTGGAGGAATTGTTCATTTTTGTGTGTGTCAGGAACGAAAAAAACGATTCAAACTATCAGGATTTTTGTCATTTTGATACATGGATTTTGTTTTATATGTAATTTATGTATGTTAGAAAGATAATCACGCTTATAGTTTAAAAAGTCAATTTCTATGTTAAGTTTAAAACAGATTGCATGAATATATGACGACTAGCTTCTGCCCGCGACCTTGTCCGCGTGGATATTAGACGAAATCCTTTTAAGGAACCTTCAACCAGGATCCGGCCAGCCATTTTTACGCGATTAGGCGAGTCCCCATCAAGCGCGCTGCCTCGCGAGGCAAGACATTTGCCGCGTGTGGCGGGCCTCGCAAAAGGCTTCCAGTTCTCGTTTCCGTTCCCGCTCCCGTTCCCGTTCCCCGTTCCCCGTTCCCGTTCCGTTCCCGTCCCGTTTGCGTTCCCGTCCCGTAAACGTCCCGTACCCCTTCCGTTTCCGTTCCCGTTCCCATCCTGTTCTCGTTCCCATTCCCGTCCCGTTATATTCCCGTTCCGTTTCCGTTCTGTTCCCGTTCCGTTCACGTTTCTTTCCCGTTCCCATTCCTGTTCCGTTCCCACTGCGTTCCCGTCCCGTAAACGTCCCCTAACCATCCCGTACGCCTTACGTTCCCGTTCTTGTTCCCGTTCCGTTCCCGTCCGGTTCTTGTTCCCGTTCCCATCCTGTTCTATTCCCGTTTAGTTCCCGTTTCATTCCAGTTTCGTTCCTGTTTTGTTCCCGTTCCGTTCCCGTTACGTTCCTGTTTCATTCCCGTCACGTTCCGTTCCTGTTCCGTTCCCGTCCGATCCCGTCCCGTACTCGTCCCGTACACCTTCCGTTCCCGTTCCCGTACCCGTCCCGTTCTAGTTCCCGTTACCGTCTCGTTCCCGTTACCGTCTCGTTCCCGTTACCGTCTCGTTCCCGTTCCGTTCCGCTCCGCTCTGTTCCGTCCATATGTGTCATGTCCACCGCGTTGGACTTCAAAATAAATCTAATTTTCGCAATCACCATCCCATAAAACCTCAAAAACGACATCCATATCGATTTTTATGTTACTCACCCCACTTACCCTCTAAGGGGTTGATTTTCAAAATCCCAAAATATATATTTAGACGTGCTCCTACGAAGTTTAAAGTTGTAATGTCTATTTTATATTATTTTTCCATACAAAATTTGGACCCCATTTTTTTGTATTTGTATTTATTTATTTATTCAAAAAATACTTACCGGCTTACAGAATATTCCAAAACGCCAGTAAGCTTAATCTAACAATAATATAAATGAATTAATTAAAGTTTACCACAACTACAAATACACTAACAATATAATAATAAAAAAAATCAAATGTCAAATAATAAACATGCAATAAAAAATAAAATTCTAAATAATGTCCAAAGAAAATGGAATAACAATAAGATTTAAAAAAATACTATAAAACAAAGGGTCTACTACTAATCCAAATTAGGATTTATAATGTCAACAACTAAAATTAGGTAATTCTAAATTGGTAAACATACACAAGATTTAAATAAATGTCAACTTTACAATATTTACAATAGCTATGTCAATGAAAATGTTACGTCAGTCGCATAATTTATTATATTATTATGTCAGTCAATATGCACGTCATTCAAATAAAAATGGAATTTATTAATGATATGTCCTAATTGGTCAAAGAAAATGTCAATGTCATTGTGCTGGGCGAGCAAGTCTCCTATACAGCGCAGTGCGCGTGTGGTGGGCGCATTCTTGGCGCGCTTAGTGCGCGTCGTCGGCGGGGCCAGCAGTCGCGGCCTGCGGCGCGGCGCGATTAGACCATCCGCATCCCAAGGAATATTTCTGGGAACCATCAGCCGTATTTGTTCCAATATTTCCGGACTATCTACTTTGTGGTGTATGATAGCCAGATAGTGTTTCAACAGCAGCATTAGTCTTCTGAGTTTCAGGGTCTCCATATCCACCATACCCGAAACAAACATTGACGGATAAAGATACGGGTAATAACCATAACGTTGTTTGTAGAGCCAGCGTGCAAACTTGCGTTGAATTTTTTCCACTAAAAGAGCATATTTATCCTCATATGGATCCCAAATCACAGCGCCATATTCTAATTTGCTCCGAACGTATGCAGTGTATAAAACTACTGCAACCTTCGGGTTGTCAAACTGGGCCGCGGTTCTTATAACAAAGCCCAACATTTTACTAGCCTGTTTGCAGATTATTGTCATATGCGTATGAAAGTCAAATTCAGTATCTATTTCTAAACCTAAATCTCTAATATTACTCACTCTTTCCAATGGCGCGTCAGATATATAGTAAGTTGCATGTAGCGGCAGTCGCTTGCGACTACATGTGATAACTTTACATTTGTCACTGTTGAGGGGAAGATGGTTATCTTGGCTCCAGTCCCAAACAGAGTCTATATCCTTCTGTAACATATTAGTGTCACCAACATCCGCAATACTCAAACTCAGCTTGAGATCATCAGCAAAGAGAAGACACTTTGCTTCTTCCACACGCCTCGGAAGGTCATTGACAAAAATCAGGAACAATGTGGGCCCTAACGTACTCCCTTGACTCACTCCTGACCTTGTGTAGTATACTTCAGACTCATACCCATTCAGTCTTACATATTGACACCGATTGTTGAGGTAACAAGCCATTAATTTTAGTAGACATGGTGTAAAGCCTATTGTTGCCAATTTTTGCAACAAGATGTCATTATCGACAAGATCAAAGGCTTTTCTAAAATCAAAATAGGCCACATCCACCTGATGACCCCTATCCATCTCAGCAGCAACGTAATCTACATGTGAAACAAGATTTGTTGTAGTGGAGCGAGCCTTGCGGAAACCATGTTGGCTGTCGTGTATTAAATTACCTATTTGACTGCTAATTTGGTTGTTCAAGATGATTTCAAAAATTTTGGCAAAAACTGATAACACTGCAATCGGTCTGAAAGAAGGTACATCTGTGGCACCCACGCTCTTTGGAACTGGAGTAACGCGTGATAATTTCCATCTCTCAGGATAAGTACCTTTGCTAAGAGAGAGATTGAAAATGTGTAGTAGTGGTACACTAAAAATACCCACACAGTCTCGTGCCAAAAAAACTGGGATACGATCAGGGCCCTCCGAAGAACGTGGCTTAAGATGCTTCACAGCCTGCTTTAGGTCATCTTCATCTACCAATGAGACCGATATAAACGTGGAATCTGATAGAGAGTGAGCAGCGCGAGCAGCATCAACGTGGTCTAATCGGGGAACCTCCGTACGAAACACAGAGCTGAAATATTTGGCAAAAGAGTTCGCTGCTTCCTGGCCCTGTACATCAACTCCATCATAAGAGTAGGTATCTACACATTGCCGCTGTTTTTTCTTATCTTTTATGTAATTCCAGAATTGCACTGGATCATCAATGATCTTGTTTTGAATATGGTTTACGTGTCGCCGATACTCGATATCAATAAGGTTTTTTACATGCTCTCGATAGTATTTAAAAAGCTCTTGATTGAACTCCTTGCCCTCTTGTTTATATCGTTTTAGATGAAAATATTTCTGCTCAATATTTTTTATTATCTCCGCCGTAAACCACGTCGGATACGTGTACCGACTGTCGTTAGCCGAATGTTTTTTAATCGGGACAAACTTTTTTATACTGTCATATAACTTACTGTAAAATAGTTCAACAGCAGAGTCTACGTCTGCCATTGCTAATAGATCCGTCCAGTCTGTGTTCACTAGTTCCATATATACACCGTGCAGATCGCCTTTACGCCAGTTGAAATCAGGGCCCAATGTAGATGATTGCGTGGGCGGAGACACAGAATTCGCAACCCGTGCATGACGTGGGAATTGAATATCTACTTCGAGGGCAGGGTGATGTTTATCAAGGTGAACTAACGGATCATGACTAATGGTAACGCTAATATCGTCGATCTCAAGATCACTCAGCACTAGATCTAACATGACACCACGATTATTGAACACGTTATTATGTTGTTTTAGCAAACAAAAGTCACAAAATAAATTGAAGTGCATTTTGACATTAGCGCTACAAGAATTTAAATTAAAATCACCTATGATTAGTGTATCTTAGTCAGAGTAAGTACAGATTGCGTCTTCAATACATGTCAATACATTTAAATATTGTTCATCATTATAACTAGGAGGAAGATAGACAACACAACACAAACATTTTACATCCTTATTACTAACAATAGCCAACAAGAGTTCCTTGTCGGCAGTCAGATTTGCAATATTATTAATAATACGCACAGAATAACAGTCACGAACTGCAAGCAAAACACCTCCCCATCCGACGTCTCCAGCTCTGTCTTTTCGCACCACTGTGTACCCAGGGGGAAACAGTTCACCATTACACACAGAACTTGTTAAAAATGTCTCCGTTAAGGCGATAATATCAAATTTATTTTTCAGTACGTTATTTTGAAATACACTAGTCTTCGACCGAAGGCCTCGTACATTTTAGTAAAACAGATGAACTTTTTTTAATGATGACTGTCTATTACGTTTGCCTCTCTTTGGATCGAAAGTTATGATTTTGGCGCCAAGGCTTAACACATATACCTTCGGCCCAGCTAGTTGCACACATGACAGCATCTGCAGAATTTAACGGTACACCTAGCTTAAAGGAGGCATAACGCCCCCGCGCTTTTAATTCCTCTACGGTGCAGATATCGCTACCAAAGATAGATTTAAGATGGTCGCAAACCTGTTGAACTAAAGTACCCTCCTGGACGTAGTAGAGATGAAGATACTTCCATTTTTCAGCGGCTCGCAGCGAAGTAGTACCAGGAGCAGCAGTACCCCTCAGCATTCCAGGATGGGAGGCGCGTGTTCGTTTTCGTGCTACTTCCACCCATTCATTCTTGTCGTCTACTTGGCCGTCGTTTAATGGAAAAACTGAAGAAACCGAAGCAGAAGGCGCTTCTTGCGTGGACTCGGGAGAGATTGGCGGGGCTACGGATGGTGATATTTTTGCACCCTGTTTTCCTATACCAGGTTGTTTCTGCAGCTGTTTATTCTTCGTGTGAGTAGGAGTGTTATCATTTCTAGACGGAATGCTGTTCACAGCCACATTCAATCGAGGTTCGTTATTTACAGTCACTTTGGAGTCATATTTTCGATTAAATTCCTCGAATTTTTCGGTTAATAGGTCTATTTTACCAAATAGCTCCTTTCTAAATGCAGCAAACTGCTCAAAGACTATCGTTCTAATTTTCTCGGTAAGTTGGGTTTCAAATTCGCTATTTAGCTTTTTCACTTCTTCGATAAGCGAAGCCTTCAAAGCGTGGGTATTATTAATAACGTCATCTTCGGCAGTGGTAGTAGGTTGCACTATGCGGGCTTTATGACGTAAAGTCACGTGGTCAGAATTCATCTCTGAAGTTTGGGAGACGCGTGTTCCAATGCGTTCAGCCACATTTTCGGGGCTATTCATTGAAATATCGTGATAGCCGCTAGCCGTGCTCACATCGTGACCAACACGTTGACGTACCGGTGTGCATGAGTTGTCCCCTTTGGGTAACTTACTTCGGCATTCCCCACAAGTCCAAGATTTTTTAAATTCCACCGACAGAGTGACAAATAATTCCTGACTGATGTTAGCGCATAGTAAATCAAAGATTCGCTTACATTTTGTACACTTCATGTATGTATCCTCTTCACTGACTCTGTCACGGCATCCCGCGCAGCGAGTAACCCTTGGTGTCATGTTTACGTTGTGGCTCACAGTACAGCGCAGTCGGAGCGGCGGGCGAGGCGAGCGCGCGATGACTCACTCCGCCTCAGCGGGCGCTCTGCGGGTTGTCGTAGGTCAGGTCCGTAACGGTTGGATTAAATTTTTTGAAATGTTTTATGCTATTACAAGCTCAGTTCTTTACCGATTTCATGGACGAAAAAATATAAGGACCGACAATCACATATCATAAAAACGTAGGCCAAAATTCCGCCTTAAACCTAGATGGCGTTCGTAATCGAGCTCCTTATAGGTTTCCTTGCATTTTCCGCATGGATCGCTGCCGTCGCAAAAAGCTTACGTCTGCTCGTTGTTCTACCGTGTTCTAATAGTTCGAAGAAAAATGGGTAGATGGCGTTCAAAACTACAAAACGTATTTTAAATTTGGAATAGGTTTAGCATTCACAATACTATTTTTATATAGGTAGTAATAAAATATTAAATAATATACTTACGAGTAGGTAAAAGAAAAGATCGGAAAAGTTAAAAAGTAATGTATATTATTATGAGTCTCCTTAGCAAAAATGTTTAGTTTCATTGATATAATATGTAGGTAGAACATTAAAAATGTAATGGTAGGTAGGTAGGTATTATATCGGCATGGTAATCGGCATGGACGAAATTTATACTTTTTAGCATCGAAATGTATTAACATTTCGATGCTTTTTAGTCTGTTTTTACTAGTCCGTTTTAATGTTTTTAGTCTGTTTTTTATAATTTTTAGTCCGTTTTAAAAATGTGTTAACAAAAAATTTTTTTTTCAGTAAAATTTCTTATTATTTTCTGCTTATTAGTTAACGAGCTAGGACTATAAAAATACCATCTTCTATCGGAGCACTCATCAAGACGATTCAAACGAGCTCTAACTCGATGGGGTTGCATGGTTTTATTTATCACGGAGTTACAGTGGAATTCTTCCGGCTCCATCATCAGACTCTGGAAACTATCTCCCAATAAATAAAGTACAGTCAGTGGCACGAATCATGAAATCGGGTGGGGATTGCGCGGAACGCGTATTTTGGGTATGCGTTGCGGTGAGGGGCGCGGGCGGCGAGAGAGGGGCGCGCGCTATTGGTCGCTCACAAGAGCACATGCGCGAACTTATCCCCACTCCGTCGAAAAATATTCAAGATACATGCCTCGCACTGTACTTGTCAAGACGATTCAAACGAGCCCAATTGAACCATATTGAATACCTACCACTCACATTTTTCGTCTGCAGAAAACGTTTGTTTTTTTCTGCCGAGAACGAGGACCGAGAACGAGATCGAGAATGCCGACATAATATATGAACGTCGACGAACGAAATCTTACAACAAAGTGGCGAAAACTGATGAAAAAACACATTTTATTCAACCAATATAATATTTATTTTACAAGACATAATAAAATGTAACATTCAACCATTGAAATGTATTTTCAATGCATTCAACCAACAAAAAATAATTAATAAATTATAATGTTTACATTAAGTAGGTAGGTAACAGAATAATCAACATGGAAAAAGCGACTGTTATTTACAAAAAAAACTACTCATTATTGAATACTCCAGGTATTACCTATTATGTATTCTGTGGTATTACTGCAAAGCTTTTATTACCTACGTAGTTGTACAATCTATCACGTGTTTTACAAATGCGATTAATTTGACTTTGTCCAACAAATGTGACCAAATTCAGAAACACCATACATTATCGAGTGAAGTTGCCGCGGATCACTGTTCATTGACAATTTAATAGTGACCGACCGAAGTTTCGGTTTCGGTTACGGCCAGTTTCGGCCAAAAAACTAGTATCGACCAAATATTGGCCAAAACTTTCGGCTCAGCCAGGCTAGGCCCACTCCGCGCTTTAGGTACGAAGCTACAAGTAGCCAGCGGGTCCGTCCGGACGGACTAATTTCAGAGGCTGCCGCGTGCCGGCTAGGTCGCATGTTAGCAGTTCCATTTCGATAGTCACTTAATAATAATATTATTATAACCAAAATGAAGGCATATGACATCATAATGGGATGCCTTAATACTAATAAAAAGGATCCGAACCTCACGTGTTTTTCACACTTCCAAAAGTTCCAAACGACATCGAAACGTATTAGTATTTGTATCCATTTATTCTTAGGTAGGTACTTACTTGTCTTATTTAATTTTGTTAAACAATATTCACCCAACTATTTACTGAAATAATAATTTATAGATTAGGTAGGTACACTTACCTACTTTCGAAATAAAATTAATTATGAATACAATTTCATTTCGTATGAAAGCATATTGACTCAAAGTCAGCATGTCTGATGTGGCGTTGACTGTACTTATCCTAGGTTATTTTGAAACATATTTAAGTACCTTCACATTATTTCACAACCTCATAACTTGTAATAAATTAACTACCTGTTATTTAATTATTATATAAAAGAAGAAAGTGAAACCCTGAATTCGTTAGAGGAAATAAGAGCTACGCGATAGAAAGAGAGGCAACTTCTAGGTGAATATAACTGTAGCCAAGGGAGCGGTGTGCAACCTGAATTGCACTTTATTGTGTATGGAATAGAGTCGCTATTTATATAATTGACTTTGCGGAGTGGATCTTCTGTACTTGTACTATTATGATTATGTATTCTGTGGCTCAGCCGAAACTTGGTCTTCGTGAATTGTCGTGTGTCAATCGGCTAACTTCGGAGTTCGCCAGCCAACGTGAATCGGGGCGATCGTGTTGAGTTGAGGTATTACTAGGGTTGCCAACTATACTGTTAAAAACAGTATTATACTGTTTTTCACTACATTATACTTTTTACTGTCGAACATATAAAAAGTATACAAAAATACTGTTTTCAGCGGGCATCACTGGTATTCATAGATCGGTTTAATATGTAAACGCCCAACACTAGGTTTTAAGCGCACGATGCAGTGCAGACCGCGTTTCTAGACACAGAACACAAAAAATATACTACTACTGTTCATTATTCTAAAATACTCTTTATTTTTCTTTTCCGACCTTAGTATACTTTTATCTTGTAAAAAAAGTTGGCAACCCTAGGTATTACGTGGTTGAATGTGTATGTATACCTTCAGTTAATCGATTGATTTTAGTTGTGAAAAACATCTAAGTATATAACTCGTCAATATTAACTAACTATAACAGTAACTAGTAATTTCAAAACTTTTCTTCTGATTGCGCGAGGGCGTTAAAAGTTTAGTCAAATCGGATAGCTGGGGCCCTATTTTTGAATCGCTCAGCTGGCGTCGAGCGCTCGTTTCTACAGATTTTCGTTCGACAGCTCATACATTTGAGTTTATTTGTCGAACGAAAATCAGTAGAAACGAGCGCTCGATACTAGTCGATCGATTCAAAAATAGGGCCCCTGGTAGTACGCTTACGGTAAAACAACAAATAACTAATCATACTTTATTGTAAAGCCGCCCCCCCCCCCCCCCCCGCCCGCCGCTCCGCCGTCACAGTATAGAGAGTACAGTAGTTAAGCTTAAGGTGGACACACACGGTCACTCCATCGCACAAAATGGATGTACGTACGTCCAAAATTTGATCGTAAGTGTCGCATCTGTCATCCAAATTTCCAATTACGGATTCCGTTAAACCACGGCCCACATCCAAAAGTTTGACCGTGAGTGTGCATACCGTCAATTGTTTGGTTTAATTAAATCAAATAGATTAACACACGCATAGACAGCTCTTGCCGACACGGGATCTCTGCTATGCTCAAAACACTTCAAGCGCGAGTGCCACGTGACGCAGTTGCCACGTCTCGCCCCCGCGGCCGCGCGTCGTCGTTCATTCGTACGCTTTGCGGGACTTAAGTTAGTAAACATCGAAGGCAAAAATAAAACCTACCGTATAATTATTCACTAAGCAATTGCTTAAACTCACTTAAAATATTGAATATATTGTTTTTTCGATACCAGTGGACCCAGAAAATTTCACGATTATCGGTTGAGTAGTTAAGACGTGACAAACAAACGGGCTTTTGCATTCATAATATTAAGTAAAGATAAAGATCGCGAAAATAAAATCAGCTGTTTCATACACTTTTATATTTTTGTTATTAAGTTTTGTATGTACCTATACAATTGAAAAATGTGAAACATTATAACGTTTTATTTTATAAAATCATCGCTTATCTACATACCTACCACAAGAAAGTTAAAAATAAAAAACTTTTTAAAAAAGCAAAACCTCCTTCAAAAACTTAACAAAAACAGCTCTATAAAAAGCAAGAAATAATGTTTAAATCTATTAATTAAAACGCGTCTATTGAAGTCGGGTGGGGTGGGGTGGGGCTTTTAGAATATAAACAATACAATAAGTAAGAAAAATACTTCCAGCTCCACTCCACCCGACTTCAATAGACGTGTTTTAATTAATAGATTTGTACCTACATTATTTCTTGCTTTTTATAGAGCTGTTTTTTTAAGGTTTTTGAAGGAGGTTTTGCTTTTTTTTTTAAAGCTTTTTACTGTGACAGCAAATAAAACAAAGTCGAAAACTACAATGTGGATAACTCCGACACTACGTTAAAAATATACTTATTAAAGACCTACTTTCTTTCCTTTTACTATGACAGTAAGCGCGGTCGAGCGTGCGAGAAACTGTGTGGTGTAAATGCGCGCAGTAGGTACCTACCTATTTCAAGACAGTCTTGAAATGGCATGCTTAAAATTGTGTAATGTAGGTACCTAATTGAGTAATAAATTAATATGGTAGGTACCTAGGTAAGTTTGTACTCTATCTACTAGACACAGAATACATAATAGTTCATGTCTCTAGAGGCATTTTTAATTCATATTTTTATCTATATTTTTTGACGTAGGCTTAGATTAATAAGACCCAGATACCTAGTCCGCGTCCGTATGGTGAGGCAACTCAAACTGAGCCAGAATGGCTAAGTATGACTATTCGGCCCGCCATTTCTCAAGTGATATTCGTGTCGAACACAACTCCCGAAAATTTGAATAAAAATGAGGGTTTGCGCAATGAACGGATGTCACAATCAGGTCACATTACATCGAAAAAACACTAGAAAGATTGTAGATAACATTTCACGTCTAATTAACATGTCTTCACTTACATTTTTACGTAAATCATTCATCAAAAATAACTATTTTTGTCACTTCATATTTTATGAAAATGTTGCCAGTACGGGGAAAAAATATCCCCCGCATTTACTTAGTTGATCAATTAAAAGTTAAACACATCTCAATTACATAATTAAGATTCCACGCAATTCGACAACTACTTATCTACTAAAAGGGTTGCTAGCATTGAAAAAACGCAATGTTCTCATTTGAAAAAAATTATATGATAAAAAATATAAGATGGTGGCCAACTTTTTTGTTTGTGGGCCGATTTCGATGAAACTCGGTTCGGGGTACTATTTTGACAAGAAAACAGCAACGCAATGTTAAAAATATAAAAATCCAAGATGGCGGCCAACTTTTTTGTTTGTGGGCCGATTTCGATGAAACTCGGTTCGGAGTAGTATTTTAACAAGGAAACAGCAACGCAATGTTAAAATATAAAAATCTAAGATGGCAGCCAACTTTGTTGTTTGAGGGCCGATTTCAATGAAACTTGGTTCGGGGTACTATTTTGACAAAAAAACAGCAACGCAATGTTAAAAATATAAAAAAATCCAAGATGGCGGCCAACTTTTTTGTTTGAGGGCCGATTTCGATGAAACTGGGTGCGGGGTACTATTTTGACAACAAAATAGCAAGGTAATGTTAAAAATATAAAAAATCCAAGATGGCGGCCAACTTTGTTGTTTGTGGGCCGATTTCGATGAAACTCGGTTCGGGGTACTATTTTGACAAGAAAACAGCAACGCAATGTTAAAAATATAAAAAATCTAAGATGGCGTCCAACTTTTTTGTTTGTGGGCCGATTTCGGTGAAACTCGGTTCGGAATATTATTTTAACAAGGAAACAGCAACGCAATGTTAAAAATATAAAAAATCCAAGATGGCGGCCAACTTTGTTGTTTGAGGGCCGATTTCGATGAAACTTGGTTCGGCGTACTATTTTGACAACAAAACAGCAACGCAATGTTAAAAATATAAAAATTCCAAGATGGTGGCCTACTTTGTTGTTTGTCGGTCGATTTCGATGAAACTCGGTTCGGGGTACTATTTTGATAAGAAAATAGCAACGCAATGTTAAAAATATAAAAAATCCAAGATGGCAGCCAACTTTTTTGGTTGTGGGCCGATTTCGATGAAACTCGGTTCGGAGTACTATTTTAACAAGAAAAGAGCAACGCAATGCTAAACATATAAAAAATCCAAGATGGCGGCCAACTTTTTTGTTTGTGGGCCGCTTTCGCTGAAACTCGGTTCGGGATACTATTTTGATAAGAAAACAGCAACCCAATGTTAAAAATATAAAAAAATCCAAGATAACATCTTACTAGTTGTTTGTGGGCCGATTTTGATTAAACTTGGTTCAGGGTACTATTTTGATAAGAAAACAGCAATATCAATATAAATAAAAATGTTAAAAGTCGGCCAAGTACGATTCGGACTCGCGCATGAAGGGTTTTGTACCAAAAACAGCAAAAAATACTGTTTGCTGTATGGGAGCAGCCCTTAAACATATATTTTATTCTTTTTTTAGTATTTGTTCTTGTAGCAGCAACAGAAATACATTATCTGTAAAAAATTCAACTGTCTAGCTATCACGGATCATGAGATACAGCCTTGTGACAGACAGACAGACGGACAGCGGAGTCTTACTAATAGGGTTCCGTTTTTACCCTTTGGGTACAATGAACTATGTTTTTGGGTTTATTTCGATGTAACTCGGTTGAAAAAAAAGAAAAACAAATAAGAAAGTTAGCCACCAGGTTCTGTACCCAAAGGGTAAAAACGGAACCCTATTACTAAGACTCCGCTGTCCATTTGTCTATCTGTCTGTCATCAGGATCAGTATCTCATGAACCGTGATAGAAAGACAGGAGAAATTTTCACAGATGTTGTATTTCTGTTGCCGCTATAACAACAAATACTAAAAACAGAAAAAAATATTAAAGAGGGTTCTCATACAACAAACGTGATTGAAGGCTCCCATACCACAAAAGTGACTATTTAGACCGAGTTTCATCAAAATCAGCTCACAAACAAAATAGTTGGCCGCCATATTGGATGTTTTATATTTTTAACATTGCATAGCTGTTTTTTGTTAAAACATTGCCCCAAATCGAGTTTCATAGAAATCGGCCTAAAAACAAAAAAGTTGGCCGCCATCTTGGTTTTTTTTTATTTTTAACATTGAGTTGCTGTTATCTTGCTAAAATAGTACCTCGAACCGAGTTCCATCGAAATCGGCCCACAAACAAAAAATTTAGCCGCCATCTTGAATTTTGTATATATTTAACATTGCGTTGCTGTTTTTTTGTGAAAATAGTGCCCTGAACCGAGTTTCATCGAAATCGGCCCACAAACAAAAAAGTTGGCCGCCATCTTGGATTTTTTATATATTTAATATTGCGTTGCTGTTTTTTGTTAAAATAGTACCCCGAACCAAGTTTCATCAAAATCAGCCCACAAACAAAAAAGTTAGCCGCCATCTTGGATGTTTTATATTTTTAACATTGCGTTGCTGTTATCTTATTAAAATAGTACCTCAAACCGAGTTTAATCGAAATCGGCCCACAAACACAAAAGTTGGCCGCCATCTTGAATTTTTTATATATTTAACATTGCGTTGCTGTTTTTTTGTGAAAATAGTGCCCTGAACCGAGTTTCATCGAAATCGGCCCTCAAACAAAAAAGTTGGCCGCCATCTTGAATTTTTTATATATTTAACATTGCGTTGCTGTTTTTTTGTGAAAATAGTGCCCTGAACCGAGTTTCATCGAAATCGACCCACAAACAAAAAAGTTGGCCGCCATCTTGATTTTTTTTATATATTTAACATTGCGTTGCTGTTTTTTTGCGAAAATAGTACCCCGAACCGAGTTTCATCAAAATCAGCCCACAAACAAAAAAGTTGGCCGCTATCTTGGATGTTTTACATTTTTAACATAGCGTTGCTGTTATCTTGTTAAAATAATACCCCGAACCGAGTTTCATCGAAATCGGCTCTCAAACAAAAAAATTGTCCGCCATTTTGGATTTTTATATTTTTAACATTGCGTTGCTGTTTTCTTGTCAAAATAGTGCCCCAAATCGAGTTTCATCAAAATCGGTTCATAAACAAAAAAGTTCGCACCATCTTTAATTTTGTCATTTTTAGCATTGCACAGTCGACATCTTATTTAAAAAATATATAATATATAAAATTTCGGTTTAAACCCTAGCCCGTCTCTAGTTATGACAAGCAAACTCTAGTTACATGTAATTGGTGAAATCTACACAATCGCAACTCTAAGTACGACGATGGTTTCAATTTCCCTACTTTTAAGGGAAAATTTCATGTACTGGTAACATTAGTTTTTTGCTGTGTGCGTTTCGTCGAGCGTAAACACAAGCACCTCACGCACACATAAATTTCATTTTTGCCTCACTTTTGACAGACCGCCTTTTAGGATACTATCATTCTTGGCTTTATTATTCTAAGGACGTAGGTATCTACTTTTGTGTTAGGTACCTACCTATTTCATTTTGTTAATTTTCGTCCATATCATGTAGGTAGGTACTAAATATTGAAATTTCCGACTGTCGTCATTTTTTATTTTATATTACTGTAAAACCACCTTTTAATACATTTTATTATTTACTAACGTAGTACTTACGTACTTTTTTAATTTCATTTTGTTATCTATCATTTACTAAATATCAAAATAAAAAAAAACTATCATTCATTACACAGCGCCATCTAATGAAATACTTGTGGTGTGGTTTACGATCGAATAGCATGCTCGGTTTGTGCTGCAAGGGTATGCTTGCGTGCGGTAAAAAAGTCACGATTTTGCTCCAAACGGAACACGTAGGGACATCTGTCACAACTTTTGGTACTAAAAATCAGTTTACGTTTTGAAGTATGAGATTGTCGGTCCTTATATTTTTTCGTCCATGACCGATTTCAAATCTAATTGCACCACCGGATAGCCCACTTCACGGGCTAAAAAATGGTTATAAACACAATCACTAATAATAACTTTTTACTACAAATACTAATAAAAATTACGGAGGAAAGAAATACGAATGCTATCTATTCGATGTCCGGACGAATAATATCTTTTATATTTTCACCCCTTTAGGGGTTAAATCATGTCCACCGTGGTTGGACTTCAAAATAAATGTCATTTTTGCAATCATCATCCCACAAAACCCCGATAACGACATCCATATCTATTTTTAGGTTTTTTTTAACCCTTTTCACCCCCATTTCATCCCCTTTGGAGTTGAAATCCTAACAAAAACAATATACGTTGCTTTAGATTTCTATCCATAAGCCTTATAAATTTAGCGATTTTTAGTTCGAAAATGAAGGATTTTCTTTAATACACAACTTCATCCCCCTTTTGACCCTTTCGGGGGTAGAATTTTGAAAAACGCTGAGACCCGTATTTATTAATTTTCAATCGTCAGCCTAAACACAACATTCTAGCTTCAAAACTGAGGGACTTTCATACAAACTTTCATCCCTTATTTCATCCCCTTAGGGATGGAATTTTCAAAAATCCTTCCTTAGTGGATGCCTACACTGTATAAAGTATCTGTGTGCAAAATTTCAAGTCTCTAGGTCCAGCGGTTTGGGCTGTGCGTTGATAGATCAGTCAGTCAGTCAGTCAGTCAGTCATTCAGTTTACGATTTTATATATTAAGATAATCTGATTTTGTCAATGTTAATAATTTTACAATTAGAATATTTACGCTCTATTGTTTTCAATTGATTATTAAGTGATGATACATTTAAAGTCCCATTAAACCGTATCGGTAAAACAAAGATATTATTTTCGTTGAATTTACATAGAGTATTACATAGCTCTGTGAATAATATATATGGATTATTGTCATTTGAGCCAATAGCCAGAACAATCACATCATCCGGCTCTACATCATCTGATAGTGAACTTAAACTTTTCAGTATTTCAGTACTAGCCGCATTTGTCTTGACAACTCCGATTACGTCGTATCTGTCCTTCCACTTCCCGCTTCTGTTTTGGGTTAGCTTGCTTGACAAACCTCGTGCTTGTTGAACGCCAAAAATATAGATGGTTGGTTTAGTTTTGCTATTTTTCCTCTTCGTTGGAAGAAGGGTGACGGAGTGGGATGGGCAGTCTGCAACGTTGATTTTATCTGAGGGAGGTTCTAGGTGTTTTTGCGGAGTTGATGTATTTTGAGTATCCAGTTCCTTACACGGCGAAGGTAGAGTTACCTCGGATGACTGCTCTCTAGTAGCTGTAGTATACGATGATTTTGAGCAGTTTTTTTTATTATTTTCAAAATCAAATTTTTCCTTTAAAAGCTTACTTTCAGCTAATAGGTTTTGAATTTCTAAGTCCGCTGATTGTATATCTTCGCTTAGATTAGATACTGTCCTCTCCAATTCCCTAATTCTGACCTGATGATTGCAATTTTTAGAGCAACTTTTATCATTATTTGTTGTGCTGTGTATTGATTTAAATGAAATTTCATCAGCTGTCTCATCTTCACTTTGAGAATCAGTACTTAATGTTGATACGTTGTGATTATGTTTGTTCGTTATGGGTTTCCTTTTCGTCACATTATCTATTTCAATCAATGATTTCAAAAGGAAGGATGAGCCCATCCGAATATTTGCTTTATAATTCCTTCATACAAGCAAAATCAGCGACATCTTTTAGATCCCACTCCAACTACTGCCGTATTAGAGGTGGGCAAAAAAGATTCCTGAAGTGAACTATTTACTTCAATTGGAGTTAAGGACAAGTTAGATTTGGAACACAGGTTTTAACGCGATTTTAACTAAAACATAGGTGTTGAGCACCTACCTTTTCCCGACGTTTCGACCGAGTTGCATCGGCCGTGGTCACGGGCTGACTCAGTCAGCCCGTGACCGGGAAAAGGTAGGTGCTCAACACCTATGTTTTAGTTAAAATCGCGTTAAAACCTGTGTTCCAAATCTAATAAAATGCAACGCGAAAGTTTAAAAGTGTATAAGGACAAGTTCATTCATCTGGCTCCTTTGGGTCGCAAGTACTTTTAACTTTTTTATATTTTTATTATGGTAGGGGAAGCTGGGTACAGTTGTTCCCTAGGGGACACTTGGTAACCTTGATTGACGAATCTAGCAAGCGTGTTACAGTTCTTTAGGTTAGCAACACTTATTCGTTAATGGCAATGATCACTTTATGTCATGATTTCGTTAGACAGATATCAAAGGTTTACAAATGGTGGCCGCCAAAATTTTTTTGTGTTAAAATATTTAATTTATGCCAAGTTTTGACTTGATTAATTTAATATGATGCTTTGAAACTGCTTTCTGGAAATGTTTTTATCTTTTAAGATGTTTATTTTTCTGCCGATTAACATTACTTACCATGATATAAGTGATAAATTGGTTCGCAAAAAAAACATGTTTCCTAACCTCAATATGTATGGGTAGACTTGGTCCTTTTCTTTGGGGGTGGAATGATCCCAGGGATCATGTGTCCCCTATAAGGGATCAAATCTACCCTATGTAGATTTTTGTCAGTAAAATAAAGACTTTTCATAGTTTTTATCTTTTTTTATACAAAAGAAGTATTTTTATATTTACTCTTATTTTTTTAATCTACCTACTTTTCTGAATCTGAGATTGAAAAAATTGTGAGACATTTTAGTCAAGATTTTTAGAAGGTAAAGGTTTTTGCTATCCCTTGGGAACAATACTTTTATTTTTCTGGATGCAAGATACCCTATGTCTTTTTCTGTACCTTGACAACATGTATGTAAAATTTAATGATGATCGGTTCAAATGTTAAGACGTGAAGGCGTAACAAACAAACAAATAACTAGTCAAACGGCATTTCGCATTCATAATTTTAGTAAGGATAAGGATAAAAAATAGTAAAGATGATCACTAAGGCCCTCCGCTGCCTTGAGCGGGACACGCGCGCGGGGCGACATAGATTAGAGCTTACTCGTGCACTGCGCAAGCATCTGTCCGTCAAAAACCAGCAATATATATTCCCGCGCCGTGTACCCGCGGCGGGATCCCGCTTAAGGCAGCGGACGGCCTAAGTACGTTTTGATTTGTTATGGATATTTGTTTCTAGACTGCTTTAATGTGTAGTCCGAATATTAATTACCTTGTTCTAAAGAGATTAAAACTATTTCATATTTGTTTCCCTTTTCAAAATTGAGCTGCATATGAGCATAAAGTTCAAATAAAAGAAGCTGATTTGATTACAGATTTACTTATTATTTGGTACCTATCACTGTTCCTTTTTTATATTTAAAGATTATTACTCTTTTCGGATATATGAGGCTGAATCCAATATTGTTACCCTGTGTCCCATGTGTGGTAGCCTTGAACCCCAGGATCAAGTCCTCCAACTGGTGGGAAACAAGTCTCCCCTATATAGGGGACACATGGTAAAAAGTTACCGTACGACATTAAATTAAATTATAATTCCAAATATAACCAAGCCTTACCCTCTTTCATATATTTAGTAAATAGATAAATTCTTAATTTAACAACTCAAAAAAAATCCTTATACTGTGAATAGTAAAAAAGTTAGGGACCAAAATGAAAAGGGGGGATCAACCCTCCCCAGTCTCCCCTACCTAATTATATCAGTTTTTCGATGGTATTAAGGCCATAAATAAAACCTAAGCATAACAAAATCTCAATCATGTTTAAGTATTTCAAATTAGATGTTTTTGTGCTTTTTCACAGTTAAACTAAACTAATATTATAAACTATAAATTATCCTACTAATATTATAAATGTGAAAGTTTGTGGGTTTGGATGTTTGTTCCTCTATCACGCAAAAACTACTACTTAAACGGATTTGGTTGAAATTTGGCACACAGATAGTAGATAGCCTAGAGATTAAAACTAAACTTTTTATCCCGATATTCCCACGGGAACGGGAACCATGCGGGTGAAACCGCGGGCGGCGGTTGTTGGTTTGATTGTTTTTAATGCAAATATTCAAAAACTAACTGATCAGATTTTAAAACTTTCACCTATTGAAATTATCAGCAAGAATTATTAGCAAGTAACATTAGCAGTATTTTATCTAAAAAAAAATAGAGATCCCAATGAAAATAGGAATAATGAAACGAAAGCCACAGTATATTTTTTTTCTATAAAAGTAATTATTGATCGGAAGATGATGACATTCGTATCATGATATTAATCCTAATGCAACTAAATACATAATTACATTGTCAAGGTTGATTATTAACATGCAAATTCCTCCTAAAATATAAGCATCAATATAGGTACCTAAAGTTTTTTAAAGGCAGAGCATATTCTTGCGTTTTTAGGAAGCTTATGAAATAGGACTGATTTCGTTATTTTATGCGACTCCATATTTCTTTACGCACTAGATCATTAGGCAATCTGTAATTATTTGAATTGAAATGTAATGTAGATAATTATTTTTGCAGCAAATATGTTTCATAGGAGACATTTCTGTACGCAGTGTTCGTAATCTATCTTTTCCGTTTACTATCGTTCTTTGAGCTAACTAGATATGGAACTAAATGAACTAAGGATCTTTTTATGGACTCAATTGAACTACATTGTTCATTTGAGTCCATATAAAGATCTTCAAGTGAACGAGTTCATTTGAGTCATGATGACCCATCTCTATTGCCTCGAACAATAACAAGTAATAGTAAAATATTTTATAATTTATTAAAATTGTTAGACACGTAATAAAAATAATGAAAAGCTACTAACCGATGGATACGATATTCCATGTAACTTTTTAACGTTTGCATCATAATTTTTGCAATCTACAAATGCGCCATTCGCCATTTTTATGTCACGTCAATCACCGTCTGTCTACCATAGTCTTCCGCGGATGACTGAATCGCGTTGGTCCTAAAATTTTAATTTTAGGGCCAACCAACTGGCGTCACTTCGTAGCGACGTTGACCGTGTCCTTACGCTAGTAATATAATAAGTCTATGATTTCAATGTTATTAATCGTTTTACTTGATGAACAACTAATCATCTGTTTTGTAGAAGTAACATCTTTTTTGTGAATGCAATCATCACATCTCCATTTAATTTTGTTTTCTGTAGACATAAGTAGGAACCTTTTTTCTGATACATTGGCACAATCTAGGTGTTACTACATGTCATTACCGATCTACGTTGTATTGCAGTTTTACACACATTGCAGTGAAGTACGTCAGTCGGTTGTATTCATCTTTAGATGTAAAAAGTTTATAAAAGCTTCCTTAGAAACAACGATCTCAGAACCAAAGGATATTGCATGACAGTGACATTCGTGACACATCCCAAAGTCAGCCAAAACGCAGTGTATATTTTCTTTGACTGTGGCTGAATTTTCATTTTAGTATCGCGTGATCCGTCAATAGAGTAAAATGACAAAGTGCTCTATAAAAATTGCAAAAATCACTCCTCAATTCGGGTTAAAAAAAGATGGTATGACAATGACCGGTAAGTAAAAAAAAATAGGATCGAATTTATCCAAAAACTAGCTCAAAAACACTTCAGTTATTTAAATTTCAAAATTTTAAAATATAAAACATAAAAAGCAACCATTCTTGACGTAATCGGAACAAAGTAATTTTTTTTGCGAATGGAGTCGCCAATCATAATATTTTTTTTATTCGTAAAGTGAATAATTTAAACTATATTTCTTCATCAGCTTTCCAAAAAACTATGAAATCAGAGAAAAACTCATTTGGCGGAAGTTAGTGGCAATAAAAAGAAACAATCTGTCTACGTATCTTACTTAACGTATCTTAAATTGTAAGAATCGCATTTTTTCTTTTTATAATTAACTTGTATGTCCAGTGATTAAAAGTTAATACTGCAAATCGTACGACAAGGAGCAAGCGCATTTTTGAGTAATAGAAAGTGTATCTGAACTGGTTAAAAAACTATAATTAGCTTTCGCAATAATTATGTGGGCAATTTTATAAAAGTTTGTACATGGCGATTTGACGTTGGCCCATGTTCGAATTAGCATATAACTTAAAACTGTATTTGTTTTTTTACAAAAAATATTAGTTTGTTAGTTTAGTAGAATCCTACTAAACTAACAAACTAATATTTTTTGTAAGGATTCTATATAACCTTAACGAATGTATTACAATATTTTTACAGCATTAATTTTAAACAAAATTTTTAAATTAATGAATTAATATGTGTGTTTTACCATTGTCCCATCTTGTTATACAAAAGTTTTAATATTCGTTATTTGAATTTAAAAAATAATATTTATAAAGTTTCGATGTTGCTAAAAAGATCGTCAAATGTTCTTTTAACTTATTTTTGTTTACTATTTGGTTGTAATACAAAATAATTTGAATAACTTGTTTTAATACAAAACCTAAAAATTGGTCATTGTGGAAAATTCCTCTTAGTTACGCAAATATTTCATAAGGAGCGATTAAAATCTACTACATAAGATGCTTTTTCAAACCTAGCAACCCTTTGAAAAAGAAAAAAGATCTGTCATGTGTACTCTTTTCGTTCAGTTTTGAATGGGAAGTCACAACTGATAGTCTTGCGTAGGGAGTGAGTTACAAAATTCCACTGATTTACGAAGATTACCAGCGGAAGCAGATTTCAGGTCACTAACTATTTAAATAGCAATTTTGCCAAGATCTACCTCATTTTGATCTTGTTTTTTGTGGTTTTAATCAAATTAAGATATAATAGAATCAGCCTGAAGAAATAAAAACATCAATATCACGATTATAATTTTTTTGGCCTCATTTTGTCGCCGTATAAACTTTTATAAAAATGCCCATGTATCCGATAAATGAAAATAGTTTATTTTATTACCCTACTTCATTTTGTGTAAACTTTTGTTAGATTCTGATGGAAAGTGGCCTCGATTTAAATGCTGTGATCATTTTTAAGGTTGACTCTCTGTATGAAATGTACAGAGAGAGAAAAGCAGCTCTTGACGAGTTCTTGCCTGTTCTTCTAGTTACAAGTTCTCCCACTTAGGAATTGCGAACTGATGGCGTGGCTTCTTTGACATTTAAAATCACCTGCCTGTTTTACTGAAAAAATGATTTTAAGTTTGATTTATGAGTGTAATAAATAATTTAGCAATCTTACTTGTTGTTTACTTTGAAATATGCTTTTTCTTCTAAACACTTACTTTGTTCACACACACAGTTAGGTACTTTTCTCACTCTTTTTTCAGGTTTTAATCAATCAATAATCATTACTAAGTAGGTATACCTCCTCAAAATAATATTTTATCGACTTACAAATTACTTTTATCTAGTAAATTTAAAAACATGTTATAAAAATAATAAACATAATTTTAAACTTTCCGGAATAATTATAGATAAATACGCATCAAAACCCATTACATAGGTACTTTAGAAGAACTAAACGAACAAGCAGACAGACGCGGAAGGCAACAGTTTTATAATTGAGTAGAATCACCTCCAAAAAATTCCAAAAATCTGATAGAAAAATAATTGAATTAATAGCATTTTGCTACTCCACTGCTCCACTATGTTCCTAAAAGCCTTCTGTCAGTTTCTAAAATTAACTTATGTAGTTTCAACTGGCTGTTTGTTTTACATTACTGCTTCATGACTGAAGAAATTTTATAGGACTTAAGTGTCAGCAGCAATGTATGGCCAGAGCCAGTCGAAGCATAATATGGTGCAATTTGACGCGTGTGCCACATTTCAGTTTTTCTAATGTATGGCGGGCTCATAGACTTATTATTGTATTATATTACTAGCGTAAGGACACGGTCAACGTCGCTACGAAATGAAGCCAGTTGGTTGGCCCTAAAAATACAGTTTTAGGGCCAACGCGATTCAGTCATCCGCGAGAGACTATAGTAGACAGACGGTAGTTGACAACCGTTGACAAACCATAAAAATGCCGAATTGTGTATTTTTGTCTTGCAAAAATTATGATACAAAAGTAAAAAAGGAACATGGAATATCGTATCATCGGTAAGTAGCTTTACATTATTTTTATTGCATGTCTAACAATTTTATATAATGTAATAAACGATATTATTGTTACTATTTAGTTATTGTTCGAGGCAGTAGAGATGGGTCAAAGGATTCAAATGAGCTTGTTCACTTGAGTCCATATTAGATCATTAGTTCATATAGTTTCATAGCTAATTTATTCAAAGAATGAGAGTAAAGGGAAAGTATAGATTACGAACAGTACGCATAGAAGTGAGATAATTGCATGGGTTAGGGTTCTATTATACTACCTACGTCTAATATTGCATCAAAGTTGGTTGTTATTATTCATTAATAAATACATTTTTGATAGAAAAAATTAGATAGAATTACCTAGGAATTACCCAATATTTTAATATACAACATCCCATAGATGTACCTCTATTTTTTTTTATTTTTTTTTGTATGATTCTATATTAAAATACTTAGTTTCAATGTGCAGTGATGCCAGGATAAGTATTTGAAGGGGCATAATTAATATGTTTAAAAAATACCCAATTGAATCTGCAATAGACACGTGAAAGCACGTTTAAGCCAATAACTGCAATCAAACATTTTCGCTGCAAAAATAATTATCTACATTACATTTGATTTTCAATTCAAATAATTACAGATTTCCTAATGATCCAGTGCGAAAAGAGATATGGAGTCGCATTGTTAGAAACCAACGAAAAGAGCCATATTACAAACCTTATAAAAACGCACGAGTATGCTCTGCTCATTTTAATGACGCCGATGTGGAAATTTCAAAGGCTGGACTACGGAGGCTGAAAACAACGGCAATACCGCGAATTGGGATTGAGGTATTTACCGCATCCGGGTGAATCTACGTTGTTCTTAACTTCCTGCGTCATTGTCTGAACTCGAAAATCCAATGCATGACAATAAATAAATTAAAAATATGCAAATAAATGCAATGTTTTATTGTACTATAATGTAAATGATGGCATATTTTTGATTTATGCCTTGTGATGCATTGGATTTATAAAGATTTTAGAGTTCAGACAATGACGCAGGAAGTTAAGAACAACGTAGATTCACCCATCCACGCATATAACAATATAATCCAACTAAAAAAAATAAAGCACCAGCCTCCCATCCATGCATAATATATGCACTATAGTGACTGGCTGCAGTTTTGCTTTAAGGTTTATCCCTTATATAAGAACCTAGGAAAAAATATATATATCGTGTTGTATTTAGTATATTACAGTGACTTGAATTTTATTATTATTTATTTTTATCAGGCTTGTGAAAACGCAGAAAACCGACCTTCAACGCCGGCACAAAGCTCACCAGTAGAGGAAATTGACGTTGACATTAGCGATCTCAATTCAATATTTGATTCGCCAAGGAAAGTACACCTAAAGAAAAGAATTACCACATTAGAAAAACGACAACGTGTTGCGTGCAAAAAGTTAAAAAAATTACGGCAGCAAAATGTTAGGCTAAAAAAAAGAAACAAATCACTGCAAAATATTATTAAAGATTTGAAACAGAAGAAGTATATTACTGAGGACATTGAGTCTGCTCTTGGAACAAATGCCGAAATAGCAGAGCTGTACAGACTGCAATTATTAAAAAATAAATACAAGAGAAATAAAAACAAGCCCACAAAAACAAAACGACCATCCTATCCGCCTGCTCTTCGAAAGTTTGCTAGGACATTGAATTTTTATTCTCCATCAGCTTATAAATATGTAAGACGAAAATTTGATTGCTGTCTTCCACACCCAAGAACCTTAACAAAATGGTAAGTTAATAAGGACTCACTAGTTATGTAGCAGACGCGTTTGTTTCTTAGTAATTAGTGGTTACGAATATGCTTAACACTTTTTTGCATAAAGGTTTCATTGTACTTCTTGTTATAGGTATAGCTCCATTAACGGCGACCCTGGATTCACACAGGAATCGTTCGATATGCTTAAACTCAAGAGGAATAGTTTATTGGAAAATATTGAATGCTGCCTAATTTTTGATGAAATGAATATTAGGCAGGCGAAATTATGGAAAGGCGATAAAAATGTTGGTCACGTAGACATGGGTCATGGAAATATTGACAAAAAAAAGAAAGCTTCTAAAGCGTTTGTAATGATGCTTGCCTTGTTTGTCTCACCGAAAATTGGAAAATACCAGTCGGTTATTTTCTAGTAGATGGTTTTACAAGCGAACTTATAGCAAACACTGTTAATATTTGTATCGAAAAATGTGATTCAGTTGGTGTCAATGTCGAAGCTCTCACATTCGACTCTTCACTTCGCTGTCCTACGAATGTAAAAGCTGCAAACATTTTGGGATGCAACATAAGTAACATAGGTCAATTAAAAACAACTTTCTTGCACCCTGTCACAAAAAAAATGTTGTAGTTTTCATGGACGCATGCCATATGATAAAATTAGTAAGGAACGTTTTCGAAAAAAAAAGATAATTTTCAACGAAAAGAACCAGCGTATTGAATGGAAATTTTTGGTTCGGCTATTAAAACTACAAACAAACCAAAGTCTAAATTTTGCTAATAAATTAACTTACAGACACATCTTTTTCAGAAATCAAATAATGAAAGTGAAATTAGCAACACAATTGTTGAGCCGAAGTGTTGCTAAGGCACTGACACTTTGAGATGAAATACTACATAATAGTTATTTTTTAGATAGCAATGCCACAGCCGAATTTATTAATATTTTCAATGACATTTTTGATATTTTAAACTCTCGTAGATTCAATCAATCCGGATTCAAGAGAGCTATTTCTCCGAAAAATAAATTAAATTTTTTTGATTTTATTCAAAAGGCTATTGATTATATTAAAGGCTTAAAAATATTTTCAAAAGTAAAAAGAATTGTTAAAAGACGTAACAGGCAACCACGAATTATAATGATTATAAGTAAAAAAAGAATTTTGGATACTTATAGTAAAATTGGGTTTTTAGGATTAATTGTGTGCCTAGAGAGCTTAAAAATTCTTTATCAAAATTCAGTCGAAACAGAATCTACACTGAAGTATATTTCAACGTACCGCCTATCTCAGGATCACTTGGAGTTGTTTTTTAGCGTAATAAGAAAGCACGGAGGGTATAACGATAACCCAAATGCTATACAACTCAAGGGAGCGTATAGGCGTTGCATGAACCATCTATCATTAAAATCGACATTTACTGGAAACAGCATTCCTTTTGACAATTTTCCGATTTTGATTGCGTCATCTGTAAAAGCTATAAATTGTACCACTGAAATGAATCGTCACGAAGACGAAGACGAATCTAATAGCCAGTTGACAGATACATATCAGGAGGAATGTGATAAAGTTTATTCGAATAACTGTACTCAATTATCACATACTTTAGATAACCCAACCGAAAACGTCTTTGGAGATCTATCGCAGAATATAGAGCTTATAGTTGGCTATATTGGCGGATGGGTCGCCAGAAGTTTAATAAAAAAAAATCAAATGTGAAATTTGTCTAAACAGTCTAGTTAGCAACGAAAAATTATTTTTTCATAAGCTAATAGAATTGACAAATATGGGCGGACTTTGTTTTCCTTCACCTGATCTGTTTGAGGTATGCTTGGAAAGCGAAAGAAATATAAGACGTATTATTAGACCCCAATTTATGACAAAAAGTGACTACATGTACCTGTACACAAAAACTCTAGCGAATTTTGAAGGAAAAAGCACTTTTTCTGTGTTGAATTTGCATTCCGTTGATCAACCGGCCACATTAAATCATAGATTGCATCTTATCCGAGCCATCATTAAAAAAATACATAAATGTCAGAATGCATCACGAATCTTTGTCTGAAAATACAGGAAAAGGAACGGAAAGACAAAAATTAAAAAAAATAGTTTTATTCAAAGGACAGTAATTATAGTAACGCGCACTAGAAAAAGAATCGTAGTCTTAAATAAAGACAAAATTGTGAATTAGGTATCTCTCTGTAGTGCACTCCGGACAAGCTCTGTGGTTCATTCTATCACTTCAACAATAATTATTGTCTAGCCTGTCGCTTAGTTTAATGGACTTTTATTGCGAAAAGTGTCGATTCTTAAGTTTAGTGCAAACGGCCGTCACTCTGAATACGATTTGCGCTAAAATGGCGTTAGTTCGCAGTCTAACGCCATGTTATCTTTGGCCCTAGTTTAACGAACGCACTCTGAATAAGACAGTGAGTCGTCATCTATTCTTACATACAGCCGTTTGCACTAAACTTAAGAATCGGGGGTGCACTACAGAGAGATACCTAATTCACAATTTTGTCTTTATATTTTTATTTTGTCAGTTTTGATAATTTTAGATAAAAAAGTCGACATACTTCGGTGTAAATTTTGTACATGAAGATTAATATATAAAATGTTTTTTGTACATACCTACTTAAATTTAAAAAACCTTAGGTATATTAATACCTATAATATATATTATGTAAATAAACAACCTTGATATTGTACCTAAATGTTTAATTGGATAAGGATAATATCATTTAACGATTATCTTTCGATCAATAATTACTTTAATAGGAAATATTTTGACACCCCGGGTTTCATATTGCTAGTTTTGTCAGGCTAGGCTCACTCCGCGCTTTAGGTACGAAGCTACAAGTAGCCAGCGGGTCCGTCCGGACGGACTAATTTCAGAGGGCTATCGCGTGCCGGCTGGGTCGCACGTTAGCAGTTCGATTTCGATAGTCACTCTATAATAATATTATTATAACCAAAATGAAGGCATATTACATCGCAATGGGCTGCCTTAATACTAATAAAAAGGATCCGAACCTCACGTGTTTTTCACACTTCCAAACGACATCGAAACGTAAGAAGTGCTTGTCTACTAGGTACTTAGTATTTATACTTAATACTAAATACCATTTATTCTTAGGTAGGTACTTACTTGTCTTATTTGTTAAAAAATATTCACCCAACTATTTACTGAAATAAATTTCATTTCGTATGAAAGCAAATTGACTCAAAGTGAGCATGTCTGATGTTGCGTTGACTGTACCTATCCAAGGTTATTTTGAAACATATTTAAGTACCAACACATTATTTCACAACCTCATAACTTGTAATAAATTAACTACCTGTTATTTAATTATTATATAAAAGAAGAAAGTGAAACCCTGAATTCGTTAGAGGAGATAAGAGCTACGCGATAGAAAGAGAGGCAACTTCTAGGTGAATATAACTGTATCCAAGGGAGCGGCGTGCAACCTGAATTGCGCTTTATTGTGTATGGAATAGAGTCGCTATTTAAATAAATGACTTTACGGAGTGGATCTTCTGTACTTGTACTATTATGTATTCTGTGGTTTTGTAGGGATCTCAATTTTTTTAAATAAAATTCAGCCTGTACTACTCGCTGATAATGTGTCTTTCTATAGGTGAAAGAATTTTTAATATGTTATTATATGACGACCTCCGTGGTCGAGTGGTTCGCACGCCGGTTTTCAAGGCATCACCATCTCTTGAGGTCCCGGGTTCGATCCCCGGCTGGGTCAATGTAGAAAATGAACTTTTCAATATTGTCTCAGGTCTGGGTGTGTGTCATACCACCGTTGTTTCTGATTTCCATAACACAAGTGCTATAGCTACTTACTTTGTGATTGGAGCAATGTATGTGATGTTGTCAAATATTTATTTATTATTTATTATTTATTATTATTATTATTTAGTTGGATAAGGATAATATTAACATAAGAATGTCGTCACCTTTTGATGAATAATTACTTTAATAGGAAAAATTTTGGCACCCTGGGTTTCATTACTGCTACTTTAGTAGGGGTCTTTTATTTTTTTTAATAAAATTCAGCCTTTGTCGCTGTCAGTTCAAAAGGACGTATGTATTTTTTTATAATTATTTTTTATCAGCTGTATGCGTAGTTTTGAACGTAATCTTCATGGTGTCAAAATGCCATTAGTAGTTGTGTTGGACGATTTTGGACTTTAAAGTAATAGATAAAAAGTACATAGTTTTTGTAAAATTGCCTTAAGTCGAACATACGACATTTTTAGTTACGTTTGTATTTGACAGGTTCACGCTATTTCGTTTGTTATAATTTCCTTGCGGTTATACCAAAAAGTCGTAGGCATAGTCATAATATTTATTCATAAAATAGTTGTTTTGACGTGTTCTCTGAAACAATCTGTTTTTACAAACGACTTTCTGGAATGACATCGTCAAAAAGGCCTATATGCATTTTTTTGGTTTCAAAGTTTTTAGGTGTTTCCTGAAAACAGTCTATTTTTACATACCTACGTCCTTTTGAACTGACAGCGACGCTATGGTAATCGCTGATAGGTGTAAAAGTTTCGTAGGAATCTCCATTTTTTGTACCTTTCTAATTTTCTATATATGAAAGAATTTTTAATTTCGGATCAGTAGTTTTTGAGTTTATTCATTATTACAAACAATGAAAGATTGATGATGTTGTAATTTCATAATAATTGGTTCAGTAGTTAAGACGTGAAGGCGTAACAAACAAATAAACAAACAAACGGACTTTCGCGTTTATAATATTAGTAAGGATAACTTGAAAAGTGTCAAAAATTTTATTTGAAATAAACCTGATTGAGATTTTGTTATGCGTACGTTTTATTTATACCCTTAATAACATCGCAGAACTGGTTTAATTACTAATATGATATTAAAATATTAAAAAAAAGTTCTACTAGCGACCCAAATGAACTAAATGAATGAACTAGTTCTTGACTCCAAATTGGATCAAATCGCTCACTTCATTGATCTTTTTTGCCCACCTCTAATACCGTCGTAGTTTAAGTTTGTTCTAACAGATGTCGCTGTCTTTGCTGCTATGAAGGAGTCATAAAGTAAAATATTCAGACGGGCTCATCCTTCCTTTTGAAATCATTGGGCGGGCTGCATCCTTTGGTTCTGAGATCGTTGCTTAGAAAAGTTTTGTTTATGTGCTTTTAGCGGCACCTTGCGAGTATTTTTACTAGGTATTGAATACTCCTCAACACTAGATGGCGTGCTTAGTGTGCTTTTCTTTGTTGCTTGCCTTTTTGAGTCTGCTACTTGTCACTAGATGGCGCTAGACGTTCGTGAGATCGATAAAGTAGGAACTCGTAGAATTACTGTTTGGAAAGTGTTTATTCATTTGTAATTCGTTAGTCAAATTTGAAAGTTACTCACTGTTCCTTTATATAATTGAAGTAATAATATTAATCTTGAGACCACTTTATTGTTTGTGATTTAATTAACCAGAAATCTTTTTGATTAATTGTTTAATATTGAAAAAATAATCACTGTTTTATTTTTAGCTTTTTTCCACTTTCTTCACCAGCGATTTTTATGTAAACACTTTCACTTACTAACTTCTTTATATTATTTATAATTATGACACTTTTAATATAAATAAATGATGTTGACTATTTTTTAAAGAAAAAAATATACTGAGCTAATGTTTACTGCTTTGCGCCATCTGGCGGATCTTCAACACTGAGTCGTATAAAATATCGAAACCGTGGATTACTGTGCCTTAGTAGCACGAAAGTATTTGAAAAATAGTATATCTGGGCATTTTCAGAAAAATAGCACACCCCCTTGAAATATTTTTTGCAATTATGTTATTTAAGTAATATTTTCGATGGATGTAAAACATTATAATATAGTATTCATGAAAAACAAGGTATTTTTTGTCTAATTTGTGTTTTTCGATGTAATATTCGGTCACACAATAGATTTCTTGGGTTTTCGAACCTCAGAATGTGACTCTGCCTTTTTCCCAAAAAAGTCTGTTATTTTTGTATTTGGTACCATTTACATATTTTTTTGTACCTGGTAGGTTGTTAATGTTGACTGTTAAATTTGAAAAGTAACTGTTGCTACCAAGATTCTTATTGTACTGAGAAAAAATTTAAGAAAAATATAAGTAATTAATGTGTCCTTGCATGGAGAACATTTTTCTATATAAAAACTAATTTACCAAGTAAATGTACTTCGTATTTGTATTGCACATTAATACAAGCCTATGCTATGATATTTAAATCAAGATTCCTAACTATTTCATACAAATAGTACTATAAACGGTCACAAAAGCGGAGTTTTTGAAAGGGACAGGTCACATACTGAGCGGGTGTCAAAAGTAAAGTCGCGTCTACATAATTTAATTTTAGCAAGATAGTTTAAAAAAAAATTAAATACAATTTTAATTAAAAACTTTAATAACAATTGTTTAACAAAATACTTTTCTCTAAATCACTTGAGTATGGAAACACTTTTAGCCTTTAGGATAGGAACACGTCGTTTTCTTGTACTAAAGCTCCTAACCTAGTAAAGAGCACTTAAGACATTTTGTAGTATCAGTAACAAATAAACCTTATATCACAAAACTAATTTGTTTTCATAGCATCTTATGTTGTAACATATCTAATTTTAAAATAATCTGTACGATGTTATGCTTAAAATAACAAATACAAGTTGAGATAAAACAATGTATTTTACTTATACTAATGTACTTGTATTAATACCGGTATTTTAAGCCCTGATAGGTATCTACAATGTGAACTATTCTTTATGTGCTCAGACGTGTTGTGACTTGCAGCTCAGGGTGTATGTGACCACCCGGATGGTCACATTCTGAGGTCACATGTCAGCTACTAGAGTTTAAATTAATTTTGTAATTAATCAGCCGCTCTACTTAGCCGTCTAAAATATTACAGAGTTGAAAGTTCGCACTATATACAATAATGTTTAGTTATATGATTAACAGAAAACGCGAAATATAAGCAGGAAATGGTCACCTTACATGAGTGTAAAATCGCGATCTGGTAATCCACACACGAACGTCTATTTCTATATAAATCGATAAATCACAAAATTTGGCACTGGCGTAGGAAATCCGTATTTTTTGAATAAAGGTCGGTAAGTTTTGCCATCAACAACCGCGAAAAATACCAATAGTAGTGTTTAATAAGATAAAAGGCGGTCACAATACTGAGAACTCAGGTCGTGACAGAAATTTAGACTTTTATTTTTTATAATTTTTTATTAAATATTACATGAAATAAATGATTGATTATTCATAAAATAAGAAGTAATTAGTACCAAAATCATAATAAACAACATATAATATACTTAAATGAAAACAAAAGATCCTACTAATATTATAAATGTGAAAGTTTGTGGGCTTGGATGTTTAGATGTTTGGATGTTTGTTCCTCAATCACGCAAAAACTACTGAACGGATTTGGTTGAAATTTGGCACATAGATAGTAGATAGCCTGGATTAAAACATAGAATACTTTTTATCCCGATATTCGCACGGGAACGGGAACCACGCGGGTGAAACCGTGGGCGGCCGCTAGTATCCTATAAAACGATATTTTTTGAAAGACTTTTCACAGGGGACAACCAAAAACCAGATGTTGGGACTACTTTAATTATTTATAAAAAATATAATATTTAAGGAATTATTTGCACTAAAATTGTATAGTTGAACTACTTAAATGAGAAATTTAATCTATTTAACACTTTTCCATTTCGTTCGTCAGTTTAAAGACAATTAAATATTAAGGCGGAGGGACAGCTCCAAAAGTGGGGGTGTGCTTTTTTTCTGAAAATGCCCATCTACTAAATCTGCTAAGACGAGACTATGATATTCACCATGTGACTCTCTTTTAACTTTTTTATTGATTTTTTGAACCCATTATCTTATTTTCACTTTTTTAATTTTTAGTAGGTGATTTAAAACCGCCAAGTTTACCAAATCTTCATCAGACTCGGAATTGTTACTCAAATCCATTTTTTGAGTAGCGAGCTAAGGCATGAAATGAGCGAATGTATTGATGATTATCGCTCCACTAAAAATTAGGCTGATGCTCGCTGACGCGTCGCGTCACGTGGGGTGGCGTGTTACAAGTGTGCTTCTAGCGTGGCGTCGCGTGGCGTGGGATGGCGTCGCGTAGGCCCAATGTGAATCCACCTTAAGACTCTGCTGTCCGTATGTCTGTCTGTCACCAGGCTGTATTTCATGAACCGTGGTAGCTAGAAAGTTGAAATTTTTACAGATGATGTATTTCTGTTGCCGCTATAACATCAAATACTAAAAAAATAATAAAATAAATATTAAAGGGGGCTCCCATATAGGGCTGCCATCTATAGAATCTGCCGCCCAGGACCGGAAGCGTAAAAACCCCGGACTTTGGAGCCTTGACCCCGGACATTTGATTTTTTTGTATTCACTTTTAGCTTGGTTAAAAAATCATTTTACCCTATAACTATAGTATTCTTGACTGAAAAAAAATTGATAAATTTTAAGCCTTTTTCGCATAAAATAAGTTTTACTACTTGATATAGAGGCGGGGTGACCCACACAATTTTGTGGATGGCCAGAGTCAAGGTTTAGTAGTTTTGCAACCGTAGCGGGCCAAAATAAATCCCAAGTAGCCAGGGGCGGAAAAAAATGGCCGCGCAGCGCGATTTTTAGTCAGTTTCATTCACTAACCTTGTTGTAACCTTGCTTGTTTATAGTAAAAAAACGGGCCGGGCAGCGCGGACGTTTGCGGGGTGTGCAGTGTCTGTTTATAATAAAAAAATGGGCCGCGCAGCGCGATTTTTAGTCATTTTTATGCACTAACGTTGTAATCTTGCTTGTTTATAGTCAGTAATTTGTGGACCGATTTCGATGAAACCCGGTTTTTTGTACTATTTTGACAAGAAAACAGCAACACAATGTTAAAAATATGAAAAATTCAAGATGGCGTCCAACTTTTTAGTATGGGTCGATTTCGATGAAACTCAGTTTTTGGTACTATTTTAACAAGAAAACAGCACAACGCAATGTAAAAAATGTCAAAATCCAAGATGGCGACCAACTGTTTTGTGTTTGTGGGCCGATTTCCACGAAACATTGTTTTTGGTAACATTTTGACAAGAAAACAGCAACGCAATTTAAAAAAAATTAAAAAAATTCAATATGGTGTCCAACTTTTTATTTGTGGATCGATTTCGATGAAACTTGGTCTTTGTACTATTTTGACAAGAAAACAGCAACGCAATGTTAAAAACGTGAAAAATGCAAGGTGGCAGCCATCTTATTTGTTTGTGGGCTGATTTCGATTAAACTCAGATTTTAAAAATGTCAAAATCCAAGTTTCATCAAAATCGGCAAACAAACAAAAAAGTTGGCCGCCATCTTAGATTTTTTTTATATTTTTAATATTGCGTTGCTGTTTTCTTTTAAAAACAGTGTCCCAAACCGATTTTCATCGAAATCGGCCCAAAAACAAAAAAAGTTGGCTGCCATCTTGGATTTTCATATTTTTTTTAATATTGCGTTGCTATTTTCTTGTCAAAATAGTACAAAAATCCGAGTTTAATCGAAATCGGCCCACAAACAAAAAAGTTGGCCACCATTCTTGGATTTTAACATTTTTAACATTGTGTTGCTATTATCTTGTAAAAATAGTACAAAAACCGAGTTTCATCGAAATCAGCCCATAAACAAAAAAGTTTGCCGCCATCTTGCATTTTTCATGTTTTTAACATTGCGTTGCTGTTTTCTTGTCAAAATAGTATAAAAAAACCAAGTTTATTCGAAATCAGCCCATAAACAAAAAAGTCTGTCACCATCTTGCATTTTTCACGTTTTTAACATTGCGTTGCTGTTTTCTTGGCAAAATAGTACAAAAACCGAGTTTCATCGAAATCAGCCCATAAACAAAAAAGTTTGCCGCCATCTTGCATTTTTGTCATTTTTAATATTGCGTTGCTGTTTTCTTGTCAAAATAGAACCAAAAACTGAGTTTAATCGAAATCAGCCCACATACAAAAAAGATGGCGGCCACCTTGCATTTTTCACGTTTTTAACATTGCGTTGCTGTTTTCTTGTCAAAATAGTACAAAAAAACCGAGTTTCATCGAAATCGGCCCACAAACAATAAAGTCGGCTTCCATCTTGGATTTTTGACATTTTTAACATTGCGTTGCTGTTTTCTTATCAAAATAGTACCAAAAAACGAGTTTCATCGAAATCGGCCCACAAACAGAAAAGTCGGCTGCCATCTTGGATTTTTTTACAATTTTAACCTGTACCCTGATTATCTAAAAAGAAACTATTTAGCGACCGGTTGCATTTGACATACATTGCCACTTTTCTTTTAAAAGGGGTTAAATAAAACATCACCAGCAATTAAAAGTTACAGTTTTAATTGCATCAATGTATAATGGTTTTTTTGACGTTCAACAAGAATTCCACAGAATACAATTACTCGATATCATGGGAAAGTAGAACTATTACCAATTTAAACAGTATTGAAAAATAATACACTAATACCTGACCTTAAGCAGTGGTATCTCTCCAGCAGGAATAGCGTGTCACGACAAATTCATCAAAGTTTCCTGATATTACGACTTTACTTAACAACTTTATTGAAAACACTTATTCCACCGTTGAACCTTTCACTGTGACGACTTGAGCACGACTGAGCGCGCCTCTACCCCGTCACCGCATATTTAAACGTTATGCGTGGCGTGGTAGGGGCGAGCGTGGCGTGACTGGCGTGGTAGGGGCGACTGCAGTCACCTGATTACTATAACTACCGTTTAAGTACTTTTAATGGTATAAACACACAAATTTAGTTGTACTACATGGTTCATCACGAATAATAATTAAAGTAATTTATACAGTAACCTTACAGTCGGCCATCCTGCTAGAGCGAGTCCCATCGCGTAAAACAATCTCTTTGTGATTTTACTCTTATAATTCTGAGTACATCCAGTCAATTAGTCATAAAATATTATTAAATAAGAACATTATTTTATTAGAAGTAAAAAAATTGTAGCATTCCAACAAAATATTTCACATTTTTGCGAAGGTCAAAATTATTGTTTAATTACATTACAAATATTTATTGTATGACACAAAACGTAATTACGTTTTCATTTATACATAAGTAGGTATTCAGAAAACATCCCAAAAGAGAAAGGGTAGGTATATAAAGTGACAATTATGATAATTAGTTATATAAATGTGGGAATGAAATATCGGAACGTATGAATATTTGTTTTAAAATTGAATGATTTGCAAGTATGGTGTATCCGAGTGTGAGTGAATGAGAAGGAAGACGTGCGAGCGAGAGAGGGACGAATGGCTGCTACTGAAAAAACGACGACGCGTGCGCTCTGCAAATTTTTGTAAAAAATAAAGTTTCTTGCAATATACGATTTTTGAAGAAGTTCCTGGTTTGATTCCCCGGCCCATAAGTTTTGGGGGCACGATTCCGGGATCAGGAGGTAAGCAGAGTACGACGAGCCACACGACAGGTACGGCACGGCGGCACGTGGCGGGGCGCGTCGGCACGAAAAGAATTCCACGAAACTGCATCTGTAAACGGTATTTCGGGTCGCCAGCTTCATCATTTCAAGCCTACGATGGCGAAAGACGCCAAACGAACGAGCAAACACCAGGTTTACGACGATTACGACGAACGACGAACACGCGGTGGTAGTATGCTGCATCTCACGGAAGATTTGGTGATGAAGTTTAGCGCTCAAGACAGCACGTATCCTGTTTCAAGGTGGGTTCAGGATATTGAAGATAATTCCGAGATTTTTGAATGGAACGAAACGCAAAAATTACTAATTGCCCGTCGATCCCTGACCGGCACAGCGGCCCTGTGGCTGCGCTCCGAAAAGATTTACAAGACTTGGGAAGACCTAAAAGCGGCGATAAGCAGAGAATTCCCTGACACCGTGGATATAAAAGCAATCCATGAGCTTATGTGCAAAAGAAAAAAATTGAAAAATGAGTCATGCCTCGATTATATGTTGGTGATGAAGGAGCTCGGAAAAAGGGGTAAAATGCCTGATTATGTCGCCATAAAGTACATAGTAGACGGTATTCAAGACAAAGAAATCAACAAAGTCATGTTATACGGCGTGAGTACCTACACTGACCTAAAAGATAAGCTTAAAGTGTATGAAACCGTGAAAGAGAAAATGTGGGCAAGCGAAGCGCGGGAGCCACGGTACGCGCACAACAACCGAAGCTATAGCAAGCCGAATCCTGCACAGAATCAGCAGCGCGAGCGCTTCCCGACGGCAAGTACAAGCTACGGTGTGAAACGGTGCTACAATTGCGGTGAAAAAAGCCATGCATCCGAAGATTGTCCGAATCGACAAAATGGCCGAAAATGCTTCCATTGTAACGAGTTTGGCCATATTTCTATGCAATGCCCGGCGAAGACACGAAACCAAACGACGTTTGCCGACGAGAAGACGAGGAGGCAAAGTTTTGTCACGACGACGGAAGGTGGCGCGGTGGTAGCGGCGCGTGAACATCGTGAAGTTGGCAGCACTGATGACAGCGACAAAAGCTCTCCGATTGGCTGTGGCGGCAAGATGGCGGCGGATATGCACTGTCATGGCGAAGCTGACATTTACAAGACGGAAATTGTTGCCGACAGCGATGTAAACAAACCGATCGTAGAAAGAAAACCGGTGAAGTTGTTGAAAATAGGAAGAGAAAACTCGATCTACGCCTTGATCGACACGGGCAGTGACGTTAACTTGATAACGATTGATTGTTTTAACGCGATAGGCACGCCGGAGTGTAACAAAACCAAAAAGCTCACATTGTCTGGACTTGGATCATCGAAAGTGAGTACGTGTGGACAATTTACGACGGCTGTGGAAATAGATGGACAAAATTACGATAGTGTATCTTTCTATGTTGTACCTAACGATTGTATACCATATAAAATAATATTAGGGCACGATTTCTTACAAAATGTAACAACGATTATGAAAGACGGAACGGTATGGATGAAACCGAATGATTGGATGAGTGATTGTTGTGTTTTTACGTGTGTTTCTGATTGCGTAGGTTATGTGGCAGACGAGGGCATCAGGCAGGAGGTGGTCAAGTTGGTTGAGGATTACCAGCCTTGCCAAACGAAGGAAGCTCCGATTCAGCTGAAGATTACGATGAAAGATGACCATTAACAAAAAAGAAATGGCACTATCGCCAAAAGTTTCTAGATGGATTTTGTTCTTACAAGACTACGATTTCAAAGTAGAACACAGAGCGGGGTCGAGGATGAGACATGCAGACGCATTGAGTCGAAACCCATACGTAGCAGCGATATCTACCGATATCCATCAAGAATTAAGAAGAGCCCAAGAAACTGACGATGGTCTCAAAGCGATCATTGACATACTTAAAGATCAAAAGCCGTACAAGGATTTCTACTTGCAAAATGGTTTGCTTTGTAAAGGTATAGAGCGACGTTTAGTTGTACCACAACAAATTGAAATAAGCATAATTAGAAGAGCTCATGAAAACGGGCATTTTTCTAAAAAGAAGACAATGGAATTAATTTGTAAAGATTACTATATAGAAAAGTTAGAGAAGAAGATAGAAGATTGTATTTCTACGTGTATCCCTTGTCTTTTGGCATCAAGGAAAGAAGGGAAGCAGGAAGGGTTTTTGAACCCAATAGAAAAAGAGGATGTACCTTTCCACACACTTCACTTAGACCACATCGGAGCCATGACTGAGACTAGTAAGAAATACAACCACATCCTAACCATAGTCGATGGATTCACGAAATTTGTTTGGATTTTTCCTACGAAGTCCACGGGAACCCAAGAAGTCCTTAATAAGCTGGAAATTCACCAACAAACGTTTGGAAATCCAAGAAGAATAATCTCAGATCGAGGAACAGCATTTACAAGTAAAGATTTTGCTCAGTACTGTGAAAACGAAGGTATACAGCATATTAAAATCACAACGGGAGTACCTAGAGGAAATGGACAGGTGGAACGGGTTCATAGAACCATCATTTCAGTTCTGACTAAGTTATCTATAGAACAGCCCACACAATGGTACAAACACGTCAATAAGTTGCAACGAGCTTTGAATAGCACGCACCAGAGAAGTATAAATACTTCACCATTTGAACTACTGATGGGAACAAAGATGATGACAAAATCAGACTGTGAACTCTACGAGTTATTATTACAAGAAGAACGAGATGACTTTGTTCACTGTAGAGAAGAGCTAAGGAAAAATGCCAAAATCCAAATACAAAAAGTTCAAAATGAAAATATGAAGAATTATAATAAGAAAAGGAAGGAGGGTCGGCAGCATTCAGAAGGAGATATAGTTGCTATAAAGCGTACACAGTTTGGAACGGGTATGAAGATCAAACCTAAATTTTTGGGGCCATACAGAGTTACGAAGGTCAAGAGAAACAATAGATTTGACGTAGAGAAGGCAGACCCACAGACTGAGGGACCAAACATAAATAAATAAAATAAATAAATAAAAATTCATTTATTACAGTAATCTTAAGTACAAAAATTGCTGAGACTTCCCTGTAAGTAATCTAAAGACACTTGTATTGGGAATGACCCGCTACTTCCCTTTGGATAACAGTAGATTACAAAATAAAATAAGTAAATTACAAAATAGAAAAGGCAAACAAACAATCAAATTACAATAGGTATGCATGTTTAGTGGGGTAGGTAGTAAAAATCTAGCTAAGAGATATCATGAGCGCGTGTACGTGTGTGTGTGTGTGTGTGTGTGTGTGTGTGTGTGTGTGTGTGTGTGTAGTTAAGCGATTCTAGTAAAGAGATCTTCGACTTCGAGATAAGTAAGCGTTCCTAGCCATAGCGTTAGACATTTTTTACACATATATAGATGCATAGGATAAATTTTAAGTATTTTGTTAAGTTTATTATATATAAATACTGATTGGGATGGGTACTGTCTTCTAGCAAAAGCAGTACGAACCGGGGGTAGGGGGGCGACAATATCATTTCTTCTTTTTCTTTGAATTGATTCTCTGAACGGTATGGATTTATGGAATTTTAGGGTCAGGTTAAGTATATATAATTTCCGAACTGAAAGAAGTTTACTAATTTTGTATAGGCTGTCTGTACAGAATCTGAAAGGTTTGGAGTACATAACTTTTATCAGAGATCTTTGTGCCCTTTCCAGAGCTAAAAAGTCAGTCTTATTTGCACCTCCCCAGACTGGGATACAATAAGAGATTACTGATTGTGCTAGGGCCATGTAAATTTTATTTAAAAGAGTACTAGGCATTACTGAACGTAGTGATTTAAACACCCACATTAGTTTCCTAATTCGATTTATGACAGATTCCAGCTGCGAGTGCCAATTAAGTCTCTGATCAACGATTATACCGAGGTATTTTGTTTGGCTAACCTTTCTTATGACGGGACAGTCACACGGAGTCTTTTCAGGATTTGGACAGCTATGGAGTTTGATACATAAGGTGTTACCCGGCTGTGATGATGTGTAGGGAGCAAAGCAAATATAGTTTGTTTTTTGGATGTTAAGAGTTAGAAGGTTTTCCCTCAGCCAATTTGACACACGCACCAAACCAAGCGCGGCCACCCCATGAACAGAGCTCCAAGTCTTGGCAGTGAAGATAATAGCGGTGTCATCCGCATACGAGAGTATCCTTCCCCCGACGTCTTGTAAATTACATAACTCATTGATGTAAATTAAAAAGAGAGTCGGGCCAAGGACACTCCCCTGCGGAACACCGTATTTAACTTCTTTTTCATCACTGATGAAACTGTCTATTTTTACAGCTTGAGTTCTATTATGAAGGTAGCTAATAAAAAGAGAGAGTGCATTTCCTCTAATCCCTATCCTCTCCAGTCTGTTTACAAGAACGGAGACAGAAATCGTATCAAAAGCCTTTTTTAGATCTAAGAAGATGGTAAGGCATTTATTTCCTTTATCAACTTCGTCAGTTATAATAGAGATCAAATCTAATATTATGTCTTGAGTAGAAATTCCTTTACGAAAACCATATTGAAATTTAGATAGAATGGTATATTTATTCAGATAATTAATCAGACGGATACTAATAAGTTTCTCAATTATTTTTGAAATAGTGGTTAACACAGAGATTGGCCTGTAATTATTTACGTCAGATTTGTCTCCGTTCTTATAAACAGGTGTTACTATAGACCGTTTGAGAGCACTAGGGAAGACTCCCATTTCAAAACAAAGATTAGCCAATTTACAAATGTGCGGAACAACAAAGTCTCTAGCACGCTTCAGAAATGCGGTACTTATCCCATCCCAACCAGTTGCACTGCCTGAGTCCAGACTCATGAGTATGCTATCAACTTCTTCGGGATCTGTCTCCAGCAAGGCAAACGAGGTAGGATGAAAGCAGGTATTCGGCGAGACATTTGAAGTAGGCGCATTGGGCACAGACTGTTTGGTTATAAGGTCTGCTAAGTTAGCACCTATGTCAACAAAATAGTTGTTAACATGATTGACCGAGTCTTGTGGTTGCGATTTTATGTTAAGTAGGTTAGTATTTTTAGTCTTGGGAGGTTTATATTGTGCAATCTCATTTATTGTGGACCATAATTGTTTAGGTTGATTAACAGATTTTTTAATATTATGACTGTTATATCTACGCTTAAGCTTAGTTATAAGATTAGAACAAAAATTACGGTAGCGTTTATAGGTTATTTTTAAAATTGTGTTATTTGGATCTTTATTTAGCTTTATTTGCATGCTATTTCTAAGTTTAATACATTTTAGGGCCCCAGGGGTTATCCAAGGTTTCAGAATCCTTTTACTGTTTGACACGATTATTGTCTTAGAATTTTCTTGGATAGCTGCCCTGATCATCCCTATAAATGCGTTAGCAAAAGTTTCAGGATCATTATAAATATTAAGGAAAGTTACATCAGAAGCCATGAGGGTTTTATAGGCACTTTCATAATCTATTACGGTTTTGTAATTAGGAGGAGTGGCCTTTTTATATACGATAGAAAATTTGACCAAAACAAGATTATGATCCGTAACAGTGGTGTTTAAAACAGCAACAGAAGCGCGGCTAGTATTAGTGTTTAGTTTGAGCATAACATGATCAAGGCACGAGTCACCTCTGGTAGAAAAGGTGTGGCCAGGCAAGAGGCCATGCATGGATAATACGTTTTGGTAATTGAGCCGATTGCTGCGTTCGTATGACTTTTCCTGTTCTGAAGTGATCAAGTCTATGTTAATGTCACCAATAACTGAGATATTTTTAAAATGAGAAATGGTTTCAAGATGTGCATCTAGGGAATTAATAAAGTTATCGGCATATAGGTGAGATGGAGAACGATAAATTGCAAGAAGTACGTAATTGGCAATCACAATCTGGAGTCCGGTTGCGCTGATAAGACTCAGTTCTGTTATTGTAGCTTGATGATGATCCTTAATATAAACGACAACACCATCATTTTGGTTTAAAACGTTTTTTGTCTGAAATGATGTGTAATTATTTATTAATGGTAACTGTTTATTTGAGGCTAGTCTACATTCAGTCAATATCAAAATGTCAACCTCAAACTGTAATTCTGATAGTGTCAACTGTAGATCGTCAATATTTTTATATATACTCCTCATATTTTGAGTGATAACAAATAAATTATTATATGTACTACTCGAAATATATTGACGTAAGTCCTGTATGTTGCAATTAAATGATTCTGTGATTTGCAAAGAGTCCAATTCCTGTATATAATGAGTGCTATTATCCATAAGAACTATTATAATAATAGTCAAAACTAGGAGTGTATCTTAAAAAGTCGTAAGTACATGTAGTTAGTTGAAGTTGTAGGTGTGAGTCGATAAAAATAAAAAGTATCAAAAATAATCTTATGGAGATTGTAGATATTTCTCTATATTTGCTATTTAAAATGTGTGCTTGATATGAAGTCCAATGAAGGCATTTAGTATGAGTGTGTGTGTGTCTGTGTGTGTGAGTAGATTTGAATGAATGGATGAGTAATTGTATATTTGTGTAACAAAGTGGTGTAGAAGCGTACAGTGATTGATGAAGTATCTTAACTTGCATTATAATTTTAAAAATTATGGACTTATTTTTATAACTTATAATTACATAAGAATAGTATATAGGGAGACAAAAATTATGGTTATATCCGAGATTGGATAGTCACGGTTGCTGCATTAACTGGTGAACTTGAGCTTCATTTTGGATACATATAATCTTGGAGGCGTCATCTCTCCGTACAAATACTTTTCCAAAAGCAGTCCAACAGTATTTGTATTGCTTGGATTTGACGAGGTCTCGGGATAAGAAAAACAGGCGGGCTCCCTTAGCGGTTAACTGCTCCGATATATAGATAGGAGTGTCTTCACGAAAAGTGAGGCCCAGGTGTTTGGCCTGAAGTTTGCTCTTGTTTTTTAGGTTGAAATCCTTTGTTTTTTTAAGTAAATCTGTTCTTAGAATAGTGGACCCGAGTTCCACAATAATTGGAGGGTTGTTTTCTTTTTCATTTCTCCCCTTAAGTCTGAAAATGTCTTTGATGTCACGCGGGCAGATATCCAGATTAACAGTTTTGGATAAACTCAAAAACAGGCTGATTAAATCGTCTCTGTTCTCAGAGTTTTTACGTGGAACATTTTTGAGTTCAACACAGGTTTTGCGGGAAACACGTTGTAAATCCTCTACTTTCTCCTCAAGAATTGAAATATATTCCCGGTCCTTTTTAGCCTGGGTCTCCAACAGCTCGATCTTTTTTCGAAATTCTTCATTTTGGGTAGCTAACAGAGAGACAGATTGCTCAATATTAGTGTTTGTTATGTGAATTTCCTTTAGGTTTTTAGTGATTTCGCCCAGTTCCTTTTTTTGTTCACTAATTAATGACGTCATGAACTCCTTCATTTCCTCTTTAAAACTGAAAAATTGCGATGGTGAGATGCTTTCTTCTCGTGGTCTTTTATTGCGTTGAAATGAATAATTTGGTGGCGATTGTTCGCCCTCCTGACGATCAAATATTTTATTTGTTGATAGCTGGGGGTCTGATCCGTAATTAGAAGAAGTTTGCCGCCCTAAGTTTGGTGTTGTTGACTTTTTAGCGGGCGATCTTCCCAGAGGCATAATTTAAAATAGTTGTTGTAGGCCTAAATGATTATCGAGCCGACGGCAAAGTCAGTGTAGGCCTATTTGTGCGATGCACGTGCAATATCTCAAAGTAGGTCAGTGGGCGGGGCTTAACCAGATACTTGCGCAGGAGCAGGTGTTTGTATTTCGTTGTTACGCTGTTGTTGTCTAGTTCACTCACCGAGTTAACAGGTAAGTGGGCGTGGCTTAGCCGGATAACTGCGCAGGAGTAAGTGTTGGTGTATATCTTCGTCGCGCTACTTCTGTCTAGTTCACTCAAATGAGTTAATCCACACGCACTTATGACCACCTAGTAACTTATTCCACAATTGATTTTAATCCATTTAAAATTTAATTTACTTTATGAATAAAATAACAATAATATTGCTTGTTAGACACGTCCGCACACTACGGCATCCAAGAGAGAGAGGAGAAACAAGACCACAACCTCCTCTGACCATATGAAGCCCTGGCCTATCTAGTATGTGATGGATGTGTCATAGAAATTTAGTACTTTGGTAAGTGTGTTATTGTTTTTTTGTGTATGAATGATGATGAATGTAAGTGTTAATATGTGAAAGCCCTAATATTGTATTTTAAAATGGTAATTTGTTATTGTGTTACTACTATTTTTAAACTATAAGATTGTTTTTTTTTAATTCAAAGTAAAAATAATAAAATGTTTCAAGGAAATTAAGATTGATATTGTAAACCTTACGTTTAAACTGAACAGTTTTAGATTTGTAGTTTGTTAACTAATAAGTTTCATTTAAGTTTTATGATGTTGATGTTGTAATGATAAGTTTTGTGATGATCTGTTAGCGTGGACTGGTAAGAGGATGAATGTCTGGGGACAGACATAGCTGCAGGATGGCCGAATGTGGGAATGAAATATCGGAACGTATGAATATTTGTTTTAAAATTGAATGATTTGCAAGTATGGTGTATCCGAGTGTGAGTGAATGAGAAGGAAGACGTGCGAGCGAGAGAGGGACGAATGGCTGCTACTGAAAAAACGACGACGCGTGCGCTCTGCAAATTTTTGTAAAAAATAAAGTTTCTTGCAATATACGATTTTTGAAGAAGTTCCTGGTTTGATTCCCCGGCCCATATAAACATAATTACATTACTTGACTTAATTTAGATTTAAATCATACAATTCAATACAATTCCGTTAGCATCAATAAAAATATAGCCGTATGGCATTTCATCTGAGCACGTTATAAACACGAGCAGTAGCTTGTTTGACATCAAAATTCATTAATATAATAAAAGATACCTTAGAAATTATTTTAAAATTGATGTTTACCTTAAATATATTGCTAAGGAGTTAGTGCATTGCACCGAATTATAAAGGTTGCAAACTTAGAAATATATATACATATATATTTTATCATTAACTATTCCAAACTTATTTTATTTACTTAAGTCTCAGAATACTTAGTTACGTGTAAGCATTTCAATATTTGTCTCCAATACAAACTTAGTTTAAGAAAATACCTACTAACAATCAACAAAAAGTCATCAAAACGCTATACATATATATTAAATTTAATATCTTTCTCATACCATTTGTTATGCTTGAAATACTTTTATAATTTTAATACCATAACAATAATAAAAAAAATTAATGAAGGAGTTGCTTTCGCAGCGGCGCGCGGCGGCGCTATGGCTATAGGCAGCATTAATTGCACGGAGTAGACGTTTAAATAAAATTTGGCTTGAGATAACTTTGGGGTGCACCCAGTGATCCAATTAGTATAACACAGTGACAGAAAAAGCATATTTCAGTTATACATGTCATCAGTTATTATAGTATCCAATAATTGTAATCATCAATATGTACGAGCCAAAGTACATATGTTAGTAGGTGAAAATATTGCCGCGTTGCATTTGTAGTGCAACGTTCTTGACCTCGATAACTTTACTTGTCATATAATTTTATTGCATTAAATCAGTGTCACAACAGCGCTCATTGGGTTTGGTAATTTCCTACGTCTTTACCCTTCCCTAACTATCAAAGCTCTAAAACTGTAGTCCATTACAGTTTTTGGTCCTTCGATCCTAACAAGGACTTCGCGTTCGCGTCGCGTTCGTGTAGTTTAACCAGTAACTATCGAAATTTGTGACTACGTCACTAAATCACACACAGTGATTTTCACAAACAGTGAATAACTTTTACATTTCCGTACTGTCGGGAACCCGCGTGTTCGTGGAAAAAGCTCGGGCGGACGTTCGAGAGCAAAGCGGATACGCAGCAGTCAGCATTAGCACCTCCACAGGAGCAAAAAGGATTTGTATCCTTCTATCAAGTAAGGTCTCATATTATTAACAGCATAGCAACATGGAGAAACTGTTCCAGCTCCAGGAAGGCATTCTGGAATCGATCAAACAGATCGATCGTAATTTTGGCAAGGACTCTGCAAGTCGTAAAACGCGTGAGTACTTACAGGATCGGCTCAACTCGCTAGACAGGCACTGGGCTGAGTTTCAATCGGTTAACGACAAATTAGCAGTTTATGAAGATTCTGATCATTAGTATTTCAGAGACAATCTGTTCGAGAAAACGAGGAAATACTTCGAGTCTGTGAGATATAAAATATCTGCGTATATGTCGACAGCAACCATAGAGAGTACAGGTGAGAACAACCAAGTAGGTACACCGAGAGTGTCGCATACGCGACCCGTTACACCAGAGCCACCAGCAGCGCCCCGCGCCGGGACAGGCCGGGCGGCCACGCCCGCTGCCCCGCCGAGGCAGGATGGGCAGGCGGCAGCTGAGCTACTGACGCTGCAACGCACCAATTTTAGAGCATTTAAGCGACTGTCAAGGAGCATCAAGGTAGAGGATATTAATGTTAAATGGGAGTTAGAAGACGAGTTAAAGAGTATTCAGACACGATGGAATGCTATAGATTCTTTACACTTGCAAATCGACAACATTTTACAGGGTTCGGACCCTGCTTATGATGATGAGTTTTGTCACTACGAGGACTCGTTTAAGACGATTAAGAGGGCTCTGAATCAGAAGTTGGCATCGTCAGCTCACCTTCAGCAAGCCACCCCACAGCTTGAGGTACCCGTGTTCTCTGGAAGGTACGTTCAATGGCCTACATTTTACGACTTATTCTCTGAAAGCATACATAACAACAACTTGCTCACGAAATGTCAAAAGATGCAACACTTGAAGGGTAAGCTAAAGGGTGAAGCAGAGCGCTTCGTCCAACATTTGCATATCTCGGCAGATAACTATGATACAGCATGGGAGCTACTGAATCACAGGTACAATAACCCACAAGTTTTATTTACGAAACATATTGAAGCTTTCCTTAGTCAACCGAATGTTCACAAGCAAACTGCTAACGAAATAAGACGACTTTATGACGTATCAATGGAAAGTATTCATGCTATTCAAAATCTGGGTGTCGATACCTCAACATGGGACCCGATATTAGTCCATCTTATAACAAAGAAACTCGATTCGGATACTTATGCCGATTATAAAGAAGCTCGCAAGTCACCTCGCACTTTACCTTCGCTTACTGAGCTTATGAGCTTTTTAGAAAGTAAATTTATTGCTCTGGAGCCTATAAATACAAAGGACAGAGACATCTCAGCCACACCGAACAGGTTTACTTCTTATCAGCCAACAAAGATTCCTTTTAAGCCTACGTATCATAAATATCATAATTCCAATACTGGAAAAATTCCAAACCGGGAATACCAAGCTACTGCCACATCAAACAATAATTGGTCGTGCCCGTATTGCCATCAAAGTCACGTACTATATAAATGTCATACATTTTTAAAATTAAAAGCTGATTTAAAATTAAAAACAGTCACGAAATTGCAAGTATGCAAAAACTGTTTATATAAACATTATGACAATAAATGCAATGCGACAAAAACTTGTAAGATTTGCCAATGTGACCACAATACAATTTTACATGACGCATTCGTAAATAACGAATCGTTGCCCTCAATCTCAGCTGGGTCAAGCCGTGACAGCGCTTCCGCACCACCTCAGCACAAATTACCAGCAATCAAAGAGCATAGTGTTAACTACGTCGCCACGGATGATGAGGAAGTATTACTTACCACTTTGTCGATTCAAGCCAAAGCTATTGACGGAACTTTTGTAACATTGAGAACTTTATTAGATCAGGGATCGCAAATATCCCTGATCTCGGAAAATGCAGTCAAGCAACTAGGGCTGCCAAGACAACGTTATCATGCATCGGTTTCGGGTATCGGACACGGGATAAAGTCAAGTAAAGGCATAGTTACACTCGAACTTAACTCTATTTACGATGATTACACTTTCACCACACAGGCGCTAGTGATCCCGCGGGTCGTAAATAATTTGCCCAATATTTCATTCACGAAACGCCCTTGGACACATCTAAATCATTTACAATTGGCCGATCCAGATTATAATGTATCAAGATCTATCGACCTCTTATTAGATGCCAGCGTTTACAAGGATATCATCATGGGTGGTCTTATCAAGGGGCCAAGCACAGCTCCTATGGCCCAACAAACAAAATTGGGCTGGATTTTATCGGGAAATGTGAAAACATTTAACTGTAATGTTGTAGTAAATAATTTATCAGAATTATCTCAATACTGGGAAATGGAAGAAATAGCCGATAACAACTCATTAACGCTAACCAATGAAGAAAGATATTGTGAAGAGTTATATCAGTCGACCACACGGCGGCTGGAAGATGGGAGATACGAGGTCGCGATCCCCATGAAACCAAATTTTGAAAAGGAGTTGGGATTATCAAAATCTAAAGCTGTTGCACAATTTCATAATATCGAAAAGAAAATGTTGCAAAATATTCAATTTGGTGAACGCTATAAACAATTCATGTTAGAATACGAAAATCTAGGTCACATGAAACGTGTAGACAGTCACAGCAAACTATCATGCTATCTCCCTCACCACGGAGTCCTGCGAGATGAGTCAACGACTACAAAGCTTCGAACCGTGTTTAATGCATCGTCGAAAACATCGACCGGTAAGAGCCTTAATGATTTAATGGAACGTGGCCCAAATCTACAACAGGACCTGCAGGACTTGATACTGGTTTGGCGTCAACATAAATACGTCATCACTGCAGATATAGAAAAGATGTTTAGGATGATTTTAGTAAGAGAGAATGACCAACATCTGCAGCGCATCATATGGAGATCATCCCCCCAGGAGCCATTAGGAGAGTATGAATTAACCAGACTCACCTACGGGACTAAGGCTGCTCCTTACTTGGCCATGAGGACTCTACGACAGATTGCCATGGACAACGAGCAGATGGGAGCAGAGAAGTATCCTTTAGCAGTAAAGGCTCTCCAGAATTCCTTTTACATGGACGATTTCTTGGGAGGGGGAGAAGACATAGACCAGGTCAAGGCCTTACAGCGGGAAGTTATAAACATCCTAAAGGAAGCAGGAATGAACATTCGGAAGTGGTCAAGCAATACTCCGGAACTTACCAAGGATCTTCCTACGGAAAGCATCATTACACCACTTCAATTTAAAAACTTGGAATCAAAAAAGACACTTGGGATTAGTTGGAGTCCAGATTCAGATACTTTTACCTTCGAAAATAAGTTTGAAGAGCTTAAAGATGACAGTCAACTTACCAAACGACAGCTACTTTCATATATATCGAAAGTATTTGATCCCCTGGGATGGATATCGCCACTCACAGTACGTGCGAAGCTTTTATTCCAGCGGACCTGGTCAGATCAAACCAACACATGGGATGAAGTCTTATCAGATGAAATGAAAGAATCTTGGAAACAGCTTAAAATGGACTTTCAACAATTAAATAAGTTTGTTATTCCCAGATATATTGGAAACATTAATTACTGCCAATTACATGGATTTTGCGATGCTTCTGAAAAAGCATACGCGTGCGTAATTTACATCGTAACAGTAAATAATAAAGGAGAGTACACACGAACACTCGTAGCGGCGAAAACAAAGTTGGCACCAGTTAAAAACAAATTATCTTTACCTAAACTTGAGTTATGTGGGGCAGTTTTGCTAACACGCCTCATGAAAAAAGTTTTGGAAGCCTTTAAAGAAACCAGTTTTAACATATTCGCATGGACTGACTCCATGATCGTACTTGGATGGTTACATGGAGACATCAACAGATGGAAGCAATTTGTTTCGAACAGAATATCAACTATTGTCAGCATCATCCCAGCATCCAATTGGCGCCATGTACGATCTGAAGATAACGCCGCAGACTGCGCCACGAGAGGACTGACCACGAAGCAACTTTTAAATCACAGTTTATGGTGGGAAGGCCCTAAGTTGTTGTGTAATTTTGATATAAATAGTCACAAGAAAGAAACATATGACTCACCGCATTTAGAAATAAAGAAAACCAATGTATACGTTGCCTTAGACGACAGAAATGATAATTTAATTATTAAATTATTAAAAGACTGTAACTCGATACGGCGCGTGACAACAATGATCGGCTGGTACTCACGTTACGTCGCGTGGCTGAAAAATAAACATAATAATATTTCTAGACAAAAACATTTATCGAGTAGCGAAATGAGTCATTCATTGAATATAATTTTAAAGACTGTGCAACACATTGAATTCCATGACACTATTTTACAGTTAAAAACAAGACAGTTTTTAAAAAGGAACAATAACCTTTTATGTCTGAATCCTTATTTAGATGAGAAGGACGGACTATTGAAAGTGGGTGGAAGACTTAATAACAGCCGTCTTAGCATATCTGCCAAACATCCTATCATTTTACCTAGCCACAGTCGTCTCACCGAGCTTATTTTTTATTTTATTTTATTTTATAATATTTGGGGGGCTTACAGCTAACGTTACAGAGTAGATACTTAAATAAAATATAAGAAGCCAATTACAAGCCTCCACAGATAACAGTGAATATAGCTAATTATGCGCTAACTTCGTGATTAAACAGCTGATTGCAATCTACAATATTAAAAGAAAATTAAAATTAAATTTGTAATGAACTAAAAACTCTATTAACAGCTGACAGACTATCACAGAATAGGTCTAGAGCAGAGATGTCCCGCTTATTAATGCTATTAAACAAATTACTAGAACGAATATAATAAACATTTTTGTGGTGTACAGTATGGACGAATGGAGTGTGGAGTAGATTTCTTGGACGACAATGACGGGATGGCACATTCAACTTTAATTTAGAAACGAGTTCAGGGCAATCGACTTTACATTGAGCTATCTTCATTAAATAACGGAGATCAGAGACTTTCCTACGGGTCTCGAGTGGAAACAGATGGAAACGTGAACAACGATCCTCATAGGTCATAGCAGGTATTTTGAACTTAAAACACAGAAATCTAGTAAATTTCTTTTGGATTCTCTCCAGCCTTGAGGCATGTATAGCATAATTAGGGTTCCAAATTTGACTGGCATATTCCAAATGACTCCTGACAAAAGCACAGTAGAGAATCTTTAGTGATTTCATGGTACAAAACGCCTGACTATTGCGGATAATAAAGCCCAGGGCCGCAGAAGCCTTTTTTACGATCCGGTCAATGTGATAATTATAGGATAGCCGACTATCCAAGTGTACACCAAGATCCACAGTACTATCCACGCGAAGTAATGGGGTATTGGCAATCGAGTAATCGAATTTCACTAGACTTTTTTTCCGAGAAAAAGTTAATACCATGCATTTGGATATGTTAAGGTGAAGACGGTTCACATTACAATAGTCAACTACCCTTAGGATGTCTTCTTGCATGAGGTGTGCATCAGACAAAGAATCAATCCTTTTATATATTTTCATATCATCCGCGAATAATAAAAATTTGGAATGTTTAAAGCATTCGTCGATATCATTGATGAAAATTACAAATAATAAGGGACCCAAAAGGGACCCTTGTGGAACCCCTGACGGGATCCCTGTCCATGCGGATGTGTAACCACTGAGTACCACTGCCTGAGTTCGATTTTGGACGTAAGATGAAAACCATCTATATAGATCACCTCTTATTCCGAGACCATAGAGCTTACGCAGCAGAATGTCATGGTCAACCCGATCAAATGCTTTGCTATAATCGGTGTAAATAGCGTCAACCTGAGCACCATCATCCATCTGCTCCGAGACAAAGTCAGTGAAAAGCATTAGGTTAGACACAGTAGATTTAGCTCGTACAAACCCATGTTGCTGCGGGATAATTGATGGGGATAAGCTACTGAGTAATTGATCGTAAACTATGCGCTCAAGTATTTTAGCCAAAATACAGAGTTTAGATATTGGGCGGTAATTTTCCATTTCAGTCTTAGCACCTTTCTTGTGGATTGGCGTGACGAACGCTGATTTCCACTTGGATGGCATCACACCTTCAGTTAAAGAACGTTTGAAAAGTATCGTCACGGGCTCGGTCAATACATCGGCACACTTAACAAAAAATACAGCTGGAAGACAGTCAGGCCCGGCAGATTTATTCAGGTCGAGAGCCTTCAGATGTTTTTGCACAACCATAGGGTCAATCTCAATTGAATTAATAATATTAGAGCAGGAGAATGTATCGTGCGCCTGAAATGAGTCATTAGCAGATGCAAGAGGTGCCAAGAATGTGGAACCAAAATAGTCAGAAAAGGACTCACATATATCTTGTCCAGTTTCATAATTAATGCCCTTATATGACATATTAGATGGGTAGTTGCTGTTCATTCGTCTACTTTTAATATAAGACCAAAACACTTTCGGAGTCTCCGTAATTGAAGATTCAATTCTGGTCATATACGCTTCATAACAGGAACGCTCGGTCTCATTTACCCGCTCACGAAACATACGAAACGATACTAGATCAGAAATGTTACCATAGATGTTGTACTTAGTTAGATACTTATATTTTTCTTTAATAATTTTAATAAGTGAAGCGGTGTACCAGCGAGGATATTTGGAATCCCGTAGTGTGCGCTGTGGAATATATAGATCTCTGACCTTGAACACGATAGAATAAAATTTAGACACTGCTTCATCGACGCTACCCTCCATCAAAACGTCACTCCATTGAATATTGGCTAAATCAATAATTATTTGCTCATAATTACCTTTGTTGTACAAGTAACTTTTACGAACCGGCGCTTTAAGTGTACGTTGCAGCTGGATGAAATCGAGACAAATAACTAAGGAAGGATGATAACTATCTTCAGGTACCAGTGGGTCCGCACACGCACAAACAGAGACCGTTTCATTTGATAAAACTAAGTCAAGAATATTATCATGTTTGTTGACACATAGGTTAAATTGATTTAAATTACATAGACTAAGCGTATCGACAAAATAAGTAAATAAGTTTAGAGGAGGTGAAATTGGTGTCACGTTGCCATTTAAAACCTTCCATGATATGGCACTCATATTAAAATCACCAAGGACAAGAAAGTGATCAGACGGATTCTGACATACTGTGTCGGAAAGTTTGTCTAAATATGTGTAAAGCTGGGTTGAGAAAGAATTACCTTTATTTTGGTCACATAGATATAATACGCATATATGAAGCTTAACTACGGAGCTTAAATTGTGGGGCTTTAAGGAAATTGTCACCCAAATATCTTCAGCGCTAGATTGCCAGGCAATATTCTCAATAGCAGGCAGATTCCGGCGGATGCCAAGAATCACACCACCACCACGTGATTGAGCAGTGCTCGCGTAGTCCCTATCGCGCCTAAAAACTAAGTATCTGCTATCGAATAATTCGCAATCCAGTATATCCCCTACAAGCCAGGTCTCCGTCAGGGCAATAATGTCATAACTCGTCATCGACAACCTTCTAAAGAAAGTCTCCGTTTTGGTTCGTAGACCCCGAACGTTTTGGTAATAGACCATTAATGAATCAAATTTGAATGGTTATACTAATACTAAATAAACACAAAATTAAAAATATTAAATTAAAAGTACGACATCGTTTTTCAACTGTAAATCTATAGCAATAAGAGTTATTACTGAGTTGATACTTTAGAATGGCCGAAATATTAAAAGGTTCTATGTCGAAAAAGGCTAAATAATTAATTATATTTTCACATGCATTAAATAACCACTCCAAACGCCAGTCGTTGCCGAAAATTACACCAACAATTATTATTAGAGTACACCACTTTAATGAAAAAATCAATAAAGTAATATGAATAATATGTGTAGATATAACGCTCACTAGATGCATTAAAATAGTTACAAACGAGCGGCATAATAACCAAGTACAAATACAATGCAGGACTAATCCGACAAAAAAACTGCCTATAGAAAAAACATGAATAGATGGTCGAGCGTAAACGTAAACAAGGTAGCGAACAAAGGACGGCCGAGCCATCAAACAAAAGAAACTGATAAACAGTTGCATTCCATCGTTCTTACTAGAACTTATACAAAATAAGTGTTTTGTTAACTTAAGTAAAGATAATCGAGTAAAAAAAAATGCAAATTATGAGTAGGTTAATAACAATACAGATTACGAAAATATCTTTTTTAAATCTGAGTCGGTCTTTACTATAAAGGCTTTTGAAGAAGGGTCTCGTCTTACAAAAATTTTCATATGTTTCACCCAAACAAATTGGAAATGATGCTCCTTAGCCAGTGCTTTGACCTTGGACAGGCGTATCTTGTTCTTTGCAGTCAGGTGGTCGTTAACAAATATTTTACCAGAACCAACGAGCCCAATATCCTTAGGTGATAGATGGTCATTAAGGGAACGTGCTGCTGCTATAAAGTCTTCCTTGGTGTATCTGGTGGTGAATGAGACTATTATATTTTTGTCAGATTTAGCGTTGGTAGGTACTCTGTGAATAAAATTTACGGAACTTTTGTTGACTGGATAGGAAATCAGCTGACCTATATTAGCCAAAATATCAAAAAGATTCTCTTTGTCCTTCACGGGAACACCCTTGATTTCCACATTGTTACCACGAAGCCACTGTTCCGTGTCGTGTAGATCCTCGTCGAGTCTTCCAATGGTGGCTTTTAGGGGAACAACATCTACATGGGTCTCCTCAATCTTAATTATCTTTTCCTCCATAATCTGCACCTTGATTGGTAGCTCCGCTGTCAGGGTCTTCAGCTCAGTGATTTCTTTACGCATCAATTGCATTTCGGACGCCAGGTTGGAAAGGGGAGCAAGCTTCATATTGATATTGGCGAGCTCCTGCATAATGGTGTTGTTGGAAACTGATGGAGAGGAGGCCGGAGAAGCTGGCTGCATAGGCGTCAACGGTCCCTGGTTACCCGAAACCTTGCATCCCGCGCACCGCCAGGTAGCTTGACGGTCACCTAATTTCCGGTATCCTTTCTCGGTTATCCCGGAACAAGGGAAGTCGAAATGCTTTGAGCACGCCGAGCATTGAATGGCCTCGGTGACTTCATCACCACACCTTCCACACACAAACATTATTAGGTTATAAAAATAAACGAAATCGGGAATCACTGGTCGAATAGAACTGACACACGTATGGCTCACGTGGCGTGAGCGCGCTAACTTATTATAGAAGAAGCACATATAATGACATTGCACGGTGGGCCTAGCCTTACACTATCGTACTTAAGAGAAAAGTATTGGATTATCAGCGGCCAACGAACTGTAAAACGAGAGTTACGCAAATGTGTTAAGTGTAAGCGACATAATGACCAAAGCAGGTCACAGATTATGGCAGATCTACCAGAGCCCAGAGTCACCCCATCTCGCCCCTTCAGTTATAGCGGGGTTGATTTTAGTGGATATTTTGATATAAAAATTAATAAGGGTCGGGGAATAAAGACGAACAAATGATATGTGGCAGTTTTTGTTTGCCTAGCAACGAAAGCTGTTCACTTCGAATTGGCTTCGGATCTCAGTACACCGACGTTTTTAGCAGCGTTTCGTCGATTCTGTGCTCGCCGTGGGACCCCAAGTCACGTTTATAGTGACAACGGGACTAACTTTGTGGGAGCAAGTCGCCTACTCAAGAAAGAATATCAGGAGATCCTACAGACTCTTAATAGCGACTTCTTCAACAAAATAAGTGAATTAAACATCAAATGGTCATTTAACGCTCCGGCATATCCCTCAGCAGGTGGACTGTGGGAAGCGGCTGTCAAACGGCTCAAATATCATCTTAGAAGAGTGGTGGGTGAACAAAAACTAACGTATGAAGAGTTCATCACCCTGCTGCATCAAGTTGAGGCCTGCCTGAACTCCAGGCCCTTGATAGCATTAACTGAAAGTCCAGATGACCTATTTCTTACACCAGGGCACTTTCTTATTGGAGAATCTCTTTTATCCAGACCTCAGACAGATCCTGGTCACATTAATATGACTACGAGATGGCATATGATCCAGTCTATGAATAAAGAAATTTGGAAACACTGGTCATCAGATTATTTACAACAGTTACAAAGTCGATCGAAATGGAGAACTCCTACAAAAAACATACAGATAGACGACATTGTGCTTATAAAAGAGGAGAACCTGCCCCCCGGGAAGTGGGCGCTAGGCAGAGTAGTGGATGTGCACCCCGGGAAGGATGGCTATGTAAGAGTAGTCTCTCTTAAAACCAAGAATGGTATAATAAAGAGGCCAGTAATAAAACTATCAGTCTTACCAGTCCATGAAAATCAGATTGAAAATGTATCGAGCGCTCGACAACAACTGTCGAACGATTCAATGATAACGCCTTCGCAAAGTAGTACGAATGAACGTAGATCAAAACGTTCAACAAGAAAAGGACTGTGTAATTTCCTAACTATGGCACTTCTCTTTTTCTTGGCTGTGCTTTCCCCGGGACAGTGTACATACAACATATCATCGTTCAACACTGAACAAAAACTTTATTTTAACAAAATAAGTGACATGAATTTGATACGAGACGAATGGACTTTAATAGTCTATTACAACATGACAACATATTGGACTGGATTGGCTAACGTAAAGATGTATCTCAGACACGTAGGGCATTCCCTACGTATGGAACGTATTCCAGCCCAGTATAAAAGCATCTTAATTCAGCTAGAACATGAGATAACAGAAATTGAACACCATAACAGCATTCTTAAGTATCAAATTGGCAAACGACAGAAGCGAGGCTTAATAAACGGCGTTGGCTATGTGGCTAATAAATTATTCGGAATCCTAGATGACTCATTTGCAGAGCAGTACGAAAAAGATATAGAGAAAGTATCACAGAACGAAAATCATCTTTCGAACTTGATTAAAAATCAAACCACCGTATTAGAAGCTCAGTACAACATTATGCGAAGGAATGAAGGTATCATGAACAAACAGTTCGCCATCTTAGATCGACAGATAAGAGAGGCATCCCAGACTATGATGCAAATTAAGAACCAACTAGAGGTGGAACTATATTTCATGTCGTCATCACTGGCAGCAAACATACTTATCACCAGCATTAGACGTATCCAAGATACTTTGATTAATGTCATCACTGATTTAACACAGGGACATATGGATACGCATTTACTGCCACCAGAGCAGTTATCAGATCAGATTAATTTAATATCAGGTCACTTACAAGGTGATCTGACTATACCTACTGACAAGCGAAACTTACGAGAGCTTTACAAACTAATGAAAGTGAACACAAGAGTTGGTGAAAAATACTTATTAATCGAAGTAAAGATTCCATTGATAAGTAAAGAATCGTTAGAACTAGACAGAGTTATATCTTTACAACAACAAAATCATGTTGTCCAATTTGATTCACCTTACATAGCATTTAATCTCCAACGAGATCTACTCCTTCTAATGACAGAGTCTGACGTCGAAGAATGTTTACACTTATCGACAAATCGCATTTTATGCTCTACAAATAAACCCATTTATCATATCCCAATTACAAATACACTCTGTAATATTAATATTAACAATAAAACTCAATTATGCAAGACAGAGGTGTCGGCTTGCCAAGAACAGTGGCTCAGGTTACATACTACTAACAAGTGGTTGTTTTCATGCTGTGAAGAATGCTCAGTTCGCATTTTTTGCCCAGACGGCATGCAGTTAGAAACCTTGACCGGTAATGGCCTACTGGATATAGGTCATGGTTGTGTTATCAAGAGTAAGAGCTATTCTATTTATAGCCACAATAATTACCTTACTCATACGTTATCTCAGACTGAAATAATGGATATTCCAGAGACCTCCATGCTCAATCATATAGTGAACTTCACCACATACTCGTTCACTCCCGAAGATCACAAAGATGAGTGGAATAGTATGAAGACTGAAATTGAAGGCTTAAAACAGCAGTCAAACTCACCATTAAGCATCCACGACATTCATCAGTACTCAGTACTGTACAGCGTCATAGGAATTATCCTGCTAGCGGGAGCCGTCTACCTGATAGTACGGTGTCGCAAAGTGAGGAAGACACCTCCATCGGCAGTGGTATTCCAAGCAACCACAGAGGGCCGGCAAGCAGTGCCTATACAGCTTAAAGGTGTAAATAGTGAAAATCGTGCAGTGAATGTGTTGGTAAATTCAGTGCCGAAACTTAGATAAATGCACTTCGGTGACCCCAAAACCCATTCCGCGATCGCGATCTTTTCAATTAGACATTCCATATATCAGTGATTGCGAGTGATAGTGATATAGAATTAAGAACAATCATACAGACTATTTAATATGGACTATAAGTTACATAATTAATTACTAACAAAAAATGATTTATTTTACTATGTTTTACAATACTAACTCGTCATATTCTAACTTTGTTGTAATTTTATACTTTTCTATTTTTACACATTTACATTACTATTTTTACATTGCAATATTTTTATATGAATTTTGTTACTAAATTTAATTGTTCGTATTGTTGCAAAATATAAACAAACTTGTTTCTCTTTGTTGAGTGGGCAGGATGTACGAGCCAAAGTACATATGTTAGTAGGTGAAAATATTGCCGCGTTGCATTTGTAGTGCAACGTTCTTGACCTCGATAACTTTACTTGTCATATAATTTTATTGCATTAAATCAGTGTCACAACAGCGCTCATTGGGTTTGGTAATTTCCTACGTCTTTACCCTTCCCTAACTATCAAAGCTCTAAAACTGTAGTCCATTACATCAATATGTAAAAGTTCTCTCTTTTTAGTAGTTATTGTACATAACAATTGCACTATTATGTATTTTGTGACACAACTCAGAGTAAAATATGTTACTTCTTGAACTAATAAAAAAATAAGTACCTATCCTACATTACAGCAAGCTAAAAGAACTTTTTTTTTTACAAAGTATTCTGAAGGTCTTTTGAATTAGTAATGGTTTTAAATTTACCTTTACTAATTTAACTAGGTTAACCTTTTATTTAGTTATATGCATTAGCATACTTCCCTATACAATGGATATGTAAATGTTATATGTACTAAAAATGAGTTTAGATGTCGTAGAAGTGACTCCACTACACACACAGTACGTTATGTGGAGGTACCTTCCTTGAATATAACTGCACATTTTAAAAACTCAATCAGAATAAACACAAAGTAATAAAATGATTTTAGTAATCAGTATTTTGGAAATCTTACTTGCCATAGCGGGCACACAGAGTCACAGAGTCCAATCAATCAATGTACAAAAGTAATTTGCTATAATCCCACACAAGCACCACCCTTACTATCTTTCTGCTTTAAGTTTTCCCAGTACCTACGGTGCCCAATATAATGTGTTCTAAACGCAGATTGGATTGTCCTACTAAGTAAGTAAGTAGTTACTTCATTTTATCGCGACACTCAGTCACGGGGAACAAGAAAAATCATGATAAAAGGTTTTATTTATTTATTATTATTTTAATGAGGAGCACCGACATCACCAGGGCCGTGCGTGAGTCTACAGAATTACTTAAATGTTTTGTGAAGAGTTTCACCCAGTTTATGGATCGCCTCGAATTTCTCAAATAGAAAAAGCAGGGTAAATTACCCAATTATTAGTATTTAGAGCAATAATCCGATACAAAAAACTTTTACCTATTGACTTTAGTAACACTATTTAGAATAAATATTGTGAGTGTTACACGCAATACACAATACAGATATGAAATAAAAGACTTTTTAACGGATACTAGCGCGGTTTTATTGAAAGTACTTTGGTAATTAGTTGGTATTTGGTTTGATTTTTGATTTTTCCGACGTTTCGGCACCTTTGCAGCTGCCGTGGTCACGGGGGACTGAAGCTACTCGTGAGCTTACCCTCAAGCGATGAATTTTTTAAGACGTTCAGAAATTAATATTTTACAATTTTATTTATCTTTTTAATTGGTTTAAGTTGATTTTGTGATTTAATTAATGCTAAAGAGAGAGAATCTACTGAAACTACCACCATTTCACAAAATTGGGAGGCCCCTCCAAGAAAGAAATGGCGAAATAAAACTTGGAGAGGAAAGCCGACCTCCGTCTTTTATATTTATTAATTTATTTGCAAAAGGAACTAACCGTATCATTAGATCTTGCAGTGTGTGTATGGGGCTTCAGCTTGTGAATGATGGGGTCCCAAGCTGGTGGAATTTTCCAACCATCATCTCTATTGAAATTAGGATATTTATTTATTTCGATAGCCTCGCGGAGCATTCTAGGAATAAATCTACGTTCCTTAGCAAGGATTTGGGGTTTGTCAAATCTAATGTAATGGTTGGGCCCCTCAAAGGCGTGATCACACACTGCAGACTTGTTATCGCGCCTATGTTTCATGTCAGCTACATGCTCTTTAACGCGGGTCCCTATACTTCTCTTTGTTTGCCCGATGTAGGAGAGCCCACAGTCACAATCTAGTTTGTAGACGCCTGCGGCTTGAAGGGGGATGTTACACTTGACAGGTCGTAAGAATTGGTTGATCTTCTTCGGCGGCTTGAAGTAAGTTTTGATTGACGCTCGCTTCAGAATGTTTCCAATCTTGTCAGTGACACCCTTCAAATAAGGTAGGATGGCAGGTTGACGCTCTACTGTGGCTGGTTTGTCGCGTTTTCTGTGACGAAGGCGTGGTACTTGCAACTTGTTTTTACGCAGTACTTGTTTGACGTGCTGAAGCTCAGCCGTCAGGTGTTGTTTGTCACAGATGCCGCGGGCTCTCTGAAACAAAGATTTCCCTACGGTAGCTAACTGTATAGGATGATGGTGAGAGTCACCATTGAGGTATCTGTCTGTATGGGTTGCTTTACGATACACTGTATGGCTCAAGGTTTGGTTCGGATTCCTGATAATGAGAATGTCTAGGAAAGCTAGTTTATTATCTGCCTCTAACTCCATAGTAAATTGTATGTTGGGGTTTATGGAGTTAAGATGGTTAAGAAAAGCAGGGACACTGTCTCTAGGTAGTATTGTGAAAGTGTCATCTACGTACCGTTTGTAGAACCGGGGAGTCACTGGTGCTGTGGCTAGTGCTTTCTCCTCAAAATCCTCCATGAAAATGTCAGCAACAATGGGGGATACAGGAGAGCCCATTGCTACGCCATCCACTTGCACGTAGAACTCCTTGTTCCATAACAGATAGCCAGATGTTAGGCATAATTCTAGTAGTTCTGCATATTCAATTGGCATGTTGTTATCAACTAGCTTTTTCCTGATGATATCAATGCAGTCCTGCCGGCCTAGCATGACCGATTTATATCGCGTGATATAGCATTTTATCGACACTCAACTGTCAAATTCCTTTGTCTTTTTGACAGATAAACGTGATAAAACGCTATATCACGCGATATAAATCGGTCATGCTAGGCAGGATGTACTGGTAAGCATGTGAATAAGGACTGAACATCAAAACTAACCATAGTTTCATCATCCGCGAGATGTAGATGTTGTATCTCACTGACAAACTGGTAGGAATCTTTTACAAACGCTGATGTATTACCTCTCAGTGGTGTGAGTGTTTTCGCTACGTGTTTAGCTAATTTGTAGGTTGGTGAGTCAATTTGGCTTACAATGGGACGTAGCGGAGCATTGTCTTTGTGTATTTTCGGTAACCCATACAGTTTCGGCGGTATAGGGCAGGATGGAATAAGATAATCGACGTCAAGATCTAACTGTTCTGAATGTTTTTTGATGAGTTCTTTCGTGTTACTAAGGATCTTGGCGGTTTGATCACATTTCACATGTTTGTAGGTTTTCTCATCACTCAAAAGTTCTTGTATTTTTGCGTTATAATCCTGCCCTATACCGCCGAAACTGTATGGGTTACCGAAAATACACAAAGACAATGCTCCGCTACGTCCCATTGTAAGCCAAATTGACTCACCAACCTACAAATTAGCTAAACACGTAGCGAAAACACTCACACCACTGAGAGGTAATACATCAGCGTTTGTAAAAGATTCCTACCAGTTTGTCAGTGAGATACAACATCTACATCTCGCGGATGATGAAACTATGGTTAGTTTTGATGTTCAGTCCTTATTCACATGCTTACCAGTACAGGACTGCATTGATATCATCAGGAAAAAGCTAGTTGATAACAACATGCCAATTGAATATGCAGAACTACTAGAATTATGCCTAACATCTGGCTATCTGTTATGGAACAAGGAGTTCTACGTGCAAGTGGATGGCGTAGCAATGGGCTCTCCTGTATCCCCCATTGTTGCTGACATTTTCATGGAGGATTTTGAGGAGAAAGCACTAGCCACAGCACCAGTGACTCCCCGGTTCTACAAACGGTACGTAGATGACACTTTCACAATACTACCTAGAGACAGTGTCCCTGCTTTTCTTAACCATCTTAACTCCATAAACCCCAACATACAATTTACTATGGAGTTAGAGGCAGATAATAAACTAGCTTTCCTAGACATTCTCATTATCAGGAATCCGAACCAAACCTTGAGCCATACAGTGTATCGTAAAGCAACCCATACAGACAGATACCTCAATGGCGACTCTCACCATCATCCTATACAGTTAGCTACCGTAGGGAAATCTTTGTTTCAGAGAGCCCGCGGCATCTGTGACAAACAACACCTGGCGGCTGAGCTTCAGCACGTCAAACAAGTACTGCGTAAAAACAAGTTGCAAGTACCACGCCTTCGTCACAGAAAACGCGACAAACCAGCCACAGTAGAGCGTCAACCTGCCATCCTACCTTATTTGAAGGGTGTCACTGACAAGATTGGAAACATTCTGAAGCGAGCGTCAATCAAAACTTACTTCAAGCCGCCGAAGAAGATCAACCAATTCTTACGACCTGTCAAGTGTAACATCCCCCTTCAAGCCGCAGGCGTCTACAAACTAGATTGTGACTGTGGGCTCTCCTACATCGGGCAAACAAAGAGAAGTATAGGGACCCGCGTTAAAGAGCATGTAGCTGACATGAAACATAGGCGCGATAACAAGTCTGCAGTGTGTGATCACGCCTTTGAGGGGCCCAACCATTACATTAGATTTGACAAACCCCAAATCCTTGCTAAGGAACGTAGATTTATTCCTAGAATGCTCCGCGAGGCTATCGAAATAAATAAATATCCTAATTTCAATAGAGATGATGGTTGGAAAATTCCACCAGCTTGGGACCCCATCATTCACAAGCTGAAGCCCCATACACACACTGCAAGATCTAATGATACGGTTAGTTCCTTTTGCAAATAAATTAATAAATATAAAAGACGGAGGTCGGCTTTCCTCTCCAAGTTTTATTTCGCCATTTCTTTCTTGGAGGGGCCTCCCAATTTTGTGAAATGGTGGTAGTTTCAGTAGATTCTCTCTCTTTAGCATTAATTAAATCACAAAATCAACTTAAACCAATTAAAAAGATAAATAAAATTGTAAAATGTTAATTTCTGAACGTCTTAAAAAATTCATCGCTTGAGGGTAAGCTCACGAGTAGCTTCAGTCCCCCGTGACCACGGCAGCTGCAAAGGTGCCGAAACGTCGGAAAAATCAAAAATCAAACCAAATACCAACTAATTACCAAAGTACTTTCAATAAAACCGCGCTAGTATCCGTTAAAAAGTCTTTTATTTCATGTCTAGTGAGCGCGTAAGCTTGAGAAGTGAACAATACAGATATTCTTTATTTTGTATTTTGTATGTATGTCGTTTTAAGCTATTACCAACATACAAACACCATCATAATGTATAAATATATAGACCCATAGTCCATTCATTGGTACCCTTCAAATAATAGGTTGAAGCCTTCAACCTATTATTGGCATGTACCGATCAAATTATTGGTACACCTTACGCCAATAATTTAATAGGCTACAGTTAATAAAATTATAGGTATTATTCTCAGTACTTTTATTAAAATATTGGCACGCTTTCACCAATTACTTGTACAACTTATAAACTATTGGAAAGAGGCCATTTTTTTTGAAGCCATATACTTCATTATTTCCATTGTTTGATTTAAAAAAAAAACATTTAATGATATTGAAAATTATGTTCTAAATTCTCATTAAATATTAAGATAGTATGCGTAAACATTATAATTGTGTTTTTTTTCATAAACTAGGTAACACAGTTTTTTATTTTGAATAATATTTTTGTTTTTTTTATGTTAAGTTAAGAGCGCCCATAAATAGGAGAGGTGTAATAAGATATCAAGTTACCCCTACATGATTGATGTGAGGAAATTATTTTTTTTGATTAATTTAAAATTGTACTAATGCGGTAGCGGAGATAAAGTGCAATGAATACGAAAATTATTATTTTGTCTAGAAATTTTATCATTGATTACGAAATTTCATTTCATTTTTTTCATTTCAAAATTCTTTATTTCAAATTATAAACAATATTGTTACAAGTACATAGATAATACATGTACATTGATTAATTTAAAGATACTTTATTAGGCTAAACTTACGACCTATGAAAGCTTTAGATGTAATATGTAATTCTACTTAAATTTTATCACCTTGAAATATTAACACACAGTATTTAAATAGCACTATTCGCAGAAAAAAAATGATACAAAACATTTGTAGGTGATTTGCTTATTGCATATCAGATTACGAAATAAAAAGCACAATAGTTTTGTTTTTCAATATTATATTTGTAGGAATGTGAAGGAAGAGTTAGAATTAATATTAAGTATAGTAAAATTTCTGTTGTATTCATGTGTATATAGTTTTATTTTAAGATTTATTTGTAATTATTTCCTTTATTTATTGTTTGTTTATATTTTTATCAAATTGGATCAATTATTGTTATCTGAAATAAATGAATTTTATTATTTTTCTTTTATTACCGGTAAACTTCAGTAGAGTAGGTAATTGCTCATCATGGCCATTCAAAAATATATATGCTCAATAGACTATTATATCCGGCATCATATTCTATGACTTATTAATTACTCATTAAATGACTTGACAACAGATGCATAAACTGATCATAGTGTAGTAAAATTAATAAGAATAATATTTAAATTTGAATTACTACTATATTAAAAAGAACGGTAGGTATAGCTATAATTGGCAATAATACATGGCCGGACTCTCGGACTCAACTGGTTGCAGTAAATATATTAAAAGAGGATTTACATTTAGCATACTTAATTATTTGATATTTATTGTACTCACAAAAGAGTTGCAGAGGAATAATTAATTAAATCATTCATAGCTTTGTCGCAGGTTCCAGCAACCCAGGACATGTTGGGGATTTTTCAAGTAAGTATGGATAAGTTATGAATTGCAAATATCTAGAGTACCTACGTTACTATTGGTTTTATGGTACGTTTTTCGCATCAATGTCTATCATTTTAACTAAGAAAAATAACAAAACAAAACAGTAAACGTGACTTTGAAAGAATCTACAATAGACGTTCTCCTTTGTATGATAGGACACAGTAATTAATGAATAATCGTCATCAAATAATACTTAATAAAGCATGATTGTTTAGTGATAGACTAAACAATAATGATGATAAAACAATCTGATGATTTAGATTTAATAGAAATGATAATAATATAATATTCAAGAAAACTTGTTAAAATGACCTTATGGCTTTTCGCAATAATTTTACTAGCTTGTAAAATAATAGACTTAAGAACAGTTTCAACAAAATTAAGATAACTTGCACGAGTCGCATGTTCAAAAACCGAATACTTAAACAGTTTTTTTTTTCACGCTACATACTTAATGTAGTAGTTTGATGATATGAAGTTATTTAGACTATGTCTATCTAACATAGTAAAATGTTTAAATAATACAAACAAGTAGGTAAGTAATTTAGATTAAGTTTAGTCGAATAGCGCATTTACTCGCATTAATATTATTTTTATAAAGATATATTTAAATAATTTTTAAGATATAAAGAAAAGTTTCAGTCTACCTAAGGCTATTAAAATGTAAGGATGATTTCTTTATCCTCGAATTTATAATTATATTCTTACATATTCTTTTTAAGCAAATTATATACACTTTTGTTTTATTTAATAATTTATATAACTAACTTAAATTAAGGTTATCAACTTTTAATCTCTTGCAATTATTTTCAAATAAGTACCTATATATTAATTGATGAAGTCTCTCTCAAGCGTATAAGTTTTGACTCTTGATATCGTATAAACCAGCATGAATGCTTGCGGCTTTGGCTGACTTTCAGGCGTCCGCTTCCTTACTTAAAATATCGCCGTCTGAATATTTTACTAGTTGTTGACTACGGACGTCTTACGCTCTCACAGCTGCGTCTTAAATTATACATATTAATAACATACGAGCGCTTGTGGCTTTTCCCGTATCTGTTAGGGAATCACTTCCACTCCCTCGCTCGTGTCATTAGTAAGGGGCCGTACAACGTCAAATACATATTTAAAAAAAAGATTACACAGTATTACTTGATTTATCGATCCCAAAAGCTATGAAGAATTTAAATGTGATAACCGATAATAGACATATAGTCTAGAAACTAACTTAATTTAAAAAAACTTAGCTAGCTCTCTAGTTATTTTTTTAATACCAGTTTTCCAAATAAGAAATAGTTTATTCGTTATTAATTAAAAATGTGATAACCAATAATAGACCTTTAGTCTAGAAACTTAATTAAAAAAACTTAGCTAGCTCTCAAGTATTTTTTATAAATAGTTTTCCAAAATAAGAAATAATTTATTCGTTATTAATTAAAAACGATAAAGTCAATAATTTCGAAAATTCTTACAATTAAAATTCCTTCCAGCGTTGTACGGCCTCTTAAGGATGATATCTTACGCTCTCACAGCGGCATCTTAAGACATATAAATATCATACATACGATATACTTGCAGCTTTGCCCGAATCTTCAGGCTCCCTTCTGCTTTCCCATTTATTATGAATCACCACAGTGGTCGCTCACCAGCATCAGTTGAAGTCAGCGTTTATACAATGAGTCTTGCACTCAACTTCCAATATCCGATCTGAATTTTTCATTTCTGAAACTTGCATAAAATTGTATATAATTAATCACTATTAGTCACTCAATAAATCCAGAACAGTCTTATCATATTTAATTAACTGAATCGTTATTATGATTGTACAGAATCCGTAATCTATCTTCTATAATATGAAAAAAAAATGAATCGCTGAATGTCCTGCTAAGCGCGAATCTCGAAATCAGCTAAACCGATTTCGCTAATTCTTTCCTTGTTGCATTTGCTATTATCAGGAGAAGGTTCTTATGGAAGAAAAATAAAGATAATTGCGTGGAAAATATGAAAACTTAGCCACCATACAGAATTTAATTTGGACTAAACTTTTTTTTGAATGTAATCTTATGACGTTTGACATAGAATAGACAGATTTCGTGCTGCCAAAAAAAACTGAATGTCGTTTAAAATTCAAATTCAATATTCATAAATCATAACTAAGACAGGACAACGTCTGTCAGGTCAGCCAGTACTCAATAATTATATTTCAGTTCTTTACGTTCAACGACTTTTTTAAATAATATATTCAACAATGGTTTAATCATCCATCAATAACTTAAGGATTTATCAATGTAACGTGATACTATTTGTATTCAATGCAAAGAAACAGCAGGGATAAAAATTCTAAATTGATCTTAAAAGGACAGTTATTTTCCAACTTTAACTGTTATATTGGTAATATTAGTATCACATCAGTATCAACAAATCAGTTCATTTAAACTAAACCCGTATTGTATTTAAAAGGCATCAAAAGAGTAACTATCATAGAGAGAGAGAGAGTGAAAAAAAAATGTAACATAATCCGCCTCTGAGCACTAGGCGGAATAATTATAGATAATAAGCAAAAAAAAACTTAAGAATTACTGAAATTAAAATCTTTAAAAATTAATGATTTCTATAAATAGTTTCTCCCTCTAGTTATCCTCACAGTATGCTATGTGGAATTCTCCACTTTATTTATTCTGTGCGGGCAGGATAAGCGAGAATTCTAAGGAATCTACTCGTTTATCCCACTTCTGAAGTTAAAAGGGGTTAAATAAAACATCACCAGCAATTAAAAGTTACAGTTTTAATTGCATCAATGTATAATGGTTTTTTTGACGTTCAACAAGAATTCCACAGAATACAATTACTCGATATCATGGGAAAGTAGAACTATTACCAATTTAAACAGTATTGAAAAATAATACACTAATACCTGACCTTAAGCAGTGGTATCTCTCCAGCAGGAATAGCGTGTCACGACAAATTCATCAAAGTTTCCTGATATTACGACTTTACTTAACAACTTTATTGAAAACACTTATTCCACCGTTGAACCTTTCACTGTGACGACTTGAGCACGACTGAGCGCGCCTCTACCCCGTCACCGCATATTTAAACGTTATGCGTGGCGTGGTAGGGGCGAGCGTGGCGTGACTGGCGTGGTAGGGGCGACTGCAGTCACCTGATTACTATAACTACCGTTTAAGTACTTTTAATGGTATAAACACACAAATTTAGTTGTACTACATGGTTCATCACGAATAATAATTAAAGTAATTTATACAGTAACCTTACACTTTGGTATGATTTTTTTAACCCAAAAAGAAGTAGCAATGGATCACCAGGCCCGCCGCAAGCGGGCGTGCAAGGCGTGCACCGCACGCGGGCGGCACGTCTAGGGGGGCGGCAAATCGACCGATCCAAGCGTCGAAGCTAAGGTCGAAGAAGGGTCATGATATGAGTGACACTTGCAAGATTTGAATTTTGCGCCCCAAAACAAATTTCTAGGATAATGAGCGCCCCTGTCAAGATTTGAATTTTGCGTCCCAAGACTTATAGACTACTAGCTTCCGCCCACGACTTCGTCCGCGTGGACATTCGAGAAAATCCTAAGGGAACCTTTAACCAGGATACGAAGTATTCTATGTTCTAACGTCCTGCCTCGCTAGGCAGTACGCTTGGTGTGGACGTACCTCGCTTGCAAGCAGGGCGTTTGCCACTTGCGCGTGAGGATGCGGCCCGACATCGCACTCGGTCGATATAGTACGCGCTTACCAGCCAGAGGCCTGCTGCGCGCAAGGCACGTTCACACCAAGCGGGCTACCTAGCAAGTTAGGATATTAAACTTTTTATCCAGGTTAAAGGTTCCCTAAGGATTTTCTCGAATGTCCACGCGAACGAAGTCGCGGGCAGTAGTCGTCATTCTAACTGTATAATTCCCCAAAGATATTGTTACAACGAATTCATCGTAAACTCTTCTTAAAAATTTAAAAGTCGTATATCTTTTGATTGAGTGAACCGATTGCGATGAGATAAAGATTAAATTACTTCGCAAAATACATAGTATATTTCTATGTAAACATCATTACGATTGAGTTAGCGCTTTTTAAGTTATTAGCGCACAAACATACAGATAAACAGACAAACAGATAAACAGACAAACAGATAAACAGACAAACAGACAAACAGACAAAAATTCCAAAAATGATAGAAATGGGGTTTACAGGTTGTTATCAAACACCCCAACCACTTTTTTTCAAAATATTTTCTTTTTACAGACACAACTTTTCTACAGCTTTATTATATGTATAGATTTTCTGGCTATGGGTCAGCAAATTGAGGGTTGCGCCCCTGGCAGACGCCCCCCCTTGCTAGCCCCTAACCTAGCTCCGACGCCAGATCCATTACGTAATATTCAGGAAGCATGAAGCTGAGCGGCTCTGCCGAGAATAACGCATAGCTAAATAATTTATTAGAAATAAATAATTTATTTTACTTGTCTATACCGCTTCGCATCGTGTACTGGCAGCGGGGATAGATAGGGATTTAGACTGGATTTTAAGAGTTCAAACCGAACTCCATCCGGATTTCATTCGAGACCTATGACCCTTTTTTTGAATCCTTCGGCTGGCAAATTTAATATGAAGATTATCCTTTAAAATGTAAAATATTATTTTCAAATTAATTCTATAATTAATTAATTTATTTATATAATAAATTAAAAATTAAATTGTTGGCGTCGAGCGCTCTTTTATACTGATTTTCGTTCGACATTTGACTCAAATGAATGAGATTTAGTCAAATGTCGAACGAAAATTAGCCAAAGGATTCAAAAATAGGACCCCTGATTTTTCATCGCGCTTGGACAAAATCATTGCACCATCCATTGATTGTAATGATTTTCTCCAAACATAATTGCCGCATGACCTCGAGCGCTAGACTTCTACATAAGAAGACCCTAGGGACAAGATAAAGGCATCTTTCAAGAAACCACCAACTTGTGTAGAAATTTGCAAAAAAACTAAGCACGGGAAAGAGTCAAATCGCAACACGCCCCGGAGCGCGCGGCGCGCTTCGCACGCCGCGACTAGATTTCTACATAAAGAGTGGGTACAAAAAGATAAAGGCATCTTTCAAGAAATCCCCACTTGTGTAGAATTTTACAAACAACTAAGCGCAGGGACGACCTAAAATTAAGTTTAGCTCTCGCAAGAAATGATTTCTTTTTGACAAGCAGGTAGTCGTAGCGCAGTAGGGGGCGGCATAATCGGTCTTGCACGCGGGCGCTCAAACAGCTAGCGGCGGGCCTGTGGATCACGATCATCTGTGAACTGCAACCAGTCGCAGGGTGGTTTTTAATTAGATAATCAGCCCGCCGGTTACCGAACCCTGCGTGTGAAGTAAGTTTTGTGACAACCCTTCCGTTTTTGCGTAAAACTACGTACGTTGGGGAGCTGGGGGTGATAGAGTCATCAAACGTATTCATTTATAATTCTGAAGTATAGGTAGTTTGAGAATTCTCAGGATGTTATCATTCTTCTATTGCATTTTATTGGATTTCTTAATTATAATGCACTTCAATAGCACTTATTTTGTTTAAAATTACTAACTACCTTTAATATAAATTCAAAATTTACGTGACATATCAAGAAAATGGTTAAAAAATATTTATCCGTCCTTTTGGATAAAAACTCGAGTGAAAACGGATATTTATTGAGTTTTTATCCATTTTGAGTTTTTATCCGGTTGAAAACCCATCACTACAGTGGACCGATCTAGATCCGAGCTTCTATTTCCGGTTCCAGATTAATGTAGTATTTTTGGAGTACTTACACAACGAATACCGCCGATCTTTCGTCGAGATCCACGCACGGGTGTGTGATCTTCTAAACAAGGACCCCTTCTTAGGAGTCATGTTTAAAAACCAAGGCATCGAGTGTCCTATAAAGCCGGTAAGATTATACTTTTTACGTACAGTATTTTTAGAGAGCAAGTATATTCCCTCGTAGACCCGTAGAGGTAGTATTTCTAGAAGGAGATCGCAAAACTACTAAAAGTGGCCGCTTTTGACACATCCTTACTTCCTTACTAATATTATAAATGCGAAAGTCCGTTTGTTTGTTTGTTTATTTGTTTGTTTGTTACGCCTTCACGTCTTAACTACTGAATCGATCATCATCAAATTTTGCATACATGTTGTCAGGGGTACAGAGAAGGACATAGGGTAACTTTCATCCCGAAAAAAAGTATTGATCCCGAGGGATAACAAAAACTTTCCACGCAGACGAAGTCGCGGGCGGCCACTAGTTTGCTATATAATACATTCTTAAAATACTACACTACATTTGTATTAAAAATTCCACATTTATTTATTTAAATCCTTTTGTGTTAACAACTACTATATTAATCACATTGGTAAGCCAATGCTTACTTATGTTATTGTTGTTTGTTACAAATAAAAAAAAACTTATTAAATAAAAACCACTTTCGGGAAATGTTGGGAATGGGATGCACCCCGAAATAAAAAAAAAACAGAGAGAAGAAACAATAATAATTTACAAAATATTTAGTCCGATATTTTGTATTTATTTTGTCCGAAAAAATAACAAACCCGAGATAAAAAGGCTATAGTACTGTCTCTAATACAATATATGTCAGAATCCAGAGGTGTTATTCTATTCCATATATATAATATTATTCCAACATAATATTCCAACCAATCCGTAGGGATACATGGATTTTTTTCCACTCACAAGTTGTGACACACAGTCCTATTCCGTTATTCTGAAAAGTATAAAATAAATTCTTCCGGAAACATTTATATTATAACCCTATAACTACAGAAGTTTTAAATCTAAAAAACGTGTTTCAAAAAATATTTTTTTTCATTAGGTAAATTATTATTTTCTGCTTTTTAGTTAACGAGCTAAGACTAAAAATATATCATCTCTTATCGGACCACTCGTCAAGACGATTCAAACGAGCCCGAACTCGATGTGGTAGCATCGTTTTATTACCGAGTTCCAGTGGCCTTCTTCCAGCTCCATCATCAGACCCTGGACACTATTTCCCAACAAAGTACTCGTCAAGACGATTCAAACAAGCCCAATCTCGATGGGGTAGCGTGGTTTTATTAAAGAGCGCTATCAAACAAGGGCTTTATTTCAACTTGTTTAAATAAAAATCCTTGAAGTTACTGTATGTAATTTTACGGTAATAGGTACTACTGTGAAGTCAAAGTCAAATAAGCTTTATTCAAATAAACTTAATTATAACCCACTTTTGAATCGTCTATATGAGTGAGAGGTACCCGTATTAAAACATGAATATGAATTTAGGCTGGTGTTTTTTTGGTTGGTTTAGTCATTCTTGGCTTGTCCTTGATGAGGGTGAAGTAGACGTATCCCGTATATATGACTTCTTTGGTGGCGGTCATTATGCCCGACACTTCGCCGCGCCCTTGCGTGAACGGAATGACGTCTGGAAAGTCCGCGATAGCCACCGTCAGGTTGAGAAATTTGTATTCGCCCTGGAAGCATACGGAAGATTAAGGCAACAAGAGTCAAAGTGTCTTTATTTAAATAAACTTTATGATTAAGCAATTTTGAATCTATACAGACTGATTGATTGATTGTTGGGATACGGCTAGAGCCCTAACGGATGAAGATAGAGACACTATTTTTAGAGGGAGATACCTTTCATGGTGTAGGTGTGCACTAAGAAAGGATTTTGAAAAATTCCCGTTGTATAGGGTGTTACAGGTTGTTTAAGTTTGTATAAGAATTAGTATAGGGTTGAAGGTCGAGACGCCATTTTTGGAGGGTAGATACCTTTCATGATGTGGGTGAGCACTATAGTAGTAGGAGATCGTGGGGATCGATTTGTATGGGGATCTTGCATTTTGAGACAAAGCAAACCGCTTGGAACAGGTATTCCTGGGGGTGATCTGAGCTGATTTAGCCCGGTTGCCACGTGGTTTCCCCCAGCAGGTGGGCAGGGGAGGGGGGAGAACAGTGCGTCCGGCGGGCCTCACTCTAAGCTTTATATCTGCATACATGTAGCTACTTTATCAAGTTTGGTGTCTTTTTAATATAATTCGAGGACGAGGAATTCATTTTTGAAACTAAATTTTCACTCACCCATACAAAAAAACCGCGAAATTCAAAAATATTTTTTTCTCTACTATTTTTTTTTTAAATATTCCACAGAATTAAAACTATGAAGGTTTGTCTCAGAAAAAAAAAGTAAGCGTCATGAGCGATTGGTCACGATCGCTCAGATGACCTGTCTCGTACTGCGGTAACGTTACAATCTTAAGTCTGAAGTGAAGAGATTTGAATTACGAGATGTAAACTGGTTCCTAGACATTATTTTAACATTATGAATTTTTATTTGTTACTGATTTCAGATCAGACACAAGTTCGATCGAGTGTAAATGAGTGCCGAAAAGTACTCTTTACTAAAAAAGATCTCCAGCTGGAAAATCTGCCTCCAACGGAAGATGCACTTCGTAACCATATTATTCTCAATGCAGTTTACCAAGGAGGCTATGTTTGGGGACAGATTATAGGCCCTCAGCAACAGCTGCCATGCCCTGCTGACTGGGGCTGGTCCAAAAAAAATGGATATTGGGAGCCTATTTGGACAAGCATACCTGCTGCATCTGCTGCTTGTTTAGAATTATTTCGTTGCCGCTGCAGTTGTTCGCAGGGAGGTGCAGCTGCATTAAAAGAAATCTAAAATGCACAGACCTATGTGCATGTGGTGGCAACTGCGAACAATAAAATTGTTTTATTTTAACCCGCATAACTATGTTAATTTTATCACATTTACCATAATAATAATTCTAATGGCGAACGTTTTCCCAACATCTTTATTTATATATTTAATTTGTATCATATATTTGTCACATCCAGAAGTAATTTATCATGTAATGTAATGTAAATTTTCAATGTAACCAGAAAAATATCAAACTTATCAAAACATAACTTTGCAGGTCCGCCGCGAGATACAAAACATTTTTTAAAACAGTTACTAGACAGAAATGTTTCTTTTTTTATTTATTTATTTAAAGGAAATTGACAAGTTTATTATTCTATAGGTATATAGTAGGATAACTGGGATATTCACTAGTATTTTTTGTTTCTGGGGCAGATCTTCATAGTTTTAATTTTGTAGAGGATTTTCGATAAAAAAATTGTAGAGAAATTTCCGCCGCGCGACACATAACATTTTTTTAATACAGTTACTAGACTAAAATGTTTAACAAATGTATTATTCTATATAGTAATATAACTGGGATTATTACCAATATGATTTTTCTGAGGCACATTTTCATAGTTTTAATTCTGTAGAAAATATTCGAAAATAAAGTAATTGTAGAGAAAATTCCGCCGTGCGACACAAAACATTTTTTAACACAGTTTCTAGAAAAATTATTACAAATGAGGTCGCTAATCGCTCATAAAATTCAGCCCATTTTATGTACCTGAGGTACATGTATACCAAAATGTAGGTAAAAATTCGGGGATTCCGAAAATAATGTTATTTTAGTTCAATCTTTACTTAAAACTTAGAAATAAATCATTAAAAGTGTCAGTACTTGTAACACAATTAAATTATATTATGGCAATACTGGATATTCACTTTCAGTGTAATAACGCAATTGTTCATTTACATTAGTTAAACATTATTAAAAAATAAGCATTCATTTCATTACCTACACATCGTAATTAATAGGCAAAAAAATTTAACCTCTCAAATCAAGTGTGAGAACAGTGTTTATGCTTGCAATGCAAGCACAGAATAGATTGCCTGCTAGCAACAAACGTCAAAAGAACTGTCAAACAAAACGTCATGAGAGAAACGTCATTCCGACTTCCGAGTTTAATAAAATCAACTTCAATTTGACAATGATAACTGTCAACTTGACAGTTTTTTCAAGTATCAAAGAGTTGAATGCTATGATATAATCTGTGTAACAGGATCTTATATCGAATGCATTTTTCATTTTTTTTCTCGTCTCCAAATAACCAGATAAAAAAATATTACTGGTATATTAGGTACTCAGGATATTATAGGGTATTTTTTTCCGATGAGTGTACCTCGGTACATCATTTGGGCCATTTTTGGTGACATCCTTTATTTTTGTGTAATATAGTAGGATAACTAGGCTATTCAACAGTATTATGGTTTTGGGAAAAAATCTTCATAGTTTTAATTCTGTAGAGGATTTTCGAAAAATAATGTTAGTGAAAATTTTGCTGCGCGACACGAAATATTTTTTTTAACACAGTTACTAGACAAAAATGTTCAACAAATGTATTGTTTTATATAGTAAAATAACTAAGCTATATACCAGTTTTTTTTTCTGGAGCAAAGACTGATAGTTTTAATTCTGTAGAAAATATTAAAAAAAAATGGCCGAGAAAATTCCGCCTCGCGACATAAAACATTTTTTAGAGAAAAAATGTAAAACAAGTTTATTGTTATATATAGTGGGATAACTGGGCTGTATTTTTTTCTGGGACAAACCTTTATAGTTTTAATTCTGTGGAGGATTTAAAAAAAAAAAAAAAATTCGCGGTTTTTTTGTATGGGTGAGTGAAAATTGAGTTCCAAAAATGAATTCCTTGTCCTCGAATTATATGAAAAAGACACCAAACTTGATATAGTAGCTACATGTATGCAGATATAAAGCTTAGAGTGAGGCCCGCCGGACGCACTGTTCTCCCCCCTCCCCTGACTACCTGCTGGGGGGGAAATCAGCTCAGATCACCCCCAGGAATACCTGTTCCAAGCGGTTTGCTTTGTCTCAAAAATGCAAGGTAACGTCCCCACGATCTCCCACTACTAAGAAAGGGTTTTGGAAAATTCCCGTTGTACAGGGTGCCACAATGTTCCAGTTTGTATAGGGATTTGTATAGGGCTGAAGGTAGAGACACCATTTTTGGAGGGTAGATTCCTTTTATAATGTATGTGAGCACAAAGAAAGGGTTTTGGACAATTCCCGTTATACAGGGTGCTACTGGGTGTTCCAGTTGTTATGGATACTTCCCTACGTGATCGTATCAGAAATAAGGAGAAGGAGATCCGTAGAATTACTAAAGTAACCGACATCGCTCGAAGGATTGCTCAGCTGAAGTGGCAGTGGGCGGGACACATATCGTGTAGAACCGATGGCCGTTGGGGCGGGGCGGTTCTGGAATGGCGACCGCGCACCGGACAACGCTCCGTGGGTAGGCCCTCGATAAGGTGGACCGACGATCTGCTGCGCGTTCGCGGTGCCTCGCTGGATGCGGGCAGCACAGGACCGATCGTCGTGGAGATCCTTGGGGGAGGCCTATACCCAGCAGTGGGTGTCGTGCGGCTCATATGATGACCTATGCTTGTACTTACAGGAGGTACTGGACAAGCCAAACCGACCTTCCTCAGCATGGTCCCGAATATATAGTCGTTGGAGAGCAAGTTGCACAACTCGAAACGGAAGTTGACGAACGTCGGCTTGTACATGTTGCTCAGTTTCTCTTTAAATTCAATCACAACCTGAAATTAGCCATTAATATAGGTAGTAGGCATCGAAATGAGCAGGTAGGTAGGTACTTAGTTGCTTTCAGAACGTTGATGATACGAGTATGAATGATCATCTGAACAACCATGTCAAACAGACATTGCGCCTGATATTTGCAATCCCACTAGTATTGTGTTGTATGACTGTATGACTTGGTAGTAAATGCTCAGCCGCTTTTGCGGCCAACTACGACTGAGAAAGGTAATACCAGTGATGAAAAATATTGTGATCTGCATAGCGGATCGGTAGGGTGGGATTTCTAAAAGGTAATCCGATGGGTATCGGCTTGTATGGACCCTCCCCCCTAATACCTACTCGTACCTACGAGGGGAGTTCAAAGTTTTCCTCAGTATCGGGTTTTTCTGGTTAGCAATAAGGGTAGTTTTTGCTTATGGTTCTCTTACCACATTATCCAAGGTGACAATAAGAAAATTTCATCGTTCGTTTTTTCACAATCGTGCTTCGAGTGAAACAAAATGTCTGACGCGAAATGCTGACCAAAATCGACCACGGAGGTGCTCGATTCTCTCGGCGCGCGTTCCCAAGGCTGTTATTCAGGAGTCTGGTTTCAAAGAGATGCATCAACCCCCTTACAGCTACAGCCAAGATCTGGCACCTATAGTGACTATTTTTTTTTTCTGAAGCTGAAAAAAGAGCTTCGTGGAAAGCGATTTTCCGACGATGAAGAGCTCAAGGCGACTATGGATGGACGATCATTTTTCAGGGATGAAAAGTTATTTTTTGGAGGATAATTAAAAGTTGATTTCGCGTTGTAAGAAATGTATTGAGGTTCCAGGGGACTATATAAAAAATAAAATTATTTCAGATTTTTCTGCCTTTTCCTTCATATCCATATCCATACCGAGAATACTTTGAACTCCCCTCGTACATCGCCTAAACATAAAACCAATATATTGGATCGACTTGCGTGTTGCCTACCACATTCTCTTCTGTATACCGACCGTGATATTATTGTCCCACGTATGCTTGCTCTGGCCCTCTATGTTCAGGTAGTACGGGCTTCGGCGACCGTACCTCTTCACGTAAAAGTTCGCATATGTCAAGTATTTCTTGTTCACGACAACGTTCTCAGTCCTCTCTAGAATCGCGGTGTAACACTGGAATCATCGTGTCGGTTTATAAAAAATGAGATTATTATGTGTTTTTATTAGTGTACCTCAGGAGGGGTAAGAATGGTAAGATTCAATGTGTCGCGATCGAATCTTCAACGCTTGGTGATTTTTCCATCATAACATATTTTTCAATGAATACTTGGCGGGGTGGGTAGCTACCTAGGAGTGTGCTTGTAGGTATTATGTTAAATGGCTTACCAAAATGACTCCTATGAAAAAATTAAAAGCTATGAATCTCAACAACATTGCGGATTCGGTACCTACAACCAATTTTAAACTTATAATTGTATTCGAGTAGGTAGGTAGGTACCTACCTACCAACTTACATTACGAATAAAATCAAAATAACACGACATCAACCACTGATTTAATAAACTGATTAAAATAGAATTCAGTCATTATATTATTTTTGTTTGATGGACATTTAATGTGAGCACCTGTAAATTTATTTTGTTTATCTAGATACTGAATGGGGCATGACGATTTTAATTTGTGATATTCCTAAGTTTTATTAAAATGCAAAAAAATGCACTCTAATGTCCTAGTTTTTGAGATCTGTGAGAAAAACTAAAAAAGCACACTAATTTCGGATTAAAGTTTAGTTTAGTATTTTTTATGACGTATTATAGTTAAAAGTTAGTAGTAGGCAATGCAAAAAAAAAACGTGTAACACAGTTCTGTCATTGTTCTTTATTGCTATTAAATTGTAAACAAGTATCAAATTCTCACCCCAAACCTACGAAATACTAAGCTGTTACCGTAGAAGCAAATCAAGTGTTTTATCTCACCATATCGCCGCTGGATTGGTATGAAAACAATAACATACAATTGAGATACTTGGATTTATTAATTACACTACCCTCAACTTTCTCCATAATCACTTGTCAAAATCAAATTACTGTTGGCTGAGAAACTGTCATCGATTGTCAAGTCAGTTTGACACAATTAGTGTTTGCCATAGACAACTAGTGTGGCCGCATTTTAGGTAGATTACCCGAATATTGAGGAAAAATGACTTCTTGTGAGGGGTGTAATAAACTTATCTCTACAACGGATATTTTGTCTTGTACTAAGTGCCCGAGAGCTTATCACTACATTTGCGTCAATTTATCGAAAGATAATTACAAAAAGATGTCCAAAGAAGTTAAGAACGCTTGGAAGTGCCCGGTTTGTAAAAGCAATCAACCGAAAGGCGGTGATAATTCAGAAACGCCTGTGCAACGAAAGACAGAAGGTTACTCGCCACAGATTCGAAATGATATTAAAGAATTTATTCGCCTCGAAATACAGGAGATGAAGACTGCTCTTTTAAGTGAACTGCCGGGAATGCTTCGAAATGTTCTGGAGCCCGAGTTAAAGATCATGCGCGAAGAACTCACTACAGTAAAGGACTCCTTAGATTTTATAAACGGAAAATACGACGAGATGAAATCGGTTTTGGACAGACGGGAATCTGAGGTCAAACAGTTATTACGCGACAACCTTACGCTCGAAACAAAGTTAAAAGATGCTGTAAACCGGATTTCCATTGTTGAAAACTACTCACGCAGTTGCAATATTGAAGTAACCGGTCTCCCGGAGCACAAAAATGAGAATTTGGCACAAATAGCATTGCAAATTGGTAAGGTGATCAACGAACAGGTAGCGGACAATGATATATTAGCCTGTTATAGAGTTGCCAAGTTGGATACAACCAGCAAACGTCCACGTGCAGTAGTAATCAAACTACGGAGTAATAGATGCCGGGACAGCTTCTTAGCGGCAGTTGCTAAGTACAATAAAACCCACAAAGATGACAAGTTGAACAGTAGTTCGCTCGGTATAGGAGGGGATAAGGTTCAAGTATATGTTTCCGAGCACTTGTCACCGGACAACAAGTCCTTGCACGCTGCGACTAGGAAAAAAGCAAAAGCCCTCAACTATAAATTTATTTGGGTCAGAAATGGTAGGATCTTCATACGCAAGGATGAACAGTCACAGGCCAAGTGGATTACCAATATGGAAGTGTTAAATAACTTAAACGCCTGAATACACCTAGTTATGTTTGTCATGCGATTGCACAATTATCATAGCAATGTTGAAGATATACTACCAAAACACAAGAGGACTACGCACGAAGACAACTAATTTTTATTTGACACCCTGCAAAGTGACTATGATATCTTGGTAATTACGGAGACTTGGTTGACGCCAGATATACATGACGGAGAAATTCTTGACTCCAGATTTATAGTTTATAGAAAAGATCGACCACCTCGTCCGGATAAAAATAAAAGCTATGGCGGAGGGGTATTAATAGCAATTAACAGGAAATTTAAGTCGTTTAGAGTCACACAATGGGAAACTGACAACGAAGACTTGTGGGTGGTCCTGGAACTGCAATCAGGAAACTCTTCTAGAAAAGTGGGAATATGTGCTGTGTATTTGCCCCCTCCCTTAAATTTTGAAAGAACTTTAAGATTCTTTGATAAAGTCAGTGATATTAGTGATATACCTGATAATACGTTGATAATTGGTGACTTCAACATGGGTTTTATCAATTGGACTTTAGATAATGTTACTAACAAAACATTGCCGAACGATTGTAACAATAGATTTGGATACGCACTAACTGATTGTATGTCACTCTCTTGCTTGAACCAATATAACTATGTAAAGAATGGTGATGATAAAATACTGGACTTAGTTTTAACAGACTTTTCCGATATTGTTGTATCTAAATCTGGTAATTTGCTTAGTAAATTGGATCACTACCATCCACAGTTAGAGATATGTCTGAAATACGAACACTCAACTAATATAAAATTGAAGCCTCGCACCGATTACAATTTTTATAAAGCAGATTTTCAAACAATTAACCATCATTTAAAAAGTATCGACTGGCGTGAGATTTTTGGTGATCTTACTGTGGATGGGATGGTTCAGAAATTTTATGATAAGATCGATGAAGTGGTTGCTGGTAACGTTCCGCGTCATAAACCTCAGAAAAAATACTATCCTCCTTGGTTTGACAGAGGTTTAATAAAGTTATTGTCAGAAAAAGAAAAATATAGGACAAAATTTAAAAAATATTCAAATCCCCGTGATAATTTTGAATTCAATCTGCTTCGTGACCGGTGCAAAAAGTTGACTAGTTCAAAATATGGGTCATACGTGGGAAATGTAGAGGATAGCCTTCGCGATAATCCTAAACTCTTCTGGAAATTCATAAAAGATAAAAGAGCTGGATCGAGTACCATACCATCTCAGATGCACTCAGGTGACACGTACGCACACAACGATGGTGAGGTAGTCAAACTGTTCGCCGATCATTTTAAGTCTGTCTTCACAAAGCCGAACAGCACTAGAAACGGCAACGTTAACTCAGTAGATGCCAGACCAAACGAACATCCACTAAGCAAAGTTGTACTCTCAGAGAAACAAGTACTTCGGAAGCTCAAAAGCCTTGATATATATAAAAGTGCAGGATCTGACTGCATACCACCTCTATTCCTAAAAAGATGTAGCTTGTCATTAGCTCTTCCAATTACTATGATATTCAACAAATCGTTATGTACGGGAGAATATCCATGCAAATGGAAAAATGCCCGAGTGGTTCCGATATATAAAAAAGGTGAGCGTGAGGATGTCGGGAACTACAGATCTGTGTCTATTTTGCCTGCTGTTTCTAAAGTCTTTGAATCCCTAATGTGTCCTATTTTGACTAATCATACTAAAAACATGATAAGCGATAGACAGCATGGATTTCGAGAGAAAAAATCGGTTGCCAGCAATTTGTTCTCCTACGTGAACTCGTTAGCTAAAGTATTGGATGCAGGGGGCCAAGTAGACTCAATTTATACAGATTTCAGCTGCGCTTTTGACAAGGTCGACCATGAAATTCTGATAGGAAAATTAGCCAACTTTTACAGCATAGCCGACCCTCTGCTATCCTGGTTCAGATCGTACTTGTCAAAACGATTTCAGTATGTTGTCTTGAATGGACATGAATCTGAACGCTTTCCCGTCACTTCTGGAGTTCCACAGGGATCACACCTAGGACCGATCTTGTTTATCCTGTTTATAAATGACGTGGTAGGCTGCTTTAATCACAGTCACTGTTCATTATTCGCCGACGACATGAAAATTTATAGGGAAATTAAATCCGAGCGGGACATCGAATTGTTGCAATCAGACTTAGACAATGTTTCCAACTGGTGTGTTCAAAACCGTATGGTCTTAAACGTATCTAAGTGCTACCACATTACGTTCACTAGAAAGAGACTCCCTACACAGGGAAACTACAATATCTCTCATGAAGGAATTGCAAAAGTGGAAGTAATAAGGGACCTTGGCGTGATTCTTGACAGAAAACTAAATTTGGTGGCTCATTACGACTCCATTATTAAACGAGCTGCTCAAATGCTCGGGTTTATAAGGAGGGCAACCAGGGAATTTCGTCGCATAGAATCAAAGATTTTGCTTTTCAACTCATTAGTCAGAAGTATTCTAGAGTACTGCAGCGTAATCTGGAATCCTTACTATACCGTTCATGCCGAAAGAATTGAAAGCTTAAATCGTTCTTTCACCCGACATCTAGCTTACATAAGTATGGGTATAACTGCACGTCATTGCTATGAAGATCGTCTAAATTTCTTCAAGATGCATAGCCTAAAGCAACGTCGCACGATGTTAGACTTGTGTTTTCTTTTTAAACTCGTAAACGGTGTGGTTCTGGATCCAGTGTCGTTACAGCAAATCAATTACCACGTTCCTAGGCCAAATAGTCGGAACACTTATAAGAAACTTTTTGCACTCGACGCGAGTAGAACTAACTTGGGTAGACACGCACCGCTAAAACGAATCTGCAACACGTACAACAATGTTGCTGATGAATCATTAGATATTTTTGCTTCTAAATTACCACACTTTAAAAAAACTGTTCTGTTTAGGCTTAATCATGTAGTTCCTGATTGATTGTATACCTATTAAGATTTTTAATTTTAAGTTGTTTAATTTTTGCTTTAACATATTTTTTTTCATTTCGTTTTGCATTTTTATGAGTAGGTAGGTAGATACCGTTTTGATTGTGTTGCACGTTATAAAAATTGAATGCTGTGTGTACCTGTTATTAAGGTCATGCAAAGGCCAAAGATAGCAAATGTATGTTTCAAGATTGTTTCTGCATGTACTTTGTTGGTATACCTAATAAATAAATAAAAATAAAAATAAAAGTTTACATATTTTTTTTACCTGACAGGTGATATTATTAGCTAAAAAATTATTATAGTAAAAATCTATTTTTTTATCACTGTAGGACTATTAAATCCGGAGAAATTAATCTTTCTCGGCAGGGCCATCTAAATTAAAAAGTCAAATTTAAAATGCCGCTCATTCCAGAAGAGGGGATAGACCTAGGCTTGCCAACCGTCCCGGATTTCCCAGGACCGTCCCGTTTCTGAGTCAATTTTGGGCCGTCCCGCCGTGACCCCTTGCGGGACGCCTTTTGTCCCGAAAATCAGTTAAAGTCATTAATAGGAGAAAAACAAAAATCAGCCACTGACAAGTTTTGTCGATCTTGCGTTTAGGAGATATGTGAGGATGCGCTGTGGAGACCTTTTTACCTGGATCTCGAGAACGAAAGGTCGTAAGCGTATCCTCACATATCTCCTAAACGCAAGATCGACAAAATCTGATTCTTGGTGACAAATTCCGACAAACTAACGGCTACACACACGAGTTATCAGATTTTTGCTATGACCTTCCTTTCTCAAGATCAAGGTAGAAAAGTCTCCACAGCGCAGTGGCGGTACCTCCATACAAGCCGAAAAGCCGGGCTTGCCCTAACAATAACTTGCTAACACTACTGATTAATCGTAATTAATTACAACAACACAATATAATTAACTAATGTTAATTTTCAATAATCAATAACCACAAATTCAATTTTTACAACAACTGATCGATAAACTAGTCGCTAAGCTGCATTACTTTCGTCAATAAACCCTCTACAATGCATTTATCTCCCTCGCACTCGTTGGCTTGCAACCGGGCTTTGCGATCTGTATATATCCGCTCTCTTCTACACCAACAAAAGTGCTACCGCATCACATACATACTGCTGTGCGTATCTATAGATTCTATGAGAACTACAAAATGCCGAGCGAAGCAGGCTTGACAACGAAGTTGACACAGTTGGCTAGACTGCACGCAGCACGTACGCGCTGAGCAGTGTGAAGTTGTTTCAATCTGTGACGACAGCTGTTTTGAAACAACAAGTGTTTTGCCTTTATTAGTGTTTTTATGTTAAAAATGTGTCTAAATTTCAATCTAATGATTGATATGTTTTTTTGTGATGGATTAAATAGTAGATTGTTATACAAGACGCTAAAATGACCCATTGCATACGAGGTAGTTTTATTCCCGAGCTTTAGCGAGGGAATAAATAGAAACCAAGTTACAATGGGTTTTAGCGTCGTGTGTTACACTCTACTTTTCACTACGAAGGCGAGAAAATAAAATACAATATTAAATACCTAGTTCATACTTACGTAAACGAATCCACTCATTTTTCTATCCTCCACTTCATAAACTTTTCATACAGTATTTAAATAAATGATTTGTGCTTGACGGCAAAAGATTAAAAATATTTCTTTCCTATTACTTACTTACAGTCACACAATTCAATCAGTTTGGTATTAGAGAAAAATTCTAAAGATTTCGCGCCTTTTTTAATTTCTACTGTAGCAGCTAAGAAACACAATGCTACGATCAAACTTAAAGTCACAGATTATAAATATAAGTCTATGATTTCACCGAAGAGATCGCTGCTTTTAGTTCCATTTTCAAAAATAAAAAAGAGAAACAGTATTAAGTCGAGCGAGTTTTTATTCGTGATTATGAATAAAGACTTTTTCGTTTTAGTAGGCTCATTGGTAATAGACAAACATTAAAAAAGAAAAAACTTTATCCCCTAGGGGTAATTTTGCTATTTTATCCTGGCTCTTGTACCTTACAATGACGGACTTTTAGAGCAAGAGGAGTGAAAATGTTATTTACTGTGTGATCTGTGAAAGTGTCCATGAGTTGAATCGATTCAAGAGAAATACAAAATGACCCTTGCCTTGCACTTGCAGTCCGGTAGGTAATAAACCTCTTCATTTCAGTATTTTGCAAAGAAATACAATTCTTCAATGTATCGTACGTACCTAATTTCATCGTGGACTCTTATAAAAATAAATAAGTAAGGTTAGTTTTGCGTCTTTCATTTGAACGACAAGGGAAAGGATTGGAATTGTCTAGCAAAACTCAGGAACGCTATTATTTTGTGAAATGATTTAAATATTTATTATGAGTGACACATTTTAAACGAGAAATTTAGTTTTGACTACACAATAATAATTAAATTCGATAAAGTCACGCCATCTTAACTAATTTATGAATAATTGTGTATGCTTAAGGGTTGTGCTTTTGGTGCTTTTTTGCGACTTATCTATTAATTAGTCTAGATGGCGCTGGGCGGTGTCGCATCGATATTTTGGTATGAAATAAATCTTAAATTAGTAAAGAGAGACTGTGATTGTTTTTTTCTTGTATTGAGCTGGTAAAAAATTTGCTTGATTTGAGGGTTCGGGCTTGCTTTACTCTGTAGGCCTAGGCACGCCACTGCCACAGCGTATCCTCACATATCTCCTAAACGCAAGATCGACAAAATCTGGTTCTTGGTGACAAAATCCGACAAACTACCGGCTACACATACGAGTAATCAGATTTTCACTACGACCTTCCGTTTTTGAGATCTGTGTGGCCCAGCTGTAGAGACGTCTCTACAGCTGAGCCACACGTATTTCCTAAACGCAAGACCGACAAACTCTGGTTTTTGGCGACAAAATCCGACAAATTACCGGCTACACATACGAGTAATCAGATTTTCGCTACGACCTTCCGTTTTCGAGATCTGTGTGGACCAGGTGTAGAGACCTCTCTACAGCTGAGCCACACGTATCTCCTAAACGCAAGCCCGACAAATTCTGTTTTTTGGCGACAAATTCCGACAAATTATCGACTTCATCATGGCATAGTCAAAAAGTCAGATTTCCAACTTTTTTTGTGGCCCAGCTGTAGTCCGGCACGTACTAAAAATCTCGCTGTGCGGCTGTTTTTTTGCTTTAGTCAGGCAAAATTACAAGATTAGTGGATGGAACTGACAAAAAATCGCGCTGCGCGGCCGATTTTTTAACTATAAATTGGCAAAATTATAAGATTATTTAATGATGAAACTGACTAGAAATCGCGCTGCGCGGCCTTTTTTCTATAGACAGGCATTTTTCTAAAAAAACAGGCATTTTTTTGCATCCTAGACAGGCATCCTCCCTTACGTAGATGGCGACCCTAGGGGCGGCATACCTTATTGGCCTAAGGCGCCGAATCTCAAAATACGTCCCTGGGCTTGGCTTGCACCACATATTAAAATTAATTTTGACCAAAAATGCAGCGAAATTTATTGCGCGTATTAAGCGTTTATTGCAAAAAAACTTGTGAAAATGCGCAAAAATCTCAAAAGTAAGTATTTTTAAATTTAGAAAATACTCGTACCTATAGATTTTTCTAACCATTTTGTATGTGGTGTGTTGTGTCCCGCGTAATATACCCTAGTCCCGGATGTCGAGCTAAGTAATCCCGGAAATGCCTTTTTTGGAGTTGGCAAGCCTTGATAGACCCCAACATGTGGGGGTTTTGTTTATAAAATTGACCATATTTTCTGCCTTTAAAAGCTCCGACATCGCTAACCAAACATATTGTACTTATAATGGTTTTGAGATTACTAGTTTGTAATTAAATTTACTAATTTCGGAAAAATTAGGGGGGCTGGAGTTTGACTGGGTGATTTTCATCAGGCGGGGCTGATGTTGGATATTTACAAACTCATCTTAATTTGCTCGTCTTAAGGTTGGAATTTGTAGTGCTATTCACTAGAATTACTAACCCTGCACCAAAGCTTACATACCTATACAGGGTGTTTAGTAAAAGCCTTGGCTTATAAAGCCGAATATGGTAGATAGGGACCATCAAACTAAACAACTTTTAATATGGGACCAACTCTGAAATCGTGAAAAAAAAAACTAGCTGTTTCATAGGTACATTTTGATATTTTGGTTATTCATTTTTGTATGAAACAGCTGAATTTTTTTTTTCGAAATTTCGTAGTTGGTTGGTCCCATAGTAAAAGTTGTTCAGTTTAATGGTCCCTATCTACCATATTCGACTTTATAAATCTTTTATCAAACACCTTGTATACAACCGGGTGATTAATGTTCAATTTCTAAGTTTTTTGTTCTGCAAATTAGGGGCTGATATTAGGAAATATAATGAACCTAACTTCAGGCGGTCATCAAAACTTAAATTGTAAATAGCCTGGATTAAAATAGGTATATAATACTATTTATCCCAATATTTTCACGGGAACGAGAACCATGCGGGTGTAACCGCGGGCGGCCGCTAGATAACAGTATTTTTAAGACCGCAATTGTGGTAACATAACAACAGAGATTAAAATTTGAAAAACCCTTGGGGGGGGGCTGGTATTAGGCATTTTCACCCTACATATACCTATAGCACAGTTTTAATTTATTATACTGTACCTATAGTGTGTAGAACATATCTACCTGACGACCGACAGGACTAAAATACGTTATAGGTACCTAAATTATACAAATCCGAGACCAAAAAAGAAAAAGGAATTGCTTCATGAAATCTCGATAGATGGCGTTTTATGAAAGCCTAGTAACGCCCGTCGTCGGCGTCATAAAGGGGAATAGTTGCAGAGCTAGTAAAAAATACTGCAAGAGGTATCTCAAGGTCCATCATTCAATATGATATAGTGTTTAGGGTGTGCATGAGTCAGCACCTACTCCCAAGGCAGGAATTAGAACACCTGCTGGGCAGTATACTAGCTAAAGGATGTAGTACGAAAAAATGAGAAGGTAGGTAGTCAGACCGCAGTGTCATAGAGTCAGCACGCCACGTAAGTTGTAGCAATTTCGAGGTCGGTACCAGAGCTTTCTCAAGGCTGTATTTTACACTAACTCTGTTAATACAAGACATAGCACGTGCTAGGCGTGTCTTAGTGAGTTTTTGTGTGTAGGTAAACGAATCTTGAGCGAAAGTTGAATACAAGAGAGGTTTTAGTTTGAGGTAGTACCACAATAGGTAGGTACTTACGAGTAGGTACAGAAAAGTAGATCCAAAATATTATATCGTGGGTTGCTGTTATTTTAATTTCAAGATTTGAAATTACTCGATCAGTCATGTCTCATGTCTTTCTTAGTTACTCTGCGAATGAATTGAATGAATGTTTACAACGATCTCTAAATGAGAGTGTGATGATGAACACAGGTAAACATAGTTTGCAATTGCAATAAAATGAGGGTTGTTATCGCACATTCGAGTGATGATGAAAGCGTGAGAGAGTCTCGCATGCTGCATTTGATTTTGATTATTTTTTATTAGGTTATTTTATGTAGAAATTCATATGTTTTAGTTTTACATAGTACTTAGGTTATACCTTTCAATAAAATATTAATGTCTATAAGAATGGAATAAAATCGTCCATTTACAAAAATATACATTTAATTTCTATTAGCGGAAGTGCCGTAATGTAACTACGAACGAATATATATTTTTACACAAAAAATAAATTGTAAATTAAATGGCATTCAAAATGTATTTATAAAATCATGGTTCTCAGCCATAACAATAAAATAATTATCTATTTCCGTAACAAAACCCATTAACTGAAAATCTAAAATGCAAAATCTAAGTCTAGATCACAGACAAGATAGTGGTCTAGATTTTCCATTTTTTGCAGTGTTGGCCTCACTGACATTCGTCTTTTCAGTCAGAAAACGTAATAAATTGAAATGTGTGGATTTTTTTATATGGTTATCATATTAAGTATTCATAGCTTTTACTCAGGTAAGTTATCTGAATATGTATGTTGTATTATTACGTAGCATTTGTGTCGAACTAATTTAAAAATAATTTAAAGCGATTTAGATTAGTCTAGATGGCACTGCGCGTTAGGGTGGGCCGATTTTAACAATTTTTCGAGTTTTGCTTCACGAGGCCCCTCAAAAGTTGCATAATGCGATGTAGGTTATAGGAAAATTAATATAAAAAAAAACAATCACTTTTAGTCCTCTACCAGCGTTTGAATTTTTATAAAATACCTATATTTCGTGTATATCAGACTTAAGAATTTTGCATTAAAAGACCCCTCAAAAGTTGCGTAATGCGACGTAGATTCTAGAAAAAATAATTAAAAAAATAAGCTTATCAAATTGAAATAGGAATTTTATCAAAACCAATTCGAAAAATTGTTTTTTTTTTTACAAAATTCGATTGCTATCTACTATTTTTTAATTATTTTCCCTACAACCTACGTCTCATTGAGCAACTTTTGAGGGGTCTTTTAATGCAAAATTCTTAAGTCTGATATACACGAAATAAGGGTATTTTATAAAAATTCGATCTAAGGGCTCAAGGTGATAAGTTGATAACCTTATTTTTTTAAATTATTTTCCTATAATCTACGTCGCATTACGTAACTTTTGAGGGGTCTTGCGATGCAAAATTCGAAAAATGATTAAAATCGGCCCACCCTACTGCGCGTAGTCGTATCGAATTTTGGTAAACATCGTGTGAAAAATAAAATTTAAATTAGTAGTAATGAACTATACGTTGTAAGGATGCATTGTTTATTGCTTGTATTGAGCTGGTGAAAAAAAATAGTTGCTTGTGCCTGCACCTGCACGCCACTGAATGTAACTTAATATTTGTTTTATTTTTATTTATTATTTTTCTAGTTGTACTGTACCTATATTACCAGGGCTCCGTCACTCTGCGCGCGACTATGAAGCGCTCGGCGTCCTCTGAGAGGACAAATTTCATACATCAGAAAGGATAAGACCTACGCGATAGAAAGAGAGGCAACTACTAAGTGAATGTTTTGGAGCGAAGGGAGCGCTGTGCGACCTGAATTGCTCTTTATTGTGTCGGGCCTAGAGTTGCTATTTATTTGAACGATTCTGCGGAGTGCAAATTCTGTACGCTAGTATTATTATCTATTCTGTGATATTACTACTAGGTACAGTACCATTTAGGATACAAAATTATAAAAATAGGGCTTAAGGGCGGGGTTTATCGGTGCTAACTAGGTAGGCTCGTTTGACTGCAAAATTTAAGTTGTTTTGTAATAGGAAAATAAGGGAATTTTAATGAAAAGAATAATAATTATCAATATATTGGTATTTGTTAGTAAAAAATACGTAATAATAAACATTATTACCAAACGACCCCGCACAAAACGAAAAAAGCCAATAAGTCAATTTGACTGAAATTTTGTGTAAATATACCCTGTAACAGGCTAATTAAAACTGTAGAGTTGCAAAGTGAAATACTGACTAGTTTTAGAGATATGGCTTTTTTAATGTTGTAAGCAGAAAGTAAAAATTTAATTAATGATGCACATCACATGTTCATGTTTCTAATTTAATTCTTAGGTTTAACAGTAAGTACCATGTAGGTACTAGCATTTACAAATTTCAGCCAGATTGACCGGTTGGCTTTTTTCGAACAATTTGTGTGGGGTACTTTCAAGTTTATAGGTCAACTAGCGGCTGCCCGCGGTTTCACCCGCGTGAATGAATGAATGAATGAATAAATACTTTATTGTTCACCATAATAAATACATAGATGGACAGTACAAAAGTGGAACAATTGGCGGCATTATCGCTGAAAAGCGATTTTTTCCAGGCAACCATTTATTTACACAGAACAGAAAGAAAAATAAGGAATGGGCAGTTCCGTGGGAATATCGGGATATCCTAATGCAGGCTATCTACTATCTGTGTGCCAAATTTCAACCAAATCCGTTCAGTGGTTTTTGCGTGATTGAGGAACAAACATCCAAACATCTAAACATCCAAATATCCAATCATCCAAACCCACAAACTTTCACATTTATAATATTAGTAGGAAGTAGGATTGGAAGTTCAAAAATGACCACACATACCGTTGTTTAATTAACCTCGATGGCTGACTACGTACTTTCCCATTAAAATTCCATGCAACCAAAAAATTTGAAACGTTTTCTATTAATAAGGGAGCTTATTCCTATAAAAGATATTGTTGCAGGGTGAGTACCACCTCCTCAACATGTCGGTGCCGATGGAGGGCATAGACTTCCAGCTTCCATTCCACAAGTTCCGTGTCGATATCATGTTGAAGCTCACGGAAACCAAGGAACGGATCGCCAGAGGATTCTTCAATGGCGTCTTCAAAGATAAATAAGGGTGAATTTCAACATGAGCTGTTTTCTTCTCATTTTGGTGGCAATTTTTGTTTTTAGATAATTTTGACAACTGATGCATGCAAACGGTAGGTTGATTATAGCTTATGAAATATATGCAGTGGCCTTTCTAGTATTCCATATAGTTTTAGAGAAAAATTAAAACAAATTATCTTGAGGCCACAAAAATGAGCAGATGTCACCAAAATGATATTTCTTTGCACCAAAATGAAATTGCCTAACACCAAAATTTAATAACCCTACCAAATGAGGTATCCTTACTAATATTATAAATGCGAAAGTCCGTATGTTTGTTTGTTTATTTGTTTGTTACGCCTTCACGTCTTAACTACTGAACCAATCATCATAAAATTTTGTATACACGTTATCAGGGGTACAAAGAAGGACATAGGGTACCTTTCATCCCGAAAAAAAGTATTGTTTCCGAGGGATAGCAAAATACCTTTTCACGCAGAGGAAGTCGTGGGCGGCCGCTAGTAAACAATAAATAGAAAACTGTTCCTAGAAATAAGTATTAATTATCAAGACTTTAAATACGAAATAATGTTTTATTTTACTTAAGTCATAAGAATAAATAAAATTTTATTTATTCTTATGCTTAAGTACTCATATATTCACTCGAATTTCTAAAGAGCTTTCAACTCGAACTCCAATACCGCTATGAAGCCCTTGAGAACAGCATAGATGTGCATGATCTTAACAACATGGTGGTGGATACTGGCCGTACGGTAGAGTCCAAATTCTTCAAGATCGGCCGTCCCAAGTTAAAGAAACTCTCCGACCACTTACTCCTACTCATAGATCAGGGACGTGAAATGAGGCTCCAGGGCTTAGTGGATGCTCATCATTATCGGCAGCTAAATGGACAGATATCTATGTTTTTGACGAGTGACCTTCGCCAATTTAATACGAACCGTATTAAAGAGGCTATCGAGCAGAATAAAGGCTCCAAAGTGTTCGCGAGAGATCTGTCTATTTAGCAAAGCCAGATGACGAAGTCGAAAACTGACGACGGTCGCATCATTTCATCGAAACTTGATATCCTGAGGGAGATCAAGAGTTTCTATGAGCAGTTATATTCCACGCAGACACCTGTTGAAAGCAAAGCTAAAGTCCCTAGAGCCAAGCTTACCCGACACTATACCAAAGATATCCTGGACGTCAGCCTGTACGAGATTAGTATGGCTCTCAAACAGCTGACGAAAAACAACAAGGCGACGAGTGATGACGCGATCACTACAGAACTTCTGAGAGCGGGCGGTAAGTCGATAGTTAAAGTCCTCCAGAAGCTTTTTAATTTCGTTATCGTCGAGGGCAGAACGCCGAAGACATGGAACATAAGTGGAGAGGATTATTTTCTTTAAAAAGGGTGATAATAAGACCCTCTTGAAGTACTACAGACGCATCTGACTTCTGAGCTATGTCTAAAAGTTGTTTTCGAGAGTTCTTTTGAATCGTCTCGCTCGCAGGTTCGAGAACTGCAAACCTCCCGAAAAAGCCGGGTTCCGAAAAGACTTATGAACACCATAGACCACATCCATACGCTGCGGCAGGTGATACATAAGACTGCGGAATATAATCTGCTACTCTGCTTAGCGTTTGTGGTCTATGAGAAAGCGTTTGATTTGATAGAGACCTGGGCATCTCTCCAGAGGTGCCAAGTGGACTATACATCATATATCAAAAAACCCTGTCAGATCCTAAAACAGCTGATAGAGTTGCTGAAACTGAACAACATTCTCCATGGAACATATGACGAAAAATGAAAAAAAAAATGTTCATACTCCTAATTTTTTTTCGCCTTTCCATAGTAAGTCAGTCAGCTGATCAATACATTTCGTATAGGAGTATGAACATTTTTTTTTTCATTTTTCGTCCTATGTTGCTTGGAGAATTTTGTTCAGTTTTAGCAACACTATCACCTGTTTCAGGATCTGACAGGATTTTTTGATATTTGATGTAGGTATATCGAGGTGTTGAGGCACTTATACAAATATGCCACCATGTTGGTCTAAGTACACAACCAGAGCACAAATCCTATCCAACTGCAGCTAGGTTGAGACATAGAGACACTATTTCTCCGAAACTGTTTACAGGTGCGTTAGAGGACATCTTTAAGCTCTTGGACTGGAAAGGATTTCATATCAATATTAATTGCCAGTACCTAACGCACCTTCGTTTTGCCGATGATATTGTTCTTATGGCTGAGACCACGGAAGACCTGAATACAATGCTCGAAGATCTCCGTAGTGCCTTCCAAAGAATGCGTCTTAGAATGAACATGAATAAGACGAAAAATCATGTCGAATACCCATGTTGCATCCACTCCAGCTCATGTTGGGAACACTAGACTCGAAGTTATTCACCATTTTGTAGACCTAGGTAGGACAGAAAGTCCAGTTAGGTTAGTCCAAATTCGAGAAAGAGATCACTCGTCGAATCCAAGTCGGATGGACAGCTTTCGGGAAGCTTCGAAATATTTACCACAGTGTCTCAAGATGAAAGTCTATGGCCCTGTCCTAATTGGCATCGGTCGTGCGATCATGCGTTGCGATTTCATCGTGCGATGAAACTGAACAATAGAAGCATCGCATGATCGCACGACCGTCAATTAGGACATTCAATAGATATCACTAGGTTTTTATCGCACGGTCGCACGACCAGTTTCATCGGACGGACGCACCATCGAACTTTGTTTTTTGAATTCAACCAAAATATAGTTTATCAACTTAAAGTTAAATCAGAAACACATATGTATTTTAAATTGAAAACGCAATACATATTTTATTCCGAAACCCGTTAAAAACGACCAACAAAATGTAAAAAAAATGCGTGACCTCTGCCACCAAAATATTATACTTACGTGTTTGGCGGGAATATGCTGCGAGGGGTCAAACGTCTATTTTCATCAACTGAAAGTGTGCAACTGAAGCGTGCGGGGAGTGCTGGCTGACATAAATGTCCTGTTTAGTAAGTTGCCCGTAGAAATTGTCCTATTATATTTGCCACCAAAATGCCTACGTTTGCCCGGACATTCGTTTGGTCAGGTATTGTCAATTGTAATGACTACTTAGAAATAAATACAATTCATTTAATATTTAGTCATTAATAAATTAGTAACTATATAAATGTAAGTAATTATTGCACAAATCTAGCGATATGCATATAATTCAAGAATTTGTAGTTAGAGACAGATTGGGGGCATACCACCAAAATGAGAAACTCATTACTTAACATTAATTTTAATCAAAGTAAATAACTATTAACTAAATATTTTTTCATCCCTTCTATTCAAAAAATTATGATTTGTTCCTATATAAGTGGGACCAAAATAGCTCTTTTCTGGTAAGAACTTTTTAGTGGGAGGAAAAGAGATTTGAATTTAGAACATGTATCTTTCAAAGAATTCGAACACCGCCGCCGGCTGGTATGTATTGACTGGCTGTATAGACGGCGCGGCGAACTGAAAAAAAAACATAAGCGCGCGAATTAAGTCTGTGTTCTTGTAATTAGTACATACTTACGTACTTAGTACAATAATCTTTGAAAATCGCGCTAGTGTATCAAACGTAACTATAAATTTGTAATTATTTTTACTTTTCACGTGTCTTTTTTTAAATAAAGAACATTTTCATTAATTACATAAACACAGTCTCCTATTTATTTTCTCATAGAAAGGGAATGAAAAGTAGAGTATATGACTCGGGCGCAAAATATTTTTGGCGAGGGCGACATACTTTGAATCCCTCGCTACGTTCAGGATTCTACTGAAGAATCCCTCGCTACGCTCGGGATTCTACTCTAGAATCCCTCACTTCGCTCTGGATTCAAAAAAGCGCCCTCGCCGTAAAAATATTATTTTGCTCCCTTGTAATACAATCTACTATTTCGCTAAATACTACGCGTTCACTTCATCATTGCCGCTACCTCCCGGCCCGCTTCATCATTCCGCACCCCCTGTGTCGCCCTCCCGCGCGCCTCCCCAGGCGACGCCGGGGGCGCGGTATGAAAAAGCGGGCCGAGAGGTAGCGGCACGAATGAAGTGAACGCGTAGTAATTGCCTTAATTTCATAAAAAAAAATACATATTTATAAAGTGTACAACCTTATATCAGTACAATTATCAACGACGCCGCATCAAAAATACGGTTGGGAAATTCAGCCATAAAGATTATGTGCTATCAAACAAGGCCTTTATTTCAACTCGATAAAAAAGCCGTGACTTTACTGTATGTAATTTTACGGTAATAGATACTACTGTGAGAGGTCTGCTGTAAGTAACCTATATCAAAACATGAATAGGAATTTATGCTGATGTTTTGTTGGTTGGCTTGGTCATTCTTGGCTTGTCCCTGATGAGGGTGAAGTAGACGTATCCCTTGTATATGATCTCTTTGGTGGCAGCAACTGTGCCCGTCACTTCGCCGCGCCCTTGCGTGAACGGAATGACATCCGGGAAGTCCGCGATGGCCACCGTCAAGTTGTGAAATTTGTATTCAGCCTGGAAGCATACGGAAGATTAGGCCCACCTTGACGCTCAAAATAAACTAGTTACATTACAATCTAATCTAATAATCACCAATGAGTACCTATCTAAAATGTCACAGCACTACTATTTCAATGGCACATGGCGGTTCGTACACGAGACGCTGCCAATCACATCTAGTCCGTGAGCCCGCGACAGTATTGCCTACGTCACATGACATCACGACGAAATGCATGGCACACGGTCGGAAAAGTTGTGCTGAGCGAGGATCAGAAGATTATCGCAAATAAAATTGGCCGGAAGCTTGAGAAAATCTTCAGATTAGACCCCCGGTCAAAATTTTAAGATTATATTTACGTCATGTGACATCAGTAAGAGACCCGTGTCATCATTTAGTTTTCAATCGTAGATAGAGTAAACATAAGTCTGTCAGTTCTGAAATGACTAAAAAACAAAAATTTTAATCTTAAGGTATTCCGGCTCTTTACTCTCTGTACGATTGAAAACTAAATGATGACACGGGTCTCTTACTGATGTCACATGATGTAAATATAATCTTAAAATTTTGACCGGAAGTGGAAGATTTTCTCAAGCTTCCGGCCAATTTTATTTGCGATAATCTTCTGATCCTCGCTCAGCACAACTTTTCCGACCGTGTGCCATGCATTTAATCGTGATGTCATATGACGTAGGCAATACTGTCACGGGCTCACGGACTAATCGTATTTATTTGACCGATGGAATACGATATGAACTGTCAAATTAATACGATAACCTTACGCAATGGCACCCCAGCCTGCCTAAAATGACCGAATTACCTATATCGCGTGATATAGCGTTTTATCACGTTTAACCACAGAATAGATAATAGTACTAGCGTTTAACTGTCAAAAAAACAAAGGAATTTGACAGCTGAGTGTCGATAAAATGCTATATCACGCGATTTAAATCGGTCATGCTAGGCAAGCAGGTTTGTAAAGCGTTGGCATTGCGTTAGTAACTGTACGTCTCATGTACGAACCGCCATCCATTGAAATAGTTGTGACATTTTAAATAGATTCTCATTGGTGATTAGAGTTTGTAACTAGTTTATTTTGAGTAGTTGCGGACGGTTGGGCCAAATATTTCAGAATGAGCACATTGGCCTTCGCCCGAGCGTTCTCACGGGATTTAATATACAGTCGAGGCAAATATCTTGAAATCGGGTGGGGATCGGTGGGCGTGTACCTTCGAGCAACAAAAGGCTTCGTTTGAAGCCCGTCTTACTCTAAGGCGTGTACCTATTGAAAGTATACTCTGCTAGCGCGCAGAGCTGCGCAATATTCGAGTATATTTTCCGATACTTGTTGCACGTATCAAATACAGAAAGTATACCTCTCTAGTACGCAATAATCCTTACTTATAATATTATAAATGTGAAAGTCCGTTTGTTTGTTTGTTACGCCTTCACGTCTTAACTACTGAATTGATCATCATGAAATTTCGCATACACGTTGTCAGGGGTACAGAGAAGGACATAGAGTACCTTTCATATCGAAAAAAAGTAATGTTCCTGAGGGATAACAAAAAAACTTTCAACGCAGACGAAGTCGCGGGCGGAAGCTAGTCGAGTATATTTTCAAGTGCTACGTACAATAATAACAACAGGAACATATACTGTGATAGTACCACTGCGCAATAGTCGAGTATGCTTTCCAGGCGCGAGTTTTGCCTGTGCCGCCGCCGTACATTAGGGCGATTTCAAAATTCTTAACACCCCCCCAATTTAGCGTGTCCCATAAATATTTTTCTTTTTTTACGTAAATATTTCAAAAAGTTTGACTAAAAAACGTTTGCCTGTAAATAAATATATTTGTAAACTTTTAAAATATGTAATTTGTATGACTAAATAATTAACACTTATTTTTAAAATAAATTTAAAAACATAAAGTACCACTTAATTTCACATGTCCCATCTCATTCAACGGTAACGAAATTTAATAAAACTCATGTTTCGTAACATAACAGGGTACAGTGGTATTTTAAGAATTTTAAAATATCTTTTTAAACGATTGAAAAACCGATGCTATTGCCCTCATAAATTAATATTTTTTATTAAAAAACAAATATTATAACAAAAGTCGATATTTGAGTCACCCTGACATGTCAAGGTTTGTTACCCATTTTTCAAGTCCTTAAATAACACGTGGGGACTTTGTTATGTCTTTTTCTCTCTCTTATTGCCTTTTGGCTTAAGAAACAGTAAGTAATAAATAAACTCATGCGAATGACTCACCTTAATGACAACTCAAGGGAAAATAAATAAACACTTAATATACAGACAACAGCAAACTACAGTTTTATTGAAATATGGTTGATTCTATACAATAATAAACATCAAACGTTGTAATCGCAGATCTGCAAATTTACACGGTGATTTGACACGAAGAAAACGAAGCTATGAATCTAATCTTCTTCCCAAGGGGTTATTTTAAAAGGTTAAACTTAAAACTACTCGCAGAGCGTTATGTGGGTAAGAATTGCCTGCCCTAGGGTATCAGAAATGTGGTAATTATCTAACATAAATCTAGCTCGTAGGGTGTACTCGAAGGCCTAAGTACGGATAGCTGGATTCTTATACTTCGGTTAGTTTAGGGGTTAAAAAGATTTGAGAGTTAACTGGTACCTATTAGAATATCTCGCAGCGAGTCTGTTTAGTAGAGAAACGCTTCGATGGCTGCTTTCTATTAATTATGCCTTGGAGCCGTGGGTGAGAAACCAAAGTCCGGTTTATTTCAACTTTTTCCGCTTAACCGTGGTTGAATGGACGACAGAGCAGTGGTTGACTCGTGGCTGGATACGTACGCCACTCTTCACCTGGAATGGTGTGCACAAAAACCATAATTTAACAACGTCGGCCTTAAATGGACTACAACTATTCCATGACGGGGGGACCCTGCAGCGAATGGCAGAACTGAGGGAAATCTATTCTTGTATGTTCATTCTGACAATAAATACACCGTCATTTTGTAGTCGTTTTAATTAACTTAAGGGAGTGCTTTACTAATGAAAATAATCATTTTTGCCAAAGAAACATGGGTCGAAAAACGACAAAAATTTTGAACTTTCCCATACAAATACAATGTTTTAGCTGTCTAGTTAGTATGGGAGGACCAAAATTTTTTGTCGTTTTTTGACCCATGTTTCTTGGGCAAAAATGTTTAGTTTCATTGGTACAATACACCCTTAAGTTAATTAAAACGACTACAAAATGACGGTGTATTACTGATCCCTGACTTTTCTGTTAAACTATCCCCTTCACAGCAGACTAATCTACTCGAATCGAATTGAGACATAGAAACATACCGTAGCTCTCAACTTACAAAGTCTCTTTTCACATGAAAAGAACTGAAATTGAAAGTAATCAATAGATAGAGACCCCTTGCAGTAAATACTAGATAATGGATAGCAATAAATTTTGATATACCTGCGGCTCCTTGTTAGCAATATATTTCATATGGTTTAGAATCCGGTCAATCAGTATTCCTCCTTCGATCGGATATCACGACACGAATCAGAACTCTTCTCGGCGGCTTTTATTAGCCAAAACCCTCTGTAAATAACGAATATGATGAAAAAAATAAATTTCAAATTCTCACACTGCCAACAGCTGAATGTCTAGGAATTCACAAATAGGTACCTTGGCGAAATTCTATTGTGCCGACGAAAATTACAATGAATAGCTGCAAGATATTATTTAAATCAGGAACAATTACGAATCCAATAACTTTAACAGCGATATAAAATCAAATTCTTTCCAACCGAAAAATTTTGTATATCATATGAATCACAGCTGATATTCGCTGCGTTCCAAGTCTCGCGCCATCACGACGCATTCCGACTTCCTACACATGATCACTCATCGATGAACGTGGACTGGACTGACATCGCGCCGCCGAAAGCGACTTCAATCGGATCGGACTTCCCGAAAACACGGTCAAACAACCTACGACATTACGGACAAAAAAAAAATACCATTTCAGTTCAAAAGCAGGCCCTAAACAGGACTGCTTAAGGCCTGCTTTCACACTAACCTTTGAGGTCTAGTATGAAAGGTAAACAATTGAATAGAAATCCTTGCGATAAGGGCTCATCGCAAAGGCCCCTGAAGTGGGCGAAGGACGACCATAAGAAATACGATCTTAATCTTTCTTTTTTTTTTTTTTATAAGTCGCTGCCGCGAATTTTCAAACGGACTTTTTACGGAAATAAGGAAAAGGACATGAGGCATACTGCCAAAAAATAAATTTTATCATTAATGGAAACAAACTACCAAAAAAAACTTCCCCTTTAAGGGAAATCGACAAAACAGCAAAAAAACCACGCTACAGTTTCTAAATTTTAATATGGCAATACACAAGGCAACCATTTTGAAGCCGCCATAAAAAAAGTAGACAGTGTCAAAAAAACTGTGAAAGCGGACGGTTGTTCTGTGCTGGGCGCAGGAGATCCATATTATTTAGTCAAGGTAAGTTACCATTATTTAATTCTATTTATCTATATAATACATATTTTTTTACAAGAAACGTAGAGCATAATTATTTGAAACAAAACAACAGTTTCATAGGTCGCTAAATAAAGTGAGTATTTTATAGTTTATTTTTTCAATAATTATAACTGTAAAATGTTACGTCAATTTTGTTACTTGAAATGCGGTAACATATAGGCCTGACAAAAAAAAGTAACAAAACTGACACCTTAAGCCGAGTTCATATGGAATATAGCTACCGACTATAGATGATTAAACTATTGTTATGAAATTTTAATGTATAATAATATTGCGAATATTTTATATTAATATTTGTAACGCCATTTATGGAACATATTAATTAGTATCTATTTGATTCCCGAAAAATTATACCATAATTATGAAATCAACAAAATGGTAATGTAGAATAAATAACATAAAATAGTTTCCGCGCTGTTATAACTCAGCCTAATAATATTTCAAGAGTCACTTTTGTTACTGTCCCATAAAACTTGGACGATTATTTTAATATTTTATCTATTTTTAAAAAAATATCAGGTATTATTAATACAAAAATACCTAAAGAATTTATGATTCTTCAATATTTTGGTTGTTTAGAGCTCTTGTGATCTCTCAATAATTAAAAAACTCAAAAATTAATGTTTTTTTGGCTCCATGGTAACAAAACTTAGTTAATATTTTGAAAAAGTGGTAGTCGTTTTATAAATTGCACACAACTTCATGCTGCCATTCCTTTGATATTTTGCTGTTTTTTCATAAAATTTAATAAATATTGTTCAATGCTCGCAGTTTTAATTTATTTATTACCTTTTTATATAGTAACAAAACTGACGTCAAATCTCGACACCTCTTACTATTTTGTACAATAAAAGCAAAAATACACGGTATTATGTGATTAATTTCTAATTATATTAAAATCTAGAATGTGCTATTCATAGTGCGATTGTAAAATAGTTCTAAACTTTACATAAAAAAATTAAATAAAAAAAATCTAAGGTGTACAGAAATTTGAAATCGCCCATTACCGTAGCCGTGCCGCTCCCTGATTTGGTATGTCGGTCGCTGATTCAGTAGCCGGCGAACAAAATCCACCAATTGAGTTTAAACTTTGAAAAAAAAATCTGGCGCTTCGCCGGCCGCTATCGCGGCTCGCTTGCTTCGCTCGCTCGGCGCGCGCGCTGGGTTCATGCCAACCTAAATGCTCGTCGCTACGCTCCTCGCACCTATCTCGTGATCGTGATCCGTAGATCACGACGATCAGACCGTAGTCTACGGTTTCTAAGTCCCAGCAGGCTAGATTCATTTCCGGCAGCTAAATTTATATTTTGTTTTCGCTCTTGAAATGAAATTATGCTGTGCTAATATAGATGTATGGGTGCGCATTGGCAAAGTATACTTTCATTAACTTCTTTATTATCCGGTCATGTGTAAAGTATACTCGACTATCGCGCGTAAATCGAGTATAGTTTCAATTCAAGATATATATTTTGTTTTCGCTCTTGAAATGAAAATATACTGTGCTAATATAGATGTATGGGTGCGCATTGGCAAAGTATACTTTCAATAACTTCTTTATTATCCGGTCATGTGTAAAGTATACTCGACTATCGCGCGTAAATCGAGTATAGTTTCAATTCAACATATATATTTTGTTTTCGCTCTTGAAAGTATACTGCGCTAATACAGTATGGGTGCGCATTAGCAAAGTATATTTTTTTACACGACTGCCCAAAGCAAAAAGAGTGTATACCTATAATATGTGTTCAGGGTTAATGTATGTTTGTGGGTATGTGAGTTTCTTTATTCCACCATAACTACCAAATGGTTCTACGGATTTGGATATATGGGGTATCGTTAGAATCCTTACATCATTCCGAGTGACACTTGCTATTTTTTTTTTGAAAAAAGTAAATATGGCGACTGTATGACGCCATTTTAAAATGTGTTTTTTTAATCTTCAATTATTACAATATGGGCATCAGTTGAAAGGCCCTAATGATCACATTTCAAAACTATATAAATTGTCACTAAAATGTGTGAAATAAAAATAAATAAATGAAAAAAATATTAATTAAAAACACGACTGCACTGCCAAAAACGAACTAAAAAGTTAAATAACAAGTGTCATTGCAGTCGGGGGACCTCTTTGATTAAAAATTGTTCCACAAAACGGTCCCCCGACTGCAATGACACTTGTTATTTAACTTTTTAGTTCGTTTTTTTGGCAAGGCAGTCGTGTTTTCAATATTTTTTTAATTAATAAATGCGGTGGGGATTGCGTTTGGGCATGCGTAGCGGTGAGGGGCGCGGGCGGCGGGAGAGGGGCGCGCGCTATTGGTCGCTCACAAGAGCACATGCGCGAACTTATCCCCACTCCGTCGTAAAAAAAATAAGATATATGCCTCGTACAGGTACTGTACTTACGAGTCTTTTTTAGGAACCGTACCCAAAGAGTATAAAAACCTATTACTAAGACTCTTCACTTCACTTCAGATTTCACTTCTACTGTCCGTCTGTCTGTCTGTCACCAGGCTGATATCTCATGAACCGTGAAAGCTAGACAGTTGAAATTTTCAAAGATAATGTATTTCTGTTACCGCTATTACAGCAAATACTAAAAACAGAATAAAATAACTATTTAAGTGGAGCTCCTATACAAGCAACAACCTTGTTTTTTTTTGCCGTTGTTTGGTACGGAACCCTTCGTGCGCAAGTCTTGGCTGATTTTTACACGACTGCCCAAAGCAAAAAGAGTGTATATGTGTTCAGGGTTCATGTATGTTTGTGGGTATGTGAGTTTCTTTATTCCACCATAGCTTCTAAATGTCTGAACTGATTTGGATAAATGGGGTATCGTTAGAATTCTTACAGCATCCCGAGTGACACTGGCTGTATTTTTTTTAGAAAAAATCAATATGGCGACTGTACGACCCCATTTTTTACCGACTTCAAAAGGAGGGAGGTACTCAATTCGACCCGTTTTTTTTTTGTTTTTTGTATGTACACCGATTACTCGAAGACGGCTGAACCGATTGAAATAATTCAAACGTTATTAGATCAGGTTTGATTCCAAGTTGGTCCCATTTTTTGAAATATTGAAATTGGTTCAGTACTTTTCAGGAAAACCTGAAAATACTGTCGTTTTCGTTACCATTTTGTGAACTTATACGGATGATCGATCATATCTTCTTTGTTTATATACCGATTCAGATGATTATTTTTTTGTTTGAAAGAGGATACTTTAGAGATGATACCATTTTGATTTCATTGTTATTGGACCTTGAATTATAAAGATACATAAGGGAACTCCTCAAAATCAAATAGGAACTGTATAGTGACTAGCTTCCGCCTGCGACTTCGTCCGCGTGGATATTAGAGAAATTCCTTAGGGAACCTTCAACCAGGATCTGACCAGCCGTTTTTACACGATTAGGCGGGTCCCCACCAAGCGTGCTGCCTCGCGAGGCAAGACGTTTGCCTCGTGAGGCGGGCCTCGCACGAGGCTGCTCGCTTGGTGGGGACCCGCCTAATCGCGTAAAAACGGCTGGTCGGATCCTGGTTGAAGGTTCCCTAAGGATTTTCTCTAATATCCACGCGGACGAAGTCGCGGGCGGAAGCTAGTTTTTTACAATAATCAGAATTGGTCCAGAGATATTAGTAGGTATCTCGTCCCCGTCCCTGTCCCCATAAAAGCTCAAAAACGACATTCACATCGATTTTCAATTTTTCATGTTTGGTGCGGTTAAAGTACTAGCTTTTTTATTAATTTTAATAAAAAGCTTTTGCGCTAGTAAAGAAATCAGTGGATTGTATGATTTGGAAAATTTGAAAAGACGATAAGGGTATTAAAGTCAGCTTTAGTCCACGTATAAAATTATCTTACGGCAAGGCACTTGTTACAACTATTGAGATGGAATCCAGCTGTTTTAGGTATTTTGAAGGGGAAAAGATACAGCTGAAAATTAAGGAAAAAATACATGCACTTACGTGCTCGTAGAATAGCTGCAGTCCTGGATACAATTTAAAACAGCACTTCACATCACGTGGCAGCAGCCTTTTTCCAAGTGTCCATTCGACGTAGCTAAAGCTTCATTAATACACCAATCAATTCGTAGATATTGCAGACACAATACATAAATCACTACTATGCTGAAAGTACTTGCGAAATATCAAAATTGTCCAAAATTGTAGGTAAGATTGCACGCGTTGGTTCGTTGCGCTCGAACACACAGACAGAAAATGTTTTTTAATTGACGCTGACGTTGAATAGCAAGCGCGCACCCATCTATATGTGCATGTATAGGTAAGGAAGAAGGGATGGATATATAGATAGCCGTTACAAGTGCGACAAATTAATTATGAAATAAAAAACTTATAACAATAACCAACAATGTTTACTTACCCCATTTAGGTACCCCTAAGGGATGATTTTGAAAATAACAAAATAGTTATGTAATTGCCTATTTATTTCTAGACGTGCTCCTACGAATTTTAAAATTGTAATGTCTATTTCATATTCTTTTTCCATGCAAAATTTGAACACCATTTTAACCCCTGTAGGGGTTAAAATCATGTCCACCTTGTTGGACTATAAATTAATGTCATTTTCGCAATCACCATCCCATAAAACCTCAAAAACGACATCCACATCGATTTTCATGTTTACTTACCCCATTTACCCCCTACGGGGTTGATTTTCAAAATAACAAAATATATGTATATTTATTTTTAGACGTGCTCATATGAAGTTTAAAGTTGTACTGTCTATTTCATATTGTTTTTCCATACAAAATTTGAACCCCATTTTCACCCCTTTAGGGGTAAAATCATGTCCACCGTGTTGGACTTCAAAATAAATGTTATTTTCGCAATCGTCAACTCAGAAAACCCCAATAACGACATCCATATCGATTTTTAGGTTTATTTACCCCATTGCACCCCCATTTCATCACCATGGGGGTTGAAATTTTACCAATACAATATGCGTTGCGTTAGATTTCCATCCATAAGCCTAAATTACAAATTTAGCGATTTTTACTTCAAAAATAAAGGATTATCTTCTAAACACAACTTCATCCCCCTTTTCACCCCTTCTGGGGTAAATTTTTGAAAAACGCTGAGACACGTATTTATTTATTTTCAATCATCAGCCTAAACACAAATTTTGAAGATCCTAGCTTCAAAACTGAGGGACTTTCATACAAACTTTCAACCCTTATTTCATCCCCTTAGGGATGGAATTTTCAAAAATCCTTCCTTAGTAGATGCCTACACTGTATAAGGTATCTGTGTGCAAAATTTCAAGTCTCTAGGTTCAGCGGTTTGGGCTGTGCGTTAATATCTCACTCAGTCAGTCAGTCAGTCAGTCAGGACTTTGAATTTTATATATATAGATTACACTAAAAAAAGAATAAAATAAAAAATTGTTTAAAAACAAAAAAACCGACTTCAAAAAACCTGAAAATAAAAACAAAAACAGCTTCAAAATTAAAAACCTCTAAAAAGCAAGAAATAATTTTCAAATCACTAGATACCTACGCATATCACTGTAATAAAACACTGTAATAATGAAGTCGGGTGGGGCTCTTAGAATAAAAAAAAGAAGTTGTCCTCCAGCCCCACCCGACTTCAATAGACGTGTTTTATTACAGTGATATGCGTAGGTATCTATCTAGTGATTTGAAAATTATTTCTTGCTTTTCAAATCACTAGATACCTACGCATATCACTGTAATAAAACACGTCTAATGAAGTCGGGTGGGGCTCTTAGAATAAAAAAAAGAAGTTGTCCTCCAGCCCCACCCGACTTCAATAGACGTGTTTTATTAAAGTGATATGCGTAGGTATCTATCTAGTGATTTGAAAATTATTTCTTGCTTTTTAGAGGTTTTTAATTTTGAAGCTGTTTTTGTTTTTATTTTCAGGTTTTTTGAAGTCGGTTTTTTGTTTTTAAACAATTTTTCAAATGTAAAAAAAAAATTTTTTTCTATTATTACAATATGGGCATCAAATGAAAGGCCTTGATGATCACATTCCAAAAGGAAGAAAAAACTAAACTGAAAAATCACTAAAATGATCGAAATAAAAAAAAAAAAATAAAAAAAAAATTATTAAAAACACGACTGCCCTGACAAAAACGAACTAAAAAGTTAAACAACAAGTGTCATTGCAGTCGGGGGACCTCTTTGATTAAAAATTGTTCCACAAAACGGTCCTCCGACTGCAATGACATTTGTTATTTAACTTTTTAGTTAGTTTTTGGCAAGGTAGTCGTGTTTTCAATATTTTTCAATTAATAAATGCGGTGGGGATTGCGTTTGGGCATGCGTAGCGGTGAAGTACGCGGGCGGCGGGAGAGGTGCGCGTGCTATTGGTCGCTCACAAGAGCACATGCGCGAACATATCCCCACTCCGTCGTAAAAAAATAAGATATATGCCTCGTACTGTACTAACGAGTCTTTTTTAGGAACCGTACCCAAAGAGTATAAAAACCTATTACTAAGACTGTACTGTCCGTCTGTCTGTCTGTCACCAGGCTGATATCTCATGAACCGTGAAAGCTAGACAGTTGAAATTTTTAAAGATGATGTATTTCTGTTACCGCTATAACAGCAACTACTAAAAACAGAATAAAATAACTATTTAAGTGGAGCTCCTACACAAGCAACAACCTTGTTTTTTTGCCGTTGTTTGGTACGGAACCCTTCGTGCGCAAGTCTTGGCTGATTTTTTTGAGTCAGCGACGCCATGAAACATTGGCATTGATAATTCAATTTGAATACCTACGTTTGTACTTACCGGAGGTACTGGACAAACTACACCGATATTCCTAAACATGGACCCGAATATATAATCGTTGGAGATCAGATTGCACAACTGGAAACAGAAGTTGACAAACGTTGGCTTGTACATGTTGCTCAGTTTTTCTTTAAATTCGATCAGTACCTGAAATTAGAAATTAAAAGTTGGTAGGCAGGTACTTAGTTGGTTTTGGAACGTTGATAATACGAGGAAAGCTTTACAGAACCATGGTCACACAGACATTGCGCTTGTTCAATAGTGAAAGTGAAATATTCTTTATTTAAATAAGCTCACATAATAAACATTTTTAAATCGTCAATTCTTTTACCCTACCACCCATTATAACGTTTTTTAAAGAAAAAAAGATAAGAAAAATGGGCGCAAAAAAACTTGTCAGCTTTATCAGATGAAACGATATTTACAAATAGTGTCCAGATTTTATATTAACAAAGATTAACAAATAAATAACATTATTTAATCAGATTACTTAATGAATTTCAAGCTAATTATAAGTTTGAAGTTATTAATATATTTTATCTTATAGCGACCGGTCGCAGTTCACAGATGAACGTAATACATTGCTACTTTTCTTTGGGGTAAAAAAAAACATACCAAAGAAAAGTAGCAATGTATGTCAAATGCAACCGGTCGCTAAATAGTTTCGTTACGACAACGCCGCAGAAATGATTAAACAGAGCATGACGTAGTAAGGCTACCCATGTTATTTTCATAAGTCTGTATGATTTTGATGAATGTATTGAGTTATGATAAAAGTCGTAGAACAAACGTTGTTGTTTATGATGTTGGTACTTAATCTACTCCTGTGAGGTTGTTGGTGTTTTACAAATAACCCTGTATATGTTTTAAGTTAAAAGTGCCTACAGACAATATAAAACAGATTTTTTATACACCGTTATTTTTTAAGTATATCTAAAAATTAAAAGGGTTGTTCAGAGTTTCAGACCACGTGAATGAACAACTTTTACTATGGGGTCAACCACGAAATCGCGAAAAAAAATCAGCTGTTCCATACATTATAGTCGAATCGATGTTGTACTTTTCTGTTGGAACAGCTGATTTTTTTTCGCGATTTCGTGTTTGGCCCCATAGTAAAAGTTGTTCATTCACGTGGTCTAAACAACTCTTTTAATTTTTAGATAATATCTTAGTAAATTATACTTAAAAAATAACGGTGTATCCGATGCCCTTAATAGAAGCAGACCCATTCCCACTGGCAGCAACCGTTCACGAGCATGACGCATGAACCAGCCATCGTTACGCTCAAGCTCAAGCTCAACCCCACTAGCATTGTGTTGTGTTGTATGACATGCTATTAAATGCTCAGCCACTTCTGTGGATCGAGTTGCGAGTTGCCACCTTCTCTACCGTATACTGACCGTGATGTTATTGTCCAACGTTTGCTTGGACTGGCCCTCTATGTTCAGGTAGTACGGGCTTCGGCGGCCGTACCTCTTCACGTAAAAGTTTGCATATGTAAAGTATTTCTTGTTCACGATAACGTTTTCGGTCCTCTCCAGAATAGCGGTGTAACACTGTAATCATTGTTGGTTTATAGACAATATAGCGAGTACCTAAATTTTTGGAGATCATTACCAACCAGGGAGCGAGATTACAAAAGCCTGTTGATTTCGGCCAGGTACCTGAGGCCGTTATTACAAGCTCTTAAATCCTGCCAGGTTTATAAATAGCTGTAGTGACATCTCTTTCTCGTCGTATAGCAAATAAAAGAGATAGATTGATAGCCAGTCATAAAACTGCCTGGAAATAAGAGGTCATAATACGGCCCCTGGACGAAACGCTCTGGCTTTCGTAGTGAAAAAAATTATTACAAAAGCCAGAGGGTTTCGGCCAAGGACCTGGCCAAAATCAACAGGTTATTAGAGTAATGTTTTTGCACAAAGCGATACTACAAAAGCCTGTTGAACTCAGCCTTGGACTCTACTACTCAGGTACTTGGACTTGGACGAAATCAACAGGAATTTAAATTGGTGTAGTAAACATTTTTACTACAAAAGCCAGAGCGTTTCGCCCAGGTATCTGGCCGACATCAACAGGCTTTTGTTATCTCGCTACCAGGGACAAGATTCGATCGCGACATTCGATGCTTAGTGATTTTTACCCGACTGCAGAAAAAAGAGTATTGTGTTCAGGGATCATGTAGCTACTCATACCTCTGTGTTATGTTTATATAAGGTCCTTCTGAAATAGTGCACATAATTTAAAGGGGTCAATGTACTCATGCATACAAACAACTTTTACTACCCATACAGCCATTCTGGTAGCGGTTACGACTTAGAGTGCACACATTTGTGTCGAAACATATTTTTTCAGTAACTTTGTTCCGTCACAATGAGTAGCCGTGTCGACCACTGTTCCGTCGCCGTTTCGAAAAGTGGGGACGATTTGTAACATTTGGTAACAGTAACTTTTAGTCGCACTGCGTTGTCGCCGCGTAGTCACATCGCGACGTATTTGTGCTCACTTCTATCAGGAATTCATTGATTCATTCGTTCAGCAGTTCCTTTGACTCGTGAAGTGACAAATATGGTGACATGAACTATTAATTAAAATAAAAGGTAGCGCCATCTTTTTCCAGGCAAGTAATATTTATAAACAGATTTTGTTCAATATTGATTTTATTAATGCTCAAATCGTAATGGGAAAAAAAATTGACTGTGTAATTTCATCAAATAGAATGAAATTTACTAACGCGCCACAATATTATCACAATTTTAGTATTGTGGTGGTAAGTAAACATTATTTATTTGTACACACCGAGTGCTCAAATGCTTTTAATTATTCATAATAGTTAATGTCAAAACAAAAAATAATATATTTTAGCAATATTAAACAGTAAAACTGATAAATATTAAAGAAAAGCATTTTTTTTAGGTGAAAATATTCTCGTCACAACTAGTCACAAAGTAACTATAATGTGTCGACATGGTTACGTAAAGTCGTCACAAAGTAACGGGAATTCAAAAATGGTTTCTCAATTTTTTTGCTTCCAGCGTTTCTCAAAGTTTCGATATTTGTTGCAGGGTCAAAAAAAATCCAACATTTCTGGAACAAGCGGTCGCAGTCAGAACAAAGAAAAATAAATTATGCTACTTATAAAAGTGGAATATTGGCTATTTCAACTCGTGAGATGTACTCGTACCTATTAAACTGAACAGATTGCATAACCTATTTTATTAGTAAAGGGGCTGTTTATTTATACTGAAATAAATATTATACCTTTTTCTTATAGCTTCTCATTTTACAACTAACCCCAATATTGTTATGCTAATAAGTCAATACCTAGTTGGTTTGATCGGCATGATCAAACCTTAGCCTCGCCCCCGTAGCATGTCCATCGAAATATCTCAAAATATCCTTTTCTCGAAATGTCCTTTCTCAGAATGTCCTTTCTCAAAAAGTCCTTTTCTCAAAATGGCTTTTTCTCGAAATGTCCTTTTACTCCAATTGTCCTTTTCTCAAAATGTCCTTTTAATATGCAATATTTTTTTAAACAAATACATATTACAACATGTTTTTATACATGTTTTTAAGAAAACTATGATTACTACAAAAGGAAGATATTTGTTTGGATAATTATTGCAAAGTTTAATGTTAATAATGATAAATAAATAATATTTTTGACTACAAATAAGGAGACTAATTCATGATTATTATTACTTTTTTATTTCTGATCCTTTCCATCATATTTCTACAATTTTATAACTACATTACTTATTACTTTATAACATTCTTAGACTTAATAAATATTTGCATGCATTGCATGTCTGTGTTTTTGATGATAATTTAGATAAGTGACTAACTAAAAATGCTTTAATATGTATTTGTTAAAAAAATATTGCATATTAAAAGGACATTTTGAGAAAAGGACGTTTCGAGAAAAAGTCATTTTGAGAAAACCAATTTTTTGAGAAAGGACATTCTGAGAAAGGACGTTTCGAGAAAAGGACATTATGAGAAAGGACATTATGCGCCAAGACGTAAAATCGCGTGATATAGCGTTTTATCAACATTCAACTGTCGAAATACATTGTCTTTTGACAGTTACACGTGATAAATCGCTATATTATATCGTGTTTGGGTAGGCATGCTAGGGGGCAGAAAACAAAGGCAATATTTGAGAGTGACTGGATTTGGTGACGCTCATTTGTATAAGTGAAGTTATCTGGTATTCCGGAACATTGTCGTAACGTTACAACACATTGTGTTGTAACGTTACCATCCCGTTACCACACATTGTTACAACTTTGTACTCTAGTTGCAAACTGAGCACAAAGTGTATAGAATGTATGGACACAGATCATTGTGAATTATGTCGACACAGCGACAACACAAAGTTACTGAAACTAGTTTCCGTAACTTTGTTACTGAACTGTTACAACACCTTTAAACAAAACCCCACACAGTCGCAAATAGTCGCAATGTGTCGTATCAGTTACGAAACTGTAGCGACTTGTTACATCTGTTGAAAATCTGTGACCAAAAATGGTTGTATGGGTATGGTACCAACATTGAAATCGCGAAAAAAATAATCAGCTGTTCCATAGAAAATTTTAAATCGAAAAGATCAAAATGTATGGAACAGCTGATTTTTTTTTCGCGATTTCAATGTTGGTACCATAGTAAAAGTTGTTTGTATGCATGAGTACATTGACCCCTAAAAATTATGTGCACTATTTAAGAAGGACCTTAAATAATAATGTGCTTTGAAAACTTCGTGAGCAGTGGGGAAAAGGGGTGGCGACATCTTTTTTAGATTACCTAGCGTTTGCAAACTTTGTGGGGAAACAAACAAACAAACAAACGAAAAAGGAACCTACTTCCGAAAGTATAAAAAATAAATAAATTTAAAAAATATTAAAAACATGACTGCACTGCCAAAAACGAACTAATAAGAAGTGTCATTGCAGTCGGGAAACTCACATACCCACAAACATACATGAACCCTGAACACATTTACACTCTTTTTGCTTTGGGCAGTCGTGTAAAAAAAAGGAGTTGTCCTCCAGCCCCATCCGACTTCATAAGACGTGTTTTATTAAAATTGATACAGCGTATCTTATTACATATTTGAAATTTTGAATATAATTTCTTGCTTTTTAAAGGTAGGTACCTAAGTATTTAAGTTTCTGATTTTATTTTCAGGTTTTTTGAAGGAGGTTTTTCTTTTTTTAACGCGAGGTCTACAGCTCACGGAGCCACTAGTATACATACAGTACTTCAAGATCATAGAATTTTTTTTGCTACGCTCAAGTAGACGGACTATGGCGCGAGTGAGAAACCGATTCTTACGGCTTATGCGATGTGCGAGAAAGAGTTAAAAAAAATTACAGCAGAACCTGGTTTGACTTCATTTAGCGTCTTTTATCATCTTACATACATAGATCTAGATCGTCTTACATAGAAGTCTTTGCATCTTGGTGAAAATCGTCCACTCGATTATTTTGTGATTTTGATCGCGATCGGGATTTGGCTCTTATTGGCTATTTAACTATTTAATACAATAATGGTGTCGTGTTCTGTGTTGAATTGTAATGTTACTTAGGACAATATCCCAAATAAACATATAAATATGATTGTACAATTACCATTTTCATATTTTATATTTTAGTTGAATATATTCCCAAACACACTAAGTGATACACTAATATCATGCTATAAACCGCCTATTTCCTAAATAAAGGCTGATTTCACAACATTATATGTTAGATAAAAATATATTAATATGTCCGTGAACTTGAGAATAGAGATTGATCAAACATTATCGATATCGATACTCATGTCGATGATTTCCAATACGACTTTTTTGTCTTTGTGAACACTGATGGTTTTATTTAAAGCTGCTTTTAACCGTCAGTTTGCAAATAGTAAATTACCTATACCTACTTACTCATTTTATTTAAAGCTGCTTTTAACCGTCAGTTTGCAAATAGTAAATTATACCTACTTACTCAAGTAATTTCAAACTCCATTTTAACAATATTTCCAGATTTCCTGTAAATCCAGTGATTAAGTTAAACTTGATAAAAATAATAAATTGAATAGGCTGGGAGCCTCGCCAAAACTCTGTGGTGTGCTGCAAACTGATTGACTGATTTTGGCGATTTTTCGCCCCCCCCCCCCCCCCCCCCCCTTGGTGAGATGTCGTGAGATTTGGCTCGACCCCCTCCCCCCTATAAATCTCACGTGAGATTTTTGAAAACGTGTATTTTTAGTGTGATTACGTTAATCTGTGCTAGCTTGCTTTGCACTTATTTAAATAAACATTATTGTTTAGGATTCAGCCATATTATGGTAAGAAAAATGTTTAACTTTATTTAACCTAGTTTTTTCGCGATACTGTACCTGCAGAAAAAAAATTACGTGATATTTGCCGAGACCCCCCCTCTCCCCCACGTGAGATTGGGTGAGATTAGGCTCGACCCCCTCCCCCCCCCCCCCTAAATGCCTCACGTAATTTATGGACGCCCCCTTATGTATTCTATGGCAAAACTGCTTTATCCAAAGAAATCGCCGACGTATTTATATATTTTTCTATACGACTGAGGTATGAAGCCAAACTAAAAAATCTCTCAAAGGAAACCATAAGAAACTATTTAAATAAAATAGTTCTCTTCAGAGGACAATAATAGCACCTAAATGTTTAATTGAAGTATACTTTATTATATTATAATGATTAAATCTTGTTTGTGTTTCATTTATTAGAGCAATGTACATTGTGGTTATCGACAACCTAAAATGGACTTAAGGGCATCTTTAGAATTCACGCATAATATGTTTACAAATTTACAAACACTGGCTCATGTCACTTTTGGTGTCGCAGCCAAGCGAACTCTGTCCGTTTATTCCAGTGGAATATCAAGTTTATGTTTAAGATAAATAATGGGCATCGGAAAACATTGGAAACAAAGTAAGTTGGGTATAAAAGTCATAATTACAATTTTAACTTTATTGCAATGAAATAAATGTCAACGTCATTTCTAAGAAAAATAAAATCACGAAGTTAGCCTATGCCCATTCTTTATCTTGAAGTACTGTACAATATTTCATCATAATATTTTTAATGAATACATAGGTGTGCGCTTGTAAGAAGCAGGAAGGAATAATGTTAAAAAAACTTACCAAAATGGCTCCTATGACAAATAATTGAAAAGCTACAAACTTCAACAACATTGTGGATTACAACCAACCTACAACCAATTTTTAACTGACAAATTGTTTTCGAGTACCAACTTCATAGACTTATTATTTACTCATTGACAAACTTACATTACGAGTAAAATCAAAATAATACTACATCAACCATCTAATTATTATTACTATACTACTATTACTAGAGTAGTAAATTTCGATGACATCAACAACTGATTTAATAATCTGATTACCTAAAATAGAATTAGATGGATATTTAATGTGAGCCTGAGCAATACATTTATTTTGTTTACCTACTGAATAAGGCATACATGTCGATTTCAATTTTTGTTCAGATTCTCGTAAGTACCTACAATCAATTATGGGCCCTCGGCCCTCCATCCAAATGCGCAGGCACGGCCGGAAGAAGGCTGTACCACACCCAGCCGGACACTCCATACAAATGCGCGTGTACACGTGCAACAGTGTGTGTAAGTTTAGGGCTACCGTACAGTTTGTACTGTTCGAACTCTTTGGTAAATAAGGTTACGACGCATTGCTTTGAATATCAAAATAAGTTGACATTAAACACGTTACACGACTATGAACTCGCGGGGTGGGGTGAGGTAATTGAATCTAGGGCGGGGCGGAGTGTCCTTTCTGTAGTAGGACTTATATCTATTTTGTGGCCGTACCAGTGTTTTATAAAACGCACAGGCCGTTTTATACCAGCAACACCGTCCATTATGATTTTTTATTAAGAAGTTTGTCAACTGCGGCAGGAGTACAATATTTTTATACATACCTAGGTATACATATACCTACGTCCTACTAAATACCTTCTACCATTTTTTACTCGAAAATCTCATTCGAAACTGTCGACATTGGTCGCTTTCAAAATTATTGTATAAAATTACTGTCGCAGTGATTTGCGCCTGGCCCAGCGATTGCGGAGGTTAAGCAACTTTCGCAAGGTTCGGTCATAGGATGGGTGACCAAAAATTTATTATCTTGAGCTCCTCCGCGCTTCGGAAGGCACATTAAGCCGTGCTTCAGAAGGCACGTTACCAGGGACCGACTCGGGAGCATTTGCAGTCGTTAACACCCACCAATCCGCATTGGGCCCGCGTGGTGGGTTATGGCCCGTCCTCCTTATCCACCCATAAGGAAGGTCTGTGACCCAGCAGTGGGGACATTAAAAATGGCTGATGGATAGATGGAGAATTGGAGAGAATGGATCCATAATAATATGATTTTAAAGAATTATTTGCTGTTTTTTCTAAAAAATCTGGAAAAATAAAGAAATCAAATGCATTTGATTACAGGGTTAATTTTTTTGTTAAACCTGTAGTTTTTATCAATTTTTAGGGTACCGTAACTCAAAAGGAAAAAACGGAAACTTTATAGGATCACTCTGTTGTCCGTCTGTGCTGTGTGTCTGTCTGCCTGTCCGTCCGTCATGACCCTTTATCTCGGGAACACGTGGAGGAATCGAGTTAAGGTTCGAGTCATGAAAAAAATAGAAAAGAATCGAGTTATGAAAAAAACAAACTTTAAAGTTTACGTTAAAAAAGATACGGACGTTTATGCCACAAAAAACTCATATTTCGTCACTCTCAAAGTACAGGGAAAAATCTGAAAACTATACATTTGTAATCTCTCTTGACCTAGAACTAAGAAGTAATATAACATATAAAAATTTAAAACTAAAGTTAAAACAAAACTTTCTGCAAAAATTGTAACAGCCTGTATATGTAGCTGCACTATCCTCAGCGTTTGCGCCACCATCGCATGGCGGCGCTCATGTCACTCCTTGTCATTTTATTGTTTGCAGCCTTGCAATACGTCGAATTGTTATTCAAGATTAATGTAAGAAATGAACTTGCTATTGCTGTACGAGTAGAATAACCTTTTACTTAAGTACCTATTATTAAGCCTAGTTTAGTTGTACCTAATTTAAGCAAATGACTGCCGAACAACACATTCCTAATGTAAACCTGCGTGGTTTTTTGTGAATGCAGCAAACAACTTTTGTATGTTTATGTTTATTTGGTAATAAATAAAATAAAAACAAAAAATATACTATTTATTTAGATAGGTACCTACCAACTTTGTACGGAACCAAACGATATCACAATAAATCGGTGTTCATTCATTATTAGATTAGGAACGTTAGAAGAATCAAGCTTCACCACAGAAAACTGGTATTCTTACAATCAGGAGTTCGCTTAGGGAGCCGATCGCCCCAAGTGAGGACTTCTCACAGAAGGCAAGGTTCAAGGTACTAGCTATTCGATTAGAATTCAGAGAGGCCATTAAGGTATTCGTTCTTCTTTGGTAAAAGTAAATACAAAACAATTTTTGTATTAAATTGGTGGAGGAACCATTGTTTGGGCCGGGTTCCACAGAGTGGTTGCGGATAGAGCTAGGAATGTAGGCTATACCTATAGATTTCTAGTTGGTGGGGCAACACCCCCGCCCCCCTAAGGAGGGGAGGGGGGGAATATTAGTTACTCTGCTTAAGCTTTACACTATTTAATTATTTTAAAAAAATCTTTGAGGGCAAACTCAAGGTACCTAAGGTGTTGCGTCACACTAGGGATTATGATTATTATATTATATACAGTGAATAGCGTTGATTAAATTACGTAAATCCTCGATGGACTCAATATTATTGAAAAATTACTATTTCATGTTAATCTATTATTGTTACTGCTACTGCTGTTTATACATAATTGACCGAGCGAGCGCGAAGCGTCTCTGCTTCAGCTTGGGCAAAAATACTTTTATATATCCGTCCGGCTAGGCTGTCCGTTTTCTCTCCTTTACCTGCTTGCATTTATCTTGTAAAACTTTTGTGAGCAAAAAAATGTCGATTCATTTTTTCGTTTTTTTTTAAATGGCAGAAATATGTCTTACAGAGCCACTAGTGATAAATATGTTTAATGTAACTTCTAAACTTCTAAGGTTGGATACGGGCAGCGCAGGACCGATCGTTGTGGAGATCCTTAGGGGATTCCTATACCCAGCAGTGGGTGTCGTGCGGTTGATATATGATGATGAACTTCTAAACATCGTTTCTCGAACTGAAAATCTAAATGTTCCATATAAGGCCAAAGTCAGACTTTTTGGGTTTGTCGGATAGAAAGAGACGCGAGAACACGCATTCCTTATTACATTACGACAGCCAAAACCAGTCGTACTGTTAAATATATTCTGTGATCGACCCCCAGGGGACCGCGTACCCAACTTTGAGAAATTATGGAGTTTTAAAACAATAAAATGAAACGCATTTAAAATTACTCATAATTGCGCATCGCTACTAAAACCATAAGCCCGAGGAGATAGAATACAGAAGTCAAATATCTAGAACCCATTTAGTACAGCCAAGGACCAAAGATACCTACAAAACGTAACTTTACTGCTCAGTCAACGTATCGCTGGAAATTGTCGAGTTAACGGACTGTGAAATGTAACTTAGGTAATGTCCTGATTGTTATAATGATGTTTGTTTTTTAAACGATCACGTAAGTATGTAATTTATTTGGAGGTTGCAACATCATGTGAGGTGCTTAATAAAGGAACTACCTACGCAAATTTTTGATCAATAGTAATAACAACAAATGGTTGGTAGAACTTTTATAACTTCAATCGACCACATACAGATGAAATCTCTTGTATATGTAAACAATACTGCGACACCGTAACATCAGAAACCGAGCTGTATTGTTTACATAGATAACGTTCTAAGCCGCTAAATTACGGCCGTAATATGACGGCACCGTCATCCTAGGTAACCTAAGCTTTACAGCTCTGTTTATCAGATCAGTTGGGTGGATGGCTGGATGGCCATCATCAGATCACATATGGTGGAGATCCAGGCTTCAAAATTTTTACTCAGTGTAGTGAAATGTAAATTAGGCAGTCTTCGGTTTTAGCACTATCAGTAAATTAGTACCTATTGATTACCACTTAGCAGGTAGGGTGGATATGCCTAACTCCAGCCCCCCCCCCCCTAATACCAGCCCCCAAAAGTTTTTGCTTTGCTTTCATTAAAAAACAGTGAAAATCGGAAACTGTTTAATGGAGCCTCACCGCTAGTTAATCCTCTAAGATGGAAAATCACTATTACCCCGTCACGTCACCTACAACGCACACAACGAGCAATAATGTTCACCGAGACCGAGTAGAGGTGACTATGTTTGAGAAACAGCATAAAAGCTCGATCGATGCGAACTTTGGGAAGTGTGTTTACGAAGGCAAGATGCAATTTTTTTAGGTTTTAAGCTTTGATACTAGTAATAGATTAGATATATAACGTTTTGACATTACTAGTTTGTAATTAAATTTACTAATTTCGAAAAAAATAGGGGGGCTGGAGTTTGACTGAGTGATTTTCAATAACTTTCTATTATCAGCCGGGGCTGGTATTGGGTATTTAACTTTCGTTTAAGAAATCAAATTCATCTTAATTTGGTCGTCTTGTGGTTGGAATTTGTAGTGCTATTCACTAGAATTACTAACCCTGCACCCAATGACCTAATTACAGCCGGGTGAATAATGTTCATTTCCTAAGTTATTTGTTCTGCAAATTAGGGGCTGATATTAGGATATGTATGAGAACCTAACTCCAGCCGGTCATCTAACTTTACGGCAATATACAGGGTGTTCTCAAATGTGATTTTAATTATTTTGTTTTTTTTTATATTAGATGTAAAAAGTAATAATAATTAAAATCATACTTTTCTTCACTCATAGAAACAGAAAATAAATTCAATATAAAAAAATATATATTGAATTCCACTTCTTGGAAAATGCTTAAAAAAAAGGTTTAAAATAATTAAAACGATTTCATACTCGTTGATTATATGCTTATTAAACCAAAGTTCACTTTGTGTTACGCCATTTTTAATATATGTATATTCTAAATTGATTAATATTTACAGGAGAGGTGTAAGTTTCAATGACTTGCTATGGGAATCATAATTTATAGCCTTTAGTGTTTTATTATCACTATTGAGAGTTACCAAATTATATTTTTTTTATTTTATACTAACATGGTTGTATTATTTTAGAACACCCTGTACCCGGCTGGAATTAGGGAGCAAAGCGGCTGATTTTAGGGCAAAGGCGGCTGGAGTTAGGGTTTTTCGCCCTTCGGCCATTTAAACGCTTCTCTATTTTTTTTCCACAAAACTACGTAAAACTAAGTACTATTTTCGTAATAAAGATTAATCAACCTACCTAAAACTGTATCAACAATATTTTTAAGATAGCAATTGTGGCAACAACAGAGATTCAAAGTTGAAAAATCCTTGGGGGGGCTGGTAATAGGCATATTCACCCTACGAGGACATTTGGATTGTTTGGAACAATAATAAAACTGAAAGAAAGAATGAAATAAATATTGTAGTCTTAAGTATAACGTTTATTTTTAAGCACAGAAAGCATTATGTAACCTGAAGCATTTTGTCTTCCGATGCTAAAAAGCGTGGAATGGCGAAGTGCAGAGGGCCTAGTGCGAGTGATGTTTTCACTTTTGGCTATCGAAAACTATAGTTTTCTCTCTTTCACTCTCATTGACTATGAGCAGCATATCCGATAGTTTTCGATAGTGAAAAGTGAAAACATCAACTCGCACTAGGCCCTCCGTTCTCTCGTCTCAGTGAACGACAATATGGAAAATGCCGTACTGGAAGGTCAGCTGTAAGTATCTCATCTTATCCCATTCCAAAAGTAGTACGATAGGAATTTATGCTGGTATTTTGTGGGTTTGTTTGGTCGGTTTTAGCTTGTCCGTGGTGAGGGTGAAGAAGACGTATCCCTCGTATATGACCTCTTTGGTGGCGGTAACTATGCCCAGCACGTCGGCGCGCCCTTGCGTGAACGGAAACACGTCCGGGAAGTCATCAAGAACCACCGTCATATTGAGCAGCTTGTATTCACCCTGGAAGCATACGACAGAATTAGGTAAAACAAGTCAACAACCTACCCATAACATAAACAGTAGTTTTAATTTTAACTAAATTATGTGAATAAGTCTTGATCCACACAATTGTGGACTTGCGGTCTGCGTATAGTTGAGCCCAGGGAATCCAATCCCGCAAAAGCGGGACCCCGCACCTTTTTTGAGGGTTCAGAAATGCGGTATTGCTCATGTGGGACCCCGCACGTTAGCGGGATTAAAAAAAAAAAACAACTCGATTATGTTAAGATCGCACTGACTAATATTTAAGGCTCCAGCACACCGGATGCGTAAGCGTATGCGTAAGCGTGCACGTAGACGTACCATGACGTTGTAATGCCTGAAACTTTATGAGACATGGCACACCGCTTGCGTAACGTACGCGTGCACGTAGACCGATGCGTAACCCTACGCATTGCAGCTCTCATGAGACAACCAGGCTGCGTACTTACGCAGAGCGGAACGCATTGATGACGTTGTACTCAATGGCATTCCCTATTGGACGTCACACCGAACAAATACGAACACGCACGTATCTTTCCTGCGCGTCACCACGCGCGTAATCACGCGCGTGACCACGCGCGTAACCACGCGCGTGACTACGCATTCAGTTGTTTTGTTCGGGACCCACCTATGAAATTTGCTTTTTTTCTTACAAATAGAGAACTTCGTCACTTCTATGAATTTAAACTAGTCATCTTTTGCTTGATATCACTACATACATTATTATAAAACAAAGTCCCTCACCACGTCTGTCTGTCTGTCTGTGCTTCGCGATAAACTCAAAAACTACTAAACGTATATTCATGCGATTTTTACCAAATGATAGAATGATTCCTGAGGAAGGTATAGGTGAATTATAAGTTGAGGTTTTATGTATGTAGGTAGAAATATGAAAATGTCGGCAAAAATTAAGCCGCCTGGGAAGCCTAGCATCGAAAGCACTGCATAAACTTGCAGCTCTAACAAAATAAATAATGTATTATGGAATGGGGAATGTCCCAAAAAAATCAAATCAAATCAAAGGTCGCATTTGGCAAAAAAAGGACTTGTGACCCGCCCTCGCTTCGCTTCGGTGTAGTGTGGAATTTGACACGATGACATAATTATAAACCTTTCTCTTGAATCACTCTTGAATCACATCATCAGACATCGTGCACAGGAATTGCAAACATAAAAAGTATGGCTGCCGCAGCGGCTGGGTATATGTCAGTGGGTTACGTGCGTAGCCACGCGCGTGTCTACGCATCCGGTGTGCCCGCTGGGTACGCAAGGGACAGGCTGCGTTGCGTATGCGTATGCGTAAGCGTAGACGTATGCGTAACCCGGTGTGTCAGGGGGTTACGTGCGTAACTACGCGCGTGTACACGCACGCGTGTACACGCACGCGTGACCACGCGCGTGTCTACGCATCCGGTGTGCCCAGGCCTTTAATAAGTGATTTCCCGTTTAATTCTTGAACTTTCCCGTTTAATTCATGACTTTTTTAGTTATACAATTTGTATGGAAAATAATTTTGTTATTAGTTTTAAACTCCACTTTCATTCTCTAGTATTGTACGATTGATGAAGTCTGTAATAAATAATTATAATACATTTTGCAATTATAATTTGTATACAGTAGGTAATTATAATTATAGTTTTATATAGAGTAACTATCTTATATCTTAATTGTTTAAGTAGGTACAATCGTTTCTATGCATGATGTGACTGCCTATAATTGATAAGACACTAAAATTGTATGTCTCATGTACTAGTATAATTATTGTTTGTATCAGTGTACTTATTGTTGGTTGTCCTAATAAATAAAATAAAATAAAATAAAATAAATAAATAAAAATAAACTGACAGACAACTGAATAAATTTTATATTTTTATTTTGTATTTCTTTTATCCTGTATCGGAATTAAAAAAACAATAAGTTGATTCTAAAGCCTTTCAAACTAATAAAATTTTAATTTGTCGAATCAAAAAGAAACAAATATAATGATTCATAATTTGTTATATTATTAAAGTATTGTCACTTATGTAAGTAGGATTATATAAATGTTGAAAATATTATTACATTCAATTCATAATTAGGAATGAGCATTACTTTACTTAAAAATAATAATTATAAGCAATTTACTTGTCAAGTTTTTCCTGGGGCCGATGCGATTATTCGCGTTGCCGAGGTCTCCACTGCGGCAGGCCTACTTCGACGGCCCTGCAAGAAGCTGGTGCGGCTTCCAGTCTGATGGTCTCTTCCTACTCTCTCCCCCTCCCCTTACCTTAACTTTTTCACTGTTGAAAGAGAGGGAGAGATGTTACGAACTGGCCATCGGGCCGGGCGTGTAAATACTTTTTTATGTGTTTGTTTTTTTTGTCTGTCTGTCATCCTTTTTTCTTACTTTTTGTTCTGTCATTGCTGTACTTCGCTGCGATTTGATTTGTAATTTTGCTTTATTTATTATAATTATTGTCCTTACTTCGAGCCTTCTCATTTCCCCTCCTTAACATAAAAATTGTCCGTACTATATCTACTCGTGCCTACATTATTTTGGTATTTAATATAACATATTTGTGTTAATTTTCTCTTTTATTTTTATCAGGTTATGGGCCGCCCCATGCCTGTCGCGAATAATAATTCTTGAAAGTAAAACGAAGTCAAAATTTAGCAAAAGTAAAAATTTATTTTCCGTTTCGCGAGCGTCTTTTGTTTTTTCAGCCATTTTAGGTGAAAATATTTTCGTCAGAAGTCGAAAATAATGGCTTCAAAACCAATGATGTCGATTGAAAAGCTCACTGGAAGAGAGAATTGGGCCAGCTGGAGCTTTGCAGTCACGGCTTATCTTCAACATGAGGAATTATATGACTGCATATTGTCGACACCCACTAACGAGGCCGCGCAGAAACTGGATGTAAAAGCTAAATCGAAACTGATTTTACTGGTAGACCCGATACTATATGTGCATATTCAAGATGCTCAGTTTGCTAAAAATGTGTGGGATAATTTAGCAAAAGCATTTGAAGACTCTGGTCTTACTAGAAAAGTGGGGTTATTAAAAGAATTGATTAACACAAACCTTGAAAATAGTGCTTCAGTTGGAGACTACGTTAACAAAATAATGTCCGCGGCACACAAATTACGAAACATTAAGTTCAACGTTGATGACGAGTGGTTGGGCACCTTAATGCTGGCAGGGTTACCCGAGGTGTACAAACCGATGATTATGGGATTAGAAAGCTCAGGTATGAAGATTAGTGCAGACTTAATCAAAAATAAATTGATTCAGGAAGTTCAAGTGTCTGACACTACCGCACTTTATACAAATGCTAAAAATAATCATACAAATAACCAGCAAAAAGTGAAGAAGGGCCCAAGATGTTATAATTGTAATAAACATGGACATCTCGGCAAGAACTGTTGGTACAAAAAAGATAAGAATCCTCCGAATAGTAACAAAACTGGATATGTAGCAGCATTCTCAGTGAATATGGCAAACAACCCAACTGATTGGTTCGTTGACTCTGGAGCCTCAATGGATATGTGTATGCACCGTGAGTGGCTAAGTGACGTAAAAGCACCGCCTGTGTCCAACATAAGGATTGCTGACAATAAAGTTTTAAAAGTTGAATGTTGTGGAAATATTTCTGTGAAAGTTTTAGATGCTCAAGGATGTTACAACAAGATTGAGATAAGAAATGTCATTTATGTACCGGAATTAAAGACTAATTTACTCTCAGTAAGTAAAATAATAAAAAGTGGCTGTAAAGTGAAATTTAATGCAAAAGGCTGTGAAATTTCAAATCAACATGACCAATTGATGGCAAAAGCAGACTTGATTAATGATATGTACAAGCTAAACATCTTAAATGAAGAAGTTCATGCCATGTCTGCAAGCAATGAAAATGAGACCTACCTATGGCATCAGCGAATGGGCACTTGAACTTTAATGATATATATAAAATTACAAACTGTACTACAGGTGTAAAATTGTCTCCGTCAAGAGATGGCAACATAAAATGCTTAAGTTGTATAGAAGGAAAACAGACAAGACTATCTTTTCCTAGTGAAGGCTCCCGAGCGACTGAATTACTTGAAGTCATACATTCAGATCTTTGTGGTCCAATGCAAACTGCAACAATTGGAGGAGCCAAGTATTTTGTCACATTTATAGACGATTTTTCACGTAAGTTATTTGTATATCCAATTAAAACAAAAGGAGAAGTTGATAAATTTATTGAATTTAAAAACAGAGTTGAAAATTAGTTAAATAGAAAAATAAAAATGTTAAGAACTGATAATGGCAAGGAGTACATTAATAACAATTTTGATAACTATTTAAAAAAGTTCGGCATATTGCACCAAACTACTAACCCATATACACCAGAACAAAATGGTTTGAGTGAACGTATGAATAGAACCATTATTGAACGATCTAAATGTATGCTTTTAAATGCTCAATTACAGAATTGTTACTGGGGCGAAGCAGTTGTCACAGCTGCTCATATCATTAACCGCTCTCCTACAAAAGCCCTCTCTTATATTACTCCAGAAGAGGTATGGACGGGCAGAAAACCGGATATAAGCTACATCAAGATATTTGGGTGCCGAGCAATGGTGCACATACCGAAAGAACGCCGCCGAAAGCTAGATGCTAAGTCACGTGAGTTGATTTTTGTTGGATACAGTGACTGTGTAAAAGGTTACCGGTTTATAGATCCGAAAACCAAAAATGTTGTTATTAGTAGAGATGTGGTGTTCCTTGAGAACACTATAAATAATAATATTATCCGAAGTGAGTCAGCTCCTGAAAGAAACAAAATGTATATTAACAAAAATAATAAATGTAAAAATGAAGAAGATAAAAGTATTAAAGATCGAGAAGAATCATACTTAGATTTAGCTCTACAAGATGTAAATGAAGCGGAGACGTCTGTAGGACAGACTGAAGGGTCCACCCCATCGGTAGAGACTTCAATGTCGTCGCCATCCGTATACTCTGATCCAAATGATGAAACTTACGTACCTGAGATGACATCCTTTAATGAAAGTGATCAAGAGTTTGATAAAGATTTACGAAATAGGCGTCGTGAAGAAATATACAATGTTGAAACGTCTCTTGATTCCGACAACACAGGAACTGAAACTTCATTTATGTGTATGAACGGTGAAACCGCTATGGGTCTCTTAGACAAAGATCCACACGACTTAACAGAAGCACTTAATAGTGAAAATGCAGATAAATGGAAAGGTGCAATGGAAGAAGAGTACAGATCTTTAGTCCGAAACAACACATGGACACTGGTTGACCTACCGAAAAACGTAAAAGGTATACCATATAAATGGGTGTTTAAAACAAAGCGTGATGAGAATGGTCATATAGCAAGATATAAAGCACGACTTGTAGCAAAAGGGTATAAACAGAAAAAATGAATAGACTATCATAAAGTTTTTACTCCTGTGGTACGTTACTCTTCTATTCGATACATAATTGGTTTATCTGCAAAGTATGATCTAAAAATACACCAAATGGACGCAGTAACTGCTTTTCTACAACAACTTTGAAGAAGGAGATAAAATATGTAAATTGAATAAGTTCATTTATGGCCTAAAACAAGCAAGTAGGCAGTGGAACAAGAAACTAAATTCAGGACTAATTGAGATTGGATTTAAAAGGTCAAAGATTGATCCATGTATATACTATCTCATAACAAGTTTACAAGATATATTGATATTAACAGTGTATGTCGACGATATGATGTATTTTTATAATAATGAAGAGACATTCTTGAAAATAAAGAAGAAAATAAATGAAAAGTTTCATATGAATGATTTGGGCAAAGCAAAATGTTGTATTGGATTTAAAATTGATCAAAATACTGAGACAAATGAAATTTCATTAGATCAATCCTTGTACATTACAAAGATACTCACTCGCTTCAACATGAGCGACTGTAATCCAGTATACACACCATGTGAGCCTAATCTGCAATTAAATAAGGCGAAAAATAAAGAGGAAATATTACATAATGTTCCATACCATGAGCTAATAGGATGCTTATTATATCTATCTCAAGGAACTAGGCCCGACATAGCATACATTGTAAGTCAGTTAAGCCGATATAACAATGAACCAACAATGCAACACTGGTCAGCCGCAAAACGAATCCTGAGATATTTAAAAGGAACAATAAATTTAAAACTAACATTCAAGAAGGATGATGCTAATAGAATTGTCGGATACTCTGACACCGACTGGGCCACTAATAGTGAGGATAGAAGGTCCTGTTCAGGATATATATTTATATTTCAAGGTGCCGCAATAAGCTGGTGCTCGAAACGGCAAGCCACAATAGCTTTGTCGAGTACCGAGGCTGAGTACATGTCGCTGTCTACGGCAGTACAAGAAGCTATTTGGCTCAAACAATTAGAAGAAGAGTTGTGGCCTTCTCTTTCAGGTACCCCAATCTTAATGTTCTGTGATAATCAGAGTGCCATTAGTATTTCAGGTAACGACGTATATCATGCACGAAGTAAACATATTGATGTGAGGTACCACTTTGTGAGGGAAAGGATCGCTAACAACCAAGTGAGGGTGCACTACAAGAATACCAAGGAGATGGTGGCTGATGCACTGACCAAAGCATTGCCCCGGCAGAAGCATCAGATGTTTTGCAACGCAGCTGGTTTGCGTTCAGAGGAGGGTGTTGAAAATAGAACGCAAAGTTAATCTGTGCGCTGTCTCTGGCAACACTGCTAGTCTGTGGCCACTCCTCGTTGAAAAATTGTCCGTACTATATCTACTCGTGCCTACATTATTTTGGTATTTAATATAACGTATTTGTGTTAATTTTCTCTTTTATTTTTATCAATTTTCCTTTGAAAAGACTTCATAAAAGAAAAAACATAAAAAATCTCAATCGTGCAAATCCCGCGGGATTGAGGATCTCAATCCCGCAAGCTTGCAGGATCGTGATTCTGATGCGGGATTGGATTCCCTATTGAGCCAAATCTTAAGTTTAAATTCTAAGCGATTGAGGACAAATTAGTACTTTTATTTTATGTATATTGATGTACACATTGGACAACAGCGTCGCTGCGTCGCATAACCACTCCAAAGGTTAAAATCGCTTGCACGCCGCGTCGTCAATTTCAACCACACGTTTAGGCTGATCCCAGACCTATCGGTTTCTTTTCTTTGTTTTGCTGTTCGGCAATGGACCGCCGGCCAAGTGGCTCATTTTCAATCTATCGCATATTTTTAATCTAAGTAGGTACATTTCACATAATAATATATGTAATGTTCTTGTGAGCTTTGTTCCTTAAACGATCGTTATGAAAACACAAAAAAATAGTTCATGTAGGTAATGATGCACCTTACTACCTTGTTCACAATTTATATAAATATTCGATCGATTTATTTTTAGCAATCGGAGACCATGTTCAGGGTGGCATTCTCCCAGTAGCTTCCTTCTTCACAACTCACAACTCAGACGAGGATATTTGATAACACCAAGCTAATGGCTATCTTGCCAATTTGGTCTGGTCCCAATATGCAATAGATTGAAAATGACCCTGATTGGCCGGTGGTCTAAACAGCAAAGTAGAACAGCAAAGCAATAATAAGAAATCGGTAGGTCTGGGGTCAGCCTTAGTTCGTGCAAGGATGATAGGCGCGCGCACACGAATTCTGTTGCTAACTGGTTAAGCAACGCTGTTGGCTGTTGCCCAGCGGCTGTACTCACCGGAGGTAATGGACAAACCAAGCCGACCTTCCTTAACATGGTCCCGAATATGTGGTCGTTTGAGAGCAGGTTGCACAACTGGAACCGAAAGTTGACGAACGATGGCTTGTACATGTTGCTCAGTTTCTCTTTAATATCGATCACTATCTGAAATTAGCAATCAGTCGATAAAGGGACGTCCATATTATGAGGATTTGGAAATTTTTTGGCCTTCTCTCACTTCTCCCATTTGGTAAGATTTAATTCGCCCTCCGCCTTGTACTATTATGTATTCTGTGCCTCCGCTATAAATCTCACGTGAGATTTTTCAAAATGCTTTTTAGTATAAAATACGTTATTCTGTGCTTGCTTACACTTTGTTACATTTAGTAAAAACATTATTGTTTAGGATATAGCCTATGTATTTTTGCAAGAAAAATGAAAAAAAAAACCGTGATATTTCCGAGACTATCCTCTTCTCCTAGGTAGGGGAGAAGAATGTCTGAAGACAGACAGTTTTGAGATTGGGTCAGATTCGGTTTGATCCCCTCCCCCACTAAGGAGATGCCCCCTAGCTAGCCTAGCATGGACCACATGTCCCTAGTAGTTGGTTTCGGAACGCTGATGATTTGAAGAACTATGTCACACAAACATTGTGCCTTATGCTAGTTCAGTAAGTTGCAATTGCAACCCCACTGTAGTATTATGTGACATGGTACCTATTAAAATATGATCAGCCACTTCTGTGGGCACTTTGACTGGAAATGTAATGGCAAATATACATCATCATCATATCAGCCGCACGGCACCCACTGCTGGGTATAGGCCTCCTCTAAGGATCTCCACGACGATCGGTCCTGCGCTGCCCGCATCCAGTGGCTTCCCGCAACCTTCACACTCACGTCAGTCCACCTTGTGGGGGCCTACCCACGGAGCGTCGTTTGGTGCGCGGTCGCAATTCCAGAACCTTTCCGCCCCAACGGCCATCGGTTCTTCTCGCTATGTGTCCAGCCCACTGCCACTTCAGCTGAGCAATCCTTCGAGCGATGTCGGTTACTTTAGTTCTCCTGCGGATCTCCTCGTTTCTGATTCGATCACGCAGGGAAACGCCGAGCATGGCTCTCTCTATTGCACGCTGGGTGACCTTGAGCCTCCTTATAAGTATACATGGCCTAACCAAAATATTGAATCGAGTTATGACCTTCTCTCCCGTATACCAACCGTGATATTATTATCCCACGTATGCTTGGTCTGGCCCTCTATGTTCAGGTAGTACGGGCTTCGGCGGCCGTACCTCTTCACGTAAAAGTTCGCATATGCCAAGTATTTCTTGTTCACTGTAACGTTCTCGGTCCTCTCGAGAACCACTGTGTAACACTGCAATAATTATTATACTTAAAAAATAAATTTTGACTAAAAATAGTTGCGAGTTGCGTTGCGTTGTAGGTAGGTAGGTATTGCGATTCGACTAAATGAACTTTTGTTTTATATGAATGATTTAAAATAATGTTAACATGACTTACGAAAGTAACTCCTATAATAAATGGAATAGCAACGAACTTCAACAGCATTCTGGGTTTCAACAATGTTTTTATTTTGATTATTCAATAAAGATTCTATTTGTTTTATTTTGATTATTTTTGTTCTGATTGCTCAATACGAGTAAATGTACATTTGAAATCAAAATAAGTAGGTAATGCAAGTTTGGGAACTTCCTCTTATCTAACTAATACTTGTTTAAAAATTGTAAACAAAGTCATTATTTGTTTGATGGATATTTAATTTCTATTATGAGAACTAAATTAATTTAGTACATAATGACGCATGACGAGTTTTTCAGAGTTTTGTATTAGAATCTTCAGTTTCCTTTACACCTACCTCCGGTGGCGCTGCTGTGCAAAAATGTGTTGTACATTGTACTCTTAGGTTGTAATTATTAAATTGCAATACACATCTATCTTGCTCTGGACTTTGGAGTTTCTGTTCAGTCTATCTTGCACAGAATACTCGGTTTTGTTCCTGCCTGTGTATTTGTGTATTTTTTTATCACAATTTCTTCAGTGGGAAATCTTCCAACAAATTTAATTTTCTTACAAAAACATCCTAGAACTGATTTATTTGGAAAATGAAAAAAAAGAAAAAAAGGTTTACCCAATGCTTAAAAAAATACGATTGTATTAAATCTAATAAACTTAATTCATATCACATTTAGTCTCACAATACAAAACAGTGTGGTCCACACAATTATAAAATTATTTCAGTAAAATACACTAATATAGGCTGTAGGTAAAATCATAAGGATGTGATAATGATGAGGATATTCAAAACAAACTTAAACACAATACTAAGAACAGGTCCATATCATGTTCACACGACACAATCCCGCAAGTTTAGTCATCAATCATCATCGATTATCACTTTTGATGTCTTCAATACTGTCCTGCAAATGTGTGCCCTTAGTTTCCGGAAGCAGCAAACAAAGCGCACCAGCCATCATGGGCGCTAGTCCAAATACCGCAGTGGGCAACCATGAAAAAGCCGTCGCACTGGATATAAATGGAGCCACCATGGACCCGATTCTCATGGCAGTGGAAGAAGCTCCCATTCCCATGTTCCTGACGACTGTGGGGTACAGTTCTGATGTGTAGATGTAGATCGTGTTGGCTACTATGGAAGAGCAGCAGACCCCTAAGCTCCCTAAGGTCAGCTTGATGGCGAAGGTGTCGGGCACGCAGCCGAGGACAATGACGCAGAGCCCGCCTAAGCAGCAGCAAGTGATGGTGGTTTTCTTCCGCCCGAAGTGACGAATCAGCCAGATCGAAAGTATTATGGCTGGCATCTGGAAATAGCATAAAAGTATGATGTTACCATTTACCGATCAATTAAAACAAACAAGTAAGGATTTAGGTCCTCGCACATTTCATCAACTCGACGCCAACTCCACTACGTCTCGACCTGAGCCTGTAGCCAATATCACATTTACAAATTTTCGCTATCGCTTCGCTCCGAAAAATTTATGGATTGGACATTTTAAAAATCCTTATGTCAATCCCATACATGTTTTGAAAGCGAAGCGATGACGAAGATTTGCAAATGTTACTTTGGCTAGGGGATCTGAGGGCCTAGCCAAAGTAACATTCGCTAACCTTCGTTATCGCTTCGCTTTCGAAACATGTATGGGCTTGACATAAGGTTTCGGTAACAATAGAATTTGAAAACATTAAATCCATACATGTTTCGAAGCGAAGCGATAGCGAAAATTTGCAAATGTTACTTTGGCTAGGGGGGCAGGTCTTGACTACTGAAGCGTTGAAATCTATCTAAATCTTCATTTATCAAACTAGGTAGTAACGAACAAGAAATATGGCTCATATAATTTCTATCCCTTACTGTTAGGCGAGTCGCTGTAATCTGCGAAGAACTTTAATCACTCAGGCGATAGCTTAGTGGTCCCCTCTCATTTGAACTTCTTTTATGGGGTTGGTAAAAAATATATTCACCTCAAGAGCAGCCGCGACCGCGACCGAAACGAAGGGATCTGGACTAGTCTGGCTGATGTACTGGTTCAGCCCAAAGAAGGTGACACCGGTGATGAGCCAGATGAAGCAGCAGCAGATCGTCTTCACCCGCAACGGTCGGTGCAGCAGGTGCAGGTAGTTTGGCTTTACTTCGTTGGAGTTGTTTTGGATGGTCTCCGCCATTAATGTTAGGGACTCCTTGATTTTCGCCGTTGGTAACTTGTTCCTGAAATTTTAACAAGAGAACTGTTTACATAGGTCATATATGTCCTTGTCAACCAGAAAGTACTTTTTGGTATGGTGCTGGAGTTGTCACAGTAATTGTCTCTTCGGGAAAGAGATATCCCTGATAGAGTACCTAGCAAATGGACAGTGGCTGCTGACGATGAAATTTTTCTTTACTGTTTTTTTAACGAATGACGTAGTTTCCACCATGACTGCCGCATATTCGCATCACAGAATAAATAATGATTCTTATGGTGAACTTAGTGTTTTGCGAGACTATGTTTATGTATTAATTTCTGTTGTGAATAAAAAAAATAAAAACAGTGAACTAGGTATACAGATGAGTAATGCCTTACATCTCCGCAGCCCTGGTTACGATGGCGGTGGCCTCGTCCACCCTCCCAACGCTGACCAGCCACCTCGGGGACTCCGACATCAGGAAGAAATAGCCCAGGTAAATGAGTGGGGGCACCGCCAGAGCCAACGATAAGGTGTTCCAGCTCCTGAAAAGGTCAGTATGTTCAAATTATATTTATTTTATTATGTTTTGCGATATCTCACTGTATTTTATATTTAGCTCTCTCTTTTAGTATCGACTAAATCAGAGCCTCAGTCACCGTCGCAATCGCAAAGTTGCATGTTTTATCGGTGTTTTATAGAATAAACTTTGGGGAGTGTGCGAGAGAACTGCACAACCTTGTTGCTCCAGCCCCTTTCCACCATCGGGGTACCAGACGCAGGATAGCATATCACCCTTACATTGTAGATACGCCAAAGGTTCGTACCAAGCGCTTTGACAATACATTTCTTATACGAACTGCTAAAGAATGGAATGCGCTGCCTGCTTATGTGTTCCCGATAGTTGCAACCTTGGTCTCTTCAAGGCAAGAGTGAATAGGCATTTCCTGGGCAAGCGTGCTACACTTTAGACCACATCCTGTTTATGAAGCCAGATAATGGTCAAATGCCTGCCCAGTTACTAATAAAAAAGTTACCGTTGCTTGGTATTCCGTTTTGTTATCCTAACTTACCTGAAGTAAAGTTAAGACCCGCCGTCCCAAGATAAAGAAACTCTCCGACCACACACTCCTACTCATGGATCAGAGACGTGAAATGAGGCTCCAGAGTTCAGTAGATGCTAATCGTTATCGGCAGCTTAATAGACAGATATCTAAGTCTTTGACGAGCGACCTTCGCCAATTTAATACGAATCGTATTAAAGAGGCTATCGAGCGGAATAAAGGCTCCAAAGTGTTCGCGAGAGATCTGTCTATTGGGCAAAGCCAGATGACGAAGCTGAAAACTGACGACGGACGCATCATTTCATCAAAGCCTGAAATCCTGAGGGAGATCGAGAGCTTCTATGGGCAGTTATATTCCACGCAGACACCTGTTGAAAGCAAGGCTAAAGACCCCAGAGCCAAGCTTACCCGACACTATACTCAAGATATCCCGGACGTCAGCCTGTACGAGATTAGTATGGCTCTCAAACAGCTGAAAAACAACAAGGCGGCGGGTGACGATGGAATCACTACAGAACTTCTGAGAGCGGGCGGTAAGCCGATACTCAAAGTCCTCCAGAAGCTCTTTAATTCCGTCATCGTCCAGGGCAGAACGCCAAAGACATGGAACATAAGTGAGGTGATCTTGTTCTTTAAAAAGGGTGACAAGTCCCTCTTAAAGAACTATAGACCCATCTCGCTTCTGAGTCATGTCTATAAGTTGTTTTCGAGAGTCCTTACGAATCGTCTCGCTCGCAAGTTCGACGACTTCCAACCTCCCGAACAAGCCGGGTTCCGAAAAGGCTTTAGCACCATAGACCACATCCATACGCTGCGGCAGGTTATACAGAAGACCGAGGAGTATAATGAGCCACTTTGCTTGGCGTTCGTGGACTATGAGAAAGCCTTTGATTCGATTGAAACCTGGGCGGTGCTGCAGTCTCTCCAAAGGTGCCAAGTGGACTATAGGTATATCGAGGTGTTGAGGTACTTATACCAAAATGCCACCATGACGATCCGAGTACAGAACCAGAACACAAATCCTATCCAACTGCAGCGTGGTGTGAGACAGGGAGACGTTATTTCTCCGAAACTGTTCACAGCTGCGTTGGAGGACATCTTTAAGCTCTTGGACTGGAAAGGACTCGGCATCAACATTAATGGCGAGTACCTAACACACCTTCGTTTTGCCGATGATATAGTCCTTATGGCTGAGACCATGGAAGACCTGAACACAATGCTCGAAGATCTCCGTAGTGCTTCCCAAAGAGTGGGTCTTAGGATGAACATGGAAAAGACGAAAATTATGTCAAATGCCCATGTTGTACCCTCTCCAGTTCATGTTGGGAACACTACACTTGAAGTTGTTGACCATTACGTATACCTAGGACAGGCAGTCCAGTTAGGTAGGTCCAACTTCGAGAAAGAGATCTCTCGCCGAATCCAACTCGGGTGGGCAGCATTCGGGAAGCTTCGAAAAATCTTCGCGTCCGACTTACCTCAGTGTCTCAAGACGAAAGTCTATGAACAGTGTGTGTTGCCAGTGATGACTTACGGCAGTGAAACGTGGCCGCTAACTATGGGTCTCATAAGGAGGCTCAAGGTCGCTCAGCGTGCAATGGAGAGAGCCATGCTCGGCGTTTCCCTACGTGATCAAATCAGAAACGAGGAGATCCGCAGGAGAACTAAAGTAACCGACATCGCTCGAAGGATTGCTCAGCTGAAGTGGCAATGGGCGGGACACATAGCGAGAAGAACCGATGGCCGTTGGGGCAGAAAGGTTCTGGAATGGCGACCGCGCACCGGACGACGCTCCGTGGGTAGGCCCCCGACAAGGTGGACCGACGATCTGGTGAAGGTCGCGGAAAGCCAGTGGATGCAGGCAGCGCAGGACCGATCGTCGTGGAGATCCTTAGGGGAGGCCTATACCCAGCAGTGGGTGTCGTGTGGCTGATATGATGATGATGATGATGACCTGAAGTAATAAGCGAAGAGTGGCACCGTCATGTGTCCAATGATGAAAGGCACCTGGAACAAGCATCCCACCAGCTCCCTGTACTTGGGGCCGATGACTTCCATTAAGATGACGAAGGAGATCACCATGGTGCCCGCCGTGGTGAGGCCCAGGAGAAACCGGAGGGCAGTGAACACGATGTAGTTGGGAGAGAAAGGGACGGCGAATCCAACCACGATTAGTGACGTCACGGAAAGCAGGAACGTTATTCTTCGACCGAACCTGGGAGCAGTAAAAAAATAATTCATTAGTAAGAAGTGGTATACTATGTACTCACAGGAATCTTAAAATAGTCTATTTTAAACCGATTTCAGACCAATTGGTATTGAAATCGAAACCGCTGTTGTAGCGTGGTACAGTACCTAGTAGGTACCTATATCTATTCAGTGGAACATTTATGTTATAAAGTTTACCTTATGTTTTTTAAGTTAAAAATAACCATGTTTTTCCATGCAAGCATTCTTAATAAATATGTCAATAACGTTATGGAGAATTAACACGGGTCGATTTTCCGGGCGACTCGCAAACCTAATTTCAATGAGGTAGGTACCGATTCAATTTTACAAGCGATGCTGCGATCTGCAAGCCCAAGTCGGCTAAAGTTGCCGAGCAAGTCACCTGAAAGATCGACCCATGTAGGTATTACATAATTTACGGGGCATTTGCCCCGTAAACCTGTTCATTTAATATTCTTGCTCATTCGTCTCTAGCTAGAGGATTTTTAACTAATTAACCTGCTGTCACACTAATGCACAAAAGTTTTTCTTTACTTTGTGCATAGATTAAAATTGAAAATCAATAGTTTTATCGTTTAATTAATAGACCTTAAATCATACCGATCTTCACATAAGGCTCGGAAACCATGTCTCTCACTGAACGATCAGCTGAGAAGTTTAGAGTCGCGCAAAGAGCAATGGAAAGGGCTATGCTGGGAATAACTTAGCGCGACACGAGAAGGAATAAATGGATCCGCCGAAAACGGGAGTGAGAGACGTGGTGCAAGTAATTTCCGAGCGTAAGTGGAGTTGGGCGGGTCATGTAGCTCGCATGGATCAAGGACGATGGGCGAGAGGGATCCTTGAATGGAGACCATGGGCAGACAAAAGACCACGAGGCCGCCCTCCAAAACAATGGGTTGACGATATCAGAGGACAAGCGGGACACAACTGGATGACGGAGGCGCAAAACCGGACACAGTGGAAGAATTTGGGAGAGGCCTATGTCCAGAAATGGACCCAAAGAGGCTAATGATGATGATGAGACCTTAAATAACCAAAGAAAAAAATATCTCAATAATTATCTCTAAAACTTACCTGTCTGCCATAAATCCGAATATGAAACTGCCGATGAGAATCCCGAGCTGCAGCATCATTTGGTTGAAGCTGGTCAGCCACTTCCTCTCGCAGACGAGGTCCCATTCCGACACCATAGTGTTACCGAACTGGCCCGTGTCATACTCATATCTCAAACAGTTTTCATAACACGTCGAATTCTCCACTTCTACAGTCCCATTGTAAGAATTGTCGAACTCGACGCACCAATACGTAAAACTTGGCGCTAAAAAGAAGAATGAAAGTTGGACCCAACCAGATGATAGTTTCACTAAACTAATAGTTATAAAAATTATTAATTGCCAAGGTCCAAATTGCCCGATCAGTTTTGTTAGGACGTCTTCTTTCGGTGCACTGTTTGTTTCACTTTCGACAATCTTTTGTATTGTTTGAATCATTTTTATTTCTTGCACGTCACCTTTGATATCTTTTTCTGTTTATATTTAAAAAATTGTATCTTTCATATTTGTTTCAGCCTTCAGGCCAAGATTTGTGCCTTGTTTTATCTGTATCGTCTCTTGAGCTTGAAGATAATGTCTGGTGAAGATAAAATACATAACTACATTTATTTTATAATAAAAGATAACTTACAGATAACTATTATTTGCTGTAGTTAACTCCTTGTTAAACTCGTTTTTCATTGACTGCTTCAGTAGTTAAAATATTTATTGTAAGTACTTTTGTCTAAATTGCTAAAGAAATAAAACGGCAATTTGTTTTAAGTGCTAAATTATTAGTCCAATTTTCCAACTTTTATTTCATAACGTGAACGTTTGGCCTTCAATTCAACGGATTTTATGAGACAATGAGACGCACTTTACCAAAAAACCCTCTCTGAAGAGTCCATAAACCTTAGAACTAAATATAAAAAAAAAATACTTATACGAAACAAACTAAAGATTTTGCTCGTTGATGAGTTGGAAAACAGCGATCGAACTGTGTTTTATTGTAAGCAAGATAATGTTAAGTAGTAATAATAATATAAGTTTAATCATTGATTTAAATACCTAATACAATACAATAGCTAATTCTAGCACATAAATTTAAATTTCAGTGGTATCGGATACAATTTTAAAACTTTATTGATAATAAATGAAAATAAACTACGAATGTGCCACTTTCCATAATGTATTCTGTGATATTATTAGGGAAATGTTTCAGAAGCAGAAGGCACAGTTTACAACGTTTTACAAAATAACCCCTAATGCCAAATATGGTTGATAGAGACCATCAAACTGAACAACTTTTACTATGGGACCAACTCTGAAATCGTGAAAAAAAATCTGCTGTTTCATACATTTTGATTTTCGATATTAATTTTTGTATGAAACAGCAGTTTTTTTTGCGATTTCAGAGTTGGACCATATTCGACATTAGGGGTTATTTTGTAACACGTTGTAGGTATATGTACATACATTTCACTTCTTTTTGAAAAAACTAACATTAGTTTTTTCAAAAAGAAGGGCTTTTATCTAAGACCATGTCAAAATTAATGAAAAATTCATCAAAACTACACTTGTCTCTACGTAGTTCATAAATCTATTCTGTGCTCTCGATTCAAGGCTTCGCTGTCTTAAATTTTGATAATATGAAGAAACGTGCGTGGGTTTTATCTGTTTCCTTTCAACCGCATGTTTGGTGTTTGCTTCCAAATTTATGACGAAAGTCAGAACTGCAAAAATGGGCTCACCCTTGACCGAAATGCTGAATTAAATGTGATTATTCTATCTTATCTGTGCTAGCTAATGCATATACTGTCATCAAACTGTGCTCATGTTGTGATGTGATGTAGGTATTATATCTATTAGAAATAGATTTGCTTCACTTAATTTGTGCACAGAATGTGATTTTATTTTGTGCTTCAAATGTAACATTTTATTTTGGATTGATACTTATCTCATTTATTTAATACTCTTTAGTACGTAATCATTAAAATGTTTATAACAACAGAATCGTGATTGAAACCTTCGCAATCTAAAAGTGACCTTCAAATCATGGGTGTAACCTGTATTGGTTCGATGCATCCAATAAGTTCATGGTCACTTTTTGTACTTGAATGTTGCATCATCATAACATCTTTTACTATGAATGGATATCATAAATGGATAGATTCTACGTAGAGATATAAGTAGGTTGAGGATTGTATAATCCACGCAACGAATTTTGGTATTTGTTTCATTTAGTGTTTATCGTATTGCAAAATTGTTTTCACTTCTACAGCACGAAAAGGGCGATTTGGGCACTAAGCCCAAATGCGTTTTCTCGCTAGTAGAGATGAGAAGTTGTTATGTTTCAAACGAGATCAATTTCTTCATGCTTTTAAATCACTTACTTTGATCAGTAGTCTATATTAGAATCACTCACTACGCTAATGATTCAATTCTAAACTACTTCGCCAGTTCGTGATTCAAAGTCAGAACTCGCAGCAAAAAATAACTACCTATATGCTCCCTTGTTGAACAAATAACTATTCTTCATTTTAACACACTATTTAAGTCAACTGCAAAACGTAGGGCTCTCTCATAGAAGTATGCTGCTATAATCTCCAGATTTTACGCTCGGCGGCGGGTTGGATTGGAAATTGCAATGTTAGACCGTTTTCTTCGGAAAACGCTGCTGCGCATATTTTGGCTCACGGACAAAGGTGTTGACTTGTGAATGATAAATCATTAGTTGCGTCTTCTGACAACTTTAAGCTAGAAAGGTTACTGCCAATGCTATTTAAAGCTGTCAGACACGCCAGGTGGCTACAAAAATTTGTAGGTAGGTGTACCTAATGGTGATGCTGGTTAAGCTCATACAGTAATGCTTTTACACTTCTCGAGACTTCCGCGCGTACATTTCATTAGAAATCAAACACTACCTAACACCAAAATTCATAATATTTTTTATATTATGAATTTTGGTGTTAGTTTAGGGTTATTTACTTTGAATTTGAGTTCCCGACGGTTCGACACTTTTCCAGGGGTCAAGAGGCCAAAGTCACGGGTTGACTAAAGCAAAAATGTTGCTCATAATTTTATGTTACGTTCCCTCAAATATGGCTGAGCGAAGCGACGGCTGGTTCATGCGTTATGCTCATGAACGGGTGCTGCCAGTGGGAATGGGTCTGCTTCTGACTACCTATCTTAACGCATATTGAATTATATGTTTTTTTTATTTTATTTATTGTAACAGCCTAGACTGAATAACAAGTTCAAACTTGGAATTTAGCTTAAAATCTGTAAATTGATTAAGAAATTTGAAATTCATTAAGAAATGAGCTAATTAAATAATTTTATTTATTTGTTAATCTTTGTTAAACATAAAGCCTGGAAACGACATACATTTGTAAATATCGTTCCATCTGATAAAGCTGACAAGTTTTTTGCGCCCATTTTTCTTGTCAGCTAAAAGACGTCATAATGAGTGGCAGGGTAAAAGAATTGACGATTTAAAAATGATTATTAACTGAGCTTATTTAAATAAAGTATATTTCACTTTCGCTTTCACTATGAAATTACCCATATTTGTTTTAAGTATACGCGCTGTAATCTGTAAAAAGTGTCTTATTTCTAAAGTTATGCTTTTAACTGCAGGCTGATAATTTATGCGCAGTAAGTAGGTACTAGTATACCTACTTATATAACTACTCTAACTGAAAAATATTTGAAAAATTATAAATGGCTGGATGAGTGCGATAAAGATATTGAAAAACGATGCAAAAAACGGCAGACAGAAAAAGCATACCTATTGTGTTTGCTTCTTTTGTTTCAAATTAAAATAATGTCTAATGTCTCGAGTGGCACTTTTAGATTTCCTGAGATCCATTATCATACGTCGAACAAGTGTCGAGCATATCTTTTGCCAAAATTGTAGTCAAAAACTCTGTCTGCAGTCTGTATTAATTATACCATTATAAAGGAAATCAGATGCAAATCGCCCGAGACGTATTTTTGACCGAGGATTTTAGGAGGATCGAGATTGGAATAGTCCCAAAAGTTGAGGAGTTTATCGAGAAACGTGTGAAAGTTTGAATTTTGAAAATGCACTACTAACTTTTTTGGAATTTTGCTATTTTCGGGTTTTTGGGGGGTGTTTGTTTACTAAATTGTAATTATTTTGAAAAATAAACCGACTTAGGAAAAAATGATAAAAGGGTCCTAGGGTATTAGTTCAGCTACAAAATGACGAAAACATTTTGAAAATCGGTTAATAAATTGTGTCCTGTAGGTTATCCCTTTAGATTAGATATTTTTTAAGTTACCCAGGTAGTACCTATTCGGGATGAAAGATATCCTATGTCCTTCTCTGTACCCTTGAAAACGTGTATGTAAAATTTCATTATAATTGGTTCAGTAGTTAGGACGTGAAGGCGTAACAAACAAACAAATGGACTTTCGCATTTATAATATTAAGTAAGGAAGGATACAGTCGGTCATAGTAAAGTTATTTCATAGTCAGTTTGCTTATTAAATGACACTGCTTATTTTTACATTGTGTGTAAATTACATACAGTTATAAAAACATGTTTGTCGTAGGTAGTTCACCAAATAATTATTCCACGTGGATTATTATTTATTCTGTAGCTCTACGAAGCCATTTAGGTTTAAAAATTCACAGATTTTACAGTCCCCGCAAGAATCGGAGCATTGAAAATGAACACCAAAATTTACGAAAAACCAAAATCAAATCGAATGTAGTCCTACATATTATATTTTTAAAGTTACCTAGATAGTATCTATTTATAAAAGCTAGATAGTATCTATTTATAAAGCGCCCGCTGACTGCCTCGACGCAGCCGAAATATTATTAACCGATTTTCAAAATTCCAACGAATACACTTCTCGTCTGCTTCTGCATCTTTTAACACTATTACCATGACGATCGGTCAATAATCATAGAAGCTACATCACTTTTTATGTACGGAAACAGCCGTTTTTCTACAATTCCAAATTTACAGGGACAATTATTGACCGATTTTCAAATTATTTCACCATTTGGTAGCTAAACTAATACCCTAGGACCCTTTTTTTCATTTTTTCTTAAGTCGGTTTTTTTTCCAAAATATTTACAATTTAGTAAACAAACACCCCCCAAAAAACCCGCAATTTTCCTAATTTTACAAAATTCCAAAAAAAGTTACCAGTAGATTTTCAAAATTCAAACGTTCACAGGTGTCTCGATAAATTCCTCAACTTTTGGTACTATTTCCATCTTGATCCTCTCAAAATCCTCGGAGATATGGCCAAAAATACGTCTCAGGCGATTTGCATCTGATAACCATTTTCAATGGTAAAAAATTGGCTTTACATTCTAGAATGCTATCTTAGTAGATAATTAAAATGAGTGCTTCAATCACTCAGCTAGCGTGGCATTGGTAGTCGGGTTGAATCACATCCTTGTCAATTAAATGAAAGTTAAGGACATTTTTAACGTCAGCGGATACGATGTGTATGAAGCACTTCTTTTATTATTTAACATAATAATTACTGTAGACACAAAAGACGTCACAATTCACAACACAATATAGCTGCACTGTTTCTAAGATTTGTCAAATTATAAACAGTAAAATCTTATTGATAATCATTTTGACTCACTCAACAGTTTCCGTAGAAATAGTTTAGGTAATTTCCCTATTTGGAGATAACTTATTATATTTATAAGCGAGATTCTAATATATATAAATGTCTTTGAAACCAGTTAGAATAGCCTGTCAAATTAATAAAAACACGTCAACTGGTGTATTTACGAAATATTTATATTTAAAGATGTGAAATATTATTATTTCAAAGTAAACAAAAGTAAATTATTTAAAATGACTTGAAATTATTTTATATTCTTATATTTTAATTAATTCTAAGATAAAGAGACACATCATATTGTTTATTATAAAGTGTTTTGTGAAACGAATAAAGTATAGGTAGGTAATTAATGGAAATTACTTTAATTTCACCTTAATTATTTAATAATAGCAATTATTATTCCATTTATTTAATGTATAATATCATAAAGGTATCATAAAACCTATTTTATTAATTGTTTTTGATTTCGCCTTATCGTTAAACGATTCACTTTAAAAAAAACAAAATAAAAAATCTGGTTAAGTAATAGATTAAACAAAAACATACCTTATAGTTTTGATAACCTTCTGATAAACGCGTCACAGCCTATTTAACACTACATAACTACCTTAAACAAAAACTTCTATTTAATTTTAAGTTATTTTATTATTTTTTATATTAAAAAGATTAAGTGTCAGGCCGCGTACTTAAGAGGCGGCAAAGTTAACACTGAGAAGGAAATGTTGATAACGTTTTATGTTGTAGCCCGTAAAATCGGATAATGTGTGAAATGTCTGGCCGACCTTGATTTGTTGCAGATTGGATAGGTAGATAGGTTGGAGTTGGACACGTGCAACATTATTAACTTTGCATGGTGGAGATTTAAACATCATGCAGCATCCTGGACAAAAAAATGTAAGTTAGGTATGTTAAGTTTTTACATAAAGGCTATTTCTCGAACAGCTCATAATATTCTTTGGGCACAAGTCTAGAATGATGAGGGTTCAAAAACGATGGTTTTTTTATTGTCTATGGTAGTATTATACGAGCTTTATCTTTTTGTCAAAGAACCAAATGCTTAAAATATGACAGTCATGAGTCATTTGAAAAAAGCACAGACGTATTGCACTGCTAAAATGCTGAGATTTTCAATTTTCAACATTTTCAATTCAGCTAATCTCAAAAACATTATGAATGGATGCTCATCATTCTAACCTTGTGCCCTTCAATTACTTTTGTGTAGATTGTATTCTTTTATATTATTCTGTAGGTACCTATACATTATGTACCTACTGCATTTTCAAGTAAGTAACTATAAGTATTTATTAGATTAATTTACTTGTCGTCAGATAATATCATCGCACTATTCAAATAATTTAAGTAAGTGTATGTAATAATTTACATTCCATATTTTTCGTAGAGCGTTAATGTATTACTTATTAAGTACTTACTTACAATCCTTTTGGGCAGGTTACATTGTGCAATGCTGAAAATCCATAACAACTTATTCAAATGACTACTTTACTTATCTGTCACGCGGCAAGTCTCCGGGTCATGATGGACTTAGCGTAGAGCACCTGAAGCATGCGGGCTCCCATCTGTCCAGGGTGCTTTCGATGCTCTATACTTTTTGTGTTGGGCACTCGTACCTGCCGGCTGATATGACAAAAATTGTTTTAAAAAACAAAAAACCGACTTCAAAAACCTGCCTCTAAAAAGCAAGAAATAATATTCAAATCATTAGATACGCATTATCATTGTTATAACAACACGTCTATTGAAGTCGGGTGGGGCTGGAGTACAACTTCCTTTTTTTATTCTAAAAGCCCCACCCGACTTCAATAGACGTGTTGTTATAACAATGATAATGCGTATCTAATGATTTGAATATTATTTCTTGCTTTTTAGAGGCAGGTTTTTGAAGTCGGTTTTTTGTTTTTTAAAACAATTTTTTATTTTATTATTTTTAGTGTAAGTACCTTCTATATTAGGTATATTATTATAGGTATATTATTGGGTAGAAAAATCGGCTCAGCCAAACGTGAGATATTCGCGGAGAAACATACATCCATACAGGTTAAACTGAGGGAGAACCTTTTTTTTTGAAGTCGGTTAAAAAGACTACACTAAAAGTACCCCTTTCCCAACAAAAAGAAACATCTAATTCGGTTCATAAATAACAAAGTCGTCATGTGAGTTGATGAAAATCATAGTATTTTCAGGATTTCTCGAAAACTACAGAACCGATTTGAAAAAAAATTAAATGGGACCATCTCGCAAGAAAACTCAATCGAACAAAAAAAGAATCATCAAAATCGGTTCATAAATGAGGAAGATATGCGCGAACAACGATAAAAAAAAAAAAACATACAATCGAATTGAGAACCTCCTCCTTTTTGTGAAGTCGGTTAAAAACAGTGGTAGTACCAATTGTAAAAAATAAAACCGGTGATGTAAGCGATAAATCTAATTATAGGCCTTCTCGCTGGCCACTGTTATTGCGAAAGTACTTGACAGTTTGCTTAATGCTCAGCTAGGCCGTTATCTAAGTTTACATGATAATCAATTCGGCTTTAGGCCAGGACTTTCCACTGATACAGCCATCTTGAGTTTGAAGCAGACTGTCAAGTACTACACAGACCGTCAAACACCCGTATATGCCTGTTTCCTCGACCTCTCCAAAGCATTTGACCTGGTCTGCTATGAGACCTTATGGCAAAAATTAAGAGATATCAATATGCCATCGGAGCTTTGTAATATCTTTAAATATTGGTATCAAAATCAGGTCAATGTTGTGAGATGGTCGAGTGTCTTTTCGGAGCCATATAAGATGGAATGTGGGGTGAGGCAGGGAGGGTTGACCTCGCCCAGTCTATTCAATTTGTACGTTGATGCACTGATATGTGAGCTCAGCGGTAGCCGTGTCGGCTGTCATATAGACGGTGTACCAGTCAACAATGTAAATTATGCCGATGACATGGTGTTGCTGAGTGCATCAGTCTGTGGTATCTTAAAGCTCCTCAGAATTTGTGAAAGGTATACCCTCGAACATGGCTTAAGATATAATGGCCTAAAAACTGAATGCATGGTCTTTCGGGTTAGAGGGAAATGTCTGACCACCATTCCTCCTATTAAACTATACGGAACACCGCTCCGATGGGTGGACCAATTTAAATACCTGGGTCATATCATTACCTCTGACCTGAACGATGACGCTGATATAGAAAGAGCGCGTAGGGCGCTGTCTGTAAGAGCGAACATGGTGGCCCGAAGGTTTGCTCGTAGCTCGGCAGAGGTTAAACGCACCCTATTTCGGGCATACTGTACTAATTTCTACACGAGCAGCCTTTGGGTAAATCATACGCAAAAACAGTATAGCGCCCTACGTGTTCAGTATAACAACGCGTTCAGGGTGCTGATGGGGCTGCCCCGATTCTGCAGCGCGTCAGGGATGTTCGCCGATGCACAGGTCGACTGTTTCTACACCATTATGCGGAAACGGTGTTCATCCCTGGTGCGCAGGGTTCGCGCCAGCTCTAACAGCATCTTGAGCGTGTTCGCGAGCAGATTTGACTGCCAAATCATGCGTCATTGCTGTATGGTGAATGTGCTGCCTAACAGCAAATATTGACCTGATTAATATATTTATCGTATTTTATTATTATTTGATTTTATTGTATGTTTTTTTTTTGTGTGAATATGGGCTACTTTGCCTGAAATAAATAATTTTTATTTTATTTATTTATTTATTATCTATGTTTATTTCTAACGTTTGCATGAAAGTATAGTAAAACTGTGGTGTAGTCCATGCAACAAACTTAAACTGAAAATCATTTATTCAGTCTAGATAAGCTGTTACAAGCACTTGTACATGTCAAAGAAGCTACGCCATTCAGGCCTTGTATAAACGAGAAGAACCGGCAAGAAACTCGTCAAGAGCTGCTTTTTCCACATGAAAACTACCATTTTCCTTACTTTTAAGGCTATAAACAGGTCTGCATTTTTTTATAGGGAGCTATTAACAGTGACAAAGATTTTTTTATAACTAAACAGTTCTGTTAATGTCCGAATGAGCAGTGTGACTGCGGCAAAACATAACATTGATACAAAATGTCCTCTCGTAAGGCCGGTCCGTGACGCACGTATTTAGATGTTCTTTTGGGATTCCGTACGCGATCTGTTAAAAGGAAACCCTATTTTTTATTGACTGTATGTTTCTAGTACTTATTGAAAAGTATAGGTACCCTACTGAATGTCAGAAATACTACCTACCATGAACCCAAGATTTAACAATTTAGACCTGTGGTCATAATCTTAACCTTATTTTTCTTTTATACTTATCATAAAATATTTAAGTATGTACTTAAACATATCTAACAAAATATTTCTATCTATCGGTTAAGATGAAACTTTTTTTTTAATCTAAGAAAGAATGAATAATTACCAATAGTAGGTAGTGTGGTGTTGGAAAAAAGTTGCTTGGAAAAATGATAAGAATCAGGAACTACGATGCGTGGGCGTGGGTAATGGCATTGCAACAAATACTGTAGATTATAATGATTTCGTAGTTCTTATTATAATTAACTATGTATATTGTTGTTGTTCATTATGGCATTAACTTAAAAACCAGCCAAGTGCGAGTCGGACTCGCGCACGAAGGGTTCCGTACCAAAAAACAGCAAAAATATCATGTTTGTTGTATGGGAGCCCCCCTTAAATATTTATTTTATTTTGTTTTTAGTATTTGTTGTTATAGCGGCAACAGAAATACATCATTTGTAAAAATTTCAACTATCTAGCTATCACGGTTCATAAGATACAGCCTGGCGACAGACAGACAGACAGACGGACAGCGGAGGCTTAGTAATAGGGTCCCGTTTTTACCCTTTGGGTACGGAACCCTAAAAACACACAAAAAACATGTAAGTAACCGTATGTTTGTCATAAAAGTGTTTTGTTATTTTTCTAATCGTGTGGGTAGGGGCAGTGTCAAGGATAAGAATTTTTCAATTAAAATAATTAGGAATTGCTGATTTTCTTAAATAACGTAAGTAGGTACGATTTAGCGTATTTTGTCGCCATTTAACAACTGTACCTGTGCTGATTGATATTGACACTAAACACATTGAAATAATATTAAAAAATATCTAAAAGAGACAAGAGTCATGTAGAAGCAAAGGCAGCAACATCCAGTTTTTGTAAAATGGCGGAAATCAATGTTTTTGGTTTCGAAGCTGTGCAGTTTAGTACTATGGGATATTGCTGTTTTTGCTACAAATCTATTATTTAAATGGCGATTTATATGAGTTGTTGCTGTTTTTGCTGCAAATTATAAAGTCAAACGATGAAGCTGATTTCGCATAGCAGACTGCATTCAAAGTTGCTATAGTGAAAAAAGTGGATGTTGCTGCATTGGTTTCGAAGCAGTGCAGTTAAGTACTATAGGATATTGCTGTTTTTGCTGCAAACCTATGACTTTAATTGTGATTTTATATGAGTTGTTGCTGTTTTTGTTGCAATATTATTAAGTCAAACGATGAAGTCGATTTCACATTAGCAGACTACATTGAAAGTTGCAAAAGTGAAAAAAGTGGATGTTGCTACCTTTGCTTCTATATGACTCATTGGTTTGGGCATGTTATGAGAAGGGATGAAAGACATGTTACTAGAAGAGTAATGGATATGGATGTTGAGGGCTGGAAAGTAAGAGGAAGACCGCAGAAAAGATGGATGGATTGTGTGCGGAATGATATGATTGTGAAGGGAGTGGATGAGGAGATGACGAGTGACAGGAAGGAATGGAAGAAAAGGACGCAATGCACCGTGCCCAAATAAATTGGGATAAGGGTAGGAGGATGATGATGATCTAAAAGAGACAAATATGTGGGTAGGTACACGTATTTAAGACATTTTCATTTAAAAATATATATATTTTTAATTTTTTATCGTTAATTAGTCACCGTAGCAGGCAGGTACCATGGGCAACAGCGACGCTTAACCACTGCTAAGGTCAAAATCGCTTGCACGCCGCGCCGTTACAACCATACGTTTAGTTCGTGTAGGGGCGATACGCGCGCACACCAATTTTGTTGCAAACTGGTTAAGCGTCGCTGTTGCCCATAGTACATACATACCTACTATCTATTCTATCGTACGAAATATACCTTCTAAGCAAGATCTGAGGCCGTATTACAAGCTCTTAAATCCTGCCAGGTTTATATTTTGCTGTAGTGACATCTCTTTCTCGTCGTATAGCAAATAGGAAAGTGTTTTTTATCCCTCGGGAACACTACTGTTTTCGGGATGAAAGGTACCCTATGTCCTTTTCTGTACCACTGGCAACGTTTATGCAAAATTTCATGATGATCGGTTTAAAAGTTTAGACGTGAAGGCGTAACAAAGAAACAAACGGACTTTCGCATTTATAATATTTGTAAATTTTCAATTTCAATTTTCATATTGTTACTTTCAGCTAAAGTGAGTGAATGGCGGGATTTCACAAAATTTATCCCGCTTGGTAACGCTGCGCTACTGTAAATAACTCACAGTATAATACAGGCTGTCCCAAAACTTTGCCACACGTAGGGAAAGTACCTTAAATATTTTATTAGGAAATTTTACTGTATTAAGACTTCATTTTGATTTTTAAAATAATTGGAACTGCATTCAAAGATTTTCGAAATATCACATGCCTTAAAAGGCATCGAACCCATCAAATAAGAAAAAAAGGGTTACTCATTAGGATTATTTTTTGGTAAGTAACACAGCATTTTAAACAAAAGAAAGACCAAGAAATTTAACATTTTAATTATTACGTATTGTATCAATTTGTATAGGAATGAATGCGATATTTAAAAAAACTTTGAATGCAGGTTCGCATTATTTTAAAATAAAACGAAGTTTTCTTTCACTACAATTTCCTATCTTCAATATTTAAGATACTTTCCCTCCATGTGGCAAAATTTCGGGACAAGTATCTAAGTTTTTGAAAAAACTTATATTTATGCATACTGTGTAATTACTTACTAATCTCGAAGGATAGAAAAAAACTTTTCCAGTAGACCGCTAGTTTTCTATAAGTTAGATCTAAGTTTAGATACTAGGTAACTAACTATTTTATTCGAATGAATCAACTACCTCGAGGTCAGTTTTCGCTCTAGTATATTTTCTAACAATACGATTACTATAAATACTAAAATACTTACAACTTTTTATTAGTTTTCGGGGACTTTCACTGCCCTAACAATTGATCATAGACTTAGCAAAGAATTAAGATTATTTTTGGACTGACAATCAAAGTCTAGGCACAGAATTTACTGTAATACACTCGACGTCAGAAAAATCGGGTTCGTGGATTAAACCCCTGGTGTCTTTTGCCCCCGTGGTGTTTGCCCCCGATTTTTTACTAAGAAATAAGTTAATAATATATACTTAGTAAAAATTCGGGGGCAAACACCACGGGGGCAAAAGACACCGGAGGCGTAATCCACGAACCCGAAAAATCGCACCTCTTCGAAAGTAAGTTTAGACTTGGCCACCTGCTATTGCTAGCTAACGTTCTATTGCGTAAATGTTGATATCTATTGAAAATACATTTAATGAGCTTTTAATTAATATTTGTTTGATTTAATTAACATAACAGTTACCATAGTTAAATGCTTTAAGCGTTATTGCTTGCGCCGCCATAAAAGGGAAATAAAAGGGGTAAATTCAGGAAATGCGGGTAAATTCGCTATCAAGATGATGGAGAAAGCACACTTTATTATAATTTCGGAAATAATCTTGAATACTGATGATTAAAAAAAAATGGCACCGATGGCACCACTTGGCCCTGAGACACAACAGTGAAATATTTTTTATTAAGGCGATTATTGCCCTAAAGTGGCGCCCGCATGCTAATTAAATTATTGCTCGCTAAGTACATAACGTACCGATAATTCACACGTACCGATTGAATCTAAGGTTCTATAGATTATTTACAATTAATATAACTTCTGTAAAATATAAGTAGGTAGTTTATTGTAGTAGTAGGCAAATGAGCCGAAAGTGTCCACTTTTTACTTTTTTGCGAGGGCACTCGCGTTAATGGTACCTATTACAGATCTTTTAATATTATAAAGGCGAAAGTCAGTTTGTTTGTTTGTTTGTTACGCCTTTACGTATTGACCCAACAGATCATCATGAAATTTTGCATACACGTTGTCAGGGGTACAGAAAAGGACATAGGACTTCATCCCGAAAAGAAGAACTGTTCCAGAGGGATAAAAAAAACTGTCCACGCAGACGAAGTCGCGGGCAACAACATAAAAGGGCTACGACATAAGGCCGGCCACACACACACGCAATCCCGTTACGGAATTCCGAACGAAATTTTGACAATGTATGAAAATTCCGTACGGAAAAATCCCGCATATGTGTGGCAGCCCATAGATTTTGTATGCAGTTGCTGCGTTCGGAATCACGTATGTACGGAATTCCGTAACGGGATTCCGTCTGTGTGTGGCCGGCCTAAAACGTTATTCGCTAGTGAATAATAACCCGAGAAAAAGCCCAAGAAAATAGCTATACTTAGCAAACTAGTTTCGAAAAGTGTAAGGACACACGAATACGTCTACGACATACGAATAGACATCAGACAGGGTATGACATAAGGAAAATGATGCATTTTCTGTATAACCTAATCGATATGCCATTTATTACTCGTTAGTTTGAGGAAAATACCATTGACGTGATGACGTGTGATGAAAATAATTGGAGGTATAAATGTTAAGATGTGAATAGCTCTCCAGTTATTATGTTTTTTTAATTTTTAGACTAGGTTTATGTAAAGGCAAATTACATCAAGCCAACCGTACTAAACTAAAACAAAGTAAATAGGTACCTACCTACTCATATTAGAAAAGGTAGGTACCTACTTAATTAACTTCTTACTTGAAGGTTTCCTTTTCAATACTTATTAGGATTTTCTCCCTTCTCTTCGCCTGTGTGGTCTAGAGACCAGATTCAGACTAATTCTAAATTATTTTTCAGAAAATTACGAAACCTTTTCTGGTTTTTAGCCGTATACAAAGAATAACATTTAAAAAAATACGCAAAAAAATTAATTACCACGTCTGTTTTAAATCTGTTATTATTCTAGAAAAGTTGTTTTTGACAAACCACGACAATGAGTTTTGCGGTTTCATGTTCATCTCATTGTTTTGTTTTTTTAACTAGATCTTGTGCTGATAGGTGACTGTTAAAATTTATTAAATTATTTTTAACATACGTAAATGTTTTAGCAAGATTGTATTTTACATCTAGTCCTTATTGTAAGATGAATTTTATTATGAGCCATGCCAAAAGTTTTAGATACTCTTTACTCAATAATTTGATACTGCCAAAGTATCAAATTATTGAAAGTATTGCGTTCGGGAGTAACCCCTTGGTTTTTAAAACATGGCTTATGCCATGCGTTATACTTATTTGTAATTGAATCAGGGGCTGTAAATTCCTTTGGCCGGCGCGGCGTCGAGCGCTCTTTACTACTTATTTTCGTTTGACATTGCAAAATCCAAAGATACGATTTAAATTTTTGGCAAAATCAGTATTTTTGAAATCGTTTGTTGGTCAGCGGTTGTGAGTCAGTCTCGGGTCAGCGATTTTGGAGTGCGATAAGAAGTTGTCACTCAAAACAATTCTTTTAATTTTGTTAAAACTTTTGGCATGCCCCTCGTAAGTATTGGTAGAATGTTAGTACTTATTGAAAACAAAAGTGAGATCGTGAGTTAAACAACAACGTAGGTAGGTACTACGTGCTTATTATAGAAAATACGTTTTTGTGATTAAAAAACCAACCGCAGCTACTTAGAGACGATCATTGAGAAAATAGAGTGATATTTTCTTTCGTTTTTCATATTTTAACAGTTTTTTTAATAGTTTTCTTCATCTTATGTTACTCATACTTAACTTAGGTTTCTTCTTATGCTAAAGGCATAAACGTGTTTACAGATATACTCACGCCTGTTTTCTATAAGGGTAGGCAGAGCCAATATGGATCGCCACCTGCTACGATCCTTGCACACTTCTTTCGCTTCATTCACATCCATCAATCGTTTCATACATGCCCTGCGGTTTTTGTCACTGCGTACACCAGCCTTATTATAATAACCTCTATTTGGTCCGCGTAGGTCTTTCAGAATACCTAGTTAATAGGTTAATTAACGGCAATGTCATCAATGTTGTTACATTTTTATTTTTTATTTATTTATTATCACAAAATTCACAGCACATAAATATTACGTTATAGCATTTCTTCCCTTCTCATATTTTATTTCCGTTTTTGTCTTCCATCCATCTCATACGCACATATTATTTTCCAGTTAATGCTTTTTTGGACGAACTATCGAGTAGGTACCTATGACTTAAAATTAGAGGTAAGATAGGTACTGTGATTAGAAGACTCGCCTGTAAAGCATCATTTTAATTTAAAGTGATCGCTTAACTGTAATAAAGCTTTTTTGCTTAATGTTTTTTCGGTTTAGGGGAATTTTGTAGTTTTTACTGAAAATATAATCTCAGTTTTAGAATCATTTTGCATAGGTAAGCCCGAGAAAGACAAATTGAATGAATAAAAGGAATTTACTTACAGAAATTGTTACTCAAAAACCTCCTAGTAGGTACTTCTAATTTGTAAGCTTTATTGGATTATCTTGGAAAATGCAATAAAATTAATATTTGAAATCTTAAAACATCCTTCAATAAAAAAAACTGTAGGTACCTAAGTATTTAACAAATAAACAAAGCTTTTAACATATTTCTTACTTTACACACAAAAATATAAACCTAGCCTATTTGACTTATAAGGAGGTTACTTAATTTTAGAAGATTCACTTGCCAGCTTGGTCAAATTTACTCACAATACTGTCAGAAAATTATATAATATTTTTATAAGTATACTACCAAAACATAAGCAGGATATACCAAACTTAGATGCCGTACGTCACACCAGCTCCTTACATAGATATTGTTGATGTCATGCCACTTTCTCCCGCCCCCGGAGAAAATGCTGATGCTGCTCAGATCCTTGAGAACCTTGGTGGTGGAAACACTGGTTGTGTAGTGTGTGTGTAATATTAATGTAGGTAAGTGTCTTAAGTGTTTTATTGTATACGTTTTTATACTTATTTTGAAGAACAAAATCATGCAAAACATTCGTAGTTTTGAATGAATGTGTTTTTCCATAAATTAATTATTCATTCATTTGCACCTGTAAACAACGATTTTGACAGTTTGCATTTATTAAATTGAATTGAATTCAGAGTCGGTTTCAACGAACAAACCAAGTTAAGTGCCTACTTTAAATATAAAAGCAAAATGTTGCTACTTGGATAAACCTACATTTGCTATTGTTATTAATACAGTTTCTACAGTTATTTTCAACCTTTCTGTCAATAATAACTAATAACAATACTATAAACTATGCTAATGTAACGCAAATCAAATAAAGAAATGCACTTTTTATGTCAACTTCATGGTGACCGAAAACTGTATCAATTATCACATTTGTGGTAGGTAATTGAACTTAAATAGTTTCTCATGGGAAAACTTCGAGTTGCAATTAACACAAACCATAAGTAAATTTCCTATTTTGTAACTTTGTGTTGCCAATTTTCAAAATATTAGAGTGTAATTTTGAAAAACCGTCTGTAGCATGTCAAGCAATTATAATTTTATTACTTAATTACAAAAGTAATATTTATTTGATCTGAAATCTTGTTAAAAAACACCAGAGTTATTTAAACTCACTCTCCGTTGCTTTGAGAAGTCAGGGTTTTCTGTGCTGTGGCTCCTGGTGGACACTGGGGTAGAAAAATCGATCTACGTCGGTGTCTACCGGTCGCACAGCGGTGACCAGGAGACAACTGAGCTCATTGAACACCTCATTGAGACGACGGACGCTGCACTTCAGCGATATCCAACGGCGGAGCTTGTTTTTCTGGGGGACTTCAACGCCCACCACAAGGAGTGGCTGTTCCCATACCAGAAAACTGACCATGCCGGGAGAGAGGCGCGAAGGTTCGCCTTAGCGCTAGATCTCACTCAGCTGGTGGATCAAGCAACGCGGATACCAGATATCGCTGACCATACACCCAACTGCCTCGACTTGCTGCTGACAACTGATCCACACAGACATTCGGTATCGGTCTCAGCTCCCCTAGGTACATCCGATCACTGTGTGGTGAAATCCGTATCGAACCACTCGCCTCCGGATGACAGTCCAAATGGCACGAGACGAGTTTGGCGTTACGAGTCGGCAGATTGGGACGAGATGCGTACCTTCTTTGCATCTTACCCGTGGCGACAAGTATGCTTCTCTTCAGGAGACCCCTCCTGCTCTGCTGATGTGGTTGCTGATGTGATTCGGCAGGGAATGGAATATTTCATTCCATTCTCCGACATACCGCTCGATCACAAAGCCCGACCATGGTACAATGCAGACTGTGCTCGTGCTGAAGCTCGTAAGCAGTCTGCATACCAGGCCTGGGTGCAAGCTCGCGATCGCAAGGTTCGAGTGCGAAGAGTCCGCGCCAAAAAGAGATCATTTAATTTAGCCGCAAAATCTTGCAAAAGGGTGTTGCGTAAAGCTAGGTTCGACCATGTCAGCCGCATAGGGGCGAAACTCGCATCCTATCCACCGGGTAGTAAGCGATTCTGGTCCTTGTCGAAGTCGGTCGAATCTAACTTCTGCCGTCCCACATTGCCTCCCATGCAGAAGCCCGATGGGACGCTGGCTCACTCCGCAGTTGAGAAGGCGAATCTATTTGCCACTCTGTTTGCGAGTAATTCGCGTCTGGATACTGGCTCTACACAACCACCAACCCTACCTCGCTGTAATTCTTCGATGCAGGAGATTACAATACACAACAAAGAGGTCCGTAGAGTCCTACTTAATCTAGACGTGAATAAGGCCAGTGGTCCTGATGGCATACCAGCAAGAGTGCTGAGGTGTTGTGCACCTGAGTTGTCACCTGTACTGACACGTCTGTACCGCCTTTCCCTTCTGTCCAAAACCGTACCGAAGTCTTGGAAGCTTGCCAATGTGCAACCAGTACCTAAAAAGGGTAGTCGTGCCGACCCTGCCAATTACCGACCAATCGCCATCACTTCCATACTGTGTAAAGTTATGGAGAGAGTACTGAACGGTAAGCTGCTCACTTACCTAGAGGATAACGATCTCCTCAGTGATCGTCAATATGGCTTTCGCCGAGGTCGATCAACTGGGGATCTTCTTGTGTATGTGACGCACTGCTGGGGCGAGGCCATTGAGAAACACGGCGAAGCACTTGCTGTTTCGCTTGACATCTCAAAGGCTTTTGACAGGGTTTGGCACGCAAGTCTGCTGAGCAAGCTTCCAGCGTACGGAATCCCTGCTGGCTTTTGTAGCTGGGTAGCCGACTTCTTGAGTGAACGGTCGATCAGAGTAGTCATTGACGGCTGCTCCTCTGACCTCATGGCGATTGATGCCGGAGTTCCTCAGGGGTCGGTGCTCTCTGCGACGCTTTTCCTGCGGAGAGATATCTGTCCAGCGCGAATACCGGTGGAGATGAGGTAAAAATAATGAGAGAGGCCATGATTGAGCGATTGAACTTGACGTTAAGTCTCGTCTCCCAATGGGGTGATAAAAATCTCGTCAGCTTCAATGCCTCTAAAACGCAGGCATGTCTGTTCACCGCGAAAAGGAGTCCATTTACCTCAACTCCTACTTTCCGTACATCTATTCAAGTAACCGATTCTCTCCAGCTTCTTGGCATGGAGTTATCTTCTGATCTCAACTTCGGCACCTCCATCGAGTCCAAGGCTCAAACTGCAGCTAGGAAGCTGAGCGTCCTAAATAAAGTCAAGCGGTACTTTACGCCTGGGCAGCTTTTAACTCTCTATAAAGCTCAAGTCCGGTCTTGCATGGAGTACTGCTGCCACCTATGGGATGGCTCGGCGAAATATCAACTTGCTGCACTGGACTCGGTGGAACGCAGAGCCAAGAGATTAATAGGCGATGAAGAACTGGTAGCAGCTAAGCTTAACAGTTTAGCTCACCGCCGAAAAGTTGCTTGCCTATCGGTCTTTTATAGATTGTACTTCGGTGAGTGTGCTCAAGAACTGCATGAACTCATTCCACCTTCTCCTTTCTACCATCGGACATCTAGACGCACTGCAGGTTACCACCCGTTCTTAGTTGATATACCTTTTCTGCGTACCAAACGCTACTCATCATCTTTCATAATGCGCACAGCTATGGAATGGAATTCCCTGCCGGCGTCTGTGTTTCCGAGCGCATACAACCTGACTCTATTCAAGGCCAGAGTGAATAAGCACCTTCTGGGCAAGCTCGCTCCATCGTAGACCCTGTCTTTGCTTTCTGGGCAAGACTGGGGTCAAGAGCAAACCCATTAAAAATAAAAAAAAAAAAAAAAAAAAAAAAAAAACAATTACTGAAGAGGTTAAACGAACAGAAGCAAGCATTATGAATTAAAGAAGAATATGCCAAGGCGGGTGATTCTTGATAAAGGGGCTAAAGCTAGGGTTTCCTAGGATGACAGTGCCGTCATATTACGGCCGTAATATAGCGTTGTTGAATATTGTCTATGTAAACAATATGGCGACATCGTAACGTCAGAAACCGCGCCCTATTGTTTACATAAACAACGTTCTACGCCGCTAAATTACGGTCGTAATATGATGGCACCGTCATCCTAGGCATTCCTAGGAAACCCTGGCTTAAGCATAGGAATAGCATGAGACAAATTACCATTATTATTTCAAGTCAAGTCAAATTAAAATCATACTCTTCTTTCAGCCTTGTGAACAACCATGAAAATCTTAAATGTAACAAAGATAACAACTGTGTTATATTTTTGTGTAACTTTTTGTACTGGAATAAACACGAGACGTTTACACAACGATGAAGACTTGCAAAAGGACACGTAAGTACCTTCTACTGAAGATTTTAACTTGGCTATAATTCTTGACCCTGTAATAAAAATACGCACTTTTTTATTGAAACCAAACGACATCAGCCGTGCTATTCTGAAACGAAACTCGCAAGTCACCACACTTCGCATGAGTTTGATATTGGAAATTAGATAATTGTAGGTTACTTTATCAATTGAAAATTAAAATTAGATAACTACCTACAGAAGCTACCTATAATCTCTGGCAATTAACTAATTGGTCTATTATTATGGTATCTCATTTCTAATAACAAACTCGTGAGAAGAGAAGTGAGGTGACCTTCGAAGTGAGCTGCGAGTTTCATTTTAGAATAGCACAACAGGAAAAAGAAGTAGAGCTATCACTTTTCATTCATTCCTGACTCCTGTAGTGAGGAATATAAAATTTTATCAGCTATCTATCTAGGATCTCATCTTGTACAAAACTTTTCGCTGTAGATAAAATAGTTTTCAGATTTTGCATTATTTCATTCACACCTTTATTTTGTGACTAGCAGTCACCCGCGGTTTCACCCGCGTGGTTCCCGTTTCCGTAAGAATATCGGGATAAAAAGTATCCTATTTTTTAATCTAGGCTATCTACTATCTGTGTGCCAAATTTCAACCGAATCCATTCAGTAGTTTTTGCGTGATTGAGGAACAAACATCCAAACATCTAAACATCCAAACCCACAAACTTTTACATTTATAATATTAGTAGGATTTGTCAATATAAGTATTTTAATTTTAAACCTGGTTTAAGCAGTTAGCAAAGTATTTGCCATTTTTGAAGTGTAACTCTTAAAACTCTTTTTATACAGCTCCAACATAACATCTCGGAAATCTGGACAAATTAGGTTCGAAGATTCAGGAATCTCAGAAACTGGAGGACCATACCTTGAGACTTCAAACCATAGATTTAAATTCGAAGATGATGTAATTAACTATGAAGACAATAATCCTGGAGATGATGCCATCAACTATGAAGATAACAACTCTGGTCGTATTACATTTCTAGATGATAATAAAATAGACTTTGATAGACCAGTAAATAATAATAATAATGATATCAAAGTAGAAAGTTCTGGTACAAAGAAGAAGAGAAGAAGACGTAGACCCAGGGCTCAGCGGCCTCCAAACGGAGTAGGTCCTTTTCCACCTGGCCCACAGTATCCTGCTGGACTAGCTCCTGTAGGTTCTTACCCTGGAATGCCAGGTGCGGTGCCTCCTTATCCAGGCATACCACGCCCGATACCGCCTTATCTAGGCATACAAGGAACGCCGCTTCCTTATCCAGGCATTCCAGGCGCGATACCGCCTTATCCAGGCGTTCAAGGAACGGTGCCTCCTTATTCAGGTGTACCAGGAGCAGCACCTCCTTATCCAGGATTTGTACCTGGAGGAAACCATGGACAGTATTATAGTGAGTAACTCCTCTTGTTTTTATTAAAATACCTACATTTAAGTTTTTGGATGCTTCGGTGTTGTAAGAGCTGTTTGTCTTTGCATCAAAAAAATCAATGACTAGGTAGTCATTGATTTTTTGATGCAAAGAATCATCAGATAAAAGATAATCTTGCCTACCTGAGGCAAGATTATCTTTTATCTGATGATTTTTATATTTGTAACATAGCTAATTTAAAGGGGTAGGCGTTTTCGATGTTTGAATATCAGGGCCCTATTCAATAAAACTTACAATCCTACAAATTTGTCAATAAGTGACATATTTGTCAAGTTGTATGACAAGTGCTGTTCAATATACCTTACAATTTTGTAAGAATTTTACAAGTAAAAATCTTACAAATATTACAATTATAAGTGCTGTTCAATAAACATTTACATATGTAGAAAACGCCTGTAGATTTCGATGACAATATTGTATCTACAAATTTGTAGTTGTAATTTACAAATTACATAAATTGTAAATTGTTGCTGTCCATCAGCCATTTTTATGTCCCCACTGCTGGGGCACAGGCCTTTCTTATGGTGGAGGACGGGCCATAATCCACCACGCGGGCCCAATGCGGATTGGTGGGTGTTAATGACTGCCAATGCAGCCGGGACCAACGGCTTAACGTGCCTTCCGAAGCACGGAGGAGCTCGAAATAAGAAGTGTTTGGTAACCCATCCCATGACCGACCCTTGCGAACGTTGCTTAACCTCCGCAATCGGTGGGCCAGGCGCGAAACCACTGCGCCACTGAGCTCCTCGAAATTTTTGTTGAAGAGTCTTAATTAACGAGGATAGATTTCAAAAATCTTAGAATTTTAAAATAATCGATAGTTGCCTTATTTACCCTAAACTTATCATTAAATGTGAAATCAGTCACATCAAAAGAATAAAATATTGTGCTTTGAAATACTTTTCTTTGTTGTTCGATTAGCACGATTTCATCGTTATCACTCCTCTCACTACTGGATTTTGGTAAAATAGCAGCTAAAACAAAAAAAAATGCCGAGTTATAAAATTTTACCGAGGGTGAGGTCACCTGTCAGAAATGTATTACAATTCTACAAATAAGTAAACTTGTAAATACAATTACGCGTTCAATAAAGCAGTTTTTCCTACAAATTTGTAAATTGTCACCTGTAACAGGAAAATGTTTATTGAACAGAAATATGTAAAATTGTAAGTACAATTCGACAAATATGTAAATTTTCCACCATTACAAATTTGTATCTTGTATTTTTTATTGAACAGAAATTTGTAAAATTGTCACCTGTCACCTGTAATTGTAAATTGTAAATTGTAAGTTTTATTGAATAGGGCCCAGGTAGACGTATTTATAACACTAAATCGATTTAAGTTTTAATAAATATTTTGTTGCTAAGGTCTTTATACTTAACTAGTGTAGGGGGTGGGAAATGCGTTTTGGGTTGGTAGTGAGTCAGAAATATTCGTGATCAGCCAGTGTCTATTATAGTGCTTCTTCTTGCAGGAGGCCTATTATGTTTAACTGTGGGCTTCGTGCTACTGCGCTGATGAAGTTTCTATAGGCGCTATTCTTAATCACCTTTAAGCTTGTTTTGAGTTCTTTTGAGATTTTTAGATGTATGTCCTAAATAATCTCTAAAACATTTAAATAAGTTAAAAAATACTCGTCTAGTCTTTATACGGGAATTGAATCTGCTGCCTTTGTTTGCCCAGAACTGCTTATTCCTGCAGGCTTATAACGTAACAACAATTGCGATAAGCGGACGATCTTCGTCCCACTCCGTGACACAATAATTTATCAACTCACAAATAAGTTTCAATATCAAGTAAATTGAACGAAGAGCCTCCGATTATCGCGATTCTTTTTACGTAATAGGCCCGCTAGAACCTATGGACTTAAAATGGTTGGAAGATTTAACTAACAGCCTTCTTTCTACACAACGGTACCCAAAACAGTCTACAAAATACTGACAAGTTTCTTCACCTTGCAGGACCTCCACGCCGACCAAAGCCTTCATTTGCCTCCGAAGCCCTAACCACGGTTACTGGAGCTCTATCGTCCATTGCTCAATACGACGACTACCAGTGCGTCCCGCGACTGCTATGCGAGGCTGCGGGGGGCGGAGCCCTAGGCTCTTCGGGGGTGCTCCAGTCGGTTGCTGGACTACAGCCTTTGCTTACGTAAGTCTTATTTATAACACTTTACAAGAAGGAAATTCATAAGCACCATTGATAAATATGTCAGCATAAAACCAATCCAAATAAATGAATATTATTATTATTAAAAAAACATTTGATGCGCACCACAGTTTTAAAAGTTCTTGCAAATAATTTCAAAAACAGCAGATCGTTTGCGTTCTAAGGCAGCCATTACACGCTCATGTAAGCGTCATGCAATTCCATCAGTCATGAATTACGTTTACTGTGATTGACAAAATAACCTACCGTGTAATGTAGTGACTGATGGTTGCATGAAGTTGATTTCTTCTTTCCATCAGTCAGTCAGTCAGTCAAACGTAATTCATGACTGATGGAATTTGACTGACGCTTGCATGAGCATGTAATGGTCGCCTTACGGTTTTAAGTTTAAACAAATTTTAGTTTACTAATATACTTACCTATCCTAACTTTTAATTTGTAAAGGTTTCTCAATATTTACTTCTAGAGTTGTGTATATTTCATCAACCAGTGAATATTCTTTATAAATTCAAATTATCGTCGATCCAGATTAAAGTGTGATAGCGTTTAACTAACCTAAAAACCTGTTACAGACTACTCGCAGCCTACAACGGCATCAGCAGCTCCCCACTCTTCGTCTTCGGCCGCGCCGTCTTCCTCGGCATGACCGCCAAAGGCAACACCGCCTCCTGCCGCTACGCCTACCCTCAATGCCCCACTGACCCTGAGCAACTGGTCCACTACCTCAACAACCATAACGGTGGCTTCTTCCGATTCTTCAACACCCCTCAACAAAACCCACAGAACCTAGACCAGTTCTACCAACAACTCTCTTTGCAAGGACAATATGGTCATCAAAACCAAAACTTCGTGAATCCTAACAATCCTTACCCTTTTGCCCAAAACCAACAGCCAGACCAATTATATCAACAGGGACAGCACCAGCAGAATCTTCAAAATTATGCCCCTGATCCACAATCAAATCAACAAGGCTATGGATTCCAACAGTTCCCAAATGGAAATCAAAATTTTGATCCACAATCAAATCAACAAGGCTATGGATTCCAACAGTTTCCAAGTGGAAACCAAAATTACCGACTTTACCGACCTCAAGTCAATCAATATCCACAACAAAACCAAGGCTTGCAAAATCAACAGTTCCAAAACTTACAACCAAATCTTTCTCAAAATAACGGTTATGGTTACTACCAAAATTACGGTGAGAAGTATCCTTACAGTAACAAATATGGCTTAAATAACATTAAATATAAAGACAATGGAAGCGCTAAAAATGAAATACAAAGACGTATTCAAAACAAACCGAAATATGAAGCAACGTATGATTCAAATATTGAAAATGATGATTCAGATCAGAGTTTCAAATTCCCTGATGATTACAGAAAAGGAGAAGATGATGTAAACAGTACTAGAGATGGTAAAGCTCTGAAATTTCCAGAAGAAAATGTTAATACTAATCCTAACGATATCATGAATAATAGGAAAGTGAAAGCAATAACTTTTCCAAAACAGTATAACGCACAAGACGATAATATTGTATATTCAAATAAAATAACAAATGATTATTTAAGTTTTCCAAATATTGATGTAAGAGATACAGCTCTAAATGATTATATCAAATATTATAACTATTATCATGGCAATCCTGTTAACACAAATGAGCACAAATATAACAATGTTAATCGGGAAGAAGGTGTTGAAACAGTTTATATTGTGAGGGGTAATGGAGATCCAAATAATCCGGAAATTGTGAAAATTCGCCCGGGGGAACAAGTGAAATTGTGAAGTGTATATGAAAAACCTGGTATTTGCGTATCTATGTTAAAGTAATAATTAATTTAGTTTGTGATATCAAATCACAATTTTTAAATAAATATGAAGATTTTTATAAATAGCGGAGGAGGTTGAGAATGAATGAAATTAACTGGATTTTAAATTTTACTTTTTTATGAATAACACATTTTTTTCATATATGTCTGCATTTTTTTATAAATACTCGATTATTTGTTAGTAATACAATTTTAACTTATTTATACAATTTTAAATGTTTGTTAATAAAAAATATTAATGTTTTATTTAGGTAGGTAATTTATTTTTACCATACCTACTATTATTTAAGGCCCCTATACAGGGTGTTTGGTAATAGCCATATAAAGCCGAATATGGTAGATAGGAACCAGCAAACTGAACAACTTTTACTAAAAAAATCTGCTGTTTCATACATTTTGATATTTTCGTTATTAATTTTTGTATGAAATAGCTGATTTTTTTATTCGCGATTTCAGAGTTGGCCCTTTAGTAAAAGTTTTTCAGTTTGATGGTCCCTATCTACCACATTCAGCTTTATAAGGCTATTACCAAACATCCTGTATACCTGAAAGAGGCGCCCTCATCTTAATATGGCTAAGATATTTCACATGTACATATTGAAGCTGGTTCCCTATGTATTTGCATAAAATTTTAAGGCATAATATGTCATAGCATAATATGATTTCGATGTTTACGCATAACATAGTCATAACAGCTTATGCATAATTTTTTTAGGCATAACTAATTTAGGCATAATCATGTTTAAGAATAATATTCTTTAGCATAAATTTAAACACGCATAATGTTATTAACGCATATTTTTATAAACAAATAAATGAATACACTCCGAAACTTGCACATTTAAAAGCTATTGCTAAAAATTTACGCTTGAAATAAATATAAATATTGTTAGTCTTACGCATGGCTAGGAGTATGTATTTACAATGCCAAAGTTGAAAAGACCGAATTTTACAAGATCCATGGACGAAACACCGAAAATCAAATGGTCGAATGGTTGTTTGGACTTACGTTTAAAATCACGAAAGGACATTTGAACTAAAATACTAAATTCGAAAGCTTAAAAAAATTTAAGGTTAATTGAGAGTTACATGCCAGCAGGTCGGTTCTGGCACTTCGCCGGCCGCTGCCGCGGCACGCTCGCTTCGCTCGCTCGGCTCGTGCGTTGTAGGTCGCAATGAAACTTAACCTCCTCCTCACTTGCTACGCTCGCTCGTCGTCGCACCTAATACACCTAAACAGACTTTCGGGATTTTGAATTATAGGCATTTTAATTTTCGGCACTGTAATACATACCCCTTTTGCAAGAAAATAAGTAATTGCGTAAAAATATTTATTCTGATTGTTTTTGATTTTTATGTCTAAATAATATTAGACGAATAGACAATATGCCTAATAACACTATGCGAAAACAAATTAGTCTAAATGATTATTATGTTTAAATAAATAGTATGCCAAAAAACAATTATGCCAAAGTATTATTATGACAACAAAAATTATGCCAAATCTGTTATGCCAAATCAAATTAGGTATAAAACCATTATGCGAAAACAAGGGATCCCATTGAAGCTATGGTTCTATAGTTTATTAACAAACAATAACCTCAGTAAAATATAGTTTCGTTGTATTAGTAGTGGGCAAAAGAGCAAAAAGGAGCCACTTTTAGGCACTTTTGCCCACTTCTATACAACGAAACTATATTTTACTGAGGTTATTGTTCGTAAATGAACTATAGAACCTTCTTCAATCCAAGTATTTGAATTTTCGATACATTATGTACATAGCGAGCAATAAAATTCAATAAGATGAGGGCGCCACTTGATGTATATAGTCGCCTTAATGGTGTTTTTAACTACAATGTCCGCTAGGATCATACATTGTGGTAAAGTTCAAATTCGAGTTCAATTACTAATAAAGTAACGGTCTTTACAATTTACTTTTACACTAAAGGACGTTCACCGAATAAAATATCATGAGCCATTTAGCACTACCGACACGATCGTAATACGATCGAAGATTATTTTTTTACAAGGTAAGGTAGTCAACATCGACTAGAGAAGATTCGCTGACACTCAAAAACGCTTTTTAATGCCAAACATTAAGTTTGTAGGTAGATTATTTTATAAAAGGCACATAACACTAAAAAGTATAAAAACAAAGTCGCTTCCCGCTTTCTGTCCCTATTTGTGCTTAGATCTTTAAAACTACGCAACGGATTTGGATGCGTTTTTTTTAATGGATAGAGTGATTCAAGAGGAAGGTTTTGACACCATGGCCCTATGGCTGCTATCAGCCATGGTGTCAAATTCTACACTACACCGAAGCAAAGCGAGGGCTGCTGCTTGCTGGTATACCTATTTTTCTTAAAGCCGTGAACATAAAGTCTACGACTTGACAGTGCTACATGCTACAATGCTACAGAATAAAATCACACAAAATTTCATTCGATATTTTTTTTCTCTCCATTACACTATTTTTATAATGAGCTTTTACAATGGGGGCTTGGAGTGGTTGATTCGTCCACGAATGGGGGCTTTTCCAAATGACTAAAAACTGTAAGCTCGATAGATAGTGTTGATAAAAAGGCAAATGTCAACTATAGAAAACATAGGGAAAAGAAAATTTTCAAGCCAATTTTGACAGTTCACTTGTCCGTCATCAACGCCATCAACGCCGTCTAGTGAGGCAAATAGTTACTATATTTATTTTAATGTCACTTTGAAAAGCTCTCATTGCTTGGGTGTAGAAAATTTCTATTTATTATGATTAAGAGTATATACCTATGTCACAAAATTATTACTACCCTTTGTACTAAGTACTCTACCTAGTGACACCTACCATAAGTAAGGCACGCTAAGACGCTTGAAATGTATCTAGAGAATCGTATATTGTAAAGGCATTCATTGCCAGCTCGTTCATGACATTATGCCGCTTTTGGGAAAAGCAAGAGTTTTCTTGAGTGGCGCGCCGCGCAGCCTTGAACCTACGCCCCGCGCGCATGCGCACTAGACGGTCGGAGGTTGGGTACTTGTACTATTATGTATTCTGTGGTTGGGTCATACATTTATTTATTTGGTTTTATTTTAACCATAAAAAAATTAAGGGAATAATGATGGATGTAATTTTTTTTGGTACCTATCATCTTTAAGTTTGGGCAACATTTGAAAGTCCATCGACAATAGTTTCGTTTTTATCAGAATACACGCTAAAAACGTTATTCGTCTCCAAGTTATTAGCTGTTAAAATTTAAATAACAGGCTAAAAATGATGGATATAACGGCGAAAAACACGTTAGTACTATTATATATTCTGTGGAAAAACTGCAAAAAAATAAAGGTCCTATAGGTTGGAACATAAAAATTAAACTCGAAATTGACAATGATTATTTTCTTGTACCTACACACTTCAAATGCCAAATCAGTTTATTAAGGTGCTCCCTCACCGGGAGCATTCACATGTACTGTAACATTATAGATTCGTCTTTGAGCATTACATTACAATAATACCTCCCTGACTGACGAGCATTCGCTCGGTTCTCCTCCTTCACTGATGTAATGCTCAAATCTGTAACGTTACATCACACGCGAATGCTCTCGTTGAGGGAGCACCTTTAAGATAATGTTTACTATTACATATTTGTAAAGGAGACGCATAAAGAATTTGGCCAAATCGGTATTAATTAATTATTATAATGTAATATGCCTATCTGTATTTATGGATTTGGATAGTTGTCTACTTTTTGTATATGACAATTTTTCATTCTATTTAAAAACCACCGCGTACAGCGGCCTTTATGTAAAATTATTAAATATTTTTGGAAGCAGTTTCGATGGCAGTGTTCCGCGTAGAATGAACGAGGAGTTGCGCGGGCGCATATAATTGGAAGGTCACGGCTCTACAAGTTTCCAGTTTGAATGTCAACAAACGAAATGCCTTAAAAAATAGTTTTTTTCCAAAAATGCAAAATTTAAAGATGATGGCGCCACTTGAGGAATATAGTCGCCTTAAGGGGCTATGTAAAAAATAAAGCGTAAAGCGAGAAAGCAACGAGTAAACGTCTCGCGCCAGAGCGAGACCGATTTGGCAGATTAGGCGATAATCACGAGATCAATATTCGTAGTAAATAAAGATAGCGATTCAAGAGAAATACTTCTACAAGATTATGAATATTGATGATACACATTATTTAAAGCAATCTCGGCTTGAATACCAAATGGACTAAGAGCTAGCTCGGAAATAGGTGGTCAATTTACAGAGCAACGAAATCCCTCTTGTTAATTTGCCATACTATCATTATTAACAGATCCGGGCACCTCGCAGATTTTCAGTGGTGGGGGTGGGAGTGGTTGAGCAACAAAGGGGCTGAAAATCAATTGAAGGTATACAATTTACAGAGCTCTGGATTTGGTGTGGTATAATAGCAAGCCAATCATGTGTCTAAATCGAATATAACATAAAGCCAGGAATTTTGACTGACGGAAAAGTAGTGCCAGGTGGCATCAAAATGCGCGAAAAAGTGGTAAAGTTTGATGCCGCCTGGCACTGCTTTTCCACCAGTCAAAATTCATGGCAATGTACCACACCAAATACAGAGCTCTGTAAATTGTATACCTTCAATCGCTTTTCAGCCCCTTTGTTGCTCATACACTCCCACCCCCACCACTGAAAATCGGCGAAGTGGCGAATAATAATTTCACAAGAGAGAAATAATTTAATAAAAAGAAGTTGGCAAAATGGAGCATGAATTTCGTAGTAACCCCTCAAGCTCACGTGCTCACTAGACATGAGAAAAAAAACGCTTTATAATGAATACTAGTTATTTTACATGAATTTCGTTTCATAATGATACAATAAAAAGTTAGACGATACCTAGAAAAAGTAAGGGGGTTGCTTAGGCAACAGACTTGTGTTTAATCTTTATTAAAACTTATTACAGTACTTTCCCACAGCTTTGCTTTTGTTTCTTCAATCTTTTAAAAAATATGTCTCAAAAATGTTTGTATTAAGTACTTACTTATTATTTATACTTGCAGCAAACAATTTCAAATTTATTCACTAATTTTCAAATTTACTTCGGCTTTGCGAACGAAATTCATCATACTCGTTGTAATTGAGTTCGTATATTTCTGATTTTATTCATAAACAACTTCTCATATTTTTTAACAGTTTAGTGCCTATTCAAAGTTGTTTTGATTTAAAAATGAGATAGGTGTTAATTTATATCTTTCAACTTTTTCCTTACTAATAATCCGAATTTTATTGTTTGTTAAGCCTTCACGTCCTAACTACTGCACCGAACATAATTTTGCATACATGTTGTCAGGGGTACAGAGAAGGACAAAGGGTACCTTTTACCCCTTAAAAAGAACTGTCCCCGAAGGATAGCAAAATAGCACCACGCAGACGAAGTCGCGTGCAGTCGCTAGTATACTTTTATAAAAAGCTTTAGGTCACTGTTTCCGAGAATCCCATTGCGCAGTGTGATGCTTGACATTTCATGTCATTTATCAACCAATGTTTTGAATGCAAACGGCCATTTTGCGGAATCATCTAAAGGCGCCGTCACACGTGACTGTACTAGTAAAGTGACCGTTGACTGATGCTCAGGCGCATATCCTAAACAGATGTTAAGAGAATTAATATGATAGAAAAAATACTAGAAAAAATTGACTCACCCGTAGCAGCTCAGACAGAATTATGCTACGGGTGAGTCGATTTTTTCTAATATTCTTTCAATTATATTAATTCTCTTAATATAAAAATAGCATTGTGAATGCCTAAAATCAAAGTTTTCAATAATAAACAGATGTGTTACGTTGTATCGAATGATTCTATGCACGTCAAAACTTGGCTTTATTGTGGAACCACAGAATACATAATAGTACAAGGGTGGAACTTGAAGATTTGTATACTTCGAATAAAATTTTCCAATAAAGTAATTAGTTAGGCACCTTTAAACAATTATTTTTGACTTGTTCATAATTAAAATGTAAATAATAAATGAACATTAAATAATTTTCCCCAAAAGTTTTTGTTCATACACAACAAACTGCTGAATTCAAGTTTTTCAGGAAAATTATAATTTTCGGAAATAATAGGATAAGAAGAAATTGTTTTTGTTTTTCTATAATATTATGACTTTGTAGTCATAATATTATAGAAAAACAAAACCCATTCCATACTCGAACCTGGGACCCCTGCAACTCCGGTCGTCAAGCGAAGAAAGTAAAGAAAACTCACTCACATTATTAGAACTTTGGTCGGATTCGCAAAATAAGGATACAGTCTAAAAGAAAAGTTTTTTTTTTAATAAACTAGATTTAACTAGTTTGACAGCGCTGGACGAAATTTCTATAGTAAAAATTATCGTAATTATTGAAACAAAAAAACGTAAATTGATGTGCCAACCAATAATAAACCTATTATCTTGAAACTATAATAAAAATAAACTTTAACTAGCTCTCTAGTTTTGTGATTGACAGTTTTTCAAAATAAGAAATAATTTATTTATTAATTAAAAACGATAAAATTGACAATACTTTCAATAATTTGTACTATGAAAATTGCTTTCAGCGTTCTACGGCCTCTTGAAGATTAGCAAAGGGCTTGGCTACCGCACTAAGTTAGTTGCTTTATCCAAAACTTATTTTAAATGTGAAGTACTCGCGCAGTCTTTTTACAATCAAATTAAAATCAAGATATTTTTGTTTTACTTAACTGGACCAAAAATTTTTCTTCGAGATCAAATATTTCAAGAAAAGACGTTCAGATATTATTTAAGCTGCTGCACCCTAGGAAAATGCAGCCCGTCAGGGAAAAGTTCGAATCCACAGTCCTTTTCAACTAAGCACCGTTTGTACTAGTGAAAGTGGAAACTGGAAGGAAGGACACAGCAGTGCGTCCCGAGCTAACGACGCGAGCGCACGCGTCACGCGCCACGACAACTCGATCGCGAAGTGTGCAAAAACTATACAAAACAGCTGATTTAAGTATGTCAGTTTATTATATTACATAAGTTTTAAAAATAATGTGCTGTGCGATTTTTAATACAACGGTTTTTTAACGATTTTTAAGTGTCCCTTTTCAAGTGATTGTGTTTTGAAAAAGTCTTTGAAAAGTCCTTCGGTTTATGCGTTTATGTCCTACGCATGTTGAATAATGCTTACTTTTATATGGTATCCATTCAAGGTTCTATTATTTCCATATTCCTAATAAGTATTACTAAAACGCAACAACAAGTTAGATTTAATTAAACAACATAAGGATCTTAACAATACGTGCAGAAGATAACAGTTACTAAAAGATTTAAAGAGATTTATCATCTTATTTTTTTTAATATTCCAGGCTTTTTCGAACTTTTCATTTTTTCATGTTTTATCATTGTGGGTTTTTTAGTAGTTAGATTAAAACTATTTTCTAATAGTCTTTTGTCTAATATAGTGTTGGTTTATCTGCTTTATCTTTGTTATCTTCAAGTTACGCACTTATCTTTAGTGGGTCCTTAAAACTATACGTGGCTATCTATTATGCTAATATCTTACACAAGTTATAAATTAAACAGGTACACAATTTGTAAAGACCAGTAGGTGTTAATATTTCAGGGCCCTGTTTCATAAACATTACAGTAGTATATTACCGCAATCGTTTGGTGTTCATTGCGTCGCCAATTTGAAACCAGATAATACACTATTCACACACTGCAATGTACTGCGAATTAACGTAGTAAATTACAAATTGTTATGTTTATGAAATAGGCCTCAGGTAGAATAAATATTATGAAGTTGGTTGAAGATAATAATTAGCCTTGAATCACATTGTTTTTTTATTCCTATGAAACATCATGAAGCAGCACTGAAAAGTTGATGTAAAGCAAAAATTATGAACTTACGTAACAAAAACAATGAACTTCATTTTTTTGAATTTTCTGATGGTTTTTCGTTTCAGTAGGTATAGTTGTGGTTTTTTTGTTGTCACAATATAACAGAATAGAATATATAACTGGTGGTACTACATAATATGACAATTTAAAAAATGAATATCAATTTAATAGAGATTTTTTTCATCATTAGAATTTTTTGCTTTTATTTACGTTTTGCATATACTTACACAATAGTTTTCATGTAAAGATAAAGTTTGAAAACTTTAGTTTTAAAACGTTTATATACTTTACATAGTTTAACAATATTTGCTAGCAATATTTACCACCATTTTCCACCGTTGTCTCTGATTTCCATAATACAAGTGCTTTAACTACTTACTTTGGAATCAGAGCAAAGTTTGTGATGTTGTCTAATGTGTATAAGTAATAAAAACATAAATGGTACTTACTAGATAGGCGTTACACAGGCGTAGCGTACAGTTTTTCAGGGGGGCTCGAGGCCTGTTTAGCTGGTAGTGATGCCTGCTCTCGATCACCCCATCTGGTCAGTTCACCTGAGTGGGTAACCTTATGGGGAGATCGGGAGGAGGCTCTCTCCCTCTCCCCCTCTGGGGAGAGGTTAGAACCCCCCAGATCCCCTGCCGAACCTACTATTCAGGCTCGACGAGGGACCCGAGGGCGGTGAGAGACAGACCAGGAGTGGCTTCCTGCTAACTTACCGAGCCCAGCATGCTAGGTATGGTATACGTAAAGACTGTATTTGCTCTCACTATAAAAGGGGGGGGGGGGAGGGGGTCGAGGCCAGCTTTTTGGAAGGGTCGCTATGTTAAAAAACGCTTGACAGAAAAAGGGATTTTAATAAGTATGTCTTTATTTTGGGGGACAACCCCCCGTCCCCGTCCCCCGTCTCCCCACTCGCTACGCCCCTGGTAGAATATATTACTTACTATAAGCGTACTATAAGTAGTACCTATAGTACCATTGAGGCGTATCTTGACAAGTTCTCGCGGCGGACGTCTTGTTATTTACTATGCAGAGGTCGGGGCGACACGGTTTAATTTTGATAGTTGCTCTCCGTGAAATTGTTGACACATGCTGCCAAAATTCAATTAGTAAAATGTCTTATCTTACTAAAATTATCAACACTACGATTATACTGAGGAAAATGTCCGAAACTATTCATCCAATGATTAAAATTATTTTACCGATAGGAAGCTAGATATGGAAGCTTAATACATAAATAATATTTATTGACACTCTTCCCTGAATTTATACGCTATAGTGTTTTACAACCGGGTTTGTCACGGGAAACGAAAGAAGTGCCTTTGTAGCGCGATATCTAAAACGCAAAATGTAAATAGCTAAATGCCTAAAATCAATGTCTAAAAAAGCAAAATCGCTTGTCGCGTGTCACGAAAAAAAATATTTCAAATTTAAATTGGCTCTACAACTTATTCTAAAACATACTAATACTATGAATTATCTTTAGCAGGCACAAAGGATTATTTCAGTTTGCTGAGGTATTCATATCTTAGTTAGCAGTGCAGAGCTTTGAATAACTTTTAAATAATTACAACCATTGCTGCCAAATGTTTGGGATTTAAGCTTCGGTTCCGCAATTTGTTCAGCAATGTCAAGTTTGCCTGTTTATCGTTCAATATTGACTACATTATCATTCCGCTAATGAAATATACAGGCTAACCTAAAACTTTGCCACACGAAGGAAAAGTACCCCAAATATTGAAGGTAATTTTTACAGAAAGAAGACTTCATTTTGTTTCAAAAAAAAATTGGAAAGGATAATTTTTTCTTAAGTAACACAGCATCTTAAATAAAGGAAAGACCATGAAATTAAACATTAAAATTTTAATTATTGAGTATCAATTTGTATCGTTTTGTATGCGTTTTTCTTAAAAAAAAAATTGAATGCAGTTCCAATTCTTTTTAAAAACAAAATGAAGTCTTCTTTCAGTAACCTACCTTCAGTATTTAAGTTAGGTACCTACTTTTCCTCCGAGTGGCAAAGTTTTGAGATACCCTGCTCTACCTAAACTAAAAATTAAATATAAAAATTAAAATAAACGAATTTAAAATAAGTGCATTAAATGTCAAAGTCGTGACAAGGAAAGACGAAAGGGACCATAGGATAGTACACCGGGTCAAATCTAAGCGGGCCATGGGACACGGTTACAAAACCAGTCGGGTGACAAGCGACTGAATCACAAAGTCCCCTCCGTGGTAAAAACACACAGAAGTGACGGACTCCTCAACTTTGCCGGCTTACACCAACATCCATGGACCCCATAACTTAGGGCCATTTAATGAATTATTCAACGTTTTTGCTTTTTAAATCGGATACAGTTTTAGGGTTATCAGGTCTTACAAATTTATGATGTTTGTAATAGAATTTTTGATGCGGCTTTCTTTATTTTAATTATTTTATCGATAGTTTTAGTCGTAGTTAATGGATAGTGTTGTAATTGTGGATTTCGCTGCTATCGGCGATTGACCTTGGTATAAAATTCGTGGGTATCATTTATTAACATTCTACGATCTTGTTTCTGATCGTTATAGAAAGGTGTTTGAGCTTCCTTGGCGGGTTGTGCAATAAATGGGGTTACAATTTCTGAGTAAATATTTGGGGGAAAATTTCAGCATTTGCTTGGTTGAAATCTGGAGTGTTTTCTTATACATTTTGTTGGTTAAGCCAAGAATACGATTTCTAACTTGCTTGCCTATTATTGAAACATCCTTCAATGAAAGATCTTTGTCATGCAGGTCCTGGACTATGATAGGCTGTTGTTCGTCTAAAAATACTTTTGAAAATAAAACTTTTTGTGTACTAGCAGGCACGTATCCAGACTTTGAATTCGGGGGGGGGGGGGGGGGGGGGGGACAACTGCATCCCGCAAACCGGAGAGTGCCTCGCCCGCTAAATTTGAATTTAGACCTGTACTGTGTGTTCACAAATTTTACATACCTAGTACAGTATGTAAAATTTGTTGTTTTGTCTAAAACAAATCATGTTTCTCTTTCATTCTTCAAAAGTTCGCTAGCTATCGCTGCATTAATATCTCATAGTTCAACAAAGCTTCAAAAATTTAAATATTAAAAATTTAAATATTTTCATCCAATTTCCACATCATCGTCATTTCATAATGAAGGAAACGCCGTCGCCGTCTTAGTTAAAATTCCGTCGAAAAATAGAAAGATGCATTGGACTCCGGAAGTCGTCCACTGAAGCGATGTGTCGCAACTTGTCGGGATAATGGCCGACGTCGGGAAAATGTCGATATCGATATTTTAAATCGTGTTAGTAAATCAATGGGAAAGAAAAGGCTCTGAAAAAGGCTTCTTTAAAATCTTTGATTAAGGTCTCCCTAACTTAAAGAAGCTGTCGGTTTCATAGAGTTTCTGTCAAATCTGACAACTTTTTATAATTTTAGATGGCCTTAACTATTTGAGGATCGTTTGAGAATTTGGCCTCTGTAGTTTTTGCTTATAGGGATATAGCATATTACCGTGAACTAATGGAAAATCAATTATTAATAAATAATAAAACTCTCTGGCTTTGGGGAATGTAACTTATACGTATTAGGTATCACGCTTTGCAACCGACAATATTTTACTAACAATATTTTTTCTTTAATACTTGTATTCATCTTTCACTTTCTCTTTCTCTCTATCTCATTCATCATTCACAATATTTTACAAACAATATTTTTTCTTTAATACATATATCCTTACTTAGGTATATAATATTATAAATGCGAAATAAGTTCGTTTGTTTGTTTGTCACCTTTACGTCTTACTAGTTTTACTACTCAACCGATCATCATGAAATTTTGCTTACTACGTCATGTTGTCAGGGGTACAGAGAAAGACAAACCTTTCATCCCGAAAAGAGTACTATTCCCGAGGGATAGAGAAATATAAAAGTTGTAAAAAAAACTTTTTTTTTAAAAGTGCATGTGCAACATATCGACTAAAATTTTTCACCGCCCTACATCTCTAATCTTTTCGCGAGGTAAATTAAAAATAGTCCGGTCGCGCTCCTAAGGGCCATCCCTTCCTACTACGAAACAGATCAAACGAGTCGCTCACAAGACGAATGCCCATAATTATGTATGATATCGGAGCAATAACCAAACGCTACTCCTGCGCACGCATGTGTGTGTGCGTTGAAACATTTTGGCGCCATAACAGTGGCCATTGGAATCCTTATGAACTTTTCACTTTGATTTTTTTAACGATATTGGTTTCATAATGTTCAGTCGTATACTTGATCGTGGGACGTAGTTTTTAACGATGTTTTTACCTAAGTATTTTTTCGGTAAATATAAGTACTTAAGTGCCCATGGGCATGGGTTTGGGTATCTAGAGATTTTTCCAGGGGGGGGGGGGGTCTGTAAAGGGCGAAAAATACGCTCTCTTCAACATTTGTTTAAAAAGTAACTAAATATTTTTTAAATTTTTACACTACTTTTTATGTACTTATCTGAATAGCGCATTTGGGACTTTTATGTTGATTGTTGATGATCTAAAAAGTGTTCTACTTAAGAATTAGGCATATCAAAACTAACCTAGTTATGTTAACATGATAAAATTAATGCAGCTTTTCGTTTAAAGCCTAACCTCAATTAATAATCCACCGAGACAAAAATGGCGCGGCGTCACCCAAGTTCGCGGCAATTATGTTTTGAAATTCCATAACTGTCACGCGCTTCCTGAACCAATATGGATGAAATTGATTAACAGGTGCGTTCCCAAATATTTTTTATAGCGTTCCATTTCAATTTGGTTTGTATACCCGTGACACAGTTTTTAAAATCCGTGGAAGCTTTATGATTCGAATTTCAAATAGTAGGGCTATTTGGGTTTTGCGGGGCTATTTGGGTTTTGCGGGGCTATTTGGGGTTTGCGGGGCTATTTGGGTTTTACTGGGCTATTTGGGTTATGCGGGGCTAGTTGGGACAAAGAAGCATCGCGCTTTGATTATATTTTTTACAATTTCTGATAACCATAGAGGTAGTAAGTATATGTTTTTTTTTTTCTTTGATAGAACGTTGAATATCGAAGAGATTTGTTTTTTTTTCTTTTAAAATCGTAATCGCCTGTTTCGGACGTGAGTTGAATATTAATAAAAGTATTTATTGAAACTTCAAAGGAAACGCTTAACCCCAGTCATGTTATTAGGCAGATTTCAATAGAATTACACAATTCTTACTTTATCGAAGCTGATGATTAACGTAAAAACAAGATGATTAATGAATTATATATCGTCTTATTTGTGGCGTGGAAAACTTGGTGATGATGGTGTGCAAGGGTAAAAGGGTTCTTGTGTTGGGTTAAAATAAGGTAGGTATTGCTGTGTTATTATGTTTGTCTGCAGTGTTACCTATAAGGTGAGTGGCATTGAGTTAAAACGGCTTGTGTGACTAATCGAACCTGCGCCCGCGCGACCTTAACAGTTACAATACAAAATTTCATTTATTTGTATGAGAAAACAATGTTTTGTGTAGTTGAGCATTGTCTAATTGTGGAGCCGCTAAATATGGTAAGTCGTAACGGTCGGTGTAGTAACTTTGCGTTTGTTTTAACTGTTAAAACGGATTAGATCTTGAACTGAGTTCATATGTAGTTAGTGATGGTGATGTAGTAAAAATCCTTGCTGAATGAAATGAAATGTAGTAAAATAGCAATGCTGAGTTGACAATTTTTTGTTAACTTCTATTGTTTTTTTTAATATTTCCGTATTTTTTTTTAATTTATTCAATGTGGTCTATAAATGGCTCTGCAGTCGATTGGTTTTTTCATAATTTGTTTTTGTATCTTAAAAAGAAACTCATTAGGAGTCTTTACACATTTTTTTTTTCAAATTCGGCAAAAGATTATTACTTTTGAAAATAAAAAAAGCTCAAGCGACTTCGAACTTTTCTTAATGACCCTTTCGACCCTCTCGGCGGCACTCATGACTTCAAAACTCATCTAATAAAGAAGCTAATCCTTCCTATTTTCTAGATTTAGCCCACTGATATGTTTTCTCCTACCAAACATGAATAAATGTCTTGGCGGGCAAAGATTTCCATCAAGCCAAAAGATGGTGTCTGAAATGAGCCCTAATTTCAGTTAACACAGTTTTCAGGCGATGAAAGAAAAAATAATGGGTTAAAGAGGTAGGAACTTCGTTGGACTGAATACGCAGAACTACAAAAAGATTTTGTAAAGAAATAAATCAAAATATGGCGAAAAAAGATGTTTCTTCTTTACAAAGTCATGGACTTATCAGACCACCCTCGTACACGGTCTTATATTTTTTTCAAGATGAATCGGTATTTTTTTTATATTTCTTAATGTTTAAAAATTGGGTTATTCTTTTCAGTGCTACAAATTTTTGAAATTATGTTATCCTTTTCTGTGCTTCTTGGCTACAAGTCATGTTCTATGTTAGTTTGTTGTTTGCCTATAATGTTGAAATAATGCGTAGCTGACACGCAATATTTAAACTGCTGCCATTAGGGAATATCGCTTCGTATTAAGTTTAACTTAATTCGTGACCGTACGTTCATAAAGTTGACTTATGAAGTTACATACAAACTTCGTTTGAATAAACGTCTTTATTAAAATAAAGTGTTCAGTAATTTTGGAAATCTGTATTCTTAGGTAACTTTGAAATGCTCGTATTTTTATTAACCTTTCATTTCAATTATTAATTTTTTGATAGGTAAGTATGTTTCTGATTTTAGTTTTTTTATTGTGTACTAGCTTCTGCCCGCGACTTCGTCCGCGTGGATATTAGAGAAAATCCTAAGGGAACCTGAACCAACCAGGATCCGTCCAGACATTTTTACACGATTAGGCGGGTCCCCATCAAGCGCGCTGCGTCGCGAGGCAAGACCTTTGCCGCATGTGGCGGGCCTCGTATGAGGCTTCCCGTTCCATTCCCCTTCCGTTCCCGTTCCCGTTCCGTTCCCTTTCCATTTTCGTGCCATTTCCGTTCCGTTCCTGTCCTGCTCCCGTCTAGTTCCCGTCCCTTTCCCGTCCGATTCCCGTTCCGTTCCCGTTTCTGTCCCTGTTCCCGTGCCCGTTCCCGTTCCCGTCCCATTCCCGTTCCGATCCCGCTCCGTTCCCGTCCCGTTCCCGTCTATTTCCCGTCCCGTTCGCGTTCCGTTCCCATTCCATTCCCGTTCCCGCCCCCGTTCCTGCCCCGTCCTTGTTCCCGTTCCTGTCTCCTGGATGTGCATGTCCAGGTCCAGGTTCATGATGTTTCATGTCCACCGCCTTTGACTTCGAAATAAATCTCATTTTCGCAATCACCATCCCATAAAACCTCAAGAAAGACATCCATATTGTAGCGTGCTGCCTGTCGCTCCTGAGCTCTTAGTTTTAAGCTAGTTTTAATTAGTTTAAGTCTCTTAGGGAATAAGTATTTTTGGCCATAACTTTCCAAATTCTTTGAAAATAAGCATTTGCTTGGCAGCAATTTATTCGTCGCTTTACGGCGATTTTTATTAGGTTTGTAGTTTCATCCTTTTTCATACAATTTTATTGAATTTCATACATAAATTTCATACTTAGTGGAAAAGTGAGGTTATAATTTTGTATTTATTTTGACAGCTGCTTGTTTACAAGTGACAGCTAAGTTTATTTGCTTTTTTCAATTCTACTCACACTTCGCGTAGGTTGTCTATCAATTTATTGGCCATTCCGCTCTTTTGTATTGCTGCCGAGCGAATACACGAATTCCCATTTTGAAATGCTGTATTATTTTTCTTCTACATTTTTCTTTCGGTTTTTCAAAATTTACTGTGAGTATAAAAGGATTGTCAAATCTATTACGGGGGTCAGTCAGTCTTCGAAATCTACGTGGTCAGTCAGTCTTCGAAATCTACGTGGCTCAGTCAATCTTCGAAATCTACGTGGTTCAGTCAGTCTTCGAGATCTACGGTGTAAACAAGTAGTGTTCCCGGGCCTTACAAGAAAGCCCGCGCCGCGAGTGTCAACTAATAGTTCTACGGGTGCTGCGAGTCTCCAACTCCTGCTGGGCAGCACCTACTATTCTACTGCTGAAACGCTCCATCTGCGGCCAGCCTCCGTTCATCTGCGCTCCATCTCCGGCCTGTCTACGCTGCTCATCCACGGTACCACTACGTCCCTTCCGCGTCCCCTCTCCGCGCGCTAGATTACGTTCCCCTGTCCCTCTGCAAGCCTCTGAAGAATCGCCCCTTCCCCTATCCTCCCTCGTAGCATTTAAGTTCCTTAGCTTCCTGTCTGTTAGGTTTAGTGTAAATAAATGTTAATTGTACTATATTTCCATCTTTCTACTTTGCTCCTTAACTAGCTAGATTCAATCCTTCTACTCTAGGTAGGCTCTCTATCTTCCCCTCTTCTTTGTAACGTTACAATATCGATTTTTATGTTTACTAACCCCATTTACCCCCTATGGGGTTGATTTTCAAGCCCAAACCACTGGACCTAGAGACTTGACATTTTTCACACAGATACTTTTACAGTGTAGGTATCCACTAATTTACGATTTTGGAAAATTCCATCCCTAGGGGATGAAAAAAGGGATGAAAGTTTGTTTGAAAATTTACCCCCTTAAGGGTTGATTTTCAAAATAACAAAATATATATTTGCCTATTTATTTTTAGACGTGCTCCTACGAAGTTTAAAGTTGTAATGTCTATTTTATATTATTTTTCCATACAAAATTTTAACCCCATTTTCACCCCTTTAGGGGTTAAATCATGTCCACCGTGTTGGACTTCAAAATAAATGTCATTTTTGCAATCGTCATCTCACAAAACCTCGATAACGACATCCATATCTATTTTTAGGTTTTTTACACCTTTTCACCCCCATTTCATCCCCATAGGGGTTGCAATACTAACAAAAACAATATTATACGTTGCGTTAGATTTCCATCCATAATCCTAAATTATAAATTTAGCGATTTTTACATCGAAAATGAAGAATTTTCTTCTACATATACACAACTTCATCCTCCTTTTCACCCCTTCGGGGGTAGAATTTTGAAAAACGCTGAGACACGTATTTATTAATTTTCCATCGTCAGTCTAAATACAAAATTTTGAGATTCTAGCTTCAAAACTGAGGGACTTTCATACAAACTTTCATCCCTTTTTTCATCCCCTAGGGATGGAATTTTCAAAAATCCTTAATTAGTGGATACCTACACTGTATAAGTATCTGTGTGCAAAATTTCAAGTCTCTAGGTCCAGTGGTTTGGGCTGTGCGTTGATTTGTCAGTCATTTTGGGCTTTTTTTCCCATTTACTACCTAAAGGGTAGATTTTCGGAAAACCACGAAACACGTGTTTACTTATTTGTCTTTAGAAATACTCCTACGAAGTTTCAAGTCGAAATGTCTATTTAATATTTTTTTTCCATACAAACTTTGAACCCCCATTTCACCCCTTTAGGGGTGGAATTTCCAAAAATCCTTTCTTAGTGGATGCCTACACTGTATAAAGTATCTTTGTACAAAATTTCAAGTCTCTAGACCCAGCGGTTTGGGCTGTGCGTTGATATGTCAGTCACCCCTTCACTTTTATATAAGAGACTAGCTTCCGCCCGCGACTTCGTCCGCGTGGATATTAGAGAAAATCCTTAGGGAACCTTCAACCAGGATACGACCAGCCGTTTTTACGTGATTAGGCGGGTCCCCACCAAGCGCGCTGCCTCGCGAGGCAAGACGTTTGCCGCGTGTGGCGCGCCTCGCACGAGGCTGCTTGCTTGGTGGGGACCCGCCTAATCACGTAAAAACGGCTAGTCGGATCCTGGTTGAAGGTTCCCTAAGGATTTTCTCTAATATCCACGCGGACGAAGTCGCGGGCGGAAGCTAGTTTATTACAATAATCAGAATTAGGTCCAGAGATATTAGTAGGTATCCCGTTCCCGTTTCTTTACACTTTCCCGTTCCCGTTCGCGCTCGCGTTCACGGGAACGCGAGCGCGAACGGGAACGGGACGAACACGAACGGTCGTGTTCGCGTTTCCGTTCCCATTCCCGTTCCCGTCCACTAATAAATGTCATTATCGCAATCACCATCCCACAAAACCTCAAAAACGACATCCACATCGATTTTCATGTTTACTTATCCCATTTACCCCCTAAGGGATGATTTTCAAAACAACAAAATATGTGTTTGCCTTTTTATTTTTAGACGTACTCCTACGTATTTTAAAGTTGTAATGTCTATTTTATATTCTTTTATCACAAAATTTACAAAATTTAACCCCATTTTTAACCTTTTAGGGGTTAAATCATGTCCACCGCGTTGGGCTTCAAAATAAATGTCATTTTCACAACAACCATCTCATAAAACCTCAAGAACGACATCCATATCGATCTTTATGTTTACTCACCCCATTTAGCCACTAAGGGTTGTTTTTCGAAATCACAAAATATATGTTTCTCAATTTATTTTTAGACGTGCTCCTACGACGTTTAAAGTTGTAATGTCTGTTTTAAATTAATTTTCCATACAAAATTTGAACCCCATTTTCACCCCTTTAGGGGTTAAATCATGTTCACCGTGTTGGACTTCAAAATAAATGTCATTTTCGCAATCGTCATCCCAGAAAACCCCAAAAACGACATCCATATCTGTTTTAAGTTTATTTACCGCATTTCACCCCCATTTCATCCCCATAGGAGTTAAAATACTGCCAATAACAATATACGTTGCGTTAGATTTCCATCCATAAGCCTTAATTATAAATTTAGCGATTTTTATTTCGAAAACGAAGGATTAACTTTTAAACACAACTTCATCCCTCTTTTCATCCCTTCGGGGGTAGAATTTTGAAAAATGCTGAGACACCTATTTATTAGTTTTCAATCATTAGCCTAAATACAAAATTTTAAGATCCTAGCTTCAAAACTGAGGGACTTTCATACAAACTTTCATCCCTTATTTCATCCCCTTAGGGAAATAATTTTCAAAAATCCTTCCTTAGTGGATGCCTACACTATATAAGGTATCTGTGTGCAAAGTTTCAACCTTCTAGGTTTAGCGGTTTGGGCTGTGCGTTGATATCTCACTCAGTCAGTCAGGACTTTGAATTTTATATATATAGATAAGGGTCTACTTGAATTGAAATCTTATTTTTTTTAAACTGGAGCCTTCAAAATAAAGAGCAGAAAGAAAGGATTTTCCCGCCCACTAGGAAACCTGAGGGCCTAGCCAAAGTAACATTCGGTAATCTTCGTTATCGCTTCGCTTTCGAAACATGTATGGGATTGACATAAGGTTTCGTTAACAATCGAATTTAAAACGTCAAATCCATACATGTTTCGAAGCGAAGCGATAGCGAAAATTTGCTAATGTTACTTTGGCTAGGGGGGCTGTACAGAAAACTGTTACTGTATTCAATCAGAATATGGAAATAGATTATATTTGAATATCTTGATGACATTACATGGGCTTGGCCTAAACAATTTTTTTAAGATGTTTCTTTATGTAGAACGTACTTATCTCTTTATTAGCCATTACCCAAAATAATTATTTTCACTCCTCTTGCTCAAAAAGTCCGTCATTGTAAGGTACAAGCAGGGGGGGGACACTCTTGACACTCCTATACTAACTGACATTATTGTAAAGGAAGTGCCTTCATCTCTCATTGGCGAAGATCATTACTTCATACAATTTTTTTTTTATAAGAACTCCCTCAACGATCAAGCAATGCTTGACAAGCACGTAAATGCTTGTCAAGCAGTTTATGGTATGGGCATAGACAATGATTTTCGAATAGTCATTAGCGAGAGTACATTCATAAAGGTAGGTATACTCTTTTTATCAAAAACAAAATTTAATTGTCAGAATTTTCCTTTAGCAATATCACAAAAATCTTTTTCTGTGTTTATTTCGCACGTTTACTTATTTTAGTTGCTCCTTTTCACCGTTTCCCAACAAAAGAATAAGGACCCGGATAGTTTTAAAGATTGAATAGAGATTGTTAGTGAAAATGTGTTGACAAGTTAAAAGAATGGGGTCTGCAACCAGCACCTTCGCCAGCAGGATAAGGCCTGTAGGCGTAGTACCTTCCCTTCACTTACCGGCAAATTCATCGTGTAAGTTTTTTATGTAGGTACTAGGTAGGTACCATAGTAGAATCAAATTACTACCTCCTTGATTTAGGGTGCGTTTCCACTGAAGCAACATCACGTAAATTTTTTTGGGGTTGGCTTTAAAAATGGGGCGCTTGATTTTGAAATTGAAATATATATAACTTTGTAGAGTTTCGTAAGGCCTTTCAAATGATACTATAACCCCGGCGCGGAAATTTGTATTATTATTTTAGTGTTTATGAAAATATAGTTTTTTATGTTATATTTTTTCAGGCAACCAGACCCATCCCAGTTCCAGACCCATTTCAATTCCAACCCATCCCACTTCGTATACCAGAAATATCATGTAAGTTTTGTTTACGCAAATTAAGGGTAGATATTTCTCAAAATAATTGTACCGTTACGTGCAGGTAAGACGCAGTTACTTTACGCACACGTTTTGTTATGAACATCGCTCCTCTAGAATTACAAAGACGTAACTGCAAACATCATGCATAATGCCCTCATTATGCATCAATTTCATAAGCTACAATATTTTTAATAATAAAATTACAAACATTTTTTTTTCAGATCACAGCTCACCCCCATCCCACTCTGTTGTCATCCTGATACAGGTGCAGTACGAGCTATCGAGCAGTTTAGTTGTGGCAACCGCAAATGATGAAAATTAATATTTTTTTTTATAAAAAACAAGTATTATTACTTGTTTCAATTCCGGGACTCTTTGGCTCCATAATCGTTTTATAGATTTAAAGTAAGGGTGTAAGTAAAATGATTGTATTATATCTCGTAATAATATATAGGACTTCGTATAGGTGTCAGTTAAATTATTTTGGTTCGACCGTGCACCATCCTTCCTGTTTTTCTATGCGGAAGCATTAATTGCTTATTTACGAATAATTTTACTGGAATGGTTTTAATATTCAGTTATCAATTACTGTCTGCGCAACATGTTTTGATAAAAATGTATTTTCATTAAAACTGCTAGCTATACTTATTAAAGTGTTAGTGATGTGTTCTATAATAGGTTACATTTAACAACATGGGAAAAATTAATGGCTGTGGCGAGGGGTGAAATTATGGCGAAGGTAAGCCGTTCAACAAAAGTGTTATTATCTGCATAGTGGAATCGGTAGGGTGGGATTTATAAAAGGTAAGCCAATGGGAATCGTCTTGTATGGACCCTTCGCCACTGTGTAGGTACATTAGTATACCTAATACTACTAGGTAGGTATACTAATGTACTACACAAACACGGTCAGGGTACCTACGACGCTAGTAGGCACCCTGACCGTGTTTGTGAATGAATAAATATTAAGAAATAAGAATATGAACAATTTTGAATAAAATTATCCCTAGGCATAAACTGAGAGGAATAAATAAAAACATAATGACTCTTTCACTTAATTGTTTAATTTTGTGTCCTTTTCTTTTCTCCCTTTTGTAATTATGTTTTTAACTGTTTTGTTCTAGTTATCTCTTATAACATTTGAAACGTTTGTTCTCATGTGTTAGTTATTTTCTTCGGAAAAAATACTAATACTAGTGAACACGGCGTTTAGAATGTTATAAAAGATAATTAGAACAAAGCCGTAGGTAGGATTGCTAGATTAGGTACTAAAAAAAAAAAAAACAAACTAACAAGAAAATCGCCGATCAGAGATGGCGCTTCAAAATGAGTAAGTTTTAAAATCGCCAGAGGGCTCTCTACCCCTATTTTTTTTTATCTTACTCTATGGGTACAAGAGTCAGGATAAAATAGCATAAATACCCCTAGGGGATAAAGTTTTTTCTTTTTTAATGTTTGTCTATTACCAATGAACCTACTAAAACGAAAAAGTCTTTATTCATAATTACGAATGAAAACTCGCTCGATTTTTGAAAATGGAACTAAAAGCAGCGATCTCTTCGGTGAAATCATAGACTTATTTATACTCTGTGACTTTTAGTTTAAAATGCGTGCATTGTGTTTCTTAGCTGCTATTATAAGTAGAAATTAAAAAGGCACTGGCGCGAAATCTTTAGAATTTTTCTCTAATTCCAAACTGATTGAATTGTGTGACTGCAAGTAAGTAATAGAATAGAAATAATTTTAATCTTTTGCCGTCAATCACAAATTGCGTATTTAAATACTGTATGAAAAGTTTATGAAGTGGAGGATAGAAAAACGAGTGGATTCGTTTACGGAAGTATAAACTATAGGTATTTAATATTGGATTTTATTTTTTCGCAATCGTAGTGAAAAGTAGAGTGTAACACACGACGCTAAAACCCATTGTAACTCGGTTTCTAATTATTCCCTCGCTAAAGCTCGGGAATAAAACTACCTCGTATGCAATGGGTCATTTTAGCGTCTTGTATAACAATCTACTATTAGATTAAATGGAAAGTGGCACTATTTTTACACTAAAATATTTATGGTAAACAAGTTCACTTTCAGAATCTCCTCCGTGGCGTGTAAACTGGCCCTTATGTGTGTCATGGGCCACGGCCACCATACTTAACCAAACATTAACATGGAAATTAACAAGTTTTCACTCTTTTTATCAAACGCTTGACCTTGCTAAGAGTGAGAAGTAGCCCAAAAGTAATAAATTCTAGTATTTTACTGCATTTTTTATATTTTTAAATAGGGTTATTATTTTTTCATTTAAAAGTTTAATGTTTGACAGCTTTTATTCTTAATGCAATGCATAAATAGCTTAAACATAGTTGAAAGTTATTTGCAACTCTCATAATAATATAAGTATGTTATAAGAAACGTAATAAAATATGTCCAAACAAAATTAGACAGTTTAACAAACGGCGTATCACAAAGGGAGAAGTGAAAACATCTTAATTTATCTTATGTTAATTTTAACGATTAACACGTTTTATTTATAGTTGTTTAATTAACAAGTTATTTATGTGCTTTAATTGAGGAAATGACGTTTACAAAGAAAATTAATGTCGTTTTTACACGCGAATGTGTTACAAAATATTTTGTGTCCAATTTTAAGCTTGGTCAGTACTTGTTTATTGCGTAACTTACACCACTCACACTTTACCCCACACAATTTTGGTATGTCCTATCTATCAAATATTAAAAAAAAAATGTTTTAATAAGAGTGTGATTTGTGTAAGAAGAGTACAGAAAGAACACGAGGAAAAAGTTGTAAATTATTTTAATTATTTATGCTCTGAAAGGTGCTTGCATTTTAACTCGTAATTCGATTTACATACATAGGGAGGTAAGTAAATTTGAAAATCGAATGAGGCTCTATGACATGGCAGGCAATGCAACCGAGAACTCAAAGAAATAATAAAAAAGTACAATAAAACTTCAAAGAGTTTGCCTATATCGAACGAGATCCGTCGCCGTCGTCTGTTATTGATAATATTTCAAAACTATGTATTTTCCCATCAATATTAAGAAGACTTTTACTTTTAAATTGTATTAAAATACACTTACTTCATCATAATACTACCTACTTTCTAGTTTTTAGTAAGATTTTTCGTTATTTTTTCCTATTTTTCAGGGATAATCATAATACTACCTACTTTCTAGTTTTAAGTAAGGTTTTCTGTTATTTTTTCTAATATTTCAGGGATAGAGGTTAGGTAGGCTTGCGAAAACTAGAGGTTCATTTATGGGGAAAGAACTTTATTAATGACCACACAGGCATCAGGTAGAAAATGTTTACCCTTTTATGTCAACAAAACAGCAATGGCGTTGTCATCTGGCATTTTTTTATAAGTTGCTCTTTCAAATCTATCAAGTTCCTTTCGAATAATAATCAGTTGGATAATCTGTGTAACGGCGGCGAGGTGCGCAGGCGACGACGCCAAGGTCCTGCGTGGGTCGACCTGGCTGTGGTGGCTTGACATACCGAGTCTCGTGTTGATTAGGTTTTGATTATTTACCTAGGTATTTAAAAAAAACTTAGTTGGAATCTAGTGGACCTCAACCATATCATACAGGCTTAGACGAATTAAGCCTATTTAAAAAACGGACCACCGATGATATCGATGATGCATAAAGAAATAATACCGGGTGCAAAACTTTGCCACATGGAAGAAAAGTACCTTAAATATTGAAGATAGGAAATTTTACTGAAAGAAGACTTCATTTTATTTTAAAAATTAATGCGAACTGCATTCAAAGATTTTTTTAAATATCGCATTATTTCCTCTACAAATTGATACAATTTTAAATGTAAAATTTCATGGTCTTCCTTTTGTTTAAGATGCTGTGTTACTTAACAAAAAGTAATCCTAACGAGTAACCCTTTCGATCAGTATCGTAAAAATAAAATATTGTTTTTTTTTCTAATTTGGTAGGTTTGATTCCTGGTTAAGGCATGCGATTTTTCGAAAATCTTTGAATGCAGTTCCAATTATTTTGAAAATCAAAATGAAGTCTTCTTTCAGTCAAATTTCCTATCTTCAATATTTAAGGTACTTTCCCTCCGTGTAGCAAAGTTTTGGGACCGGTATATGTATGTTACTGTAAAAACCCGTATATTGGTAGATCTTAGGTTTCCCTGGAAAATCTTAAGATTTACCAACATGAGTTGGTAAATGTAAGGATTTTATAAAAGGAGACCATTTTTTGGGCTTTTACCATTAGAGTTTGGCACATGCTAGGTTTTACTAATGTTGGATTTTTTTAAATAAAACAGTGAACTAGCTATCATTACTTAGTCATTTATATTAAAATAAAAAATAAAGTAAAGTAAATAAAATAAAGTAAAATTCTTAAATATATTTCATTATCAGTTTGATTAAGTCTCCATTATCGTTATTTTTTAATTTATCCTGTAGGAGTATTTCTAAGTCATTCATTGCAATAAGATTACCCTTCAGTCAAAATCTTTGTTTAAATTATTATGATTCGATGAATTTATTAGTACTAAGTAAAATATAATTTCAAAATACCTTCTAAATAAATATTTTTTTGCTTTAAGTACTTTTTTTGTGAGGTAAAACCTAAGATTTACCGAGTGAATGGTGGTAAAAGTTCGAAATGAACGAGGTTCACAGAACAGTTCGAACTTTTACCATTAAGAGTTGGTAAATCTTAGGTTTTACTGGAAAATCTTAGGATTATCAAGTTCGGGGTTTTACAGTAACATATAAATAAACAACGAAGAAGAACCTCTTTTTTGGAAATCGGATAAAAACAGCATTATCCACTCACAAAGTGACAAGGACCTGTTTTTCACACGTTTTTCATATATGGAAAGCATTTTTGTTATGATACGTAAAATAATTGTGAACTATCTAAATAACTCAAAAGCTATGTTCTTGTATAGTAATAATACTAGTCTTGGGATAGCCACTGAACTAAGTATCTTTTATCTCCCCTGCGCGCAGGCGCACGTCGAGATAGTGAAGTTGTGAGATAACCGAGCTTTGTGCGCGCCGCTTCTGTGAACCAACTTGTTGTTTATGATTTGTTTGTATTTTTAAGGTTTGTGCTAACAGTGTTAGCCATAATATAAGTATGTAAATATTTCAATATTTGTTAAGTACTTTCATTTTTTCATCATATAAAATAATTAGTATTGCTTTATCAATTTTATAGTTGTTTAATTAACAAGTTATGTATGTGCTTTAATTGAGGAAATGACGTTTACTAAGAAAATTAACGTCTTTTTTACACGCGAACTCTGTTAAAAATAATTTATGTCCAATTTTAAGTTTGGTGAGACTTGTACACAATTTTGAGTTCGTGGGTTACGCTCCCGGTAAAAAAAATTAAACTTATTAAAGTTAAACAGCCGATTTCGTCGGAATAAAAGTCATTTTATCCAGATAGAGTCGACGAAAAAGTGTTTCTAAACTAAATAATGTGAAACTTCATTTAGGCGTTTGTTATCAAATCTTCTCTCGAGAAACCTAACTTAATTATGATTTATTTACAATTACTTCCTTTTAACCCCCGACGCAAAAATAGAGTGTTGTTATAAGTTTAACTTGTCTGTGTTTCTATGGCATCGTAGCTCCTAAACGGATGAACCGATTTTCGTTTAGTTTTTTTAAACATTGTGTTTCGTTGTTGCAGGTTTACAATCGAACTTGAAGCCAGTGCGTTCCTAGTTTAGTGCGTTATGTGTCAGTACTGACAGAGTGTGTGTGTGTTGTGTGACCATGGAGGCGGCGTGTGTCCGACACGGCGATCGTGAGCTGTGAAATTTTAAACAATTGGTAAGTTATACAACTTATTTATACAAAATTCTCTAAGGGGGCAATTAAGAAGTTCGGGGAGTGGAATAAGCCCCTCGACTTCGCGTTTGCCCCTAAATATTTTTGTCCGGGGGGCACTGGGACTGCTTGAGTCTTTGAAAATTTTTATAAGAGGCACCTGTAGTAAAAAAGTTAGAAGGTTGCTTAGATTAAAAAAATAACAAATGTAAAAAACCAAGTTACATTCCTAGTTAATTTTCATATTTCATATATTATGTTCTCATCCAATGATAGAGGTAGTTCAGAAACGCATGAAATGGAAGTAAAATTATTTTTACTATACTTAAACCCATGGTTGTTGTATTACAAAAGTATTTAAGTGTTGCTTATAACACTTATGAAAAAGAAAGTAATTTTATGACTTTCTTGACAGACTGTATGCAACAACCACCTCTTTTAGTAAAAATAATTTTACTTCCGTTTCCTCCTCATGAAACGTAAGTAAAATTATTTTTACTTCCGTTTCATGAGGCTTTAAACCAAACCACTGCGCCATCGAGCTCGATGGCGCAGTAGTTTGGTTTAACGTCTGACCCAGGGCTTGCTTTATTAGCAACTTTCGCAAGGGTCGGCCATGGGATGGGTGACCAGAAATTTATTTATCCTGAGCTCCTCCGTGCTTCGGAAGGCACGTTAAGTCGTTCGTCATCGCTGCATTTGCAGTCGTTAACACCCACCAATCCGCGTTGGGCAAGGCACGTTAAGTCATTCGTCATCGCTGCATTTGCAGTCGTTAACACCCACCAATCCGCGTTGGGCCCGCGTGGTGGGTATGGACCATCCTCCTTATCCATTCATACGAAAAGCCTGTGTACCAGTAGTGTCCATCGTCTATTTTAATGTCCCCACTGCTGGGGCATAGGCCTTCCTTATGGATAGTAAGGAGGGTGGGCCATAACCCACCACGCGGGCCCAATGCGGATTGGTAGGTGTTAACGACTGAAAATGCAGCCGGGACCCCAGCAGTGGGGACAATAAAAATGGCTCATGGTTACGAGGTTCCGGACTACCTCTAGGTACCTTCACAGACAAATTTTAATTAGATATAAGTTAATTTAATAATCAGCACAAAAATAACTAACCAAACAGCAGAGAAAGTTCCATCATCCGCCATTTTATTCAACGCAATTTTTTTACTAACAACCGAAGAAACGAGAAAGTGCTTGTATATTTGCTACTACTTTTCAATCAACTTGCTTTTTGTATGCAAATGTTCAATTCTTGTGCCGTCCGATCAATTAAGGCTGGGGATTGATTGAAATTGCACAATTGCCTCCACTTAGCGCTCATGAGTGTGGACCGAGTCTAGGTGGAGCGTGTGAGCTATGGGCGGAAGCGATTTTATTGAAAGCGACAATTTGATGGCAATGACAACTCTTCTTAAGTTTTTTCTAGTTGTTAGAATTACGTAGAGAGATTTGAAGATTAGCTAACAACTATTTATAAAATCAAAACGTAAACAAACTATTATTTTACTAATTATTATTGTCAACGTCTGTTATTTTACTAATTATTATTGTTGTAAAAAGAAAAAGAAAAATCAAGATTGCAGTATTTTGAGGTTTTTGTATAAAAAATAGCCGTCTTTAATTCTAATACGAGATTTGCAATGCAATTAAATTTAACAGTGGAAATGGCCGCTTTTGAAAGTATTGATTTTTGGCACATACAATTTAATTAATTAAGCAAAGCATTTAGAAAGAATATCGATTTTTATTATGTTTGTTAGATTTTATTTATTTGATATTTGATCAAGCCATCGCAATTTATTTATTTATTTTCTTTTGCAAAAAATCTATTTTGTAACTAAAATAATTGTTAAATGAAAAAGTATTTTATATTTGAATACAAAACGTAAACTTTGATTCACAAGCAATACTTTGTTAGTTTGAAAAACAATTTCATTACAATTCGCCTGCTCTCCTATTTTACACCACGTTCAATCAAATATGTACAATTTGCCAAGCTGTGTAGAAACATCATTGGTTCGATTCCTGACACGTTCTAATTGAGTTATAGCTTTGCTCTTTTTGAAATGACATTGATTATATCAACCCGTGTATTACCAATGACAATTGGCAATTAAACAAACATGTTTATTTTGTCTGTTATTAATTTAATGAAAAATTTTGTAATGGGGTATTTACATGCGCCTTTAGTCAATGGCGCTTTTTATCTACAATCGCTTGAGATCTAATTGCAAACCTAATTTCAATGAGGTGGCGATTCGATTTAACAAGCGATGGCCGATAAAAAGTGCTAATTGACTAAAGTCACCTGCCAGTTGCCTGCCAAGTTGCTCCGTGTAAATACCCCATGAGGCCTGTTTTATAAAAGATAATTTTCAGTAGAGATTTAGTTCCGAGATCTGTAAATTAAAAACATTATTGCTTTTTTCATCGTTTTATTGACTGAAAGACGTGAAATTGTGAATTGTGTTGCGAGTACCAAAGCCTAAGTTAAAATGTCTTAATTCAACTAAACTTAATAATTAGGCACTTTTGAGTCATCTATATTTTCCTACCACCCGTTCCAGACTTTTTTAACTGACAAGAAGAACGGGCGCAAGAAACTTATCAGCTTTAACAGAAATAAGTAACGATAATTACAAACTTAAATAATGTCGTAACCAAATACAGTACAACATGATTATTGGCAACAAAGTATACTAACAAATGTGTTACATTATTTCCAAGCATTTCGATCTTTCTGATAATCGTCTACTTTATAATTAACCTTTACCCATGAGCGTCTTTTTGATGGTTTTTTAACCGACTTCAACAAAAGGAGGAGGTTCTCAATTCGACTGTATGTTTTTTTTTTATCGTTGTTCGCGCATATCTTCGTCATTTATGGACCAATTTTGATGATTCTTTTTTTGTTCGATTGAGTTTGCTTGCGAGATGGTCCCATTTATTTTTTTTCAAATCGGTCGGGTAGTTTTCAAGTAATCCTGAAAATACTATAGTTTTGCATCAACTACCTTGACGACTTTCTTATTTATGAACCGAATTAGATGATTTTTTTTGTTGGAAAAGGGATACTTTAGTGTAGTCTTTTTAACCGACTTCAAAAAAGGAGGTTCTCAGTATGTATGTATGTATGTTTCTTCGCGATTATCTCACGTTTGGCTGAGTCGATTTTTCTACCTAAATAATATACCTAATACAGATAGTACTTACACTAAAAATAAAAAAAATAAAAAATTGTTTAAATTTGCTTTTAGAATAAAAAAATAGGAAGTTGTACTCCAGCCCCACCCGACTTCAATAGACGTGTTTTTTTATATAACAATGATAATGCATATCTAATGATTTGAATATTATTTCTTGCTTTTTATAGGCAGGTTTTTTGAAGTCGGTTTTTTTGTTTTATAAACAATTTCTTTATTAATAAAGTTCTTTCCCCATAAATGAACCTCTAGTTTTCGCAAGCCTACCTAATCTCTGTCCCTGAAAAATAGGAAAAAATAACGAAAAACCTTACTAAAAACTAGAAAGTAGGTAGTATTATGATTTTCGCTGAAAAATAGGAAAAAATAACGGAAAATCTTATTAAAAACTAGAAAGTAGGTAGTATTATGATGAAGTAAGTGTATTTTAATACAATTTAAAAGTAAAAGTCTTCTTAATATTGTTGGGAAAATAGTTTTGAAATATTATCAATAACTTTTTTATAATGAGTCATCCATTTCCTCAACTCAACCCACTTCGCTGTAAAAAGCCCTCTTTTCTCGGAAGCTTACACATTTTACAAACCTACAGCGGTGACGTCACCCAAAAAAGTACAGTCAACCACAAAAGTCATGCATATTGAAATTCATATTAAACAGGGTGGAAATGAAAGACGGTACCTAGTTAAAGGAAAACTGGAAAATACCCGAAATATTGATGATAGCAAATTTTACTAAAAAGAAATATTGCTTTCAAAGATTTTTGAAAAATCCCTTATTTTCAGCCGTTAATCGAATGGTAGCCCATTCGATTAACGGCTGAAAATAACTATTATTTTTTAACTTTCTTGGGTCTGCCTTTAATTTAAGATACTATGTTATTTAGAAGAAATTGATTCTTATCATTGACCCTATTGATTGGTGTCATAAAACTACAGGATGCCATTTTTTCAGATTTTAGCTTATTTGATTCCTGACTGAGACAAGCGATTTATCAAAAATCGTAGAATGCAATTTTACTTAGTTTTAAAAATTAAGAAATGTTTCCTTTTAGTGAAATTTGGAGTTGGCTGTATGCTCACTAACCATGTGTTCACAAAATATTTATGCATTGGGCGTGTGAAAAAAACAAAAAAAAACCTACGCGCCTTTTTCCATCATCTAATCATATTTTTTATTAGCCAAATACAACTTTAATGTGTACTTATTCACTTATTTGTACGCACTAAAATAGAATTCGGCAAATAATACAAACATATTGCAGTAATGAGATAATTTTGCTTTTATCGAAGCAAAATTATCTCATTACTGCAATATGTTGTTCATATGAATTATATGAACTGCTTATATGAAATTATATACTGCATAGTTCATATGAATTAGTTGTGAAAACACGCAAAAATATATTGTGTAAAAGCTAAAATTCTGGAAAACTACGTGTTATGTGCCTACAACAGCGAGTCACGTGCTAATGTTTACCCTTAATGGAAAAATAATATAGAATTAGATATAATCAACAGAATTCATAACTCAAGTTAAACAAAAAACTTTGCCGTAAGCATTTTAAATGCCTATAACAACAAACGAAATAATACGATAGCATAATTTAGTCGCGAGAATTAACTTTAATTATTCCATAAATTCAAACAGCAGCCCTTACATTATTAGCATTCACGGCGTAACTGCAGCTGAAATAAAAGGGTTCAGATATTTCCAGGTCAACTTAATTTGTACTATTACAGGGTACATTTACAGGGTACTTTCCCTCCAACTACCGTCTTTTCTTTCCACCCTGTATAGGTATGTACAAAGTTCTTGAGCAAGGTAATTTTTAGATAAGATAATTTTAACAAATCTGTCAGAAACGCATTCTCTCGTTCGCCATCAGAGGTCTCACTCAGAGTCTTCTTGACAGTTAAAAAAGTTTCGAATGGAAAAGTATTAACCATTGAAATTTTATTGGTATAAAGATGATTTTGACTTTTGACTAGACTTGGTGAGACAAAATGCTTAAGCATCGAGTCACTTGTGCGGCTGACTGTACCTGCGCGTGCGCTTAAGGTCGCGCGCTAGCAATGACCCGTATACCCTTATAGGGCGGTTGTGCAACCACCAGATGTGCTGAAGGTTGAGCTCTGTAAGGGTAGACCTTAGGCTAACTGCTGGGTACTTAAAGCATGTGTTAAGAAAAATAATCGCGACACAGAGAAAATAGATAATTATAAAGTAGGTAGTGAAAAATTGAATTTTTAGATTTTAGGCATTTACAATGCTGTTTTTTGTATTAAGATAGTTAAAATTTATATATTAGAAAAAATACTTAAGTACTTGAAAAAATCGACTCACCCGTAGCACAGACGGGACTTGAGGTGCTACGGATGAGTCGCTTTTTAGGGTTCCGTACCGCTTAGTTCTCTAAGTTTACGTAAAAAAAAGATACGGCCGTTTATGTCGTAAAAAACTCATATTTCGACACTCTCAAGGGAATCAAAATTCATAGGGTACTTCCGGGAATCAAAATTCCGTTGACCTACACTATGAAATTTGGCAAGTAATATCGTATTATACCTACTACAAGTAGAGGGAAAAATCTGAAAACTATATATTTTTAATTAAATCATAAACTGTCTGTATATCTGTCCGTCGGTGTGTCAAAACAGTTCCCATTTTTCTAAAAAGTGGACTAACCTCATCATGTTAGTCTTTTCGTTAAAGAAGATAGAAATGGGTGTAATTTTTAACATACGTTTTGAAATAAGAGGGTAAGTATACTTTTGGGGTCGATTGTACTCAAGATAAATATAGGTTTTCTGGTTGTTTCAGTCTTAATATTTTAAGACAAGCCAATTTTTTCTCTACTGTCATGATGATATCCTGATTGAAAACTTAAGATAAGTATGTTTCCTGATTGAAAACTTAAGTTATGAGTTCAATGTTCACGATTATGTGGAAAATAGATAACCCAAGATAGTTCATTTGAAACTTATGCAAGTTTGAAGTGAAGATTATGTAGGTCTGTATTATGTACTGTTTAAAAAAAACATGTAAACAAGTGGTTCAATGTCGCACAAGCACGTAATGGTTGCAAAATTCGCCAGTAACAAATTAGAATAAGCAAGTAAACGGCATTGTAGACGCTAAAATGATAATTTAACTGCATCGCATTAACCTCGCTTCGTCAGGTGAACAGTAACCCTGCCAGAGATTTTCTGTGAAATTTGAAAACAAAAAACAAAGGAGATGAAAAAATATTTACGATTACTTACACAATACCTAACCACATCTAAGATCAAGTAAGAACTATTCGCTATTAAACACGTAAAGACGGATTATCGCGAATTTCATTGACCAACTTGATTTTAAAGTTTGTGTTGTTAAGTTAATCCTTACTTCCTTACTAATATTTGTTACGCCTTCACGTCGTAACTACTGAACCGATCATCATGACACACACGTTGTCAGGGGTGTAGAAAAGGACATAGAGTACTTTTCATCCCGAAAAAAGGAACTATTCCCGAGGGATAGACAAAACACTATATATCCAGGCGGACGAAGTCGCAGACGGCCGCTAGTTTTTACATAAATACCTGGAGGCAAAGAAGCCCTAAATTATTTTAAAGTGTTTTATTTCAATCATGCCTGATGATGATGATACTTACAATATAGTAAAATTTTCTTCTACGATGGACCAAGGATCATGTTTTTACCTAACCTTAAGCAAAGCATTTTAAAAAAAGAAATATGTAGCTTACTTCCGCAAACAATATATGCAAGATGCACCGCCCGCCCGCCCGCAAAATATGCACATGCACACCACAAAATATCAGTGCACAATACCTGCATTTAGCAAGACAGCAACACACCTTGCACCTTCACCAATGGGGAGGCGAAGGCAAAGTGAATTACAGATGGCGCTCAGTCTTTGGAACAATTGTCAGTTTGAGCTTATATTGTCTTGACTGTGTATTACGTGATTTTACTTTCTTAGATTGTATTTTTTTCGGTTTTGCGGACAAACAATGTATTCTATGCTAACTTTAGCTCATATAAAAGAAGAATTACGGAAAAGAAAAGCCAAAACAACAGGCAAGAAAGTTTATAGCAACTTACAAAAAATTGCTAACAAGCATTACATTTCTTTAAATTTCGTGTAAGATTTACAAGTAATCTTTTTATTTCAGATTAGAAGCATATGATTTAAATTTTAACAAAGCAACTGAGTGTGAATTTCCATGTTTATAGTTGCCTGATGATGCCTTCTGTGCAATAGTTATTTCAGGTTTCTGTACTGGAATTTCTGTACCATCCAAAATTACACGAACCGTTTTATCATATTTATTTTATTATTTTAAGTTTCTTGAATGACTCTGGCATATAAAATTCTATTAATTCTCTGTTTGGCCCCAATATTGGGCTTATTCCATATTTGATATACCTATCAAATTAATCCAAGTTATAAATATGTTAGAAACTGCTGAGGTTGAAATATTAAAGAACAAAGCTGTTATAATTCAAATGTTGTTTTATTTTGGCGAAGCTTCATCAAATTCATGAAACATTCCTTTTGATTTATAATGTTTCTCAGGCTCAGCAAAGGAGAAAATCGAGGAAAAAGCATATTTTTTTTTGAAATTTTTTTGCCCACTATTTTTTTTGTTACTGGGAAATCGATGAACTCCAATATTTTACAAGTTACATGCATAACAATGCGGCATTTTCTCAGTATAAAATTAAAAAGTGCAATACTCCAAGAGATTCCCATATGTTTTGACAGTTTCTTTGAGGCGGCTCGGTACCAACGACAAGACGCCACCTATCGGGATAAAATTGCGCTTTTCCTCCCCATTAGGCTACTCTACACGTGTTTCGCCCCAACCCGGGGCATCCTCAGGAGTCCTCATCCTCATCTTGCATATATTGTTTGCGGAAGTAAGCTACATATATTTCTTTTTTCAAAATGGTTTGGGACTTCCGCCAAGTGACGCCTGATTCAATTAAATACTAAATCAAAGCCTCCTCATCTACACCCGTGTCTACACAATCTACAGGGTGGATTTTTGAGACGGGACATTAAGGGCAGGTACCTTAACCGTTATAGTTACAGGAAAACGTTCCAGGGAGACCATCCATAACTTTTTGAGATATTCTGAACTGCATTTACAGATTTTGGAATAAAATTACCGTTAGCAAAAAAATGCTAAAATACCAAAAAAAAAATTTTTTTTGTCAATCGATCTTATTTCATGTGGGGATCAAAAGACTCTATGGGACCATTTAAGGTATGAGTACTAGAAACGTCAGAAATCGCCAAAAACTTTTCCCATACATTTTGTACGGAAAAACGAAAAATTTACTCGAAATATTTTTTAGTGCCAAACGATCTTATTTCTTACTGCGATCAAAATACTCTTTAAGGCCAACTAAAATTTGTGTACAGAAACTACGTAAGTCACACACAACATCATCTTCACACGCAGGCACAATCGTTTACAACATTAGATCCAAAAAGTAGTTTCTGTACTCAAATTTCAGTTGGCCTTAAAGAGTATTTTGATCACAGCAAGAAATAAGATCATTTGGCACAAAAAAATATTTCGAGTAAATTTTTCGTTTTTCCGTACAAAATGTATGGGAAAAGTTTTTGGCGATTTTTGACGTTTCTAGTACTCATACCTTAAATGGTTCCATAGAGTCTTTTGATCCACACATGAAATAGGATCGATTGGCATAAAAAAATTTTTTGGTAATTTAGCATTTTTTTTTTGCTAACGGTATTTTTTTCCAAAATCTGTAAATGCAGTTCAGAATATCTCAAAAAGTTATGGATGGTCTCCCTGGAACGTTTTCCTGTAACTATAACGGTTAAAGTACCTGCTAGGGGTTGCAGTCCCGGTACTGAGGAGAAAACTGAATTCCCGGTACTGCGCTAACTCTGGTACGAGGAAAACCGGGAAATTTCGGGACTTTTCGGTACTGAGATTTTTTTACTGTATCGTTAATAAAATAAAATAAGTAACTTATAGGTACCTTACCTACGTTACGAATACGAACTGTGCCTTTTAACTGTTAAATTTCTTTTTTTTTCTAATTATTTGGTTTACGAACACAGTAAAAAATATACATATTATTTTGCTTTTAACAGAACAAATTAGTAGTAGGTAAATAAGAAACTACAAAAGCTTATTTAATTTAAACTATAATGCCGCGGACACCAGACACTTAATGGAAAATCTATTGTTTGGGGGATACTTGGCAGCTAATGCCTTAATGAGGAAATTATTGGTCCTGCGGTCTTTGCAAAGGTGCCAAGTGAACTACAGGTATATCAAAGCCAAGTGCTGAGGAACTTATACGAAAATGCCACTATATCGGTTCTATAACTGAACCAGAGCACAAATCTTATCCAAAGTGTGAGACAGGAAGACGTCGAGTGGCGAGTACCTTCGTTTTGCCGACAATGTAGTTCACTATGGTTGGCTGACACCTTGGAAGACCTGAACACAATGCTCGAAGATTTCCGTAGTGCTTTCCAAAGAGTGGGACTAAGGATTATAAGATGAAATGAATGTCCAACCAAGGTGTGAGACAAAAATACGTTATTTCTCAGAAACGGTTCACCGCTGCGTTGGAGCTTGGAAAACATCTTTAATTTTATTGACTGGAAAGGATTCGGTATCAAAATCTAGGGCTAGTATCTAACTTACCCTCTTTTTGCCGACGATTCAGTTATTACGGCTGAGACCTTGGAAGGCATGAAAACAATGCTTGAATTTCTCCGTAGTGCTTTCCAAAGAGTGGGAGAAGGATTATAAGATGAAAATCATGTTGAATGTCCATCCAAGGTGTGAGAAAGGAGGACGTAATTTCTCAGAAACGGTTCACCACTGCATTGGAGTTTTGAGAACATTTTTAATCTCATTGACTGAAAAGGATTCGGTATCAAAATCTAGGGCGAGTATCTAAATTACCTTGGAAGACCTGAACACAGTGCTCGAAGATCTCTGTAGTGCTTTCCAAAGACTGGAACTTAGGACGATAAGACGGACATCATGTTAAATGTTTATGTACCCGCTCCAGTTTATGCTGAGAGCACTATACTTGAAGTTATTGACCATTGTGAATACATGGACAGAGTAGAGGTAGGTAGACAGTCCAGTCAGGTAATTAAAATTTCGAAAAGGATATCTCTCGTCGAATTCACCTCGTATGGGCAGGATTCGAAAAGCTTTAGTAAATCTTTGCATCCAACATACCTCAATGTCTCAAGACCAAAGCCCAGTGTGTATTAGTTCGTCTTACTTAGCGCGTAATTCATTTATTTTCGTTCGAAAGGAAATATAGCGGCATTTTAAGCTAATAGACGTTTAATTATTGGTCTAATTTTAAGTTATAACAAAAGTACCGAAAGTACCGAATTTCCCGGGAAATCAATTCTCAGTACCGGTACTGCGTAAAAGTTCAATTTCCCGGGAAATACCGGGAAAAATCGGTACCGGGAATTCCCGGGAGCATGCCCTAGTACCTGCCCTTAATGTCCCGTCTCAACAATCCACCCTGTATATCTTATCTTTAACAGCCAAATACTCAAACAATTCTTAAAGTTAAGGCCACCTTAAATTCAATAAAATTGACACTTTTGACAGAGGCTATGAAACTGACAGCTTTCTTAAAGTTATAGAGACCAGAGATATTAGCGCATGCATTGCGGAATTATTGTTATTGCTTTCCTAACTAGGATTATCTAAGAAGTCCTTACTTGTTTATCACCCTTTTAGATGCAAAAACATTCATATCCTTCCATGAGATCAAGGACATCATAATTGTCAGAAACATTTCCTAAGCCACGTGTCTTTATCCAAAATCGTTTTGCACCAAATAAGGCGCCACTTATACATAACAGAGGAATCTACGTGAGTCAGTACCTACGCCCCCGCACGTCGTGACTAAAAATAATTAACCGTTTCGCGGAAATTGCGGTTATTAAGCTGTTGTCGCTTGTACTTTGGCGTGACCTCAGCACATGTTGATTAAAGGACCTTGTAATTTGTAAAACAATGTTCAAGTTCTTTAATCGAGTGATAAGTTTGGTTGTGACCTTACGAAAAATGCGACTGTTTTTTGTCTTTTCGAAGTGAATGTGAAATAAATGTCTCAGGTTGGTTCATCATTTCCGTGTTATGTGTATGTTTCATATCATTGCCATTAATTAAGTGGGATGAAGAATCTACTGTCCATCAGCCATTTTTAATGTCCCCACTGCTGGGGCACAGGCCTTCCTTATGGGTGAATAAGGAGTATAAATATGACTTTTGTTTTTCCCAACAATAATTATTACTACATAACTAACAATAATTACTACGTTGCTCCGTGAGCTGTAGATCTCGCGTTAACAAATACACACAAAATTTCTTCACGAGAATCGGTTGAGAAATGCAACCTGTAGAGGAGAACGGACAGCTATAATCCGGAAGCAATTCGGAAGGATATACGGCAGAATTTTTGCTCAAGCTGAAGCAGAGACGCTTCGCTCGTGCTTCGCGCTCGTTCGGCCCGTAATAATAGTAATAAATTTATTTTCTAGTATATGGTGGTGGTAGTAATACATTACTTTTAACCTCGAACCTGTAACCTAAAAATTATAGGTACGATGTTGCCACTTTTTGAAAAAAGGAAAAAATCGGTCAATAAAAAACCTATGAGTAGGTACCTATCGAAATAGTGGGGGATGAGTTGCTTCGGATCTCGAAGACTATTAGTTATTCTATGTCCATAGGCAGTTGTGATTATAAAGGTACTTCAGAACGTGTAACAAAATGTGAAACAACCTTGCAAGCCATAACCAATCGCTGGTTATTTTCTCATTGGCGACAAAAAGGGCGGCTTTAGTTGACAGATGGACATTCTTGGCTATCGTCAATCACTGGCGACCCGTCTGGCTGGACCCTAGGAGGCAGATTTCTAAGTTGATTCGATTTCACTATGATGCCGATTAAAAATAAATGTTGGCTTACGATGCTTTTAAAAGTCTATCGGCCAAATTACTTTACCGAATCTTAAAGTTAAGGCCATGTTAAATTCTGAAACGTTGTCAGATTTGACAGAAACTCTATGAAAGTGACAGCTTCCTTAAAGTTAAGGAGACCTTAACTAAATATTTTAACTAAGAAGCCTTATTCGGCTATTAGTCAACCTATTTGATCAAATTAAGATTTATTTTTATCAATTGCTCTAGTAATATTCAATCAAAGTAACTCATTACCGAATTCAAGAAGTAGTAGGTAAGTTTTATCTCGTTTGAGTCGCTTCTTGTCAATTGAAAGATTTTCAGAGCAATTTTATTGCAGTTGGATTTTAATTTCCAAACAACACTCTGAACAACTTGTAATGGGGAATGTCTGATTTTATAGGTAGGAATAAGCTACATTGTTAATTGGAAAAAAAATAGAATTGTTACGTGCGTGAAAACATAAAAAAATAGATTCTTCCTTAGCCACCACAACCTGCCACACAACATATTGTATTAAAAGAAAGTTTTGAAGTTTTTTTCTCCAAGTTTTAATACATTTCTTTTTAATTTTTTCTATTTTTACATTTTTACATTTCTGCTTGTGGTTGTGACTAAGAAATAATTATCTAATACAATCTTCGATCATTCATTCCTGAATACAATATTGCATTCTATAGATATAATCTCCGTTCTACTATTACTTCCGTACTTTTGCGAAAATGAAATTATTTTTTTTATTTTTCACGCTACCACAAATTCTGCACCTTTTCCTTTTAATAAGAGAGCTTATTCATACCTACTAAAAATGGCATTTTTTCAGTCATTTTCTATCGTCATATTCGATTCAACCATGTTAGAAATAGAATAGATTTACGATCCATCAATAGATACAGAAATAAACTGAATCAAATGGGGGCAAAGTCACGGGCAACAGCACACTAAGCCTGACCTACCATACTCCTCAGTTCCCTATAAAGGGATTTACAAAATCCCCGTTATTTTTAACGAGAATGCCCCAAAAAGAGACAACACCACTTGAACTCATACGAGTGATAAAGACAGAAATACCGTGTTTTCCGCCCGGCTTAATTCTGATTTATTGCTAAGTCTAATATTACTTTTATAGGCGATATTTGGAAAACGTCAATGAACTACAAAGTTACGGACTAATCCGTGTCACACTTGTTATAGCGGAGAAGTGCTTTAAGTACCTGCTATTGAAATTTTATTTTAGTTCGAAAATAAATTTTTTGATCCCTTTTAACCCCTAAATTTCATTAAAGAATAACTTACAAGTAGATGGCGCTTTATGTCTAACCATACCCTCGCATGATGTTTCCCCGAAGCGCACCCATTTTGAAACACACTAATGAAGCGCACGCACCCAAACTGTTCCTAAAAAACGCACCATTTAGCTGAAAGTGAAAGTGAAAAATTCTTTATTCAAATAAGCTCACATACGAGTAATAAGCCTTTTTTAATCCTATTTTTTTTATACCACCCATTATGACGTCATTAGCTGACAAGAAAAATAGGCGCAAAATATCTGCGACGTGCTAACAAAACCAATTAAAACATAGCGCGTTTAGGGAAGCTAAGCAATTATCGCAATGGATGGGATTGGGATGGGTGACCATAGATTTATCTCCACCTCTTCACTCACAAGTCTCGGGTAGTCGGCCGAAGCTGCAGTAGCTATTATCACATAATAATCTTCCTTGACCTATTCGTGATGGCTCTTTTCAACCGACTTCAAAAAAGGAATCTTTTATTTATGTATGTTACTCGTTTTAATAGAAGACGGCTGGCCTGATTAGAATAAATATTTTTTGTTTAAAAGCATATACTTCCAAATTGGTCCCATTGTCATAAGGTCAGGATCTGATGATGGGATCCTGGAGAAATCAGGTGATGAGTAGAGCAGTAACATAAGGCTATAGTAACTTAGATAATTTCGTCGCTTAATACCTACCTCGCAACAAAGTTGAAAATAAAAAAAATCGGCCAAGTGCGAGTCGGACTCGCGCACGAAGGGTTTCGTACCAAAAAACGGCAAAAATATCACGTTTGTTGTATGGGAGCCCCCCTTAAATATTTATTTTGTTCTGTTTTTAGTATTTGTTGTTATAGCGGCCACAGAAATACATCATCTGTGAAAATTTCAACTGTCTAGCTATCACGGTTCACGCATGAGATACCTACAGCCTGGTGACAGACAGACAGACAGACGAACAGCGGAGTCTTAGTAATAGGGTCCCGTTTTTACCCTTCGGGTACGGAACCCTAAAAATAAAAAACCTTCTGTAAAAACCTTAAAAATATGTGAAAGTACCTCAACAAAAAAGATGAACGTAAAAAAATTTTTTTAAACAAAACCTCCTTCAAAAGCCTTTAAAAACTAACAAAAAGAAAAACAAGCATTTTTTTTTTAACTTTTTAAAGCATCCATTTATCCATATAAAAATCTCACCACTCCCAGTTGCTACAGTCATATTTAACTTGAATCATTATTAAGAATACAACGTAACTTAAATAATAGTTAAACTTGAATCATAAAATATATTCATGACATAGCGTTCTCAATAGCATTTATAATTCGCAAACACTATGACGGTCGTCTCTTTCTCTCCTACTCGGAGTAAAAGGGATGCAAGATGTCTAGCTATGATTAAGCACCGATCGACACTCGGCCTGTTCCAGGAATCATCCTGTAGACATTTATTTTTGTAACAGTACTATCGAGCACATAAAGCGTTTATTTACTTGCATTTTAGCGGTCGTTTTTAAATGTTTACTTTGGTATTTTTTTCATTGCTAACTTAAATATGAAAAAATAGGAGGAGCTCGGTGGCGCAGTATTTTAGCGCCTGGCCCAGCGATTGCGAAGGTAAAGCAACTTTCGCAAGCGTCGGTTATGGGATGGGTGACCAAAATTTATTTTCTCGAGATCTTCCATGTTTTGGAAGACACGTTGGTCCCGGCAGCATTTGCAGTCGTTAACACCTACTATCCGCATTGGGCTCGCGTGGTGGGTTATGGCCCGTCCTCCTTATCCACCCATAAGGAAGGCCTGTGGCCCAGCAGTGGGGACATTAAAATGCCTGATGGACATGGACAACCTAAATATTGCGAAATAAATGTCCATAAATAATAAACATTAATTTTATGCTTTAAAAGGTGTTTGGAAATAATCTTATAAGCCGAATATGGTAGATAAAGTACCATGCATACAACCCCGGAAAATTTGTGTATATCCTGGAAAACCGCCACATGGCTGAGAAATTTAGATTTTTTATTTGTATGGAAAATTACTAAAACAACCCTTTATTTGCGTCTACAACACTAGGGTTGCGTCAGACGTAAATAGACTGTTGTTTTCGATATTCAATCCCATTAACAGGCAAAAGCAAAACTTAAAGTACATCATCCATTTTGGTCCAAATGTGAAAGTGCCGGCCGAAAAGCAAAAGTGCTTTATTCTGATAGATTTTGTCCACCTAAGCATTTCTAATTATGGCACCAAATCTGTAGCACCGCTATAATCGATTTTAAATAAGTCCAAAAAGTCTGTTTTTCATACATTTTGACACAAATGTAAAAAAGTCGGCCAAAAATTAAATTCTGATAGATTTTGTTCGCCTAAGCATTTCTTATATTTTATGGCACCGGAGCTGTAGCACCACTGTACTTGATTTTAATTGAGTTCAAAAAGTCTGTCTTTTCATACATTTTGACACAAATGTAAAGCGGTGCTACAGCTTTGGTGCCATAATAAAAAATGCTTACATGGACAAAATCTATCAGAATAAAGCACTTTTGTTTTTTGGCCGGCACTTTCATATTTGGACCAAAAATGTATGAAACGTGGATGATATCCTTTCGGTCTATGGTTGCCATTGCCACTATGCAGTTTTATCATATATTTTTTGACAGTAGTGTTTTTCAGGTTTGTAATGATTTTCAGAGTTGTATTTATTATTTATTCACCACTTTTTAAAATTACTTGTTTAGTTAATTTTACAAAAAAAATATAATCAACATCAAATTCGTAATTTTTGTTCTTTCATTCAATAACAAAAATACTTTATAACAATAAGTTTATTTCGCATTACTTTAAGTACTAGAAATATAACTCATTTATTTTAAAACTTTTCTGCACAACAGTCCCAAACTGTCACACAGTCAACTGTCTTGACAATCAAATAAAAAAAAATGTATGTAGGTACTCATTCTAAGCGCTAACAACAATACATTCCGATCATGTGTCGGCAGTGAGTCGGCGACAACTAGCTGTCCTTGGTTTGATTCCCCGTAGCGACAAATTAACGACCGACACGTCTTCGCATTGTTTATGGTTTTTTAAGACATCAGTATGGGTTTTTTGTACTGCCAATTTTTTTTATTTGTTTATCGTATTGTTTTAAATTTAATGGCTATTTAGCCATTTGGTAGAAACAATTTTTACGCCAAAAATTAGAAAAGGATAAATGTTTGGTTTTATAGAGGTGATAAAATAATGATCCTATCGCGAATAATTAGAAAGACTTTGCTAGACATTTTCGTTGTTTCTTACAAAGAATCCAATACTGACCTTTTTAAATCTTTTGCCCCTTTTTTTGAATCTTTGTATCTATGTAAAACTTAGAATTTTCATATGGTTCTAATATTATATTCACATGCAATTTATTGTATAATAGCTAATCTTAAATGCAGATTTAGTGCTGTTTCGGTGCATTTAACATTAATTTGTTCGGTGAGTAGATAGGGACCATCAAACTGAACAACTTTTACTATGTGACTAGGGTTGCCAACCCTACTATATTGAGGGCTCGCCTACTATATTTATTGAAAAAACATATAGTAGGCAAAACTACTACATTTTAACAAGTGAAAAAATTAAACAAAAGCTACAAAAAAATTATACTTATGTATATGCACATAAGTAATTGCATAATATTTTTTGTGATAATGAAAATGTTAGTACTTACTGAAGTATGAAAAATGCAGCTTCTTTAAAATCCTCCATACAAAACGGCAACCTATATTTTTTTGGAATTTTTCGCCATCTACTATATGTTTACACTAAAAATCTTGAAACTACTATATTTTATCCAAAAAAAGTTGGCAACCCTATATGTGACCAACTCTGAAATCGCGATTCTTTGTATGTAAATGCTGTTTTCCCTTATCAACACTTTAGAGAAGCCATCTTCATCATTCGTCATACTTACATTTAGTTAGACCTTATTGAGTAACACTAATTGTGTTAATTATAATAAGTCGATGAGCTTTTTTCACAACATAATCCTTTGTTGATTATATAGATTGTTGTTGATTATTTGTTGATTATTAGCTATAACCTATTGCAATTATCAGCTTTTTGTAACTGTTATAAATATAGATATGTCATTGTCCATTGATGAAGCTTTTTTTTATTGTGTGTTGTTTATTGTAAATGCTGGCCTACGTTATGCTTGGGTCTATCTATAAAAATATACAACTATAAAAAAAATCACTTAGTATGACGTAGTTTTCGTCAGGAATATAAACTTTGTAACTAAATATATTTTCTTAATTTGGTGTTGTTTTCGTTACTTGAATAGGATTTCTCACATCTTGTTACTTGAATTCTACAAATGAAAACTGCCTTCATTTCTTAAATAAGTTCAACAATTATTTAACCACTTTGTTGTATTTTCCTATTTCATTTCTTAAAAAGGTATTAATATAAAATAATAAAGTTATCTATGGTGTAGTAGGTTTTTTAATTATTTACTTACTAAAATAAAATTCATTGAATTAAACTATTGGAATTTCATAGTGCACATTTGTTCAAACGTTGGCGTAGTTATTTGATCCAACGTTGGCGCTACAAAAACTTGTTTGTCCCTCCGGGAATGACAAAAAGTTCGTCTGGCGCGCGAGTGACATGAATGGGCGCTTCTAAATCCGTCTGTGTGGAATAGCCGTTATGACAGTGTCAGAACTTTTTAAAATAAGTGGCTTTGTGAGGTGTAGACCTCGCATTTGTGACATTTTTGAAATAGCTGAAATGTTTTTTTTTTTTAATTTCATAAAACTCCCTAGTAGCATTTTGTGATGGCATCCATTGGCCAACAGTTGGGAATCCGTTGGGATATAGTTAGTTGGATTGCCTACATAAAACTAACATTGGCCCAATGCAGTCAAATATTAACATTTCGTCCAACCATATACCAACATTGGGCCAATGCTTTTACTACTACCGTTAGTAAAAAACTGTTGGCATTTCTGCAGTATATTTATAGTAGGCCCTATTAGTAGTCAACTAACATTGGCCCAATGCAGTCAAATATTATCATTTCGTCCAACCATATACCAACATTGGGCCAATGCTACTACTACTACCGTGAGTAAAAAACTGTTGGCATTTCTGCAGTGTATTTATAGTAGGCCCTATTAGTTATCAACTAACTTTGGCCCAATGCAGTAAAATATTATCATTTCGTCCAACCATATACCAACATTGGGCCAATGCTACTACTACTACCGTTGGTAAAAAACTGTTGGCATTTCTGCAGTATATTTATAGTAGGCCCTATTAGTTATCAACTAACTTTGGCCCAATGCAGTAAAATATTATCATTACGTCCAACCATTTACCAACGTTGGGTCAATGTTACTACTGCCTACCGTTAGTAAAAAACTGTTGGCATTTCTACAGTGTATTTATAGTAGGCGCTATTAGTTATCAACTAACTTTGGCCCAATGCAGTAAAACATTATCATTACGTCCAACCATTTACCAACGTTGGGTCAATGCTACTACTGCCTACCGTTAGTAAAAAACTGTTGGCATTTCTGCAGTGTATTTATAGTAGGCCCTATTAGTTATCAACTAACTTTGGCCCAATGCAGTAAAATATTATCATTTCGTCCAACCATATAACAACATTGGGCCAATGCTACTACTACTACCGTTAGTAAAAAACTGTTGGCATTTCTGCAGTATATTTATAGTAGGCCCTATTAGTTATCGACTAACTTTGGCCCAATGCAGTAAAATATTATCATTACGTCCAACCATTTACCAACGTTGGGTCAATGTTACTAATGCCTACCGTTAGTAAAAAACTGTTGGCATTTCTACAGTGTAATTATAGTAGGCGCTATTAGTTATCAACTAACTTTGGCCCAATGCAGTAATACATTATCATTACGTCCAACCATTTACCAACGTTGGGTCAATGCTACTACTGCCTACCGTTAGTAAAAAACTGTTGGCATTTCTGCAGTGTATTTATAGTAGGCCCTATTAGTTATCAACTAACTTTGGCCCAATGCAGTAAAATATTATCATTTCGTCCAACCATATACCAACATTGGGCCAATGCTACTACTACTACCGTTAGTAAAAAACTGTTGGCATTTCTGCAGTATATTTATAGTAGGCCCTATTAGTTATCGACTAACTTTGGCCCAATGCAGTAAAATATCATCATTACGTCCAACCATTTACCAACGTTGGGTCAATGCTACTACTACTACCGTTAGTAAAAAACTGTTGGCATTTCTGCAGTATATTTAATATTTATAGTAGGCCCTATTAGTTATCGACTAACTTTGGCCCAATGCAGTAAAATATCATCATTACGTCCAACCATTTACCAACGTTGGGTCAATTCTACTACTGCCTACCGTTAGTAAAAAACTGTTGGCATTTCTGCAGTGTATTTATCGTTGGCCTTATTGGATATCAACTAATATTCATCCAATGCAGTAAAATATTATCATTACACCTACCAACGTTGGGCCACTGCAACCGTTTAGACGATTTAGATCATGATTTTCTTATTATGAAAACTGACAGCTTCTTTATAATTAGACAATACCACATTGTCACTAATGCAATACAAATCGCAGATACAAGGCCTCGGCACGGATCTTGAGCGGTGAAATTTTATGCGAAGACAGGAAGTTATATTTAGGTCTCGTTAGCGGGGTACGCGCATAGAGAGAGACGTACGTGCCGTGCCGTGCCGCAGCAGTGTGTAGCCAAAGAGTACCTAATTGTACCAACCAAAATTTATCACTAAGCGGTCGTTCGCACGAATGTCTTTTATCTTATGTCTAGGCCATAAGGTAACTTTTCCCGTGGAATATCGTCATCGTCCACACAGCTGAGAAGTCATGTGACGTTCCACGGGAGAAGTTGCCTTATGTTATGGCCTGGCCATAAGGTAACAATATTATTATTACGTCCAACCATTTACCAACGTTAGGCCAATGCTACTACTACTACCGTTAGTAAAAAACTGTTGGTATTTCTGCAGTGTATTTATAGTAGGCCCTATTAGTTATCAACTAACTTTGGCCCAATGCAGTAAAATATTATCATTTCTTCCAACCATATACCAACATTGGGCCAATGCTACTACTACTACCGTTAGTAAAAAACTGTTGGCATTTCTGCAGTGTATTTAACGTTGGCCTTATTGGATATCAACTAATATTCACCCAATGCAGTAAAATATTATCATTACACCCAACCTATTACCAACGTTGGGCTACTGCAACCGTTTAGACGATTTAGATCATGATTTACTTATTATGAAAACTGGCAGCTTCTTTATAATTAGACAATACCACATTGTCACCAATGGAATACAAATCGCAGATACAAGGCCTCGGCACGGATCTTGATCGGTTAAATTTTATGCGAAGACAGAAGTCATTTTTAGCTCTCGTTAGCGGGGTACGCGCATAGAGAGAGACGTACGTGCCGTGCCGTGCCGCAGCAGTGTGTAGCCAAAGAGTACCTACTTGTACCAACCAAAATTTATCACTAAGCGATCGTTCGCACGAGTGTCTTTATTTTTACCGCCGACAACGTTCCACGGGAAAAAGGTATCTATGTCTAGACCATAAGGTAACTTTTCCCGTGGAAAATCGTCATCGTCCGTGCAAACACAGCTGAGAAGTCATGTGACGTTCCACGGGAAAAGGTACCGTATGTTATAGCCTGGCCATAAGGTAACAATATTATTTTTACGTCCAACCAATTACCAACGTTAGGCAATTGCTACTACTACTACCGTTAGTAAAAAACTGTTGTCATTTCTGCAGTGTATTTATAGTAGGCCCTATTAGTTATCAACTAACTTTGGCCCAATGCAGTAAAATATTATCATTACGTCCAACCATATACCAACATTGGGCCAATGCTACTACTACTACCGTTAGTAAAAAACTGTTGGCATTTCTGCAGTGTATTTATCGTTGGCCTTATTGGATATCAACTAATATTGACCCAATGCAGTAAAATATTATCATTACACCCAAGCTACTACCAACGTTGGGCCACTGCAACCGTTTAGACGATTTAGATCATTATTTACTTATTATGAAAACTGTCAGCTTCTTTAAAAATAAGACAATACCACATTGTCATCATTGCAATACAAATCGCAAATACAAGGCCTCAGCATAGTATAATAATGAGTACTAGCGTACAGTATGGCCGCTCCCTGCCTCCCGCTGAATGCGCCCCCACCCGCGATCAGTTACCTCACAGTTACCCGACTGCCAAGGACGCGGTGCGCAATCAGTGAAATCAAGACTGCATAATGTTACCGACCAGAGGCCGTATTACAAGCTCTTAAATCCTGCCAGATTTATAAATTGCTGTAGTGACATCTCTATCTCGTCGTATAGCAAATAAAAGATTTTTGGCCGAAGGGTGTCCTATTCCGCCGGTTTCGAGGTCGCCTTCTTTACGTGTAAATTAGTTAAGATATAATATATTATGTAAGTTAGTCTGTAAGGTATTTATTATATGGGCCTAATATTGTAAACGATATTTCTGTTGCCTGAAATTAATGATTATTATTATTATTAAAAGAGATAGATTGATAGCCAGTCAGAAAACTGCCTGGAAATCAGAGGTCATAATATGGCCCCAGCAAACGTTATAACCTCATTAGATTTTCAAAATCTCAAATTCAAAATCTCAGCGACATTTTTGTACCTACAGCTCGCGCCATATAACTTGATCCAATGTTTTGTACCACGTGACCTGTGCACTACAATTTTTGTAGTAAAAATTGCTACTGCGCAGGCCTCATCGTCTATGGTTTGGGTCAAGTTATTTTGCGCGAGCAGTAATACAAATGTAAATAAGCTGAGGCAGTTGACAAATACTACGTAATAGGTTATTAGAACGCGTTTGTTTCATACATTTTGTCGTGAGTGACCGAGGTGTGGCCTCGGCATGGTGGATCTTGAGCGGTGAAATTTTATGCGCAGACAGAAGTCATTTTTGTACCTACTATTATGTAATCTGTGGTCTCGTTAGTGGGGCGCGGTACGCGGATAGAGAGAGACGTACCTACGTGCCGTGCCGTGCAGCAGCAGTGTGTAGCCAAAGAGTACCTACTTGTAGGTACCAACCAAAATTTATGACTAAGCGATCGTTCGCACGAGTGACTTTATTTTTACCGCCGACAACGTTCCACGGGAAAAGGTATCTTATGTCCAGTCCATAAGGTAACTTTTCCCGTGGAACATCGTCATCGTCCATGCAAACACTGCTGAGAAGTCATGTGACGTTCCACGGGAAAAGTTACCTTATGGCCTGTTATTGATATAATTAAATTATTATATAATTATTATGTTTATATGAACGTTATTATTATAGGTGTTTATGATTTTGTGGAGAGAAAATAATGTGAAGTAGACATGTAGAGTCGCTCACAATAGTCACATTCTATACCTACTACTTACCAATTTTTATTATATTTGGAAGTTAGCTAACCATTACAATAATGTACAAATAACTTTATAAATAAAATTAGGCTAGCCACACACAGACGGAATCACGTTACGGAATTCCGAACGGAATTTCGACAATGTATGAAGATTCCGTACGGAAAAATCCCGCATGTATGTGGCAGCCCGGCAGCCCATAGATTTTGTATGCATTTGCTGCGTTCGGAATCACGTATGTACCTACTGAATTCCGTAACGGGATTCCGTCTGTGTGTGGCTTAAGGTAATCGATCGAGCAAGCGCGAAGCGTTTCTGCTTGTGGAGCATGTCTATCTTATCTGCAGCTTAAGGACGGCCACACACAGACGGAATCACGAAACGGAATCTCGAAACGGGATCCCGATTCGGAATTCCGAACGCAGCTATTGCATACAAAATGTATAGGCCTGCCAAACACATGGATTAAGATTCCGTACGTAACGGAAAAAAGCCATTCCGAACGCAAGACTTCCATAGATTTTGTATTGGTCGCCACACACATTTTGGCCATTCTTTTTTTATTATTTTGCTAAGTTATTTATTAGTTCTTTTTTTACCAAAAAACAACAAAAAAACAATAGAATGGACTTAAGCGTAATATAAATAATAAATAGTCTATAATATGCATTTTTTCTTTAATTTTAGTTGAACTTATGCACTTTGCCAAAAGACTTGAAGCCAAGTTTAAATTTAATTCTGATATCGAACATTTAATAATAGCTGTTGTAGGCTACTCATGCACAGATTTTTTTGCGCAGGTAAAGTACGGAATTGGAATTCCGTACGTACGTGATTCCGTACGTACCACCACACACAAACGTTTTTTTTCGTTCGGAATACGGCTAAGTCAGACTCTAGACTTTGATGAGTAAACATTGAGTGAAGATGAATTATTTTGACGACCATGTACTATTTTAATAGCGATTTCACTTTTACTTTACCTGTGCAAAACAATCTGTGCATGGGTAGCCTACAACAGCTATTATTAAATGTTCGATATCAGAATTAAATATAAACTTGGCTTCAAGTCTTAAGTTCAAGTCAAGTGCTTAAGTTCAACTAAAAAAAAATGAAAAACCCGCCTGCATAAAAAGACAAGTCAATGCAGGCGGGTTTTTCAATTTTTTTAATTTATTTTTAATTTATATCTTTTTAGTTATTATATATTACGGTCATAATGTACTTTTTTGAAATCCTTATAATAAGCCCTTTAATTTGACAGCCATATTGCAGTATTCTAAAAAAAACACTACGTATAATAGCACCGTGCAGGCGCCATGTTGGTTTTTTTATAACGCCACCTTCTTAAGAACACTTGGGCTGACGAGACAAATCTAACGATATCTTAATTACAGAAATCCATTTAGCCATTTGAAAGATGTGAGGTAATAAAGAATATTACATACAAACACACATACAAACAAACAAATAAACATACTTACATACAAGATACGCGCGAAAAACATAACCCTTTCTTTGCAGTCGGGTAATTAAAGAAAAAATGCATAATTATAGACTATTTATTATTTATATTACGCTTTGGTCCATTCTATTGTTTTTTGTTGTTTTTTGGTAAAAAACAACTGTGTCTGTTGTAGCTGTTGAGCTGTAATAAAAAATGTAGCATTCCGTACGGAATAAAAACGGTTGTTTGTGGCGACTGGCGACCAATACAAAATCTATGGAAGTCTTGCGTTCGGAATGGTTTTTTTTCCGTGAGAGATTCTGAATGCACGGGCCCTCATGTGGAATTCCGTAATGGATAAAATTACGTACGGAACGTTAACGCATGTGTGTGGCAGGCAGGCCCATAGATTTTGTATGCAATTTGGAATTCCGAATCGGGATTCTGTTACGAGATTCCGTTACGTGATTCCGTCTGAGTGTGGCTGGCCCTAAAGAAGTTGCGTTCGCGACTGTACAATCCCCTCCCTCCCGCTCGATCCGATCCGTGCCGGCCGGCCGAGCCGAGCCGAGGGAGGCCCGGCGGCGTATTGCCATACTGTATATCAGTACAGACACCCATAGTCTGTACTCGATCACTTTGTGCTCATTAAAATAACGAATATGTCGAAGCAAGTACAGATCAGTCTGTATAATTTTGCGACCTCTTTACAAAATCAAATATAAGTTCAAGTAAGTAATAAAAAGAAATTAGGTGAGATAATTTTGAATAATTTATTTTTAAATTCACAGTTTTTAGCCACTTTTTATGTCCTAAGAATCTAGGCGCGCATGCTCACCCTCGCGCACGTGACGCGAGCGGGGGAAGGCAGGTGACGGAAGGGGGACTCGCGCGGGTCGACTTGAGTGATGCGCAAACAGTGACAAAAATTTCAATTTGTGTGGGGAAGAGTTTGGGGTAAAAATGTAAAAAAAAAATTTTTTTTAACTTTATAAATTGATTGTACTGCTGTTATAGAATGACCTGACAAAATTTGAAAAGGGGTCCAAAAATGACCCTGTATACAGTTTGCTCACATATTTCTAAAGCAAAATATGACCTTTTTATATTGATGGTAGGTTGCCTAATAATTTAAATAGATTGCGATATTTGACTATTAAAAAATAGTGGGTATAAATAAAACTTTATCTAAAATGTAATATTTTTCCGGGAAGATAAAAGTATTAGAATAATTATATTACTTGGTATTTATATAAATTAATAACAGTGAAAGATTATAAAAAGATATATTAGGTACTAAATAAATGTATTTTTTATTATTATTTTAAAATATAATCTGATGTTTCTTTGCATTTGGTTGATATTTCGATATTTTTCGACACATCTCTTATACTTTGTATGCGACTTTTTCCTTTTGTAATTTTCCTATTTTTTTTTGTAATGCAACCGATGTTGGTTAAACGCCTTTTTTATCTTCTAGTTCTAGATAGATACCTTAAGAGCCATATTACATCTCGACTGTGATTTTTGCGTAAAATGGTAAATTTTGGCGTTCTTGATCTCAGAAACAAAAATACATCAACAATTTTGACTTACTGAATAGTGCAGATTAGCTGTCGGCATAGTTTGTAGCAGCTTCACTTTTTGTAAATTTTGTTTAAACTTTTTAATCCAACCCAAAATTGCAAAGAAAGATTTTCATTAAATGCGCGAAGGCATTTTTATTCTAACCAAATGAACGTACTTGGTATAATTACTGTCAGACGAAACCAGTGGGATGGGTTGAGTTGATGGGCCAGAGACAGAATCTTCAATGATTTTTTGCCACTATTTAAATTGACACTGGAATAGAAGTCTAAAGTTGGAAAAATCCTTTTCTATAAAATATAAATAGTAGGCATGAACGTCTCCATACAAAAAAAAAGTTGGGAGTTACAAGTCGTGATAAAGTTCTGTTCCTAACTAATATCACAGTTTAATTTGTTAACTGTGCTAATATTGAGCTGGGCCAAACCAGGCCCCCATCACTCGCTCAAGGTCGCGCGCTATGTGCCTACCGCTAAAGGCTCAATTACATTACACAATTTTAAGCACGCGATTTCAAGACTAAGCATGGTGTAAACGGACTAAGACAGTAAGAATCTTAAAATCGTGCGGCCTAGCCCGCTCGGTAATAAGATTCTTAAAATTGTGTCGTCTAAATGCACGCACGATTTCAAGACAGTCTAACTGTACCTACGACGGCACGTCAGACGTAACAGTTGTACTACAAAAACCAACTTTATACCTAAGGCATAAAGGCGTTCTCAAGGTCAACGTGTAGAGGTAATGTGACAGACAGAGACAGACTCTGTCTGACTCGCGACAGATAAACGATACTGCCACAGTCAAGATAAGTTCAAAAAGGAATGTTGGTTTTTTAACATTTTTTCATATGGACGTTTTCTTGTTTATTTATTTATTTATACTATTAATATTTATAAGTAGGTTTGTTTATTTGTTTGTCCGTAATTTTAGAAAAGAGTATTTTATACTAGGTAAGTACCTACCTACCTAGCTTCCCGATGAGCTAGAGACTTGAAACTTATAGGTAGGTAGGTTGTTTTTAACACGCTTTTATTAGGTTGCTTTCTCGTTTGCTTGTGTGTTTGTTTGTTTGTTTCTCCACAAAGTTTGCGAACAATTTAAACTAGCTTTCGGATGAGCTAGAGACTTGAAACTTTGAACATAGGTCAGAAATGGAAGGCAATGCAATATTATGGTATCATTGGGCTGATCTTTTTTTTTTTTTTTTTTATTTATTTATCACAAGGTATGTTACAGATATTGACATATATAATTTCCTGCCAAACTGTGTATACAGTTTGTTGGCGGGATGTGCGCTCTTTGACAATTTATCACACATACCTACCTCACAAAACATGCAAGTTACTTTTAGGTAAGTACTAAGTAATTTAAATAAGGATCAATTTACAACATAAATAAAGTTATTTGGTTATTTCGTCTAAAAGAGAATTTTTAAATCTAGTTTTTAACACATTTTTACTCAAAGCTGGAATCTGTCTTAATAGATTGTACTTATTAAATAGTTTCGGTACCATGTACATTGATGTTCTTTCACCATAATAATTGCTATGATGACTCTGATGATGGAGCCGGAAGAAGGCCACAGGAACTCTATAATGGAACCATACAACCCCATCGTGCTTGGGCTCGTTAGAATCGTCTTGATGAGTACTTTAAAGGGAGATGAGGTCCAGGCTCTGATGATTTAGCTGGAAGGCTATGCCATAGGAACTTAATATTGAAATCGTGCAACCCCATTGAATTTGGGCTCCTTTGAATCGTCTTGACGAGTGCTTTGTTGGGAAATAGTGTCCAGGGTCTGATGATGGAGCCGGAAGAAGGACACTGGAACTCTTTAATAAAACCACGCTACCCCATTGAGTTTGGGTTCGTTTGAATCGTCTTGGCGAGTACTCTAATGGGAAATAGTGTCCAAGGATCTGATGATGGAGCCGAAAGAAGGCCATAGGAACTCTATAATAAAACCATGCAACCCCATCGAGTTTGGGCTCGTTTGAATCGTCTTTGTACGAGTACTTTGTTGGGAAATAGTGTAACGTATAATAACGCGATATCTAGGTAGGTCGATACGTGCGCGACCGACAACAACGACGATGTGCACCTTCTGAGCCGGACGCCGTGGGCGGGCGTGGCGCGGGGTGGGTCACGCTGAGAGGCGGGCGGGTCACGCCGAGGGGTGGGCGGGTGCCGCTTGCGCGGCCCGCGCGCGAGCCCTCGCGTTCGCGTTGGTGTGCGGTGCGGCGTGTGTGTCCGTCGAGTTATTCATAAGAGCGACAGTCTTGTTTAGTTTGATACGATTCTTGCAATTTGCATTAAGTAAGTACCTACACATTAGAGGTTTTTATCTACTTAAATAAAATGATACTAGGTAAATATACACTACTACTACTTCATACCTACTAGGAAAAATATTTCTATTCGTGAGCCTTTCGAATTTTCAACCTAGTCAGATATTAATGTAATGTAGGTTTCTAATAGGTAGATAATAGTTGAAAAAAATGATTGATTAATATATAAGTAAGGAGATAGGTACCTTGACACGACGACTGCAAATTGAAAATATTTATTATTAACCTCTTAACAAACAATGATTAAAGAAAAGGAATTTGGTATTAGGTAGGTGCTTAAAGAACTAAAACAGAAAATAAAACAAATACAAAAACTACAATGTAAATAACTCCAATACTACGTTGATTGAAAAAGACATTAGAGACTTACTGCCTTCTTTTTTACTATGACAGTAAGCACGGCCAAGCGTGCTAGAAATTGTGTGGTGTAAATGCGCGCATTCTTAGTCGTTTTCAAGACAGTCTTAAAATCGCTTGCTTAAAATTGTATAGTGTAATTGAGCCTTAAGTAGCTCGTAACCGAGCCGTTCGGGCAGAGGGCTGTCGCATCCAAAACGTTATTAAGGATAATTTTGACTAAAACGGCACGATGGTTCATTATTGTGAAGTTGTTGCATGTCGTAGTCAAAAGACAAATAAAAAAATTAAGTGCTTTTTATTAATAGCCGAAAAAAATTAGAATTTTGTTTTTTAAATAATTTTGATAAAGTCTTGATGAACCGGCCGGGAAGCACTATAATGAATATGCTACAAAAAAAAATACTTTTTTCCACAATAAATTTAATAACCGTAAGTTCAGTTGAGAGACGCAAAAAATATATATCATTTTAAGTCTACCGCTTAACTCGCATTCACTCCATTGCAGTATTCATAAATATAAATTTCAATTTCAATTCAGCCATTTTGTTTATTTTATATTCTTTGTAGGTACAAACTAGGGTTGCCAGATCGGAACTCCAAAATATCTGGAGAATATTTGAAAATGTCGGGATTTTGCGGTTATTAGCGGGAGAAATAAATATTTAAAATTAAAAATGTAACTTAAATAGCACTGCACAGTGTGACTGCTTTTCTTTCCTTGTAAGTTTTGTGTTGTCCTAATATTTTTTTGTTACGCTTTGTGTATGTGATATGTGCTGCCAATAAAATGCTATTCTATGCTATTATATTCTAAATGCCTGTATATAGTACAAAAACGGCCGCGCAGCGTGATTTTTAGTCAGTTTCATCCACTAATCTTGTAAGTTATGATCTTGCCTGTCTATTGAAAAAAAACGGCCACGCAGCGCGATTTTTAGTTAGTTTCATCCACGAATATTGTGATCTGTGGTTTATTACGCGAAATTTTTTGTTTTCTAGATAACTTTTGGAACAGCAGTTTTTCCGGGAGATTCTTAGATTTTTCGGGAGTCGGGAGACCACTTGAAATTGCGGGAGAATCCAGGTGAATCCCATCTGGCAACCCTAGGTACAACCCTAACGATACTTTCGCTCGATGACGGACTAACGCGGAGTACGCGGGAATCTCGACTCTCGGCGCGCATCCGTAGAATACGTTTCTTCTTGTTTTTTTTGTAGGCTAATATAACGTAGGTATTTTAGCTTTTGAATAGGAGTGGTTTATCTGTTACCCTGTAACTTTTATCTAATCTGTGGCCAAACTGTCCTTACAAACCATACCATTCCATATGGGGCGGCGGGTTAAATAGCGCTCTTTTGCCTATATTTGACTAGCTGTGCCTCCGCAAACAATGAATTTAAACTACTTGGGTTAGGCTCAAATTGTACATAATATAGTTACCATTACAAAAGAATAAAACAAATCTACCTGAAAAACGCTTCTTAAGGTATTTTTTTTTAATACTGAAACAAGTGCAAATACCTAAAATAAAAATAAAATTGAAGATGTTGGTTACCTATTGTGTAATTTTTCAGAATCTGCTCAATAAATTGCATTTTTTTATACCAGAAATGAATTCCACATTATTGATTTATCCGAAAATGATACCACATTTGACCTATTAGCTAAATCTAGACAATTATAATTTTTAGAATGTAGCCGGGAAAAAAGCGCTATAACCCGCAGCTGTATGGAATGGTTTGTAAGGACAGTTTGGCCCAGCTCAATATTAGTTAGGAACAGCCTACAGATCAGTTTCAACCATGTGGCCAAACTTTATCACGACTTGTAACTCCTAACTTATTTTTTGTACAGACGTTCATACCTACTAAAATGGTTTACAGTATCTTCCGTTCGTACATTGAGGATATGTACAATATGCAATATCTATAAACACTGTTTATAAAATTTCAGACTCGCTTTCGGATTGATATTTATATTCATTTGAAATTATACTATAAAGCATAATGCATTTCAATAAAATCATTTTTTACAGTAAGAGCCCCTAGCGTCCCGCCTAGCAAATGAGCAATAAACTGTGATTGCTTATTTACTAGGCGGGACGCTAGGGGCTCTTTCTTACTTTAAAATATTTGTTAATCTTAATTAGAATTTAAAATAAAGGTATCGTGGAGTCTTGTGCTGTAAGTAATTGTGATGTAACAAAAAGAAACAATCCAAGTAATCACACTTTTCACAGGTAAATAAGATATTGCCACAAATTTCTCTAAAACCAAATTTCTCTACATTTATTCGTTTATCGACGAAGAAAACAGTATGGAACATAGTTTATTAATTTCCTTTGCCAAACATAGTCATATTTTATCAACCTAAGTATTTTTTACGTATCTCATATGAAATGTGTGCATTCGTTTTCGGATCACCTGTTTATTGACATTCTTTTTCTATGCTCTGTATTGACATGCATTATGCTCTCCAGCTACAAGAGCATATTGCGTGCAATTTCAGAGCTACTCCTGTCTGTAGTAGTACACACATAAACTTAATATCCACACTTGAGCATAGCGAAAAATTTTCTATAAAGTCTATGAGTACCAAGGAAATTATAAGTACTACGTACAAGAGTACTTACAGAGTATGCACTATGCACTGACGTCCATTGTATAATGGACGTCAGTGACAGTATGGCAATACGCGGCCCGGTGGCGAGGTGAGCGAGCGACGCTTGACGGACGAACGGAACGACGGCAGCGGCCAATCGGCCATTTTTGTTGTGGACTCGCGCGCGCTCACTCGCGCCGCGTCGCAGGCGACATTTTCTGTATATATATATAAAACAGAAAATGTATAAAGCAATATTATTTGAAGATGCCAGTCTTGGCATTATTCGCCAAGAATGGCTCACGCCTAGAAAGAGGCAGTGTCTGTGGCCACCTCACAAATCCAAGTACAACAAAGCTCTTACATCACAAGCGGTTCCAGATGATGATTGGGCGGTGCACGCCATCAGACGTACTTTTTATGAAACCGGTGAGTTTTAACTTTTAAATTAAATACTTAGTGCCTAATAACAACCTAAAAGCGTATTTTAGGGTGTAATCCGCGCGCGATGAGAATGGTATAATACCTTTTGGAACTGAGACGCGCACGGTACCGCTGACGCGGCAGCGCGGCGCTGTACAAATAGGTCCCTACCATTCTCATCGCGCGTGGATTATACCTTTATTTTTGTAGAACAGTTACCTAAAGTTGTACAATAACAACTATCTCATTATTACAGCACTTGCTTGTGCGTGTCGTGTCGAGTCAGTCGAGTGTCGAGTCACGAAAACTTGTGGTGAAATTATATTACCTACCTACGTATTTTTCTCTTTGATGCACCGCTTTATGTGAGTTGGTAATAGTTTGTAATAAAGAATGGGATGTGATGTGATGATGTGATCTTAATTTTGGAACTTGGACAGGTTCGGGCTATTGTGTCGTCAGATTTAATATTTGTTTGCAGTTGCAGTAGGACCTATTAAGCCAGTTTCAACGACTGATTCATACCTACTCGATTTATTGTCAAAATGTTTCAGAGGTCGGTAATTTAGCGTATTCCTATATTATTATAATTCACCTTAATAATGAAATATTATTTTACAGATGACATATCTAAAGCCAGACAAAAGTGTAAGAAGGCTGAAAGTGAATCGGAATTAGCTTCAACAACTGATATTGAAGTAGATACCGCCGAAAAATGGCCAAGGAAGAGGAAAGTTCGTCCTCGTAAAATTGATAGTGATGCTGATGACTATGAAGAAAGTGATGATGAATGTCAAATCAAATATCCAACTCCACCAAAATCAATTTTACCACCTCCACCTGTATGTATACGTACATGTTCGTCACCAAGATTGTTAGAAGATTTTAATGTTGGTAAGTAACAAAACAATGTTTCCTACTTGTAAGATTGTGAGTTATATTTATGTAAGTATTAGGTTATAGAAACCTTTTTATTTATTTAATCAGAACTGGCTAGTTAGCCAGTTCCCGGGTCCCGTTTTTACCCTTTGGGTACGGAACCCTAAAAACTAGTTAGTTTTTAGGGTTCCGTACCCAAAGGGTAAAAACGGGACCCTATTACTAAGACTCTGCTGTCCATCTGTCTGTCTGCCACCAGGCTGTATCTTAAGAACCGTGATAGCTAGACAGATGAAATTTTTACAGATGATGTATTTCTGTTGCCGCTATAACAGCAAATACTAAAAACAGAATAAAATAAATATTTAAGGGGGGCTCCCATACAACAAACATGTTTTTTTCCGTTTTTTGCTCGATATTAATAACGACAACAGGTAGCCAACTGAAATTTTCACAGAAGATGTATTTCTGTTGCCGCTATAACAACAAATACTCAAAACGAAATAAAATAAATTTTTAAGGGGGGCTCCGATACAACAAATGTGATTTGTTTTGCCGTTTTTTGGTATGGAACCCTTCGTGCGTGAGTCCGACTCGCACTTGGCCGGTTTTATACATTTATATGAAGTGTCCAGTGAGACTGTTTATAATTCATTATCATAATAATAATAGTAGGTAGGGGAAGCTGGGTACAGTTGATCCCTAGGGGACACTTGGTAACCTTGATTGACGAATCTATCAAGCGTGTTACAGTTCTTTAGGTTAGCAACAGTTATTCGTTTATGGCAATGATCACTTTATGTCATGATTTCGTTTGACAGATATCAAAGGTTTACAAATGGTGGCCGCCAAAAATTTGTTGTGTTAAAATATTTAATTTATGGCAAGTTTTGACATGATTAATTTAATACGATGATTTGAAACTGCTTCCTGGAAATGTTTTTATCTTTTAAGATGTTTATTTTTCTGCCGATTAACATTACTTACCATGATATTAGTGATAAATTGGTTCGCAAAAAACATGTTTTTTAACCTCAATATGTATGGGTAGACTTGATCCTTTTCTTTGGGGGTGGAATGATCCCAGGGATCATGTGTCCCCTATAAGGGATCAAATCTACCCTATGTAGATTTTTGTCAGTAAAATAAAGACTTTTCACAGTTTTTATCTTTTTTTATACAAAAGAAGTCTTTTTATATTTACTCTTATTTTTTTAATCTACCTACTTTTCTGAATCTGAGATTGAGAAAATTGTGAGTCATTTTAGTCAAGATTTTTAGAAGGTAAAGGTTTTTGCTATCCCTTCGGAACAATAATTTTATTTTTCTGGATGAAAGATAACCTATCTTTTTCTGTACCCTGACAACGTGTATGTAAAATTTAATGATGATTGGTTCAATAGTTAAGACGTGAAGGCGTAACAAACAAACAAATAATCAGTCAAACGGCATTTCGCATTCATAATAAAAAAAAAGTAAAGATGATCACTAATTACGTTTTGGTTTGTTATGGATATTTGTTTCTAGACTGCTTTAATTTGTAGTCCGAATATTAATTACCTTGTTCTAAAGAGATTAAAACTATTTCATATTTGTTTCCCTTTTCAAAATTGAGCTGCATCCTACTAATATTATAAAATTTATACATTTAATGTGAAAGTTTGTGGGTTTGGATGTTTAGATGTTTGGATGTTTGTTCCTCAATCACGCAAAAACTACTGAACGGATTTGGTTGGAATTTGGCACACATATAGTAGATAGCCTAGATTTATTCCAATATTCCCAAGGGAACGGGAACCACGCGGGTGACACCGCGGGCGGCCGCTAGTATGAGCATAAGTTCAAATAAAAGAAGCTGATTTGATTACAGATTTACTTATTATATGGTACCTAGCACTGTTCCTTTTTTATATTTAAAGATATATTACTCTTTTCGGATATATGAGGCTGAATCCAATATTGTTACCATGTGTCCCCTGTGTGTGGTAGACTTGAACCCCAGGATCAAGTCTTCCAACTGGTGGGAAACAAGTCTCCCTTATATAGGGGACACTTGGTACAAAGTTACCATACGACATTAAATTAAATTATAATTCCAAATATAACCGAGCCTTACCCTCTTTCATATATTTAGTAAATAGAGAAATTCTTAATATAATAACTCAAAAAAAATCCTTATACTGTGAATAGTAAAAAAGTTAGGGACCAAAATGAAAAGGGGGGATCAACCCTCCCCAGTCTCCCCTACCCACTTTACAGATTCTCCGATATCTTGTAACCCCACTAACGAGGAAACCACACCAACAACATTGTGGTCGAAACATAACCAGAAAACGTTCCTGGAAAGAATAAATGCTTCTTTAGGTAAATATTACAAGAATAGAGTTATGTTCTGCATCTGAGTTATAAGAGTTTCTTGTCCCTTAATTCAAAATTGATTTTTTTTATTGTCTGGTAAATTTCTAATTTCTACATACATATACATGCAGTGTCAAGTAAGATTGTTTATAATTAATTATTATAATAATAATAGTGCCCACTTTACAGATTCTCCGATAACGTCAGCGTCACATAATCCAACTCCAAATAATACTGCGGAAACCACACCAACAACTTTGCGGTCAAAATATGCACAAAAATCAGTATTGGAAAAAATAAATACTTCTTTAGGTAAATAAAAATTACAATACTACCAACATAGTTATTTTTATATCTTCACATCGGAGTTGAGTTTCTTAATGGAGACATGATGACTTTGATAATTAATTTGATAGATTTTATTTAAGTAGGTACCTATATGGTTTTAGAATCTACTATACTAAGAATATAACTTTATTATTTCAGATGTCATTGCCGACTGTCTCGGACACATGAAGACTGAAGTTGAAGATCTTAAACAAACTCAAAATGATATTCTTTTGAAAATATCATCTCATACTACTGCAGCAGCCCAATCCGCATTAGGCCTGCGTGGTTGGTTATGGCCCGTCCTCCTTATCCACCCATAAGGAAGGCCTGTGCCTCAGCTGTGGGGACATTAAAAATGGCTGATGGACACTACTTCAGCACTACCCACTTTAGAAATAGAGATACCATTAAAATCAGTTGAAGATTTAACAAACATTCAAAATTGGCTTTCAGAACAAGAACACAAAGAACAATTGGTAAGCCTATTAAAATTCTAATAGAAATATACAAGCAAGTAAGACCATTGGATGCACTGATGATGTATAATAAATAATATGCTATGTAATGTAGTTATAATACTGACAGCCTATCAACTGGACAGCGCATCAGACTGTACATGTTAACCTTGAGACCGCCTTTATGTCCTACGTAATAAAAGCTGTTTTCGCAGTTTAACTGTATAACCTGACGTGCTGTTGAGTGTACATTATTGTTTTGCTTTTATTTGTCATTGCTTATTATTGAAATATTGACTTTATGACTTTTTGCTACAGATAAATAATTTGAGCTATATTGGTGGGAAAGGAACAGGCTCAATTACAAGAAGGATTCTGGAACGAGTTTTCACTGACTCTTTGGCAATACAATGTAACTGGACTGGAAAGAATAATAAGTTCAGTTTGATAGAATTGATTAAAGTCATAATAGGTATGTATGAATGACTATGAAAATTACACATATAATATATTTATTGTTAATGATAGGATTTTGACTTTCAAATTAAAAACAAATATTTTTTAAATATATTATAAAACCATGCAATACAACAAGCAAATGCTTTAAGGAAATTTTATTTTTATGATACATATTTTAATAACATAAATAAATTATTTTGTGCCTTACTTAACCAATTTAATAACTTTATAGATTGTGTTATTCTAATTTCAATTAAATTCTAAAGTAAGGTAATGTTTTCAGCTGCAGTGCGAAGAAACAAGGTGGCAGAATTAGCAACTGAATCTGAAATTACAAATATCATAACAAGCTGGTTTAGGTTTGCTAGAGACCGAAATGGCGGACGAGAGAACAGCTGGCGTGGCCATTGCCGTTTAGTTTGATAAAAAGAAGTAGGCGCTAGTTCTGCAGATTATAGATTCCCCTTGTGAGTCCATATGATTAAGTTTTAAATAAAAAATATATATTATTATAATACCATTTTTTATTTGCTCCACAGCTGGAATAGTGGAATACCCTTCGGTCGCAGAACGTTAAAAGTGCAAAATGACAAGCCATTGCAAAACGTCATGCGCTTTTAAAGTTCTACGACTGAAGGGGGTATTCATCCTTAGCGTGGGTCAAACGGATGCAGCACAGCGCCTAGCAACGCAGCGCGTGACGGTAAACGACTTTATGTATGAATGCTATGGTATGAATGATGCGCAGCCAGTCGTGCTGCGTTCGGTGTGACATGTACTGTCATATACCATAGCATTTCATACATTACAACGTCGCTTGCTGTTACGCGCTGTGCTGCATTCGGTTTGACCAGCCACTTAAACTCCAACCGTTTGCCAACAGTAGGGTAACTGTCAATATTGTTTAGGAAGGCCCCACAATGAAAAACAACCGATGGCCAACTGTAGGGTAACGGTAAATATTATTTAGGAAGGCCCCCCCAATGCAAAACAACCGATGGCCAACTGTAGGGTACCCGTAAATATTGTTTAGGGAGGCCCCACAATGAAAAACAACCGATGGCCAACTGAAGGGTGACGGTAAATATTTTTAGGATGGCCCCACAATGCAAAACAACCGATGGCCAACTGTAGGGTAAACGTAAATATCTTTAGGAAGGCCCCACAATGAAAAATAACCGATGGCCAACTGTAGGGTAAACGTAAATATCTTTAGGAAGGCCCCACAATGAAAAACAACCGATGACCAACTGTAGGGTAACCGTAAATATTTTTAGGAAGGCCCCACAATGAAAAACAACTGACGGCCAACTGTAGGGTGAGGGTAAATATTTTTAGGAAGGCCCCACAATGCAAAACAACCGATGGCCAACTGTAGGGTAACCGTAAATATTTTTAGGATGGCCCCACAATGCAAAACAACCGATGGCCAACTGTAGGATAACCGTAAATATTTTTAGGATGGCCCCACAATGCAAAACAACCGATGGCCCTTCAGAAGGAAATTCTACAATGGCCCTTCAGAAGGAAATTCTACAATGGCCCTTCGAAGTAGGCCCTGCCACAATAAGATGGCCAATTCTAACCGTTGTCCAACTAACGACGTGCACGTGGCCCAACCAAATGCCAACAATAAATGCTATTAGGGCTGGAGCGACAAAAAAAAAATATTTTATTGAACCTACTAAAAATTTTACGAGAATCGGTTGAGAAATGCGACTTGTAGAGTAGAAGAGAACAGACGCATATACGAAAGAATTTAAATTACAAGCACTGACACAAGACGATTTGTTATAAGAGTTCCTTTATGTTATACTTACAGAAAAAGTATACGTTTACAAGATTTAAGTAATGAAAATGGGTAAATAAAAACATGGGATTTTGGGAAATAATCGAAATTATTCAACATTGCAACTTAATTTGCAAGAATTTTGCACTGAAAGTTTACTAAACTGCTTAAAACAAAAACTTAAGTAAGAATTGATTTGATTTCACTAGGTCGTCATATGCGCAGAAGTACCTTATTCTAAGTGAAAAGTAGTCGCAAAAATCATTTTTGTTTTTATTTTATTTTTGGCAGCAAACAGTCATGTATAATAATAATGTTATTAACAACAAACAATTCTACAGAAAAGATCTACAGTACCCAAAAGCTGTGTTTCACAATATATTGTGTCTCAACGTGGACAACGTTTTAGCACACTAATACTATTAAAAATACTGAAAAGCATTATATATTTTTTTATATAAGTAGTACAACAATAATCGATTTCATATGCAAATGCTAACAATTAAAGCGACTATCAAGCCATCTCTTCCGAGCATTCTTGAAAACAATTTCATTCTCAGAATGCCATCTGCGATCGAGTTAAGTAATCAAATCAAATAAATTGTTTACTTAACTGCAATGTAAATTCCAGCCATTCCGCAGAATAAAATTATCATCGAATGAATTCGAAGAAATGTTAATTAGGATCTCTCGATAAACATCTAACAACCTTTTTCTTTAAATTTTCAAAAGTCAATTACCTAATTATAATTATTCAAAGTCATATTGTGAGTAAAATCATTTGAAAAGATATTAACTTTTATATTTATGTTATTTTAAATATACTTTCTCATACTTAACCTATGCTTATATGAAAAAAAAGTAAATAAATGTAAAAAATTATATAAATAAAAAATTAAAAAAGAGAAGATTTTAAACGTGAAAACTTATACTACTGTTTATATCCGTTCACTTTGACAGGAATGAGAGAAAAAAGGTCGGAAATGCCCCGAGCGCAAGCGCCGCGTGCCTGCGTTGCCCTGCGCACCTGTCTGCATACTCTGAAACAAAACGAGAAGAAAACAAAACTTAATACAACATACACTGCGTTATCTACCAGCTATAGACAGAAAACTGCTTCTTGAAAAGCAGCAATGAACTTAAATCATGGGATAGTAAACTTTTTACTTTTGTTTTCTGAGTAGGTTCTTGGTGAGCTTTTGTTTTTTGTCTGTGGCACGGAGTGTGGATGATAAAACTATGCAATGGGATAATTGGGACCACCTCCTTAGAAGTTTGTTTTGTTTTTGTGAACCCTACTTTTTGAGGACAGATTAGTGTTAAGTGTTTTGTGCTTTGTAACTTGTTAGATTACAAGTTCCGTTTCAAACAACTTCAAAAAAGGGGGTTCCTTATTTTGTTGGATTTTTTTGGAAGTGCTGCTGCTGCTAAGTGTCAGAATAGGAATGTTAAGGGAGTTCCGTAACCGTAACCGAAACTTTTAGGATATACGAAATAAAAATCTATCCGTAGACCGTAACCGTAACCGAATCCGATATAAAAGCTGCGCATAGTTTCGGATATAGGCGGAGTTTATCTGAGACACTCATGACAGTTTTTTCTGCCCGGCCTAGCCAAAAGTACTAATTACTAGCCGCGTACGTCACTTGCATGTTTGAACATATTTGAGGGCTTTTCAAAATTATAAAAAACTGTAGGTTAGATAGATGGCGTTGATAAAAATTTATGTGTCAATGTACAAAACGAAGGAAAAAGAAAACACAACTCAACATGAAAACACCGAAAACATCGCCAACAACCAACCAATGCCAAGAAATTAAAATCACTTTTTTTAAGCACAAGCCTTTTATTTTTCGAAGCCAATTTTGACACTTCACTTGTCCATCAACGCCATCTAGTGAGGCAAACATTTACTATTTTTTTTTTTAAATGTCACTTTGAAAAGCCCCATTGTGTTTTACTTTTGTAATATCTTAAAAATTTAATTTCGAAGTTATCAGAAACTAACGGATAAATCGAAATATTTTAATATCCGTAACCGTACCTACTTATCCGAAACCGGTATGATATTATTTCAATATCCGTATCCCTGGGGGGTAATTACGTATCTTTGTTGCAATCAACTCTGACAGAAATAACAGTTACATCGCTGCTTTAGTAAGAACCAATGTGACAACTATCTTAACTAAAGCAGCAATGCAACTGCGCTTTCAATCGATTTCAATCGAGAATTGTTAGCAACAGTCTTACGTGATCAAGGGTCTGGACTCAGAAGTCCCTGTTGTTAACATGATTTTTAGTATTAATCCAAAGTACAGTCGAAAAAAATTTTTCCGCTCTTAAGGGCCGGAAACTCCAAAGTGTCAAGAGTCCCTGCGCATAGACCACTATTGTTTACATGATCTATGGCAGGGCCAGTGCAGTGAGAACCGGCGCATCTGTCCCGCGCATTGAGATTTATGCCCGGCCATTGCCCGGCAATTGGATAAACACCGGGCCACTGATTAGCTATGGTTTTGCAATAAACTTTATGGCCTCTTAAATGGTGAATTACTAGGTTTATAGAGTTGTTGTGAGATGCGAAATTCCGCTAGAGATCATTCAATAGATTGTTATACTTTTAGACAGCGTTTCACTGCCCTTATGTTAGTTTTTTTGAATCGGCGCCGGCGCAGCACGTTTTTTTATGCCAGCAGGATAGTGCTTGGTCTTCACCTCACCTGAGGGTCAATTTTGCTAATGTTATCGTCAAAATCGTGGTTCAATGGTGTTTGAATGGTAATGTTTTTTGACACAGTTCTTGTTGCCTAAACCCAAGAACCGAAACACATTGTGTTTCTTAAACCTAAAACGGAAACACATTGTGTTTCGATTTAGGGTTTAAGAAACAAGAACAGTGTCAAAAAGCATAACCATTCAAGCACCATTGAACCACGATTTTGACGATAACATTAGCAGACTTGACTCCCGAATGTTAAGTTATGATTAGGCCGAAGGTGGAGGCGCACTACACCCGGAATCCTTACCACTGAGGAACTGGCTATCTTGAATACTGCGGGGTCTATTACTTTTTCTCATAAGGGTCAAAGTTTTCTATTTATAAATATCGTTCCATCTGATAAAGCTTAAAGTTTTATTGCGCCCTTTTTGATTGTTAGCTAAAAGACGTCATAATGGTTTGTAGGGTAAAAGAATTGATGATTTAGAAATGTTTCTTTTGTGAGCTTATTTGAATTTTTATTTCAGTAAATTCAAATTCCACCTCCACTGAGTGAAAAGTGAAACCCAAAGTTTTCAGTGATGTAGGCTGTAAACAAAGGTCTTATTCGAAGTTAAACTTGATAGCTTCAATATTTTTTCTTAACAAGTCTGTTTGTTCTAACAATGTGGTGCTGTGTTATAATCAGTGGTCTTACAGCCATTTCTTCTGTTTAAGGATTGCACTTCCTCTGGCCTTCACTTAACGTCAGCTTAGATGAAGGCCAAAAGTTTCCCTGTTATTAAATAAAACAATCTAAATATTCAGTGTGAGGGTTCCGTTCTAATATTTTTTTTATTACACGAGCAAAATTTTTTTTGTTTTTCGTTTTAGTAGTTACTGTGTTACCTTATTTTTATATTTTCTTTATAATATGGAATTATAATGTTTGAAATAAAGTTTTATTATTATTATTATTAGCTGTTCATGATTATGGAGATAATGAGAGATACTATACAACTTTGTTCATAGAGCAATAGAAACTGTTTTGTTATGTAGAGCCGAAATAATGCGACACAAATGACTTCAAAACATCTTATTTATTTTTATATTATGCTCCAAAAGCTCGTAGACTTTAGTACAACGTCAAAATATTATAATACTTTCTGTTTTTATTTACTTTTAGTTCCGTTTTTCTTCTTCTTTTTACAGTTCCTATAGGGACCGAATAATCTACTAAGTTATTTCATTAATTTAATAGGCCAAGCGAGCGTGAAGATGCGAAGAATTTCCTTTTCAGCTTAAGCATTAATGCGCATTAATGCTTTCGTATGTCCGGATGTCCGTTTGTTCTACTCTAGGTTGCATTTCTGAACCGATTCTCGTGAAATTTTGGGAGCAGGTTTTTTTTTTCGATTCATGTTTTCGATTTTTTTTCAAAATTGCGAAGATATGCAGAAGAATCACATTTCAGCCATTGTAAAAAAATTTCAAAAATGTATCAAACACGAGGTTATCTCTGCAGAGCAACTAGTTTGATACTTTTACGAGTTCCTAACAAAAAGGGACGGACAGACAGACATTCGGACAATGAAGTAGTCTTATAAGGGTTGCAGTTTTCCTATTGAGACACAGAACCCTAAAATTATACCATTTGAATCATGAGTATCATGACCACAAAAACTCCATCAAACAACCTCGAGTGCCCTTTTTGGTGCAGCCATTTTTGGTGGCCAGTGCTGCCATCTTTGGCGGTGGAGTAACTTTTCACAAGGCCGATGACCTCGGGGTGATCTAGTGCATACCGATCATCTGATGCTGGCCTGATCTGGATTGTGATAAGGTTAATGACCGTTTAATTCGTAGGTACTTAACTTAGTAACTTGGTAGGTAGTTACGTACCTACTGCATTTTTTGAGAGTGAAAATTTTGAGAGAGTGAAAGTATTTTGAGTGATTTTTAGTTCATTTGATTATTAAGTAAGTAATTGTAAACAACGTGTTAGAAAAAACCACTAAAGCTGAATATGGTGGATAGGGACCATCAACTGAATAACTTTTATTTTGAAATCTCGAAAAAAAAATCAGCTGTTTCATACATTTTGATATTTTCGTTATTAAATTTTGTATGAAACAATTGATTCTTTTGGCGATTTCAGTGTTGGTCCCTTTGTAAAAGTTTAGTTTGATCCCTTTACGATATTCGGCTTTAGGGGTCTTTTACACGTTGCATAGTGGTGACCTCTTTGATTTAATTGTTATGAAAAGTCTTTTTTTTACATATTTGACCCTATGTTTCTTAGAGAAAGTTGTTTAGTTTTATTGACTGAACATATCCTTAAAAATACACAGTCTGTCTACTATAATAAAAAAAATACTATATATGTCGGCAAATTTTCCAATTCCGGTCTTTTTTGTCCAAATATGTCTCATAATTATTATAATTATTTTTATGCATAAGTTGAATAATTTTAAATAAATCAAGTTTTATTCTTCCTGATTTAAGGCAAACAATTGACATTTCGTTTAAAAACATTTTCTTTCACATTAATCACTACGTTTTCCTTCGCGCCTCAGTAATTGGTTCCTGTCTGGATTCGAACCTGTACCCTTTGTAGGTCGTGCCTTAATTGACATCGCGCTCTTGACTTTTGCTGTCGAATGAAATTAACGGCAAGTTAAAAAAAACGTGTTAATTAATGAAGCAAAACGGGGAAACCATTTCCTCGGTACATCAATCAAACTGAACATCTTTTACTATGGGACCAACTCTGAAATAGCGAAAAAAGTCGACTGTTTCATACAAAAATTAATAATTAAAATATCAAAATGTATAAACACACTTAGCTGTTTTTATTTTTCGTGATTTCAGTGTTCGTCCCATAGTAAAAGTTGTTTAGTTTGATGGTCCGAAGAAACGGTTTTCCAATTTTGCTTCATTCATTAACACCATGTATAAAATTAATTACCTATTCATAGTTTACGACGAAAAAATATCATCATAACAGTACGTAAGTACTGATTTATTTGTTGGCTGTACTTTTTCAGTTTTAGTTCTGTGGGGCGAAACAAGACTTTACATTGATGTGGGGCGAATCAGGAAAATTTTGGATTGAGGGGAGAACCTTTGGGGCGAACGAGGAATAAATCCACAATGATTGATGGTCCATATTCAATTCCAAAGCATTATTTTTGTATCACAAAAAATATTCACGCAAGTTTCGTCACCCAAGCATTTTATTTTTAATAGTTTCCTTATTCTAGTACTGGCATCTCTCAATCAGGCATGCATTTCAATCGTGATAGATAACTTCACGATCTATCGCATAAACGATCAATTAATATCTACCAGCAATTACGTCGATTGCATAAACTTATATCTTGTAATTACTGCGATCATGAGATAGATGCATAATAAACTTGATACTTTACATCTAGCATTATCCTATTAAAATGTTAAAGTTTGGATATTTAGATGTTTTTTATTCAATCACGCAAAAACTGCTGAACGGGTTTGGATGCATTTTGGCTCACTTTTATTTAAATATAATTTTGATTACAAAAATTTTGACGGAATTTATATCAATATTGACGTTTAAAGTATGCAATTTTAAATACAAGTTAAAAAAATATAATTTAAGGAATATATAATTTAAATGCAATAAATTCTGTCGCATTAGGTATTTATTTAGCATTAGCATCGTTGTATGAGAGTAAACATCCATTCACATACATTTGAATTATAAATTTAGCTAAGTGGTTTATCTTTATTTATGAATGACAAAATATGAATACCTAAACCTAACGCATTAACTAGTATTTGTAGTGAAATGCATTTAATAATGCACTATTGTGGTTCGAAAATGCGTTAATTTTATAATATTTTTGAAATACTTAGGTAATAACAGTTTTAGTGTGATCAATTAATAGAATACCGTTGATCATGATAGTATCTAATCAATAATTAAATAAGTCTACCTACGTACACGTACAATCTTATTAAAATTTAAAAAATATTTTCTTATTTTATAAAAAAGCAACTTACACTATTGAACAAGCGATAGCTCTATTTAACGAGCAAATACTTATTTATTTAACGTTCTTTTAGTTGTATTTCATTGCTTTTATTTGAATAAATTTCAGAAAATAAATCTTTAAAATATTTTTGATTCGATCAGCTCCATTGCATTCGCTGTTTCCTAATTCGAGTGCATCAGTTTTGAATGCATAATGCAGATTGCATGACGAATTGTTAGGGAGCAATTCCAATAGGGTTTAAATGTGTACAATTAGTAATATTTTTTGGATATGGCATCTTTTTTATTGATAGAATTAAAAAAAACCTTTCTTGGCCAAAATATTTTTTAACAAAACCTGTTGTTTATCAGAAAAGTAATGAACAGTGAATAGGTAAATTTTTTCATGTAGCGAAATGGCCAAGCCTCATATTTTGACTAAGGTGTAGAGTTTTTGAAGTTAGGGCTTGTAGAGTTATGGCGCGTAGAGTTAGAAGCTTGGCTCTACATGAGGTCTGATAACTTTTTGAGAGTGCGAGCCATATGAAAGTCTTGGCACCATTATAAATGAAAATGTTTTTTTGTGGGATACGTTTTACATATAATACGGTTAGCTAGGTCATTCACCAAAGAGCTAAACAAACATTTCTCCAAATTCCATTGAGATGCTAATCAATGAAGCAATAGTTATATGAACGATTTAATCGCATCATATAACATATAATTATGCATATTTAAAGCTATAAATGGACTGTAAACTAATAAAATGTGTGAATAACAACGCAAGGAATTCCAAACGGTTCTTATTAACATAGCCTTTATAATATGTGAAGTATATTGCAAAAATGTTTCGCAATAAGTTGCAAAATCTCAGTAAGTTTAAACATATTATGAGTAATAAAAGAATGAAAATTGTCATAACTTATATCTGTGATTTAAACTCGAGATATAATTAATTGGTGGACAAGCTCATTTAAGCTTTAATGTCGTAGCGTAAAAGTCATAAATATATACTGAAACATGTAGTGGCACCGACAAAAGGCCTTTTTACTGCTTTTATATATTTTATATATTACTAGTTTCCGCCCGCGACTTCGTCCGGAAAGAATTCCAGTTCCCATGGGAATTTTCATAAATCCTTTAAATAGCAAATTTATACTTTATAGTAACTAGGTACCTATATAGGTTTATTATAGGTAAGATTTCAATCTGATCTGTCAGTGGTTTGTGCTGTGCGATGATAAATCAGGTAATCTTTGACCAGGATAAAAAGTAGGTACCTTTGCTATGCTATGTTTTAACCCAGGTTACAAACTACATAGGTATCTGAGTTCCAAATTTCATCTAAATTAGTTCAGCCGTTTTTGCATGAGTGAGTAACAAACTTCCGAACATACAAAAGGCAAAACATAAAAATTTTCACACTTATAAAATTAGGTGGATATCTTTCACCTGTGGATATTTATACAAACTTATTAGGTAACTGAGTTTTATGTTAAATAAGTGTAGCATGGTCAATTATGTATTCTGTGGCATGGTACAATAAAAACAAAATAATAACAAAATATCACAATAAAAAGGCACTAAAGTATAACAATTTTGTAATGAGTATGACAAAAAAAACTTGCTTGTTTACTATAAAGTGTCGCAACTGGATAGTGACGTAAGCTTGTGTTACTCTCGGAATGAAGTATAATAATAAGTTTTACTGACTTGTAAGTTTTTAACAATCCGTCATATCCTACACTGGGACGTCAAGTCGGGGCTTAGTGGCTTATTGCATAGATCATTGACCTTTATGATTGGGATGCGCGTGAGTTGACTCGGTTTATTTATACACATTTGGGTCATAACGCATCACTATTGAGTGTTTCACTGGATTGGAATAGGGATGAGCTGTGGATTCGGTACAGGCATAATTATTTAGTTTTTTTTTCCGAGTTTAATAAAATATTTTTTTTTAATTAAAATAAAATAAATTTTATCAACTAGTGTAGCTATTATACATTAAAGTTATGTAGTAATTTAGTCTCAATATCAATTTACTTATAATAATTAGAATATAAAGACAATGTTTTTCGCCTACAAAATAAAACTTTACTAGAAAAGCCAAAAATAAAGGTTTTTTGCAAACTTCTATTGGCACCGTGCACGCTTTTAGCGCCACCTAGCTTTTCACAACTTTGTTGGCTCTGAACTGACCGTTTTGACATTTTGATATGTAATGGCGGCATTGTGACAAAATATTAAAAAATACTATACATATTGTGTTATTAATGTAAATTTCCAAATTACTGTGATTTGGGTAGACAAAGAGTTGTGAAATCATTTTTGGTCATTTAAATTAAATATGGCAAGTAAGATCTATTCAAAAAGAGTGTTTTATTTTGGTTATATCAGGGTTTGTTTACTTCTTTTTTAGTTGTAAATTTTGTAAAACAAGAGGATAAAGCTACTTTAATAATTTTATTAAGTGATAATAATTGTTCCTGTATCGCTAGTTATAAATTAAATATCGTTTTCAAACAGATTACAGAGCCTACATTATTTCTACTTTTTGCCACCATGAGCGCTGCGATCGATTATTATGCCTTTGCACCCAGCAAATAGCAACCTAACATGACAATAAATAAGTACACATTTAATAGAAAAGCTTGCTGTGAAAATGCTGCATACACATTCGTCTTTTCCACACGGAAGGAAAATAGCTCAAATATTTCAGATCGGAAAATTTACTGAAAGAAGACTTCATTTTGTTTTTTTTAAATTCGTGTTGCATAGTTTTGGGACACTCTGGAATAGGGATGTCTGCGTTCGGCCCCGAACCGAAAGCTCTCAAGTGGCATTTTCGTATTTATTGCTGGTTTATAATGAGTTATAATTAGCAGACTGTAATCAAATATGGGATTAAGTACGAATAGTCTCAGAGCGCAAACAGAGATAGATTCTATGAATAATGTTTTTCACGAAAATTTGCATTTAACAAACTTTGCACTTTTATGAAATTTTAATTGACCTTATTCATGTGAAAAAAAGGTTTATTCATGTCGATTTATTAGTTAATACGACTCATGAGTTCATCTTTTTGAATTGGTACTTGTTCAGCATATCTTCAACATAAAAACATACTTAATTAATTATCTACTGCCAATGATTTTTTTGTGTCCACAAAACCAGAAAATAATTTTTTGAGTTCTTATGAACTCAAAAATTAATTATTTAATAATAATGAACAATTTGCATGGAAACTAAAACCGAATAAAAATATATTTTAACAAAATTTCGTTTTAAAACAAAGGATTTTGGTACCTATTTCAGAGTTGCTGTGATAAGTCTAAAACGTAGTAGGTTGGTCATAATGACATTAAAAAAAACTTTTGGGTTTATAATACCTACCAAATAAATAAATAAAACCAAAAACGACCTTGCAACTACTCGACAACAAATAATTGTAGGTTTCGAACACTTGTTACCACTTGACAGTTATAAATTGCCGTTTGGCGGTAGGGTTGTCAATTCGCTAGTCTTATTTATTTATTGCAATTATTTGATTTCAATGTTTTATTTGTTAAATACTTCCTCCTCCTCCTCAGTCGTTCCCCCATGGTTGAGGATCGTGACTCCGTGCAAGGACGTCTCTCACTAGGTGTTTCCATCTGTTGCGGTCCTCGGCTTGATGCAAAGCGACGTTCACTGGCATATCCAGATTTTTGGACACCTGGTCTGACCAACGTTGTGGGCTTCTGCCTCTCGGTCTTTTTCCTTCTATCTTGCCTGTTACGATGAGCCGTTCTATGTTATCGGTATCTCTACGCGCGATGTGGCCAAAATAGCGTAGGATTCGTTGCAGGCAGATAGAGGAAAGGCGGTTTTGATTCTCGAGCTTCAATTGTTTCAGGACAGATTCATTGGTTCTTCGTGCTGTCCACGGGATTCGGAGAAGACGGCGCCAGCACCACATTTCGAAGGCATCTATTCTCTGTCTGTCTGCGGCTTTTATAGTCCAAGTTTCGGATCCGTATAGGAATATGGGCAGAACCAGAGTTCGTACAACTTGAACTTTAGTTCTTCTTCGGATGTTGCTGTCTTTCCATATCCTGCTGAGCTGGGTCATTGCCGCTTTGGCCATTCCAATTCTCCGTCGTATCTCTGGTTCACTATTTCTTTTATTGGTGATCAGGGACCCCAGATAGACAAATTGCTCTACCGTTTCATAGTCATTCAGTGCCCCAGATTGCGGAATTTTGTTAAAGCGGTCCACTAGCATCATCTTGGTCTTTTTTTTATTAATAGTTAGGCCAAACTCTTCACTGACCGATTTGAGGCGGTTTAGTAACTCCACCATTTCTGTTTCGGAAGAAGCAAATAGTGTAGTGTCATCAGCGTACCGGAGATTAGAAATGTTGACACCTCCTATCTTCACTCCACCCTCCCAGTTCTCTAGCGTTTTCCGCATTATGCATTCGCCGTATATGTTAAAGAGGATTGGTGATATAACGCATCCTTGACGTACTCCTCTCCGAAATTCGAAAGAACTGGATTGAATGTTCTCCAACTTAATGGTTCCTTGACCTGTCTCGTATAGATTCCGGATTATGTAGATAAGATGTTCTGGAACACCCATTTCCCTTAGGACATGCCAGAGCTGCTTCCACTTCATACAGTCAAACGCCTTTTGGTAGTCCACAAAACACATCAGCACCGGCGTTTGGAACTCATAGCATTTTTCGATGATTTGCCTCAGGTTCAGGATTTGCTCTCTCGTTCCAATTAAATGCTTGTAAGTTAAATACTTACAAGCATTTAATTGGCTAAGAGTGTAGTCAGGTTTTGACTTAAGGACCCTAGTACTTACTACTTTTTATATGTTATGTGCTTAAGGACCTCACCGTAGTCATGAAAAGACTGAAAGACAAATAACCATTTCATGGCTTGTTATATTAGAAAGAAAGCGTCTTCTATTTTTTTACTTTTGTGTATACGAGTAGTAAGGCTTGTTTCCGCGGAGTAAACTTAGAACTGGCAACCCTATTTGACAGTGAGTCCAAGAGTTGTATGAGAGATGTACGCCTCTTAATTTATTTGATAATTTAATAGCAGAGTCCGCAATTGGTTGTTAAAACTACTATTAATAATAATAAACGTCTCAAATTGTCGGCACTTAAAATAGTTATAAGTGCATTAACAGTATGTTTTGTATGATTTATGTCTTTATTTAGTTCGTTTTTTGACGAAAGTTGAAGAAAAGATTGTATCAATATCAAGTAGGTACAGCTGCCGGCATATAAATTGGCAAGATAAAGTTGAGACAAAAGATGCGCAGTAGCTACAAACACTGTGTTTTTAGCTACTGCGCATCTTTTGTCTCAACTTTCTCTTGCCAATTTATCTGCCGGCAACTGTACCTACTATGTATATTTTTCAAATCTAGTTGGAGTTTTATTTGTACTTTAACAAAATTTCCTTACAAAACAGTTTCTGTTTTTAATAGTTTATGCAGCATTTCTTTGAATTAAAGAATATTTAATTTTGTGAACGAAACTTTTTACTGATATTATAAATGCGAAAGTCTGTTTGTTTGTTTGTTTTTTTGGTACTGAATCGATCATCGTGAAATTTTGCATACACGTTGCCAGAGATACACAGAAGGACATAGGGTACATTTCATCCTGAAAAAGTATTGTTCCCGAGGGATAGAAAAAAACTATCCACCCAGACGAAGTCGCGGGCAGCCGCTAGGCGCAAATATTTTGATGGCCCCGGTATCAAGAAAAGACATGTTTGTCAAGGCACGTGTAACATTATTCGATCACGTAACATCATACTACAAACAAACAACGTCCGAAACACAAAGATTGCTAGAGATTGCGCGAAACGCTCCGTCTGAACACGAGACGATCCATTTCGCATTTACGCATACGCGATGCAACTTCAGAGCGAACTAGCTAGAAGATTAATAAAGAAGCTCATACCTAATGTATGGTGTAAGTACTGACAACAAATTCTACCAAGTTTGCCATGTTGCAATGCCTCGGTCAGTGGACGCCGAAGCCAAAGATAATAAACGACCTTCCCACCGATAAGACAAGGGCTATATCTTATCTATCTACTCTACGATTAGGGCTAATAATTCTCCGGATATCATAAATATAAATTAATGAGATTTATGAAAAAAAATTGAGAACTAAGATGAACCAATTTTATGAAATGGTGGTAGTTTCAGTAGATTCTCTCTTATTAGCATTAATTAAATCACAAAATTAAATTATAAATTAACTTAAACCATTTAAAAAAAAAAATTTTTTTTGTTAAATATCAATTTCTGAACGTCTTAAAAAATTCATCGCTTGAGGGTAGGCTCACGAGTGAGTGGCTTCAGTCCCCCGTGACCACGGCAGCTGCAAAGGTGCCGAAACGTCGGGAAAACCAAAAATCAAACCAAATACCAACTAATTACCAAAGAACTTTCAATAAAACCGCGCTAGTATCCGTTAAAAATTGTTTTATTTCATGAGAACTAAGAGTTAATAAAATATCGTGATGAAACGTCGGGAAGTGAAATCTAAACTATATAACATTAAAAAGGGTTTGGATTGCTCTTAGTATGAGAGGCTGGCATATTGGTAACTATAATTTTAGATTTTTGACGGGAATTTCGGAGATATAGCGGTGCACGATGAAACCTGAGTACTTATATCGACAGGGGATATAGACCTACAAAAAATTCTTGTGTATCTTAATATATAAAGTCCTAAAGCGTAACGTTTTCGAGATAATCCGGGGAATAATTTAGATTTTTATCTGTACAGGATCTTTAACATGGATTATCTCGGAAACTGTACGCTTTTGTACTTTATATCTAATGGCAGTTTTTGTTCATCTAGAGATCCTCTATCGATATATCACACAGATTATATTTCTTAAATCCCCGTTAAAATCAAAAAATATGGTTACCAGTTACCACTTTGCCAAAATATTCAAAATCCTTTATGAAATACATGTCTGTAATCAAACGTAGATGTGTGTGTAGGACGCATACCAAAAAAGGATGCAATGCAACTCTTTTCACATCGTTTCGTTTTTCGTTATTTTATTACGATCGACTTTTGTTTTATGTGTGACCAATACAGACACTAGAATGTAAATACATGTTTTTAAGTTTTCAATTCACAATATACCTAAGTACATTTTGACGCAGGTTTATGTGTTTTTATTCAAGTATTACCGACTACAGCTCGGACTGTATAATACACGAAAAACCGTGAAAGTGTTTTCTTTCAATAAAACATTGACTTTACTACAAACAACAAACAGTTCACGTAGAATCAGGATAAACACTTGTCCAAGTAATTGATGATCTGTATAAGATAAGTATAAGCAAAATTGATACGATTAGATAAGATTTTAATAGCTTTTTCCATACCTAATGATGTTAACCTATTTAGAATGTTACACAGTAATCCAAATGAAGTTTGTCGTTTAACGACTATGTACTGTTTTTTTATTGTAAGTTGAATATTTAAAGATAAAACTGTAGATAGGTAAATAGAGTAGACTAACGAAGCTAATTAAAAAAAGATGACAAAATCTTTATACTTACTAAGCAACATCAACACAGAAAATTGTTACAGCATATAATAATTTGTTTTTATTATTATTATACTGTAAAAAATACTAAAAACGATTTATGCTAATAACTGGATTTCTAGAAAGAGCAAGGAAGAAATAACTACTCTTTGTCGCATCTACATGGCCAAGAAGTGTGGGATATTTTTGAAAAAACCGCGAAAATATCATCAAAATGTATGGAAATCCTAAAATTAAGAACTCTGATACTTACATCTCTTAAAATGCTGATCAGATCAGTTAGGTGTTTATAGATCTGAATCTCCATTCATTTCCTGGATGGCCATCATCAGATCACATCTCGATCAATTCCTGGCGGAGACATGACTACAAAGTTACTTCGTTTGAATGAAAATCGACTGGCCACCACTATAGGTATAAAAGTAAACACATTTCGTACTTCAATCATTCTAAAAAGAGAAACGATTTTTATCATTGGGCCTCTTATCATCGATAAAGTTATTTATAGTTTCGCAAGAAAAACGCCAGCGCAAATGTTTTTATTCGAGCCATAGTGATTCAACTTTTATCAAGCTCTGAATCAAATGTTTTCAAATTGGTCTTAACATGACTAATATTACGTGCTTAACTTTAGAGTTCTTTGGTTAAATTCACTATTTAAGTTTATAATTATCAATCAACTTCGAACTTCCGCTCAAGTGTATGTACACTATCGTTCTATGTAGAAATTACATTTATTTGATATTTAGGTTGCAAGCTTATCGGTTTTTTATCGGATACATTTTGGTGAGTGTGCAGCAGAATTGCACTAAACTTAGATTACTTTAACAAGAAATTAAGACTGAACTACTTACCTATTCGTACAAAAAGGAATTCATTCCTTCAGGAATGTGGACAACAATAAGGATTATGAAATTAACAAATTCGTCTTATCTAATTCCATTTCACCTAAAGTCTGATAGTACTTATTTTACAATAATAGGATTACACACGTCACTTCATTCAAATCAATTATTATTTTGTGATAATAATTATGATAACATTGATAAGATAACACAGTTTCGCATCGCAATTCGTACGAAGCGCGCAAAATCTTAAATCCCTTACGTAAAAAGTTATAGAGAAATTGACTTTTGAAATTGAACGATATATCCAGTTTTGTAGTGTGTTCGTGTGAAATGTTCAAAAATGTGTGTTCCAAATTTAAGTCTGTTTTGTGTTTTTAAAATAAAAGATAAAGAAAAATGGTTTTCAATTGAGTTTTTAAAATGTAAAGACAAAATAGGGAGCGCGAGCAAAAGTAAGTCTTATTTTCTTTCAAATAATTATAACAAGTAAAAAAGGGAATAAGTATTTTGAAATATATTTGGCTGGATTCGAAATCGTAAACTAGGATTTTGACAAATGAAAAAAAGAACATTTAAGCAGTAAAATTATACTTACAGCCTCAAAATAACTGTTGTTACAGAGATAATAGGAAAGTTCCTCCACTGATTTAAAATTTCCTAACCGTTGCATACATGCATACTAAACTTACATTTTCATACACAGTGTAATGTATTCTATGCCACAATAAGCAAAGCCAGGAAGGCCGAGTATCGTGACGTGCGTGACCACTTTACAAAATACTATGAAACGAGCCTTACATAACATGACCAGATTAAGAAGACCTTTCATCTCCATACTTTTGTTTAAAGTAATGACTGCAACGGAAATCTACTTAAATTGGTTGTCTAATAAGGCTAGTTAACAATGATCCCTGTGTTCTTAGGATTTCTTTATCGGTGTTAGAAGATGCGAGGTCTAGATATATTGGTTTTTCGTATAATTATGTGCATTAGTTAGTGCGTTAATGAGGAATAACATTGGTGTTAAGGCGCACCTGGGACTACAAAGGGTGTAGAAAATAACTTGACTGCATAATTTAAGTACTACCTACTTAATTGTTTTGGTTTTGTTGCATTAGCTGGTAGTAACTTATTCAAAGATACGGCATTTATTTTACGAGAATGAAACTGCAGTGTTTATCAATGACTTTTCTAATTACTTCTAGCGCATCTGTAATAGTACATTATGAGACAAGTTAGCTTAGGTTGCTCATTGTACACAAGGCTGTGGGTTGCAGTCCGAGTCGTAGGCGAGGGCGTAACTCAGCCAAGTGTGCAATAAGCAAGAGCTCACGAGTTTCATACGACGTTTTTTAACACACTTGCGAGGAAAAAACAAAGTAATTTACCACACAGCAACAAATACGACAAAAACAAAATATGATAATTATTATGATGGGAAAAGGCACGTAGGTTTTTCTTCGTTTTTTTCACACGCCAAATGCAAGAATATTTGGCGAACAACAGGGTTAGTGAGCATACAGCCTACCTCAAAATGCGACCCCCAGTCCTTTACGTATACATATCATAACACCGCCACCTCCCTGTTTTTGACACAAACTCAGATCCCTGTCGCAACGGAAAACATCATAACGATCGTCACACAGTTCGCTGTCCATTATGTCGCCCTGTAACCAAGTTTCGGTAAACAATAATATGTCAAAGTTTCCATTCAATATACTGTTATATAAGTCAGAACACTTAGTACGTAGGCCTCTTACATTCTGATAATATACTAATAGTCCATCCGACACATTACTTCTCACAGCCATTATAAAAACATAGATACTTATGGTTATGTAGTTTTGCACCATGGTTATACCTTCGCCATCATTTCACCCCTCGCCACTGGAATACATAAATAAATAATTACTTCTACTTATTACCTAGAATGCGATTAATTTAACAATGTTATTTCTAACTACCAATAGTCTCTTGGCGCCATTAAAAATAATGGCTTTGGTTATAAAATTTACATTAGGTATTATAAAATGAAGACTAAAATCAGTCAGCTATTGTAAGAAAACGAACAATATTAACGATGGTTTTATTATTGTTACAGATGCGGCTGATACAGAAAACGGGTATGTACCTATTTTTTTTTAATTAACAGCATGTACCTACTTTTATTTGTAGAGATATAAAGTAACGTTGCTAACACCCTTATTGTATAGAGCTCTATGATTGGTTCGTTTGTGTTACATGTTAGGTAAGACCACGTTATTTTGATACAAATATCAAGACATGCTTACTTCACAGTCTTATTGATAAAAAAAATTGCATGTCTGAAATGATTCCTAAATTGATTTCAATTCCATATTAAAAGTCATTGTATGAAACTTATTTGCGGTTTAAACGTTTATTCCTTTCATCAATTCATATTTTTCCATATTTCTTTGACATGCTTAATCGACACTTGAACATACAAATCATCCATCGACATATAAATCATTGCGAGATTCTCAATTATTTTTTATCAATCAGACTCTGAAGTGAGCATATTTCTTGATATGCGTATGAAAATAACGTGTTTTTTTTGTCCGCGATATTATTTCAATATTTTTAATTAAACTACATATTATATATAGAAGCGAATCTAAAGCTATCGATAAAAACGAAATATATTTACATTAGTATAAAACCATCACTTTCTCACGGCTTTTAGACGTGGGCGGTCGAGATTTACTGAACAAACATAGTTTTTGAACGGCCTCGCACTTGTGCAATATTCAAGTGATTTGTAGAGAAAATATGATTTTTAATTGAGATCTTTACGTAATGTTGAGAACTTTGAAATTGCGGTTTTTATTTACTTTGTTTTTTTAATTAATGTTGTGCATTTGACTGAGCTATTCGGTCAGTTAACTTAGTAGAGATTGTTTTTAAGAAAGATAGGTAAGCCTTCGTAAAGCTAGGGTTTCCTAGGATAGCGGTGCCGTCATATTACGGCCGTAATATAGCGGCGTTGAATATTGTCTATGTAAACAATATGGCGACACCGTAACCTCAGAAACCGCGCCGTATTGTTTAAATAGACAACCTTCTACGCCGCTAAATGACGGCCGTAATATGACGGCACCGTCATCCTAGGAAACCCTAACTTAAGCGATGATGATTGTGATCTACGATAAAACGCTCTTGCCTAGAAGATTCACTCGCGACTTGAAGGTCCCAGATTGTACCTATCTGGAAACACAGACTCAGGCCAGGAGTTCTACTCTCTAGCCGCTAGACTCTAGCTCTCTAGCGGCTAGAGAGTCAGAGAGATCATTCGTACCGCTAGAGGTGCGAGTCTTTGGAATATCCACCAAAAAACGGTGGTGCAAATTCGTACGTCTGGTTGTCCGATGGAAGAAGGGAATGACGGAATGTGGTTCTGCAATTATGCTGCACACTCGCTGAAATTTTACATAAGTTTCTTTAGGATATTTATTATTATCAATACTTTCTTTAAGGAAAACAACCCTTGTTTTATTAAAAGAGCAAGAGCAAGCCATTTAAGTATACAAAAATGTTTTGTCATTGTAACGAACTCCAACTAAACTAAATGCGGCAAAAACTATCAAAAACTTTTTTTGTAAAAAACGCACTTTGATCTGGTTTTTTTCTTTTTGACTGAAATAGTTAATAAATGACTTAAGTACAAAAAGTTACTAATATTGAAAGTACAATATTCATTCAACCTAAAGTACCTACTTCATCAATTCTAATTTATCTTTTAATTTGATTTTAAGTTGACGAACTCTCGACGGTACATTTAAAACTTATGTTTGAATTGAGCAATGCTGAGGGCGTTATCAGAACGCGAATTCGCGTGTCTTACAAAAATTACCATCTTCAAGCCGTTTAGATCTCGATGGATTTCGTAAACTTATCGAAGATCAAACATTGGTAATGCGAGCCCACACTTCGGACGTTTTACACAATCTATTGCGAAGTAACTACTAGTGGACGGACACTTCATGATAATTTTAAAACATTAGAGCAACTTTTATATTAATTAAAAAAAACTGGACAAGTGTGAGTCGGACTTTCCACCGAGGGCTCTGTAAAAATTCTTGCTTTAAATAATAAACACTATTTTTTTATTATTTAATTACAAAAATATAGTTTTCAGATTTTTCCCTGTACTTGTAGGATAAGACGATTATTACTTGCCAAATTTCATAGTTCTAGCTCAACGGAAAGTACCCTGTAAATTCTGATTCCCTTGAGAGTGTCGAAATAAGCGTTTTTGCGGCCTTATCTTTTTTACGTTCACATAGTTTTTTTTTATTTCACAGATTCAAGGGACTGTAGGCTATTATTATGGTTTTAATTTCAACTCGATACCTCCACGCGTTCCTGTGATCCTATACGGGTGACGTTTTTTTTTCTTTTGAGTTCATCATCATCATCATCATATCAGCCACACGACACCCACTGCTGGGTATAGGCCTCCCCTAAGGATCTCCACGACGATCGGTCCTGCGCTGCCTGCATCCACTGGCTTTCCGCGACCTTCACCAGATCGTCGGTCCACCTTGTCGGGGGCCTACCCACGGAGCGTCGTCCGGTGCGCGGTCGCCATTCCAGAACCTTTCTGCCCCAACGGCCATCGGTTCTTCTCGCTATGTGTCCCGCCCATTGCCACTTCAGCTGAGCAATCCTTCGAGCGATGTCGGTTACTTTAGTTCTCCTGCGGATCTCCTCGTTTCTGATTTGATCACGTAGGGAAACGCCGAGCATGGCTCTCTCCATTGCACGCTGAGCGACCTTGAGCCTCCTTATGAGACCCATAGTTAGCGGCCACGTTTCACTGCCGTAAGTCATCACTGGCAACACACACTGTTCATAGACTTTCGTCTTGAGACACTGAGGTAAGTCGGACGCGAAGATTTTTCGAAGCTTCCCGAATGCTGCCCACCCGAGTTGGATTCGGCGAGAGATCTCTTTCTCGAAGTTGGACCTACCTAACTGGACTGCCTGTCCTAGGTATACGTAATGGTCAACAACTTCAAGTGTAGTGTTCCCAACATGAACTGGAGAGGGTACAACATGGGCATTTGACATAATTTTCGTCTTTTCCATGTTCATCCTAAGACCCACTCTTTGGGAAGCACTACGGAGATCTTCGAGCATTGTGTTCAGGTCTTCCATGGTCTCAGCCATAAGGACTATATCATCGGCAAAACGAAGGTGTGTTAGGTACTCGCCATTAATGTTGATGCCGAGTCCTTTCCAGTCCAAGAGCTTAAAGATGTCCTCCAACGCAGCTGTGAACAGTTTCGGAGAAATAACGTCTCCCTGTCTCACACCACGCTGCAGTTGGATAGGATTTGTGTTCTGGTTCTGTACTCGGATCGTCATGGTGGCATTTTGGTATAAGTACCTCAACACCTCGATATACCTATAGTCCACTTGGCACCTTTGGAGAGACTGCAGCACCGCCCAGGTTTCAATCGAATCAAAGGCTTTCTCATAGTCCACGAACGCCAAGCAAAGTGGCTCATTATACTCCTCGGTCTTCTGTATAACCTGCCGCAGCGTATGGATGTGGTCTATGGTGCTAAAGCCTTTTCGGAACCCGGCTTGTTCGGGAGGTTGGAAGTCGTCGAACTTGCGAGCGAGGCGATTCGTAAGGACTCTCGAAAACAACTTATAGACATGACTCAGAAGCGAGATGGGTCTATAGTTCTTTAAGAGGGACTTGTCACCCTTTTTAAAGAACAAGATCACCTCACTTATGTTCCATGTCTTTGGCGTTCTGCCCTGGACGATGACGGAATTAAAGAGCTTCTGGAGGACTTTGAGTATCGGCTTACCGCCCGCTCTCAGAAGTTCTGTAGTGATTCCATCGTCACCCGCCGCCTTGTTGTTTTTCAGCTGTTTGAGAGCCATACTAATCTCGTACAGGCTGACGTCCGGGATATCTTGAGTATAGTGTCGGGTAAGCTTGGCTCTGGGGTCTTTAGCCTTGCTTTCAACAGGTGTCTGCGTGGAATATAACTGCCCATAGAAGCTCTCGATCTCCCTCAGGATTTCAGGCTTTGATGAAATGATGCGTCCGTCGTCAGTTTTCAGCTTCGTCATCTGGCTTTGCCCAATAGACAGATCTCTCGCGAACACTTTGGAGCCTTTATTCCGCTCGATAGCCTCTTTAATACGATTCGTATTAAATTGGCGAAGGTCGCTCGTCAAAGACTTAGATATCTGTCTATTAAGCTGCCGATAACGATTAGCATCTACTGAACTCTGGAGCCTCATTTCACGTCTCTGATCCATGAGTAGGAGTGTGTGGTCGGAGAGTTTCTTTATCTTGGGACGGCGGGTCTTAAAGAGCTTGGACCCTACCGTACGGACAGTATCCACCACCATGTTGTTTAGATCGTCCACATCTATGCTGTTCTCAAGGGCTTCGAAGCGGTTTTGGAGTTCGAGTTGAAAGCTCTCGGGGTTTTGAATATGGGCCGGCAATGGTCGAATTGTTGATTTTATCAGTCGAGATCTTTCCAGCTTTGGGTTGATATTCAATGTGCCACGTACCAATCGGTGATCGCTCCCCGTCTTAACAGCGTTGATCACAGTGACATCATTGAATATTTGCTTTTTCGTCGACATGATAAAATCTATCTCATTTCTGACTTTACCGTCCGGACTGACCCAGGTCCACTTCCGGCATTCCGGCTTTCTGAAGAAGGAGTTCATCATAAAGAGGTTCTCCTTCTCCATAAAGTCAGCCAGCATCTGGCCTCTGTCATTCCGTTGCCCAACTCCAAATTGCCCCACTCTCAGCTCATCACCGCATCGTTTCCCCAACTTTGCATTGAAGTCCCCCATCACAACAGTGTAGTGGGTTTTGTAGCTATGCATGGCTTTAGAGATCTCCTCATACATAGCCTCCACTTCGTCATCTTGGTGTGTCGAGGTCGGTGCGTAAACCTGTATAACATTCAGCGAACACCGTTTGGATATTCTGAGTATAAGGTACGCCACCCTGGTCGACACACTTCCGATGGTAATCACGTTGTTGACAAGGGACTTGTGGACGATGAACCCGACACCACCTTGGGACTGTTGGTCGCCCTCCCGGTAGTAAAGCAAGTTACCGGAGTTGAGGATTATCGAGTCCTCTCCCGCTCTTCGGACTTCAGATAACCCGATAATGTCCCAGTGTACCTTGCTGATAACTTCTTCCAACTCGGTTAACTTCGCGTCTTCCCTTAGTGTGCGCGTGTTATAGGTTGCCAGGTGCAGTTGTCGTCGTTTTTGGTAGCCGAGCCGCACCCGGGGATTCTTAGCACCCCCTGCCCCGCCGTTACCGTAGCCGCTACCGTAGCTAGGAATAGCGGGGCTGCCGGGGACTGGGGGCCAATTTTTTGATCCATTATGCATGAGGGGGGGGGTTTGCCATAATCGCCACGCTTGGCAGGCGGGTTGGCGATCGCAGTAGGCCAAGGTTTTTTGGAGACGCTGCTGCCCGTCTCTTGAAGGCTATGCTCCCTTAGTCGCCTTTTACGACACCCACGGGATGATAGGGGGTAGTGCTATTCTAGGCCGGCAAATGCACGGCTTTTGAGTTACGGAACCATAAATAAGAAAATTATTTGCTCAATGATGCAACGCGTAATTTTTCTTTTGTAACTGCCATGAACTCCTGAAAAAAAAAACAAATTTCAGTAAGTTATAAAAACAATGATAACGCAAAATACACGTTGTAGTTTTTAATTTCTATTGTTTTATTATGATTTTATGATGATTAGATGATATAAACGTGTAATATAGTGGCGGTTGCGACAAATAAAATAAAGTTGCTACCTACGCACATAATTTAATAGCGTTTTTATTGTATTATCGTCTTTATATTACAAAATATTATCTTATCACATACAATTTGTACGAATGGTAATGAAATTGATTGTCTTTTGTTGCTTATTTAAAATTATTAGTCGGACAATGTCAAAAATTCAAATCGATTAAGTTACACTTATTTATCTTATTTATTCTTCATATTTTAGAATGCTGATGATCAGTTAGATGTGTATAGCGATCTGAATCTCCTCCATTCACTCCCTGGATAGCCATCATCAGATCACAGCACGGTACATCCCTGGCAGGAAACCAAGGCTTCAAAATTACTGTATAAAAAATACCTTGATCCCTATAGTCCGTGAGCCCGCGACAGTATTGCCTACGTCATATGACATCACGATGAAATGAATGGCACACGGTCGGAAAAGTTGTGCTGAGCGAGGATCAGAAGATTATCGCAAATAAAATTGGCCGGAAGCTTGAGAAAATCTTCCACTTCCGGTCAAAATTTTAATATTATATTTACGTCATGTGACATCAGTAAGAGACTCGTGTCATCATTTAGTTTTCAATCGTAGAGAGAGTAAACATAAGTCTGTCAGTTCTGAAATGACTAAAAAACAAAAAAAAAATATGTTTAAGGTATTCCGGCCATTTCAGAACTGACAGACTTATGTTTACTCTCTCTACGATTGAAAACTAAATGATGACATGGGTCTCTTACTGATGTCACATGACCTAAATATAATCCTAAAATTTTGACCGGAAGTGGAAGATTTTCTCAAGCTTCCGGCCAATTTTATTTGCGAAACTCTTCTGATCCTCCCTCAGCACAACTTTTCCGACTGTGTGCCATGCATTTCATCGTGATGTCATATGACGTAGGCAATACTGTCGCGGGCTCACAGACTACTATACAAAGTTGATGAGTTTAATATCAATCAATGTGTTCTTATCATGTTTTATGTTTTAAACGGAATTAAACTTCATGTCCATGTCGGGATATCCTAGCTAGGATAGGTAGATAGGATTAGCATTGAATAGACTGAGCCAGTGAAAGTAAGTGTCACTTGCCAAACGGTCGCCATTTTCTCCAGAAACATCTGTTTTACAAATACACTGGAAAGGTCATCGGGGTCACGGGGTCAACGCCCCTGCGTGTGTCAACAAACAAACATACAGACAATTCGCTTTCTATGCCTTCTTTGGGTATTAGTAGAGAGTTAGAATTAGATTAAATAGTACTTATTGTAGAGTCACTTACACTATTCTTGTTATTTTACATCTATTTTCAAAATGTGACATTATGACACATTTTGTTTAGTAATTATTTTTGTATGTCATTTTGGTGGTGACCCTGTGATAACACTATATACTTTATTATTTACTTATATAATATTATAAATGCCTGAAAGTCTGTTTGTATGTTTGTTTGCTACGCCTTCACGTCTTAGCTACTGAACCGATCATTATGAAATTTTACACACACGTTGCAAGGGGTACAGAAAAGGACATAGGGTACCTTTCATTCCGAGAAATAACTGTCCACACAGACGAAGTCGCAGGCAGCCAGTCTTCTATAATTTCTGGCATAACATGATTTCTTATTATTAGAAACAATTTTTATGTCTATTTAACTAAAGTAAGCCTTTTTAAAAGTTCCCAACACAAACTTAAATTCGTCAAGACCAGTCCACAAGGAGTTTTTATTTCTTTAAACTATGGCGACCGCTCCTCCTTCCGCTAATGGTGACAAATTGATTAAGATCACAGATTAGTCACTCATCAAGTGATCCGAGCCGGATCCGATCTGTCACTCAATTAAGACATAGCCGTGGATATAGCCGTTGTTAATTCGGACAGTAACTGGCACTGTGTAAACATGCCGTGACATTTTGTGCAGGATGTCGCGAGTGTAAACATCGTTTAAGTATTGGAAATAAACAGTAGTTTACGTTTGACAACACTATTGTTATAAAATTTTTTAGCATTTAAAATATAAAAGGTCTTTTTTATAGAAAAAACAGAAAATATGAAAAACCTGTGGAATTGCCAATTTGTATGGAGAATTTTCAAGTAGTTGCATTTTTCATGTTAGCATTTTCTTTGTTCATTTAACAACCGTGAACTGAACACTCGTAACGAAACTTTTATGTACTAATAGGTACTAATGTTTGAACACTATATTTATTCCATTTACGGTAAGCGAAAAAAGTTTTGGCTAAGTTACAATCCCTCCAGTCATTCTTTTGCTCACAAAAAAGTCATTTTCATCAAGATCTTTTTTAGGGTTCCGTAGCCAAAATGGCAAAAAACGGAACCCTTATAGATTCGTCATGTCTGTCTGTCTGTCTGTCTGTCTGTCTGTCTGTCCGTCCGTATGTCATAGCCATTTTATTCCGAAAGTATTAAGATTACACAGTTGAAAATTAGTAGGTAGATGTATTCTGTTAACCGCTTAACGATTTTAACACAAAAATAAAAAATAAAAATATTAAGGGGGGGCTCCCCATACATTGAACTGAAACTGAAAAAAATTTTTTTCTTCATACAAACACATGCGGGGTGTCTATAGATAGGTCTTGAAAAATTACATTGAGGTTCCTAAGACAATTTTTTTTTCAAAGTCAACCGTTTGAAAGATAAACACTGCCAAAGTGGTAAAATGTGTCCCCCCCCCTGTAACTTTTGAAATAAGAGAGTAAAAAATCTATCAAAAATATATGCTATAGATCTTAATAAAAACTTTCAACGAAAATTGGTTTGAACGAAATAAAGTAATTAGTTTTCGAGATATATCATATTTTACAAAACCGCAAATATAACTATTTGTCATTCATACCAACACTGTGAAAAACAAAGTTATTTTTGAAAAATGATAGTGGTATTAAATATGGTATGGTATAAGGTAACTACGGAACCCTACGGCGCGTGACCCGACACGCACTTGGCCGGTTTTTTTAATGTTAAGAAAGTTAAAATAAGGACTTTATTTTTAAGATTTATGATATTGTATTTATTTTATTAAGTATTTTGAATCATAGACGTCATTATTTTGTCTGTATGTGACAAGAAATCGGCAATTTCATAGGGAAAAACCTAATAATAGAATATTTTCTTGTAAATTTAACAAAATCAATGTAATTACTTACTTAGGGTGAGAGTAACTATAATCCCCGTCAATTGGTAATGCGCTGGAACCTTGTCAAATTAACATACACATCAACGTACAACGAACAACGTACAGCAACTAAAAATTACAAAAAACATTAAAATTCTAATAGGTAATATTATAATATACTAGCGGCCGCCCGCGGTTTCACCCGCGTGGTTCCCGTTCCCGTGGGAATATCGGGATAAAAAGTTTTATTCTATGTTTTAATCCAGGCTATCTACTATCTATCTGTGTGCCAAATTTCAACCAAATCCGTTCAGTAGTTTTTGCGTGATTGAGGAACAAACATCCAAACATCCAAACCCACAAACTTTCACATTTATAATATTAGTAGGATTAATTATTTTTAATAAGAAAGGTTCTAGGTATATGAAAAAATTACAATTGTTTTTCGTTTTTAGGTTGAAATCATGGCTGCCAGGCGCATTTCCAATTGACGGGGATTATATGTGTTTATTTTTGACTCATTATCTACTAGTCTTACAATACAATTCTCTTTAATTTAACTCATTAATAAATTGTTTTTTCCTTCCATACTAGTTAAACTATCATCTCTTCGAAGTAATTATTGACATTCACATGAAATAGTGACAAATATAGTTTTAAAATAGGGTCACAGTGTCAAGGCCGCAATGTATACAGAGTCGCTGTCCCCAATGTTTGTTTGAGGTAAAGATTATTACTTATGTGCCTGCCTATTGTCAACATAACCGTACTGTGTAAACGCACACTGTGGCTTTAATATTTCAACTAACCGAAGTTAGAGAAACACTTTTTAATTTTGTACCTTTTTGTCCCTATTAAATTGATACCTAAAACACCGGATAGATAAACAAAATACACATTCGAAGACCATCAGTCATTTTTTATGTCCCCACTGCTGGGGCACAGGCCTTCCTTATGGGTGGATAAAGAGGATGGGCCATAACCCACCACGCGGGCCCAATGTGGATTGGTGGGTGTTAAAGACTGCAAATGCAGCCAGGACCATCCGAAGCACGGAGGAGCTCGAGATAATAAATTTTTGGTCACCCATCCCATGACCGACCCTTGCGAAAGCCACTTCTGGGCACGGTGGAGACCCACGATAAAACTTGTAGTCAACGTGGGCAACATGCGGGCGGAAAACTAGTAAAATAAATAACATTGATTATTTGTAATAAGTTTACAAAGCTTACATAACTTCATAACTTAACTAACCCCCATTCCTATGGGCGAAATATACGATTTGCACAAATGATTTGCTAACTAATAGGGTCTGCCTTGGAGAGATTTATTTATGCTAAAATAACTATGTAACATCTATCACAAGCCTATCACTACACAGATAACATTATTGAATTATTAAAAAAAACCGACTTCGAAAACCTACACTACCTCTAAAAAGCAAGAAATAATATTCAAATCACTAGATACGCATTATCATTGTAATAAAACACGTCTATTGAAGTCGGGTGGGGATGGAGGACAACTTTTTTTATTCTAAAAGCCCCACTCGACTTCAATAGACGTGTTTTATTACAATGATAATGCGTATCTAGTGATTTGAATATTATTTTTTGCTTTTAAGAGGTAGTGTAGGTTCTTGAAGTCGGTTTTTTGTTTAAAAAAAACTTTTTTCTTTTTAGTGTAAACCTTCTATATTAGATATATTATCTAGGTAGAAAAATCGGTTTTACCAAACGTGAGATAATCGCGGACATACATGCATATGGGTCAAACTGAGAAGAAAACCTCCTTTTTTGAAGTCGGTTAAAATACCAATCCTTCTCCTAAATGTAGTAAATACTTTTCTGAAAACCACATCAAAATTGGTTCAGCTAAACGCGAGATAATCGCGGACAAATATAAATGCGTGTCAAACTGAGAACCCTCTTTTTTAAGTCGGTTAAAATACTAAAACCTTTTCCTAAGAGTAACAAATACTTTTCTGAAATCCGCATCAAAATCGGTTCAGCCAAACGCGAGATAATCGCGAACACACATACATACATACAGGTCAAACTGAGAACCTCCTTTTTTGTTTGTTTTGAAGTCGGTTAAAAAAGAAAAAAAATGTAACAGAGAAAAAAATCATTCTTTGTATTGAACATACTTACATACCTACATTTATGTGAGAACATATTATGTAAGTATGTGCTTGATTCACTATAAGTATATACTTAAAAATACGTCGATTAACATGTTACATCGTAAAACCGCAATGTCAAGACCCTGAACTAGTTTAAGTGACGTGTTTTCAATTCTTGATAGTGACGTTTTCACTGAAATGTTACGTTAAACGTATTTACACAATTTAGACCACAACGTCATTGAACCATTACGATTTAATTGTTAAAATAAAATAAGTTAAATGTTTTTGCAAGCCCCAAGCAATAAAGCAGTAATATAAAAAATAAAATTTTACAGCAGAAATAAAATAAGGAATTTTTTGTGATCCAAAACAAGCGTTCAACATGTCATTTGTTGTCTTTCATTTGAAAGCTTTTTTAACCAATTCAACCCTTTAGCCGTCAACTAATTTTTTTTTATACGTAAACCAGGCCAATATTTAAAAACTGGAAACAGCCATGCCCTCTTAAATGGTATCTAATATTTACAATAACTCTTCATCAGTTTTCATTCTTTCTGTATGTTTTAAAATCCATTTAAACCAAAAGTGACCACTGTTATTTCGATTGCATTTTAAATCTACTTAGTAGATAGAATGAAAAATATTAAAGATTTATTATAAAAACTAGCGTTTTACCCGCGACTTCGTCCGCGTGGACATTCGGAAAATCGCTATGGAACCCTTGAGTGAGATAAATAGTATCCATGTTTTACCACAGGCTATAACTATCTGTGTGCTATTCCAAATCCGTTTAGCCGGTTGTACGTGATTGAGTAACAAACTTCCAAACATTAAATTTCACATTTATAAATACGTATCATTAGTTCCCTTTCTCGTTATAAAAATATTAATATTTGTTTCCTTTTTTATTATTTACTTGGTTTAAGAGTAATAAAAATAAAGGTATTCGCGTTGCTAGTGGACCAATATAAGCGCCTTAACCATATATGATATTTTTTACAAACTAACTACCACCTCGCAAATGTATGTACAAATACGATAGTTACTATTTGTCTTCAATTTCTTAAATATATACTTATGTTATTTATATTATTCAACTCACACTTGACAGAATCTAATAATAACGAACCCATTTGTCCATCGGTTCATTGAAAGTCGAAACAAAGCGTATGTATAGGTATATTGGATTACCATTACCTCGTTATTGTCATAATAACCATGCATCTGACACCCCTAACGAAAACCCACCTTATTCCATTAAACAAAAAGTTTAAATTCCTACACCATTGAAAATTTCAATTTGTAACACCATTAGTTTTTATTTCATTCTTACTTTAGTCTTTAAATCAAAGTGTTAAAGTTTATTTTTGTTTTCACTTTGAGATATGTCACTGGAAAGTACAGGAAGCTAGCTGTCACTTGACCATCGCGCGTTACGAAGTAGGAGCAGGGTTGTCACTTCTTGTCATTGAGTTTTTATAGAAATAGATCGTGTTACAAAAGGTTATTCCTCTTGTGGGAACTGATTTTTCGATAGACTCATCGAGAGTATCATCAGTTGTCTTAGCATAGATATGGTTATGGAGCAGTTACTAAAAAAATAGCCTGTATATAAACTAGCTTTAAGACAGGAAGATTTGACATCACTGATAACATTATAATTAATTCCTTTTATTTTCCTGTTACTGAATAATATTAAAGAATATTAAATAAAAAATTGTAACTTCCTTCCTTATGATACGCTTTTTCTTAATAAGGTGACAACAGCTCAAACATAAAACTAAGCTTTTTTAACAACCATGCGCCGCCGCTACGTACTTTGTGAGTCATGTCTGCCAAGTGTCTTATTTTTATATTCATAACATTGACTTTTACCCATTTCAGCGCAGCCTTCATAACAAAAAAAAGTTTTCATTTTGGCCTAGTCTCTTTTGCCAGCCCTAGGTTACATAAGGGCGTATGCACGTAATTTAAAAACGCAGGCTTGTATGCACTCCCCATTATAGGACGCGCCTTGCATTGTGGCATGTATCAATGACGGGGAAAGCGTTGCGACACTGCGCCTAATGACCGTAAGCGATCGGTGATGTTCAGCAGTGGGTGGCGTAGTTGGGGAAAGATGGGTGACCAAAAAAAATTTACGTAATGGACGCTATTTTGAGGTGCCATTTCTGAGACTCTGACCGGAGATCTAGGATATTCTTGATCGAAGGTTCTGCGTCAAAAACTAAAGATCAAACAATTACCTACCAATGAATCAAAATATAAAACTTATTAGCGCAAAAACGCACAAAGGAAGTAAGTAAACATGATTTTAGTTAAGCTAATATTGTTAATCGATCACATTAACCTTTGCATATATTAACGGAAAAAAAGACCATTTTATTTCCAATCAATCATTATTAACCGGCTTCCTTAAATAAGTCTTAAATTATCACATAAGTAGGTACTAACTTTTTATATACTTACTTAAACTACGTTTAGAGTACTTAATAATGACCAACATTTGGACAAGTATTAATATTTTTTTTGTGAAAAAACAGCAATGTATAAAACGATTTTCTTATCTCCCAACCAAATTCCACTATACTATATTTCAAGACTTTTTAGATCCCACAACGTTACTTCTTCTTCTTCTTATCTAATGAGGAATAGTGGCCACATCTGGTGTTAGAGTTTATCAAGCCGCCTGTAAGGCCTCTAACTTGGCTTGACGACTGTTATCAGATGAGAATAGCCGGGACCGACGGTTTAACTTGCCCTCCGAAGCACGGAAGCGCTCAGTTGTATTGTAATGCCACTTAATGGTCACCCATCCGACACCTGGCCGGACTGAGCGTTGCTTCACAAACCTGATCGAGTACGATCAGTCTGTCAAGTTCCGCCATGAGCGCTTCGTTACTCGAAAAACAACGTTACTATAAAAAAAAATTTGATAGGTAGGTACATTATATTTACACAAAAACGATTAATACATATTTTCTAAATAATAATACTTACAGACAAAGTGCAGATTCTTTTTATAATATTTAATGGTGAAATAAAAGCTTTCGATAGTTATAAAACTTTAAACAAACAAACTGCCCTAGCAGTGGGGATAAATGGATGATGTCGAAACCAATAAAAAAACAAAATAAATAGATTTTTAGTATCTAGTTACAGCCTATACAAAATTAGTAAACTTCTTTCAGTTCGGAAATTATATATACTTAACCTGACCCTAAAATTCCATAAATCCATACCGTTCAGAGAATCAATTCAAAGAAAAAGAAGAAATGATATTGTCGCCCCCCTACCCCCGGTTCGTACTGCTTTTGCTAGAAGACAGTACCCATCCCAATCAGTATTTATATATAATAAACTTAACAAAATACTTAAAATTTATCCTATGCATCTATATATGTGTAAAAAATGTCTAACGCTATGGCTAGGAACGCTTACTTATCTCGAAGTCGAAGATCTCTTTACTAGAATCGCTTAACTACACACACACACACACACACACACACACACACACACACACACACACACACACACACACACACACACACGTACACGCGCTCATGATATCTCTTAGCTAGATTTTTACTACCTACCCCACTAAACATGCATACCTATTGTAATTTGATTGTTTGTTTGCCTTTTCTATTTTGTAATTTACTTATTTTATTTTGTAATCTACTGTTATCCAAAGGGAAGTAGCGGGTCATTCCCAATACAAGTGTCTTTAGATTACTTACAGGGAAGTCTCAGCAATTTTTGTACTTAAGATTACTGTAATAAATGAATTTTTTTTTTTTTTTTTTTTTAGTTACAGGTTATTACCTCTTGTATTTAAAAGCTTATTCTAGTTTTGATTTTGGTTAAAATTAAATCCACGTAAAATGTTTGATTATTCAGGTAGCTACTTTTTTTATATTCCTGTCCAACAGGTCCTGCAAGTGTTATAAATTAAATGTTTATAGTTCTTTAACTATCGAAAGCTTTTATTTCGCATTTAAAATATTATAAAAAATATTAGCGAATACTACACAACATATACTTATGAATCTCCAATACATAAGCGATCTCAAGTTCATTTTGTTAAAATTTTACAACTTCTTTAACAAAAAATATTTCAAATTTAAAGTTTTAAAATACCCATGACAAATTGATTATTTAAGCGATTATGTTATTTTTTGCCTTGAAAAGGTTTATGTTGTGACGCCGGAAAACTTCTTACCTATTGACAGATCTTAACATGATTCGAATAGTGATGATTGATTATTATAATCATGTTTTTTTGAGTTTTTTGTGTATGTTGTTTTGTTGTACTTACGTTTTTTTCTTTTCTTGAATGAAAACTTACTTATTTTGAACAATAAAATCAAAAGTAAAGTTTCAGTTGGTGTCAAAAACTTTTTTTACATGCAACATCAAATACACAAACTCAGTGACAAATAATTGTTTGTAGTTTTAGTAAAAAAAAAGGCTAAAAGCGTTTTGTTTTTCGTCAAGAAAATAACAATTGATATTTTGCGAGTATTTACATGGTTTTTTTGCGGGATTGGCGCTAATGTTGTATAATTATGTCACCTTATAATAAAACTAGCGGCCGCCCGCAACTTAGTCTGCGTGAAAAGGTTTTTTACTATCCCTCGGGAACTATTTTTTTTTTCGGGATGAAAGGTACCCTATGTCCTTCTCGGTACCCCTGACAACGTGTATGCAAAATTTCATGATGATCGGTTCAGTAGTTAAGACGTGAAGGCGTAACAAACAAACAAACGGACTTTCGCATTTATAATATTAGTAAGGATTGTTATACTAGTAAAAAATAATAAATTTTACTAATTTTTTTCGTACTTAACCGACATGAAAACATTTTGGTTTTATCGTTTCGGCCTTCTGTTTTCGTATCCTTCAACAAACTCCAACAAACGTTTTAATGTAATTAAATTAATTAATTTACAATTCACAACCTCCCAACCCACGGTAGCATTAACACACAATCAACAAACAAACAGACAAACACATTGTCACGTTGTAAATTAGTTCTCCATGCAAATATTAAGATTGCATGTACGAATCTGTGTTTGGAAATGAATGGGGCTATTGTCTTTGTGTGACGCGTCATACACCCTAAGTTTGACGTTAGTACTAATTATATATTTAGTGGTTTGACTTCGTAAAATTATCAGAGAAATATTAAGATTAAGTTACTAAGGTGGTGCAGTGGTTTAGAGCCTGTCCCAGCGATTGCGGAGGTTAAGCAACTTTCGCAAGGGTCGGTCATGGGATGGGTGACCAAAAATCTATCATCTAGAGATCCTTAGTGCTTCGGAAGGGACGTTAAGGCGTTGGTCCCGGGTGCATTTGCAGTCGTTAACACCCACCAATCCGTATTGGGCCCGCGTAGTGGGTTATGGCCCGTTCTCCTTATCCACCTATAGGAAGGCTTGTGCCCCAGCAGTGGGGACATTAAAAATGGCTGATGGATGAAGTTACTAAGCCGGTAATAAGTTTCATGCTGAAAAAGACTTGAATGTTAGACCTATTAATTTAGGTCCGAACATTTACCTACATTTGCCTATGAATTTAGGTTTTGAAAGGAAATTATTTACTGACAAATTTATAAAATTAGCATCTAACTAAGGACTACTTACTATTTGCACCTATTTGTGAAGTTAATTATCACTTTGATAACTTTCAAACAAAGGACTTTATGTTCCTAGTTACTCTGTTAACTTAACTAAGTTAGTTTGCTTACACAGTGACACAAGGATTCTTTATAACTATTTTCACACTTCCTGTTTGCTTTGAGAAGATTAAATAAGTAAAGTTACTAAAATGATTTATTTTATATTGTTTTACTACCTAGTTTAAAGAATATATACCTTACATCGATTTTATTGCACTATTCAAGTGTTGTTTAAAAAATAGTGAAATCGGCAAAATAACTATAGGAATCCTACTTCCTACTAATATCCTACTAATCCTATCCTACTAATATTATAAATGTGAAAGTTTGTGGGTTTGGATGTTTAGATGTTTGGATGTTTGTTCCTCAATCACGCAAAAACTACTGAACGGATTTGGTTGAAATTTTACACACAGATAGTAGCTAGCCTGGATTAAAACATAGAATACTTTTTATTCCGATATTCCTACGGGAACGGGAACCACGCGGGTGAAACCGCGGGCAGCCGCTAGTATCCAAATAAGCCTGAACTTATTTTGCATTAAAAACATCTAATTAGTAAAATGACGAATAAAGTTTTGGATAATGTAGCACAATTTCACTCCCATAAAATCACTAATACATACTTATACAAAAGGATTTCTCGGATGTGGGTGTCAATTCCTATTTGATCTAGTCGTAGGTCCATTTTGGAAGAGGTTAATTTCACTTTCGATCAATAAAAAGTAATTTAGGGCCAGTCAGGAACTTTTAATTCATATTCTGCTCCAGTACAATGACGTAACCGATCGACGCAATTATTTGGTAATTTAAAAACATGAAGAAAGCATATAAATTTCTTTTTCTATCGCTTTACCCGCCAAAAAAAGTATGAATCAAATTTTAAAAAAGTAAGAGGCTTAGTAAATAATTAAGTAACTTTGAATATACGTAAGTATGATCAAAATTTAAGAAGATAAATATGTGTAAGTATTAGAACAAAATATTAATCGCGTCGCCGCTTACATTCTGTACCTAGGTACCTTTAAATTAAGAAAACTTAAAACGAAAATCTTTTTTCAAGTGAACTTGAGATAAGTAAATTGTACCGAAATCATTCATTTTCTACCAGCCTGCAAGTTGTTATGTAGGATTTTAAGTACCTGACATTGACTTTAATACTTGTATGACAGTTACATAACTTAAAACATAAATCAACGCGCCGACGAGTTCATGCGCGGTTTTGACCTACTTGTAAACATCTGTTCGCCGCCTCTTTCTTACATATGGTCCAATTTGTCATCAAGATCATCTGTCTTTATCTAACAATAAGGCAGGTGATGTTTTTAAATTATCTTCATTATTAATTAATGCGTCATAAATAATATCAAAAACCTTTAACAATTTACAAGTGACTAACTTTAGAACCGACGGCCGCTGGGGCAGACGAATTCTTGAGTGGAGATCGCGTATGGGCAAACGTAGTGTGGGACGCCCTCAGACAAGGTGGAGCGACGATCTTCGCAAGGTGGCTGGCATAAACTGGATGAGTATAGCCGCGGATCGTGCTAAGTGGCGTGCACTCGGAGAGGCCTATGTTCAGCAGTGGACGATGATAGGCTGATGATGATGATGATGAACTTCAGAACGATTGCAGTACAAAACGACGCATTTTAATCTGAAAAATTTTCTCTTTGCCATACATTCAGTTAAGCTAGGGTTTCCTAGGATGACGGTGCCGTCATATTACGGCCGTCATTTAGCGACGTAGAACGTTGTCTATATAAACAATACGGCGCGGTTTCTGACGTTTCAGTGTCACCATATTGTTTACATAGACAACATTCAACGCCGCTATATTACGGCCGTAATATGTCGGCACCGCTATCCTAGGAAACCCTAGCTTAACAGCGCATCACTATTTGTTAACATTCTATTTAAAGGAGCTGAAGCTATCGCTTTAAAATTAGTTAAAATTAACGGCAAAGATAAGTATACAATATGCGTAGACTGAAACCGGAAACACATGTGCGAATCCCCTTGAAAATATTTACCCGACCTTTTCAGAAGGCTGCAGTATGCAGTATCACCTGTTCGGTAAACGTTGTTGCTCGATTTTGAATTGAAACTGCAAATATATCGTTTTGTAATATTGTAATACAACGAGGTTCAAGTTGAAGTGAATTCCACGAATTCACTTCTCAAGCTTACGCGCTCACTAGACATGAAATAAAAGACTTTTAACGGATACTAGCGCGGTTTTATTGAAAGTACTTTGGTAATTAGTTTGTATTTGGTTTGATTTTTGATTTTCCCGACGTTTCGGCACCTTTGCAGCTGCCGTGGTCACGGGGGACTGAAGCCACTCGTGAGCCTACCCTCAAGCGATGAATTTTTTGAGACGTTCAGAAATTAATATTTTACAAAAATTTTTATCTTTTTAATTGGTTTAAGTTGATTTTGTGATTTAATTAATGCTAAAGAGAGAGAACTACTGAAACTACCACCATTTCACAAAATTGGGAGGCCTCTCCAAGAAAGAAATGGCGAAATAAAACTTGGAGAGGAAAGCCGACCTCCGTCTTTTATATTTATTAATTTATTTGCAAAAGGAACTAACCGTATCATTAGATCTTACAGTGTGTGTATGGGGCTTTAGCTTGTGAATGATGGGGTCCCAAGCTGGTGGAATTTTCCAACCATCATCTCTATTGAAATTAGGATATTTATTTATTTCGATAGCCTCGCGGAGCATTCTAGGAATAAATCTACGTTCCTTAGCAAGGATTTGGGGTTTGTCAAATCTAATGTAATGGTTGGGCCCCTCAAAGGCGTGATCACACACTGCAGACTTGTTATCGCGCCTATGTTTCATGTCAGCTACATGCTCTTTAACGCGGGTCCCTATACTTCTCTTTGTTTGCCCGATGTAGGAGAGCCCACAGTCACAATCTAGTTTGTAGACGCCTGCGGCTTGAAGGGGGATGTTACACTTGACAGGTCGTAAGAATTGGTTGATCTTCTTCGGCGGCTTGAAGTAAGTTTTGATTGATGCTCGCTTCAGAATGTTTCCAATCTTGTCAGTGACACCCTTCAAATAAGGTAGGATGGCAGGTTGACGTTCTACTGTGGCTGGTTTGTCGCGTTTTCTGTGACGAAGGCGTGGTACTTGCAACTTGTTTTTACGCAGTACTTGTTTGACGTGCTGAAGCTCAGCCGTCAGGTGTTGTTTGTCACAGATGCCGCGGGCTCTCTGAAACAAAGATTTTCCTACGGTAGCTAACTGTATAGGATGATGGTGAGAGTCACCATTGAGGTATCTGTCTGTATGGGTTGCTTTACGATACACTGTATGGCTCAAGGTTTGGTTCGGATTCCTCATAATGAGAATGTCTAGGAAAGCTAGTTTATTATCTGCCTCTAACTCCATAGTAAATTGTATGTTGGGGTTTATGGAGTTAAGATGGTTAAGAAAAGCAGGGACACTGTCTCTAGGTAGTATTGTGAAAGTGTCATCTACGTACCGTTTGTAGAACCGGGGAGTCACTGGTGCTGTGGCTAGTGCTTTCTCCTCAAAATCCTCCATGAAAATGTCAGCAACAATGGGGGATACAGGAGAACCCATTGCTACTCCATCCACTTGCACGTAGAACTCCTCGTTCCATAACAGATAGCCAGATGTTAGGCATAATTCTAGTAGTTCTGCATATTCAATTGGCATGTTGTTATCGACTAGCTTTTTCCTGATGATATCGATGCAGTCCTGTACTGGTAAGCATGTGAATAAGGACTGAACATCAAAACTAACCATAGTTTCATCATCAGCGAGATGTAGATGTTGTATCTCACTGACAAACTGGTAGGAATCTTTTACAAACGCTGATGTATTACCTCTCAGTGGTGCGAGTGTTTTCGCTACGTGTTTAGCCAATTTGTAGGTTGGTGAGTCAATTTGGCTTACAATGGGACGTAGCGGAGCATTGTCTTTGTGTATTTTCGGTAACCCATACAGTTTCGGCGGTATAGGGCAGGATGGAATAAGATAATCGACGTCAAGATCTAACTGTTCTGAATGTTTTTTGATGAGTTCTTTCGTATTATTAAGGATCTTGGTGGTTTGATCACATTTAACATGTTTGTAGGTTTTCTCATCATTCAAAAGTTCTTGTATTTTTGCGTTATAATCCGACGTATCCATAACTACCGTTGCGTTACCTTTATCAGCTCGAAGGATAGTTAATTCAGGTCTAGTGCGTAAGTTCTTCAACGCGACGTTTTCATCATATGGAAGATTTTGCTTGGGCAGTTTACTACGACGTAAAACAGATGAAATATCTTGACGTATAGCTTCACTGTCCTCTTTTTTGATCTGATTTTTAACTAGACAATCCTCTACGCTGCAGATAATATTCTCAAACGGTATTCTGCGAGGTGTTACCGCGAAATTCAGACCCTTATTTAATACTTTTAAAGTAGGTTCATCCAATATTTGTTTTGATAAATTGACAACTGCACGGGTTTGACATTGATGGGTGTCATCTTCTACTCTATGGTTCGTATCGTACGGAAATGCATGATGACGTTTGTGTAACTTCTCATATTTAGAAATTTGTCTATGCTTACATTCGTTGTATACGGCTGTTTCGCGTTTATTTAGCACCAGAATGTAATGGTTAAAGTCCTCCGTGGCAAGTTGTATCTTCAAGTCATTGGACAAGCGATCTATTTGTTGATTGAATGCTGCCAAATCGGAATGATGTTCACGGATAAGGCTCACGAGTAACTTTTTGCTAGCCTGTTGTAGGATCTTGGCGCTCCCTCGTATGTCATGTTTTGGAGAAATCCTGACACAGTGCGGGATGAGATCTTGATCACGACATCTCTTCAAGAAGTTTAATGATGTTATTCTTCTTGCGCGCTTCGTCATAAGATCTTCCAACCGACGGAATTTGTTTGCAACATCCAGTCCGTACTGGTTGACATATTCACTTCTCAAGCTTACGCGCTCACTAGACATGAAATAAAAGACTTTTAACGGATACTAGCGCGGTTTTATTGAAAGTACTTTGGTAATTAGTTTGTATTTGGTTTGATTTTTGATTTTCCCGACGTTTCGGCACCTTTGCAGCTGCCGTGGTCACGGGGGACTGAAGCCACTCGTGAGCCTACCCTCAAGCGATGAATTTTTTGAGACGTTCAGAAATTAATATTTTACAAAAATTTTTATCTTTTTAATTGGTTTAAGTTGATTTTGTGATTTAATTAATGCTAAAGAGAGAGAACTACTGAAACTACCACCATTTCACAAAATTGGGAGGCCTCTCCAAGAAAGAAATGGCGAAATAAAACTTGGAGAGGAAAGCCGACCTCCGTCTTTTATATTTATTAATTTATTTGCAAAAGGAACTAACCGTATCATTAGATCTTACAGTGTGTGTATGGGGCTTTAGCTTGTGAATGATGGGGTCCCAAGCTGGTGGAATTTTCCAACCATCATCTCTATTGAAATTAGGATATTTATTTATTTCGATAGCCTCGCGGAGCATTCTAGGAATAAATCTACGTTCCTTAGCAAGGATTTGGGGTTTGTCAAATCTAATGTAATGGTTGGGCCCCTCAAAGGCGTGATCACACACTGCAGACTTGTTATCGCGCCTATGTTTCATGTCAGCTACATGCTCTTTAACGCGGGTCCCTATACTTCTCTTTGTTTGCCCGATGTAGGAGAGCCCACAGTCACAATCTAGTTTGTAGACGCCTGCGGCTTGAAGGGGGATGTTACACTTGACAGGTCGTAAGAATTGGTTGATCTTCTTCGGCGGCTTGAAGTAAGTTTTGATTGATGCTCGCTTCAGAATGTTTCCAATCTTGTCAGTGACACCCTTCAAATAAGGTAGGATGGCAGGTTGACGTTCTACTGTGGCTGGTTTGTCGCGTTTTCTGTGACGAAGGCGTGGTACTTGCAACTTGTTTTTACGCAGTACTTGTTTGACGTGCTGAAGCTCAGCCGTCAGGTGTTGTTTGTCACAGATGCCGCGGGCTCTCTGAAACAAAGATTTTCCTACGGTAGCTAACTGTATAGGATGATGGTGAGAGTCACCATTGAGGTATCTGTCTGTATGGGTTGCTTTACGATACACTGTATGGCTCAAGGTTTGGTTCGGATTCCTCATAATGAGAATGTCTAGGAAAGCTAGTTTATTATCTGCCTCTAACTCCATAGTAAATTGTATGTTGGGGTTTATGGAGTTAAGATGGTTAAGAAAAGCAGGGACACTGTCTCTAGGTAGTATTGTGAAAGTGTCATCTACGTACCGTTTGTAGAACCGGGGAGTCACTGGTGCTGTGGCTAGTGCTTTCTCCTCAAAATCCTCCATGAAAATGTCAGCAACAATGGGGGATACAGGAGAACCCATTGCTACTCCATCCACTTGCACGTAGAACTCCTCGTTCCATAACAGATAGCCAGATGTTAGGCATAATTCTAGTAGTTCTGCATATTCAATTGGCATGTTGTTATCGACTAGCTTTTTCCTGATGATATCGATGCAGTCCTGTACTGGTAAGCATGTGAATAAGGACTGAACATCAAAACTAACCATAGTTTCATCATCAGCGAGATGTAGATGTTGTATCTCACTGACAAACTGGTAGGAATCTTTTACAAACGCTGATGTATTACCTCTCAGTGGTGCGAGTGTTTTCGCTACGTGTTTAGCCAATTTGTAGGTTGGTGAGTCAATTTGGCTTACAATGGGACGTAGCGGAGCATTGTCTTTGTGTATTTTCGGTAACCCATACAGTTTCGGCGGTATAGGGCAGGATGGAATAAGATAATCGACGTCAAGATCTAACTGTTCTGAATGTTTTTTGATGAGTTCTTTCGTATTATTAAGGATCTTGGTGGTTTGATCACATTTAACATGTTTGTAGGTTTTCTCATCATTCAAAAGTTCTTGTATTTTTGCGTTATAATCCGACGTATCCATAACTACCGTTGCGTTACCTTTATCAGCTCGAAGGATAGTTAATTCAGGTCTAGTGCGTAAGTTCTTCAACGCGACGTTTTCATCATATGGAAGATTTTGTTTGGGCAGTTTACTACGACGTAAAACAGATGAAATATCTTGACGTATAGCTTCACTGTCCTCTTTTTTGATCTGATTTTTAACTAGACAATCCTCTACGCTGCAGATAATATTCTCAAACGGTATTCTGCGAGGTGTTACCGCGAAATTCAGACCCTTATTTAATACTTTTAAAGTAGGTTCATCCAATATTTGTTTTGATAAATTGACAACTGCACGGGTTTGACATTGATGGGTGTCATCTTCTACTCTATGGTTCGTATCGTACGGAAATGCATGATGACGTTTGTGTAACTTCTCATATTTAGAAATTTGTCTATGCTTACATTCGTTGTATACGGCTGTTTCGCGTTTATTTAGCACCAGAATGTAATGGTTAAAGTCCTCCGTGGCAAGTTGTATCTTCAAGTCATTGGACAAGCGATCTATTTGTTGATTGAATGCTGCCAAATCGGAATGATGTTCACGGATAAGGCTCACGAGTAACTTTTTGCTAGCCTGTTGTAGGATCTTGGCGCTCCCTCGTATGTCATGTTTTGGAGAAATCCTGACACAGTGCGGGATGAGATCTTGATCACGACATCTCTTCAAGAAGTTTAATGATGTTATTCTTCTTGCGCGCTTCGTCATAAGATCTTCCAACCGACGGAATTTGTTTGCAACATCCAGTCCGTACTGGTTGACATATTCACTTCTCAAGCTTACGCGCTCACTAGACATGAAATAAAAGACTTTTAACGGATACTAGCGCGGTTTTATTGAAAGTACTTTGGTAATTAGTTTGTATTTGGTTTGATTTTTGATTTTCCCGACGTTTCGGCACCTTTGCAGCTGCCGTGGTCACGGGGGACTGAAGCCACTCGTGAGCCTACCCTCAAGCGATGAATTTTTTGAGACGTTCAGAAATTAATATTTTACAAAAATTTTTATCTTTTTAATTGGTTTAAGTTGATTTTGTGATTTAATTAATGCTAAAGAGAGAGAACTACTGAAACTACCACCATTTCACAAAATTGGGAGGCCTCTCCAAGAAAGAAATGGCGAAATAAAACTTGGAGAGGAAAGCCGACCTCCGTCTTTTATATTTATTAATTTATTTGCAAAAGGAACTAACCGTATCATTAGATCTTACAGTGTGTGTATGGGGCTTTAGCTTGTGAATGATGGGGTCCCAAGCTGGTGGAATTTTCCAACCATCATCTCTATTGAAATTAGGATATTTATTTATTTCGATAGCCTCGCGGAGCATTCTAGGAATAAATCTACGTTCCTTAGCAAGGATTTGGGGTTTGTCAAATCTAATGTAATAACTTAAACCAATTAAAAAGATAAAAATTTTTGTAAAATATTAATTTCTGAACGTCTCAAAAAATTCATCGCTTGAGGGTAGGCTCACGAGTGGCTTCAGTCCCCCGTGACCACGGCAGCTGCAAAGGTGCCGAAACGTCGGGAAAATCAAAAATCAAACCAAATACAAACTAATTACCAAAGTACTTTCAATAAAACCGCGCTAGTATCCGTTAAAAGTCTTTTATTTCATGAATTCCACGAAGTTGTAAAGAAGAAATCTGTGATGTTTAATTTATAAATACGTAAATCACAAATAGAAACTTTTTACTTAAAATTTTTGATTGGGATTGGGACATTTCATTGCTTTGGTTTAAGCGTAGCCCATAGTGGCGCCATTGAAAAATAATCAGTGCTTAATTAAAGAAGTAATTGTGAATTATCTCTCTGTCGTGTACTCCGAAGAAGCATTGTGGTACTTTTTTATCAATGAAACAATATTTTCTAGCCTGTCGTTTCGTTTATTGGAGTTTTTTTTTTGCGAAAAGTGGCACTGTTTTAGAATTTCGATCAAAATTTTCTAACTCTTTCTTTATCAGTGGTCGGTGTAGTTATAAGTAAGTACATCATTTTTTTAACTAGTTTTAACTTCCTTCTGTCATTTAGGACAAAAACAATCTCAGCTTAGTCATGGCTAACCATGACAACTTATGACAAAGGAAAGAGCCACTTTCGTAAGCCCCATAGATAACCAAATTCCATCTAATGGGGGCATGCCATGATGTTAAAAGTGTTATACAACTCCGGTAACCTTACTTGTGACTAATAAGATAACAGCCTAAACGAAAGTGTGGTTAAAATTCATAAAGTGTATTCAAATGAGATGTTTTGGTTTAAATATTTAAATAATAAGTTTGTGTACACAGGAAGATGTTATTAATCTAAAGATTTAACAAACTGCTACGCATCATGTACCGTATTTAGTGGAAAAACACGAGCGAAGTTGCGTTGTTGGTGTGTTACCATGAGGAAATTATACAAGGTCATCATGTATTCACCATCCAAATTTTGAGGATGTGTTCAGTCCATGAAACTGAACAACTTTCTCTAAGGAACACATGGCCAAATAAGTAAAAAAAAATCGACCATCCATACAAATCGAAAAGATCACGTGATCAATAATTTAGTATGCGATGGCCAAAATTTTGTGGCAAAATTCGACACATGTTTCTTAGAGAAAGTTGTTTAGTTTCATGGACTGGGCACATCCTTCAAAGGACATGTCCCATCGCGCCAATGTCATTTGCCCCACCATTCGCAAAAAATGAAAGTCTATCGCGTCTTAATCAAAGTAGTATGTCAGAGTAGGTATTTTACTCTTGAATCAGATTGGTAATTATTTTCTGCATTGAAAGCGGGATTTTTAAGTTAAAACGCATTTTAATCACAATTTTTTATCATTAGAGTACTATTTACTTACATTTTTTTCACAAAATACTTCAGAAAACAACTTAATGTTTTTGTAATAGTTTTTCTTAATATAAAACAATTCTTGACTGATACTATACCTAAATAAAATGTAATTAGTATTTTTTAATAATGAAAGTAATTAAATAAAATGAAACTGGGGCAACGCTGGGACATCTCCTTTGGATGGTAAGTTCAGAATGACCCAATATACAAACTTGGTGCATTAAGTCCAACTTTTAAAATCTGCAACAAAAAAAATTGAAGTACTTAACAAGATAAATGTGCATGTTCATTAAATAAGTAACACCACTACCAGTATTTCTGGTCGTGAACGTAAATAAGTAGTAAAATATTTTTATGTGCGTTGTGCTTTCGAACTGTCAATAATTGACCATAATTGGTTTAAGTTCGTCTTCCACCGAATACAAGAAGCGATCAAAACATGAGAAACAACAAAGTTTTATTAAAGTCAACAACAAGAAATAATCAAATTAAGTATTATATTACACAGGTTGGTCAAAAGTTCTGTTACTGAGTTTCTTTATTGATTACTGGCCATTAAAACAAATGAAAAGAAAAAATAAAAATGACATATTATTGACAGTTTTATAAGCTATAATTCCATACCACACGTATATCATATTTTGTTTATTTCACCATGGAATGGGGGTTGAAGGAGAATCGTGTCGCTGTAATTGCTCTGCACAAATGTGGGCAGCCACCGAATATGATTTTCAAGTTGCTACAAAAGTTGAAAATCAACAAGCAATTTATTTATCGCACTATCCATAGGTACAGTAATACCTTGACCGTCGATGACCGAAAAAGATCAGGAAGACCACGCACCGTTCGGACACCAGCTGTGATCAAGGCAGTGAAGGCGAGAATCACGAGAAATCCCGTCCGGAAGCAAAAGTTATTGGCAATACAGATGACTGTGAAGAGAAGTTCCCTTAAAAAAATTATCAATGATGACCTTGGGCTTCACGCTTACCGTAGACGAAAGGGCCATCTGCTAAACGCACGATTGAAGGCTAAGAGGTTAGCACGAAGTCGCGCTCTACTAAAGCAGTACGCACAAAACGGCCATCGAAAAATCTTGTTTACTGATGAAAAAATCTTCACAGTCGAAGAAAATTTTAACCGTCAAAATGATAGAGTATACGCTAAGAATAGTAAAGAAGCCAGCATGATTGCTCCGAGGGTCCAACGAGGTCACCACCCCTCATCAGTGATGATTTGGCTGGGGGTGTCCTATTCAGGGCTAAGTAAGGTTCATTTCTGTGAAAAAGGTGTGAAAACTGGCGCTAGAGTCTATCAAGATACCGTTCTGGAACCTGTTGTCAAACCCTTAAGCCACACTTTATTTCAAAACCAGCCATGGGTCTTCCAGCAGGACTCTGCCCCTGCGCACAAAGCAAAATCTACACAAGCATGGTTTCGGGCTAACAAAATTGATTTTATCGCGCAAGAAGAATGGCCATCCTCCAGCCCAGAATTAAATCCTCTGGATTATGCCATATGGCAACTTATTGAGGAGAAAGCATGTGCTAAGCCCCACATGAATCTCGACTCTCTTAAGCGCGCTATTCTCAAGGCAGTCGCAGAATTGGATATGGTGGTAGTTCGTGCTGCCATCGATGACTGGCCTCGTCGTCTAAAGGCGTGTATTCATGCCAGAGGCGGTCATTTCGAATAATTTTAATACATGATAATCTTAAATATTTGTGCTTTCATTTGGTATATAATTCATTGTAGCATTATTTGTAAATTTAGTATTATTCATGTTTTCCATAGTTACAGAACTTAGTAACCAACTAGGGGTGTCGAGAAAAAAACAATAAATGCAAACTAAATAATTTTAAAATAACACCAAATTTTTATATATAGGTGCTGTAATCCGTAAATAGTGTTGTAATTTTTTATTGATTTTTTTTTAATCAAGCAAAAGAAAAAATAAGAAAATTCAAACTTCTGTAAGTTTTAAACCCAATATTCAAAGAAGCTCGTACTAAAAATATAAATATTTTATAGACTAGCTACGACTGTGTACAATCTTAACCACGTAGGATATTTGCAATCAGTTCAACAGCCTACAGCGGCTACCGTGTACCAAATATGGCACCGCCGCCCTTTGAAGTCACCGCCAGCTCTGGTTATATCACCGTGGAAAATGGGGCGGCCGGGCTATTTGTTGCTTTGATACTTGGAAGAACGTTTAACTTAGCGATATGTGCATTTTCTTTTTGCCGTCTGACAGTGTCAGATTATTTACAGATGTGCCAAATATGGGACGACCTTTTTTTTCTTTAATTTGTAACCTTAATGTACGAAGTACTTAAAAGGGTTTTCTATTACACTATTTTCCTAAAAAGCTACATAATTTTCCTAATTGTTTCAATAAATCGTAACTTCATGCTTAAAATAACGCATATTCTTGTTCAAATGATTTTAATTGATTAATATATGCACATGTATTTTCTAAGACACAGATTGATATTGACATCAAAGTATTTTATAAAGTATTGGTATAAAAATCACAAGATACTATGTGAACTATTTATCAATTAAACATAAGTCAATTAGAAACTAATTTATGGTAAACAAAACAAAAACAAATAAACATAGCATTCTATAGCTTATTGAGGAAGTAATACATCACAAGAATGTCTCAATATGCAACTCAAACAGGATTAATAAATTAATATCTCGTATCAATGAAATTATTAATAGCGAAACAAACAAGATCTCAATCGTCTAAGAAATCTTAAATGGCATGTTTGCGCATATCCCCCAGACGCATGGTTCTAGCCACTTATGTACCATAAATGGTACGTAACAGCCATATATGGCCACCATATGCTTCCTAGATCGAGATTGTGGATATCAAGACAAAAGCCCGATATGGTACGAGGGAATCCATAAAATAAAAAAATTATACCGCACTTTACTTAAAAGCTTAGCAGGGATTTTTTTATTGTTTTGACTTAAATGTGTGTGTTGCTCACTTTTCCGGTTTTAAACGATTGTTATGTTGTTTATTCCGAATGCACACTTTTAACCAGACTTCACTTATTGTATTTTCAGATAGTTTCAATGCGATTAAATTGCCACAAGACAGTGATTCGTGGCAACTTCACCCGAAAATGTATGTCAAACAAAGATATTTATAATTTTTTAAATGTCAAAGGGTAAGACAAAATACATCGTTTGGTACCAAACACTGAAGTTGGTCACTTCTGTTATACCAAATTAAATTAATATAATTCTTTCGAATTATACTCGAATCTCGGTAGCATAGCATCACACCCAAGTCACCCAACACGTAAAAGATTATTTCTTTTTAAAATGTTTGAATGGGTCATGGTAGAGTGAGTAGGAGACAGAAGGTTAACGTTTATCTTTTTTTAGGGTTCCGTACCCAAAGGGTAAAAACGGGACCCTATTACTAAGCCTCCGCTGTCCGTCTGTCTGTCACCAGGCTGTATCTCATGAACCGTGATAGCTAGACAGTTGAAATTTTCACAGATGTATGTCTGTTGACGCTATAGCAACAAATACTAAAAATATAATAAAATAAATATTTAAGGGGGGCTCCCATACAACAAACGAGATTTTTTTGACGTTTTATATTAATAACGACAATAAGTAGTTGAAGTTTTCACAGTTGACGTATTTCTGTTGCCGCTATAAGAAAAAATAATAAAAACTGAATAAAATATATATTAAATGGGGGCTCTCACACAAAAAACGTGTTTTTTTGGCGTTTTTTAGAATAGAATAGAATAGAAATATTTTTTATTTAAATAGACTTATTACAAGTTCTTTTAAATCGTCCAGTTTTTTTTCCCCTACCACGGTAACACTTTTGGTACGGAACCCTTCGTGCGCGAGTCCGACTCGCACTTGGCCGGTTTTTTTTTAAATATTTTTTGGAGAAAAGTTCTATGAACTCCATTGACACATTATACTTAACCCTAACTCACCGTAGGCGTCATATTGTATCAAGCTTGAAATGCGTCCGGACACGGACAGAGCGAAGCGACGCGTGCCTCACAATCAAGCGGCGGCTTCCTGTCCGACATGCCCAGGATTGTCACTTTTGGTACTTACTATTATTATTTTTAATCGATGGTGTAGACGTACCATTTTTGGTCTGCGAAGGAGAATATAAAAAGAGCCAAATGTGGGATAGTTGCTTAAAAATTGACTTGGCTCTTTGTTTGAAAAAAAATAAAACGCCATTTGTGGAGGTTGTGGAAAGCCTGGTAAAAGGCTAATCGGCGATATACAGTAATTTTGTGATAGTTTATTAGTCTTTTATAGCTAAGTTACTCTAAAATCTACAGTCCTGTGTGATAGGTCGAGGCCCGACCACGGTGCTAAAAAAGGCTGTGGTTTTGTCAGTATACTGTATGGTTACTGTACGAGTTACGTACCACAAAAAAACGTATTATTTCTTTTAAATAAGTTAGTTAAATGCAGTTTAAATAAAAACTATAAGGGTTCGACTTTACTATAGCGTCTGTACATAAACTCGTAAACATAAAATTACGTAATTTGCTCTCAAATTATTGCCAGGCGCTTAGTCGCCTAAAGTTAAATTTAAGTTTAACTGCATTTAACTAACTTTTTTTAAATAAATAATACGTTATTTTGTGGTACGTAACTCGTACAGTAACCCCCCATATAAATAATGTCATAAAGTTAGCAATTATTGATGATAGAGCGTGGCCGGGCCAGGACCCATGGGTTGTAGCTGAGCCACAAAACATATGCTATTACTCGTGAAATACAGTGGTACTGGTTTTTTCCTTTTGGGTACCATAAAGTATGTACCCGTACAGTAAACTGACCAAACCACAGCCTTTTTTGGCACCGTGGCCGGGCCACGACCTATCTCACCTCAAAGTTTATATTAATAAAATAAAGAGTGCCAAGCCAAACCATAAAGCTAATATATTGCTTCCTAGGACCAATAATTAACTATCACAGAACTACTTCAGTATCACCAATTAGTCAAGTTTTGCCCAGTAGGAGAGCCTATCGTCACGTCGGTCGCGTCGGTCGTAGAGATCCTTGGGGCCAGTAATGGTTGTCTTATGGCTGTTATTATGATAGTGAAATGAGTATAACCATTAACCAACCCTATGGTCAGCTGACACGGCACTCCAAACAATGCGCTGTTGTGCCTTATTCGTCGTATGTAATATACGTTCACTTCCTCGCTGCTGCAGCGATGCGTCAGTGGACATCACACTGATTGAACGCCCCGATACGTACCGAGAATACTAATTTGTTTTGTGACGCAAACGGTGACATCAAAATGGATTCTATGGATTTAAAATTTGTTGCTTAGTTTAACCGAAGACTGCATGATTATATTTATACACTTCCGGAAGTTTATTTTTTTGTCATTAAATAATGCAGACAGGGTTGATGGCATCAGCCGGTTTATCTCCCCAGTGATGGGGCAAAGGTCAAAGTCAAAGTCAAATTCAAAATATCTTTTAAATTTGAGATTTTTGCATTCACAATGCTACTAGAAAAAAAATACGACTCGCAGCAGATCAATTCCCGTCCGAGAATTAATCTGGTGCGAGTGTATGTTTTCTAGTAAGTATATTATTTAATATTGTATCAAAATATCTTTATTCAAATAAACGTAGCGCTTTTGAATTATTTACATTTTCCTGCTTTTTATTTTTTTATTTTCATTCTTCTTATGAGCGCATAAGGTGGACAGACAGGTTAACACATTTGTTAATAAATTAGAATATAGAGGAAAATCTGTACATATAAAACTCTAAATTGATTGACTGACTTATTCATTGTTGGGATAGGCGTAGAGCCCTAACGGCTGAAGGTAGAGTAGAAACACCATTTTTGGAGGGTAGATACCTTTCATGGTGCACTAAGAAAGGGTTTTGGAGAATTCCAGTTATACAGGGTGCTACAGAGTGTTCCAGTTTGTACATTAATTTTTGTATGGGATAATTTAAATATGTGAAAGGAGGTCTACTGTATTGGTAATCCGTTACTTTCAAAATAAAGTATTATCACACATCTTATTAAAAATTCATGGTGGTAAGGTGATGTAAGTAATAAACTCAAGATCAGCTTCAAATAAAATCAAAACACTTGCAAAACAAAACATACAAAACAATTAAAGAAGGAAAGATTCAATTGATTCTTAAGCAACAACACCATAACGCAGTCCGATAAATTGTGATCTATAAAAAGGAACTTATTAAAGCTGTCGATAAAATTGCAACACGCGTCCGGAACAGCTCATCGGCATCGGGCCGATCGCATCGACACAGACCTTGAAAAGACCGGTCGGTTACGCAACACGGGCCCACATTCGCCGCGCGTGCGCCGGGGGCTTAAGCTAACACGATTTGTCGTAACGGTCACCGCTTTTGTTTGCAGAAGATGCAGTCGTTGTCATTGTTAACATTGAGGTTTGATGTAGGCGTTAACTCTATGTGACTCTATCAGTCTTTCACTAGTTGTATTCATTTAAACTGTTAATAGGTACTCTCCCGACCTACATGTTCCCTTTCTTTCAACACGTTTTTAGGGTTCCGTAACCAAAGGGTTACGGGACCCTATTACTAAGACTCCACTATCCATCTGTCTGTCTGTCTGTCACCAGGCTGTATCTCATTAACGGTTATAGCTAGACAGTTGAAATTTTCACAGATGATGTATTTCTTTCTGTTGCCACTATAACAACAAATACTAATAGTGGGGCGTCCATACAACAAACGTATTTTTTTGCCCTTTTTGGTACGCGAGCACGAGTCCGCCTCGCACTTGGCCAGTATTTCTTTCTGTTGCCACTATAACAACAAATACTAATAGTGGGGCGTCCATACAACAAACGTATTTTTTTGCCCTTTTTGGTACGCGAGCACGAGTCCGCCTCGCACTTGGCCAGTATTTCTTTCTGTTGCCACTATAACAACAAATACTAATAGTGGGGCGTCCATACAACAAACGTATTTTTTTGCCCTTTTTGGTACGCGAGCACGAGTCCGCCTCGCACTTGGCCAGTTTTTTTATTTCGTAAACAAAAGCGTAAACGTAATTCGTAAGCCTTTCCTTGGCAGGGTGATAGGTAATATCTAAGCTCCTGAGTTCGATTTCTAGAAGGGGGGTACATTAGTATTTTTGGGTTTGGTTGGTGGTAGGGCTTGTTTCAAGTTCGCCTGGCTACTACCATTTTCAAGGGCGTCGCCAGCCTTGCCCAGGGGGGGGGGGGCAAGTTATTATTACTAAGGAAGATGAAAATAATATTAATTGTAGGTACAGTCAAGAGCACCTAGTGAATTTATTCAAGTTTATTTATGCAGAATATATCGGAAAAGCAAGGGGGGGGGGGGGGGCGCTGCCCGTATATAAAAATAAAAAAAACAATGTGGCTTTAGGACGGATAATATTATAATGTATGTCTGTATTTCTCTTAATAGGATCTTGAGCTTAGTCATACTCTGTAAACTTTGAGTCCTAAAAATATATTTACAAAAGAATATTGGTCAGCCAAAAACCCAAACGATAACACACTTCCTTTTCAGTAGATTGAATACTACTTTTTGGAAAAAAAAAACGAGTTTTACTTACTCGTAATGATTCAAAAATGGCTTCCCGATGTGTCACTGATTAGGTCTTATTTTTTTTTCTTATTTAAATAGTTTAACTAAATAAAGGTAATGACCCGTATGTAAATAATGATGTCATTCACTACAAACGTTAATTCCTTAATTAGTTTTCCGTTATCACTAAACTGGATTTTCAAAAGTTTAAGTAGCTTGTGAAAACTGTCTGGTTTATGCAAAATTATTAAATTGTACCAATCTTCACCTGCCGTGTTATATTATAGTCATAATAACTATAGTTATCCACCATAACTATACCTAGTCATAAAACCAACGTATCACGTCGTATACCGGTCAACCACTTCGGAAACGGCTCATTGAGATGAAATCCGATCGAAACAAAGACTTACATGCAGTTTATATTGGGGGAATTGGAGAGGATGCTCTGCAATAAAGTTTAAAGTTCCATAATGGATATTTTAAAGTCATCCTTGACTCTAACATTATTGCTACAATCGCAATTAAACTAAAACAGACTTAAGACAATGCTGAAAGGCGTATAGGTAGAGAAGAAAATAATTCACGTATTAGGTACTACTATTTTAGATGATTTTCTGTGAATCGCAAAAACGTTCTGGGTTGAAGTCTTAAGCTAGGGTTTTCTAGGATGACGGACGGTGCCGTCACATTATGGCCGTTATATAGCGGCGTTGAATTTTGTATAAGTAAACAATGTGGGCGACACCGTAACCGTCAGAAACCACGCCGTATTGTTTACATAGACAACGTTCTACGCCGCTAAATGACGGCCGTAATATGACGGCACCGTCATCTTAAGAAACCTTAGCTTTAGAGAAAAAGGAAAAACGATTTTCCAAACTTTTCAAAAACTTAGCTTACTCGATCATTAGCTATGACATTCTATTGCAATTTGCCATGTTCATTACGCGACGTCGTGAACGATTGAGTCTTGAACCTGGGACCTCGAGGTCTGGGTCACTTTCGCCTAGTTTATTTTAGACAAAGTGAAATTTAGAAATAATACATGTATTCCAACACTAAGAAAGAAAATGGACGGTTGTATCATGTTAAATCATTATATAATTATTTTTGTTTACATTGAAATAAACAATAATCTCTTAAAACAATATTTTAATGTTGACCACATTGAGAGAATTTATAAATTATATTGTCCTAGGTACTCATGTATTTGATATTATTTTCTCATAGCCCTGTTTATCAAAACTTACAAGTCTTTTTCTTAAAATACGCATTTTCCTTATGAAAATCACTATTCCACAATTAATTCGATAATCGAAACACGTTAAATTACACGCTACACATGTGATTGTTTATTTAGCTAATATGTTTTCACTCTTGTATTAGCGTAACTTGTAAAAAAACTTACAAATTGTGTTTTTATTTCAATTTTAACTTACAATTGTATGTAGAGTTTTTACTCTATGGAAAATCCTGAGCATTTCTGAGGGTTGTCTGGTGACTCTAAATTTTTACAAGTGTGCATAAATTATTTGGAAAAGATATAATTTATATGGACTTGTAATTTTTTTCTTGTAACTTATAATAGGGAACATGCATAAGTCACCGATTTTGATAAATTTGAGCTTGATCGCTGCGCATTATACTTTTGATTTTGATACAAAACAAAATGATAGGATTAAACGAACTTGCCTGAAGTGAAGTTCAATCCCGATTATTATGAAGTACTTAGTCCGATATAACGATGTAGTTCTTGCCTTTTCTTTCCGTTTTAATGAATTACTCGTGAGCCTAACCTCAAGCTATGAAATTTTTAAAGACGGTTAGAAATTAATATTTAACAATAAAAATTAATTGTTTTGAGTAAATTTATGATTTAATTTTGTGAATTAATTAATGCTAAAAAGAGAGAATCTTCTGAAACTACCACCATTTCACAAAATTGGGAGGCCCCTCCAAGAAAGAAATGGCTTGGAGAGGAAAGCCGACCTTCGTCTTTTTTCTCTCTCAATTATTTGTCTAGTAATAACACGAGTACTTACTGTGTCTATAGTACGTACTAAGTTAGTACTACAAACATACAAATCACCTCCAATCCTACGCGCAGCCTTGCCGACAGAATCACCAATTATAACCACGATCGATGTACTTAGTAGTACATTAATGTTTTAATGAATAGCTTTAGGTTTCTTGGTGGTAATCATTTTGTAGACTAGTCGGGTTTTCAAGGTTGTAAGCCTTTTGACTGACAACCAAAAAAGGAGGAAATTTACTGATTCTATCAGGTTTTTCCTTTTTCTACGAACTAAGAAAAAATCAAGCCTTGCTTTGGTATGTAGGTACCTAGCTACCTTAAGTCAAAGTCAATGTCAAATAAGCTTTATTCAAATAAACTTAATTATTTACGTACTTTTGAATCGTCCATATTTTCCTACCACCCGTTCCAGACTTTTTTAGCTGACATTCTTGTCAGCTTGCTTTCAAGAAACTTATCAGCTTTATCAGCAATAAGTAACGACATTTACAAACTTAAAAAGTTTATCTACGATACAATATCTAGAGTTTAGATCTAATAAAAAAATATGTTTTTGTTTCTATTTTTTATGAGAGATAAGCAAGCGCTTGACCCCTATCACGCTTGATGGTAAAAAGTTCTTATATCCTCCATCTACGCTTAATAAAGATATAAAATACCTAGCTAGGTATTATGTCAATTTATAAATATAACGTTGCTACATCAGTTATTTTCAAAGTGGTCCGGCTCAGACCAAATCGGGAAGGCTCGCGGGAAGGTCGGCCCGAAGTATGTGACCTACGGCCAAGTTGGGGCCTCCTTGGACCAAGTTGGACCAAGTGCAGATGAAGGGTTAACTTATTAAGGCAGTGTTGATTATGTGGCATTGACGCCATGGAAAGTTTCGAATGGGAGTTAAGTATAGTCATACTTAAATCCATTCTGTGATATGGTTCATGACGTGTGAAAATGAAACTTCACTTTCTCCAAAATCTGATTATTTAATTTTTTACTGTTGTTACGGTATTTTTTCAGATTAAAAGCACATATTTTTAAGTAATGTTTGCACTTAAATTTGCACCGTTTTTCACGAGAGTAGGAATTTATTGAAAAATTCAGGATTGCTCTATCTGTAAAATTATTATGTTCAAAATAAATATTTATCTGTATAGCTAATATAAGAAGAAAAATATGGGAAAAACACCCAACAAAGACTATAAAATATGTGTGAAGCCTCTGTTATGATAAATAACATTAATTCTATAAAAAAAAGCATTATTAAACCAGTACATAAAATAACAGTCAACTCTATATACTTAAAACAGAAAAAAACGTAATTACTAATTAATTTTCGCTGATTATTTCATCATCCATTGTAAGGTGTGTGGGTGAATGCCAAGGCCATCCTATAGAATAGTCACCATCTTGAAAAAATGTAGACAGAAAAAAGTAATTTAGTTTTTGATGAGACGGGAAAAATGACTGAGGAGCTATTAATTCACCAGACATAATAAAAATTCTATTGTTTGGCGACACTTGGCAGCGAAAGACTTAAAAATCGACTGTCAACGAAATTTTTCCCTACATTTCGATTACATCTCAAAAAGAAAAACGATACCTTCTATTCGTTCGATAACTTAAAAAAAAAGCCATAAACTCTAAAATTACGGGTCAAAGTGACATTAAAAAAATAAAAATAGTAGCTATTTGCCTCACTAGATGGCGTTGATGGAAAGACAAGTGTAAAAATTGGCTTTGAAAAATAAACGGCCTGTACCAACGAGGCAAGTAAGCGGTCGCTGGCTGACATCTACTCAAAGAGAAATATTTTAGGGTTACATCTGCTTGCCTACCTGAGTAGGTTACTCTTCGAAGCTTAGTAAAAAATCACATTGACACATACATTTTTATCAACGCCATCTACCGAGCTTACAGTTTTTTGTCATTTTGAAAAGCCTTATTCCATACAATACCACAACGATGTCTGTGATTTACATAAACTTACGACTTGTGACTAATTGCAGGTTACAACATTCGTCCGCCCCAAAAGAAACTCATTCCATCTCATCTATTAGTCGACGAGGAGGTTTAATTGTACGCTTGCTTCTACGTGGAGCTGGAGCCATAGGTGTAACCGCCGTGGTTCTGCCAGCTTCTGTAACAGGTTCAGACGCAACTGGAACCACAGATGATTGACAAGCTGCTTTAAGTTAGCGAACGAATAGAAAATTGGTCATTTGAGTAGGGGGGCAGGAATATCTTGTTTGATTCTATAAATAGTCTGCTATTTCATACTTTCCTATTTGGTAAAAATCTTGACCCAATTACGTATTAAAATAACCATGTACACAGTGTTAGGAAAAAGTCGTGACTCAAGACCCTTTATTAAAATAACCATTTAGAGTTAAAAAAACGTTTTCAACACAAAAAAATCGGAAAAGTTATTAATTATATTAAAGTAAATTTAATGCAACAAGACAACATAATATTTCTTAATATTGTTTTGAGTAGACATGTGAGAAAAATCTAAATAACCTAATACTATTTACTAAATAGTAAAGTATGGAAAAACGTATGTGTAAGTAAGTCTTTTATTTACTCATAATTTCAGGAGCAAATTTTAAATTAAGTAATATAAACTTTTCAATTAAGTTAACGCTTAGCACTACTTACTGGCTTCATGGTGTAGTAGTTGACATTGATACCATTTCGTCACGGTGTGGTTTTTTATGGTCGTGGTCATTGCTCAGTGAATGTGGTCTTGTTATGGTCTAAAGCGGAACGCATCTTTTATAAGGTATTTTATAATCTTTTATCTTGTTAAATATATTTTTTTAATATTGTGGTTTGAAAACATCTTTATTATCCTTCAGTTTCCGTTTACTTGCATAAAGTTGTTGTATTGGAATTTGAAAAAGTAAAATAAAATAAAAATAAAAAAATATGAATATAATATGACATACTTAAACGACCAGAATTTCCTATTTTACTCTTCCCAGTTCCAAATAATGTTTTATCGAGATAAGTTGAATATAAAATACATAAATAATACAATGTAAGTATGTACAACAGAAATGACTAACTTCAGAGCGCTTGCTCTTGCGTTTTGTAACGAAATTGTATTTTATCTACTTATATCATATTATAATTATAATCTGTTAAATTTACTCTTTGCCATTAATTCTCGTGAAAACACTATCTATTGTCAATACTTATAATCGCATAGTGTGTAATTTTGCACCAAAGAAAATGTAACTTGTACAATATTAAAGCTTATGTAATAAATAAACTTTGCTTTGACTTCTGTACAAAATCTTTGGTATCACAAAACAGAGGGCCTATTACAACAAAGAATCACGATAGTCGGATGCAATTCGTTCAATTTACTTGATATTTGAACCTTATTTGTGAGTCAATAGTGCCTCGAAGTGGAAACATCGTACGCTTATCGCGATGCTTTCTTGTAATAGACCCTCATCTACATTTGAACCTTTAATTTCGCACAACCATATATCTCCTCAAAGCCTCCGCATAATTAACTACACCTTAACTACAGGATGTTCCCATCAACACTTAAATTTCAAAAGAAAAGTTTATAACAAGGCTACCGAGAAACGACCTGTTTTCGAGAACCAGCCGGCTAAATTGCATGCTTAACGTATCAATTGACAAGTCTAACCAGCGAGATGAAGAGATTTCTGAGAATTGCAGTAAGCAGACTGATAGATTGGTTGGTAGGTAGATTCATTGTTATCTTATGTTTTTTTTTTTATTTGGAGTCTACTGTTCTTGGGGAACTTAATCTTGACGAACTTAATTTTATTTACTTTGCATTTTGTTTCTAAAATCTTAATGAGTTATTTAAACAATATATTTTGAGCGACTGCTTGAATGGGTAAGCAACGAAAAAAAACGTATTTGATTATTTAAAATCAAAGTTTAATTAAGAAAAGTCAAGAGAATTTTGAGGCTTTTTTGTTTTTCCCGATTCTGGGAAACAAGATAGGAAAAAAGGAAACCCCAAATTGGAATTATGCTGATGCGTTTGAAACTATAAGTTAAATTCATTGAATGAATTTAAAATTCTTAAAATCGACTCCCAAAAAAGTTGTAAGTTTAACTTCTCTGAGAAGAAACAAGGAAGGAGAACGCATTTTAAATTGACTAAATACTTCTGTTAAAATGCCTCAGGTTACTATTTCATAAATTAATCCATTATTTTACATATTTATTGCTAAGTGACTCCATTAAGTTAGGTATTTCAATAGATGCACAATTCATAGTAATCTTAGATCGAAGCCCGAGGCTTTGCTAAACAACAAATTACTAATCTCGATTATAATCTCAATTATGATGTATTTACTTACTTATTATACGTCAGGAATTTTAACATAATAATATAGAATGTGACATTAATTAATGTATGTTATTAAATTAAAAAAATCTATATTGCATACATTTAACCAATGTTAAGGAGTGCAGTAAGTTGTGTGATTCTTATTAGTCCTTACTTTCGAAAGTAAAACGTTTTCACTAAGTTATTCACAGTTCTTAGTTAAGAAACTTACAGTTCTTTAGCTTTTGGCACTTACGTGTTAATCCTTAAATCTGGACTTAAGGCTTTAACATGCCTCAATCCGAGCGGGTCAATCCGTGATGGTGTGAAATCGAACGTAACTCTACTCAATTTGGGTTCAAATCAGTGCGCGTTCCAACGCGGCGGTTGCGTTGAGAACTAGCACCGAATTCTCAGTTTTTACATGTTTTTATTAAATTTCTTCGCTTTCAAGTTAGTTGAAAAAAATCTGTTCAATTAAGGTTGAAGGTATTAACATCGCCGATTTGTATGTGTTGGTTTTAACATTAACGAATGTTCTGTTTCCGAGAAATTTTGCAAATAGGACCAGAAACAGGGTCAACGGAATATTTTTTTTAAATCAAAGGTGGTAACATTTTTACAAATGCTTTCAATTAAATCTATTGTGTTTTATTCCAAGTACATTATATATTTTTTCCATGATAGCTTCCCGCGCGTAATCTTTCAATAATTTGAATTGAATATTGGGATTTGACCCTTCTTAGCGCCTTAAATGAAATAATAATGATGCAATAAACTTGAGGGATTATATTAGCGTATGTGTTAGACAAAATAAATATACTAAAGTAAAAAGTAGCAATATTTTTTTTTAACTTGCGTGTTTCACAAGATCCAATCTTACATGGCAGATTATTTCATCTAAATTCTTATTATTTATTCATTTTTAACTAAACCAATATTAGTATTGAGTCTAAAATCATAATTATCTTATGATTATTGATTACATACGAGGGGAGTTCAAAGTATTCTCGGTATTGGGATTTTCTGGTGAGTGTTGAGGGTAGTTTTTGTCTAGGGTTCTTTTACGACATTATCCAAGGTGACAATTAGAAAATTTCGTTACTTTACCATTATTAGTTTTTTCATAATCGTGTTTCGAGAGAAACAAAATGTCTGACGCGAAATTTTGACCAAAATCGACCACGGTGGTGCTCGATTCTACTGGAAAACAATACAATGGAAACAATACTACTGTAAGTTTATGTTTTTCTAAAGTATCATTATTATACAGCACAACAGACTGTGAAGTAAGCAGTAAGCACCAGTAAAGTTCGACTAAATATCAACAAAAAGCTACAGTCGCAGACTATCTAAAATATTTGTCACAGCCGTTCCGGATCGCTATTCAAGACTATAGAGCTGCGTGGGCTGCTAACGCCACTGAGCTGCTGTGGTACAAAGCAAAAGATGCAACGGTTATCCTCCTTTTAATATTATAAATGCGAAAGTAAGTTTGTTTGCTTGTTATGCTTTGACCGATCTTCATAAAATGTTGCATACACGTTAACACGTGACACCTATAGTTACTTGAAGTTAGGGGTCGTCCATTAATCACGTGGATAGTGGTTAATGGACGCCCCCTTAGCACGCAGCAGCAACCGCCGAAAACGCTCTATACAAAACGGACATGATATAATATGACGTCACATGCCACGTTTGAGGCGCGCGTTTACTATGGAGTTAGCCAAGAATTTTCAATTATTTTCAATTATCTCCCTAAATTTTGCGTTTAAGTACATAATATGTGTCATTCAAAAAATGATTTCTTATTTGATATTAAATCTGACTGTTAAGTTCATTATATTCAAAAGTGAAAAAAAAATCGTTATTTTTCCCTGATTTCATCGTGTGATAAAACTAAAATAATACATTATTATTTTATATTTTCCTGTTCCATCATGTTTTTATACGTTTCCGAAGCGATCAAGCTCAAATTTATCAAGATCGGTGACTTATGCATATTCCCTATTGCCAGGGTTACAGAAAAGGACATAGATACCCTTCATCTAGAAAAAGAGTAGGTACTGTTCCCGAGGCTTATAGAAATAACAGTCCACGCGTATGAAGTCTCGGGCATCAGCTAGTTTGAAATATATCCGAAACCCTAAGATACTGGCCATAAACAAACAAAAGTTAATTAACATTGAACTAACTGAGGTGTGTTACCCATCCTTTTCTGAAACTGAACTCTCGATAAACACGCATAATATTGGTATTATCGATATTAAAATCATTACTATAGGTACTGCAAGTACCATCAAATCTCGACACAGGATCTAACACCGCATGATATTGATAGCAGAACCTCCCATAGCGATAACCTCTTTCTTGACACGTCAAACAGTTGACAGTCACGGTCAAGCCTGAAGAAAGTAAGTACTTGACCTTGTCACGACGAACAGTCGAATGTCGCAACCGCTTCAGCTAATCCCTTGCGACTCACCAAACGGGCTTATGGTAAAGGACGCCCAGTGGGGAAGTGTGGGGTGCGAGTAGGAGCGGGTGGTTACCGCTACTGCTTATAAATTGATTCATAGGACTATTGCAGTAAATAGCAATTTCAGTATTTACTGAAAAATAATATATTATATATATTAATTTTATTTTTATTATTATTTTAAGAAAATTATCTTTCGTTTTTTTCCTGCATGATTATCATTATAAGAAAAAAAAAAATTATTGTCTCCTTCCTACATAATTATATTTTAAATATTTTTTTAATTTAAAAAAGGCTTTCATTAGTTTTCTCGTCACTACAACAGCAGAACTGCTAGGACGGGTGTTTTTCAATCTATTCCAAACAGTTCTACTTTGCCTTAAAGTAGAACCTATTGGAAGAAAACTTCCACGAGATTCTACTAGTAGAACCAACAGTAGAACTTCTTGGAACAAAGGTAATAAAACCTTTAGGATGAAAGGTTTGAAGTTTTCCTGAATTTACATTAATGTAAGTACTTACATGTAAGATACCAGATAGTAGGTAATAGAAAAAGGCTAGTCTACTAAAGTTTTGTGCCGTTGTTTCTTGAATATGTAAGTAGTTAAGAATTATAGCTTTTTCTATAGGTTTTCAAAGCAAAAGCTCGTACTTATATTAAAAAATTCTAAACAAATATTTTGCTTTTACGAACAAAGAAATAGTTCAAACCATTTTGAAGCAGAAATCAAATCAATTAATTCGTAAATCGCTGTTATCAGAGCTACAGCTTTACTCCAACAGGAAATTAAGGAATTCTAACCGACTTTTGTGGTCGCTTTGCCACTGATGATTTACTTAAAGCTCACCCAATACTAAACGAACCTTATTATAAGGAACTAAAGTTCAAATTACGCCATTAACAAAGTTAGATAGCGTTTTGTTTCTAGGGGATATACTCGTATATTTATTAAATTAGCTTTTTTCGATTTAGAATGTTGATGATGCAATAGTTTTGGTTAAGGAGATTACCGGACGAATTTTTGTTGAAGAATTGAGACATTAGGTAGTGTCACAGACGATATGATTCCATCCATACTGAACTGATGATATTGTGGTCATCGCTATAATAAAAGTTAGAAACATCAAAGCTTTCATTTATGATTCGACAATAAAGATTCCGACGCGCCGTTGTTTAGAGTTTTAGCTTCTTTGGAATCGAAAATATTAAAAAAACAAAGGCATAAGGGAACCCTTACTGTCTTATTCAGAGATGTTTCACAAAACTGGGGTGAAAGACTTTTCTAACAAAACCTGGTTTAATGCTTGTAAACCAATCACAATGCACCTTTTAATCCTTAAACGGTGGGACTAAACGTTAAACTGTCACTCTGAATACGATTTGCGCTAAAATGGCGTTAGTCCGCAGTCTAACGCCATGTTAACTTTGGCCCTAGTTTAACGAACGCACTCTGAATAAGACAGTTACTGTCTTAATCAGAGATGTTTCACAAAACTGGGGTGCAAGACTGTTCTAACAAAACCTGGTTTAATGTTTGTAAACCAATCACAATGCACCTTTTAATCCTTAAACGGTGGGTGGGACTAAACGTTAAAAAACTGTCACTCTGAATACGATTTGCGCTAAAATGGCGTTAGTCCGCAGTCTAACGCCATGTTAACTTTGGCCCTAGTTTAACGAACGCACTCTGAATAAGACAGTTAGGGAATAACTTAGTTGTTGTCAATCTGTCGATTTCACAAAAAAAGATGGAAGATATCCTTGAGATATCAATATCAATAATTAAAGTCTAGGTACCATAATATCCCTTGGATTGGAACTTCTAATGTAAAGCCAATTAAACGAGCATTTATGCCGCTATTTGTAGGTCACCGGGCAGCAAGCACGAAATAGCACACGTTGCTTTAGCTGAAAAACTTCAAAATTTATTTAATGTTTTTGTGTTAGTAATTAACAATCATACCTGTAGTTCGTTTGTCTATATCAAAATGTCAAATAATACTATTCAACGTAGACAAACCTACTCCCCTAATCTTGACGGGAAATTGATTGGATCAAGTTCATACCAGGATCGAATAAACGTAAAAAATTAGTTATTTTGATACATTGAAAGTGGTTTTCATGGTTTCCATAGTACCGTTTTGACGTTTACTCGATTCCAACCTTGGACCAACTGTCCAAGATTCCAACTTGATCTCGATATTCTAGATCGCGTCGGAACTTAGACGAAGTCGGAAGTAACCCTTGTTGTTTATCTGTCAAAATGTTAAGTTTTAGACAAAAATTTGATAAGTCCGTCATGATATGCCAGCTGGATATTCGTCCAGACTCCACAGAAATGTTTAGAGTCAAACAAAACAATAAAGGAATTGTCCGAGAATTCCATTCAAAATGTCTCCTTTGACGAGCGCGTGACGGGGCAATTCATTATCGGATCGACATTCACACTCGCACTGCTCCGCCTCTGCAGTTGTGGCACCCCTACTAGTGGTTCTCGCAACCGAATAACTCGATATTAGCTTAGATTTAGCTTATTCGATACGAAACTTCAAGCACTTTATAAAATCAAAATTGACTCTATCTTAATAAATAATTTATTTTTGTTTTGTTCCCCCCCTACTCAAATAGCCAACTTTCTATTCGTACGCTTATTTAAAAATTGAAACTAAGCCTTAAAGTCGAAAATTACTTGAGGCTTATCATACAATGCAACAATATCTGCGATTTAATAAGCTTTAGACTTAGATATGTCACTTGAACGTCTATTTTTTTAAGTTCTAAGTTAGCTAACGAATAAAATTTCTCGGCCATTTGAATAGGCAAATCTAACTTTTAATAGTTTTTGTGGGAAATATATAAATTATTGAGCAATAACTGTTTATTGCTTAATCTATTCATCACACACGAACAAGACAACGAGCTTTTGGAGATAACTCTAGATTTCATTTGAAGTTCTTCAGGTGACGTTATTTCCATTTTTATAAGCTAAAGTTTCCATAGGTAGCGGTCACAAATCACAGATAGTATCTCTCGAATAGAGAAGGAGGCTTCACCTTGACTTATTGTCAAACGAACAATCGTTGCGCGGCCGCACGTCAGCGGGACACTACTCGAAAGCTCCTATTCTGGAACTCGAAAGCTGCTAGGCTATTCTCTACAGTTAGCAGCGTCGAGTTCGTCGCTGCAATATTCTGGAACTCGAAAGCTATCTATGATTTTCTCTGCAGTTAGCAGCGTCGAATTCGTCGCTGCAATAGCGTCTGGCAGGTCTCTTTGGAATCTACGACATTTGCCTAGTGATAAAGATTGACAGTGAAAATTTTACTGCTGAAAATGCAGTTCCGAAAAACGATTACTTACTTTAATCGGTATCGAAACTGCATTTTCAACAGTAGCCTACTAGATTGACAGTGACACTGCTAAAAATTCAGTTTAGAAAACCAATTACTTCAATCGGTTTTCGAAAATGCATTTGCAGCACTGAGTTTTTTACTGTCTATCTACTAGATGCTACTAACTAGGCAAATCTCATAGATTCCAAAGAGATACCTACCCTACCAGACGCTATTGAAGCGACGAATTCGACGCTGCTAACTGTAGAGCTTTCAGTGATATCATTAAAACCGCGGTCATGCAATTGTTTAAGGCGATTGCAAGAGTTTGCAATCCACGTAATTGCTCTACTAACCAAAACATGAGTAATCAGGATACTCACTGGTTTGGTTTCCTCCGGGATTTTGTGGGAAGTGGGATGATATTTATGTTATTAAGTACTAGTTAATTTACAGAAACTTAAAAGAGCAAGCAAGTACCACTAACTACATTTTAATTTTTAACATAAATAGTGCCTACAATTCGTATTCTTACAGAATAGTACCCTACTTCCACTAAGCCGAGTCGTTTATGCTTAATGTTTTGAAGATTGTCACGATAAGAATGCAGCTTTTGCAATGTCAGGATTTGGGTGGGTCTATCTCTGACTGTGGTCATACAAACACGTGTTTGTGTGACCTACACGAATACTTAAATACGAAAACTTGAGTACTTAGCAAGCAATAAATTTAATTGTGGATGAGGGCTCCACTTTGTGATTGAGCCCTTAAGTTGGAATAGGTAACAAAACTGAAAACTCTTTTTCCCCTTATTCTGAAACGTAGACTAAAGTTAGACAAAGTTGTTTTGTTTTTCCTATACTTAGGTATAACTTACCTAAGTTAAGTTTTTATGTACACACAAAATACTTGACCCAATTATTGTTACCTACCACAATACTTTTTCCTAAGGAGTCAGCCGGCTCGAGGGTAGAAGTCTTCTCCGAGCTGATCTTATTTGGAAATATCACAGGTGTATGTATGACCAATTGACCAATCGGTCATCGCTGTTAAGCTCGTAAATACACTGCTTTCTACCTTACAAGTAAACAAACAATTACTTTTTCCTAGTTTTCATCATAATTTTTATTTTTTTATTGGATTTTAAAACTATTTTAATAATTTTACTTTTACATCAAAAAAAATTCTTGGATAGCTTTAAAGCCATTTTATTAACAAAAGCTTTTGAACTTCATCTTAGCGATGAATTTCACGGAAAATAATAAAATATGCAACTTGGTAACAAACAGGCTTCTAATAATTTGCCGGTTACATAACTGAGATTCTCACATTCTGAGAATTTCTCTATAATTAATCAATATTTAAGTTGATAAGCATTACAAAGTGCTGCGAGCACGCAAGATAGCATAATCGGTTACGTGTCTATTAATACTACCAATAGTCGAATCAGGAATTAGCGTCTTTGTCAAAAAACATGTTTTTATTAGCTAGTTAGACAAGACACCTGTGGCCAAATTTAAATATCTGCACCGGTTCTGCTTGCTTGCCATTTATGGTGTTCTGATAAAAAAAAATTTTTTAAAGACAACATCACATACATTGCTCCAATCCCAAAGTAAGTAGCTATAGCACTTGTGTTATGGAAATCAGAAACAACGGTGGTATGACACACACCCAGGCCTGATACAATATTGAAAAGTTCATTTTCTACATTGACCCAGCCGGGGATCGAACCCGGGACCTCAAGAGATGGTGACGCCTTGAAAACCGGCGTGCAAACCACTCGTCCACGGAGGTCGACAAATTTATTTCATTTAATTTCGCAAAACTCAAAGATAACGGCCTAGCTACGAGAAGCGTGAGTGAGCAACATTCAAGCGCGCAATGTAGAGAGAATTCGCTAGTCATCGCTATCGCTAGCCATGAGTAGCACCGATGGCTGCTTCTCATGACTTTTGGCAGGATCGCTGCCCATGCATGCCATCTGCCATCCACCAAACGGTTGTCTTTTAGGAAAATATAGACGGTACTAAACGAAATCTTATCATCGTTATATCAGCCGCACGACACCTACTGCTGGATAAAGGCCTCCCCCAAGGATCTCCACAACGGTCGATCCTACGCTGCCCGCATCCAGCGGCTTCCCGCGACTTTCACCCTCACGTCAGTCCACCTTGTCGGGGGTCTACCCATGGGGCGTCATCCGGTGCGCGGTCGCCATTCCAGAACCTTTCCGCCCCAACAGCCATCGGTTCTTCTCGCTATTTGTCCCGCTCCCGCCCACTGCCACTTCAACTGAGCAATCCTTCGAGCGATGTCAATTTTACTAACCTTTAACCCACCCATATTATCAAACCATTTTAGCTCTTAAACCCTTGGTACTCATTTATTCTGTTTAAGGTGTTTGTCATTGTTCTCAATAAGCTTATGTTTAACCATGTGTTTTCCTTTGGTTCCAGCGTGATGGAGAGTAGAGTGGGGCTTGACTACATAGTCGAGCATGCGCAGTACGCCAGCAAGCTCGCAGCCGCGCTCACCTCTCCCGCCGCGCCCGTCAAGAAGCAGGTACGCATCACGACATGACATCTCAAGAGGCACCGCAGTCTAGCCCAGGCTAAAAATGAGTTTTTTGCAGTTCCTCAATCAATATAACCCAATATTTATTGGAACACTCCTTTTAAGTGTTGTAATAACACCTTATGTCAGGAGTAATTAACCGCTCTTCCTTAAACTAATTCAAAACAAAATATTGGAGTAGGTAGATCTATTCCTCCGCCTTAAAAAATAATTATCAAGTTAGGTACCCTGTTGGCTGTTTGTTTGGTTAAAGAAGTAGCTACGCATCATGACATGACATCACAAGAGGCACCGTAGTCTAGCCCTCTTGAGATATTCACTATTCTTCTTCTTAATGAATGGCTTGCTTTGTGGTGTTGGCACGATTCCGCCAATCTCACGTAGTTAGATTTATACAATTTGGGAAATTATTCAATGAGATTTTTGAGATCTACACCCATAAGCAGATTTATCTAGAATAAAAAACAGCACAACACAAACATTTAACTTAAAGCAAAGCAGGGGGAATTTAGAAATTTATATTGTTATAAAAAATAAAATTATCCTGAACTTTTATAAAGGGGTTATTGACAATGGATAAAAGATATTTCATATTTTCAGAGCGGGGAATATTGTGGGGCAGGATCTCGTTAGGTGACACTTTAAGTCTAGAACAGTTAAAAAATAGGTGTTCAATACCTTCTCCCATAATTATTTTGTCACTTATCATAGAAACGTGGAAGGAAATTGGTCGACCTTTATCGTATACTTCTTCCAAAATAATTCTACTGTTATCTCAAGTGACCCAGAGAAAAGCCAAGAATATTGAAATACGAGAATTTTTAGCTGCTTCCTTAGAACCCAACGTCTTCAGTCGGAAATGTCCTGTAAATCAGAACAAACGTAATTTCAAAATATTTATAAAGTCTGTGTTCCCCATAGGTACAATCTGTACAGACCTTCAAGTCGCAAGTGAATAGGTATCTTCTAGGCAAGTGCGTTTCATCATAGATCGCATCATTGCTTACCATCAGGCGTGATAGCGGGCAAGCGCTTGCCTATTTATCATAAAAAGTCATATTTTCCCGACTTGCTCATACTCATAACTTACTATTTTATTTGTCGCAGGTGTTTGAGCTGCTGTCTGCATTATGCGTGTACAATGCGGACGGATATGCACGTGCCGTGGACACCCTCGAGCAGTACAAGGTAATGGTTTATAAATTTTTATTAATTTATTACTAATCATGAACTATTTGGACAAAGGCCTCTCTAAGACTGAGCTATAGAACACGATATTACTATGCAATACTTTAGATAAGCAATAGAAATCGAGTAATAATACTATGCATCATCCGCGGCAGTTGGCTGTTGAACATAGGACTCTCCCAAGGCACACCATTAAGCCCAATCTTACTTACAAAATATTCAATCTTTCTATTGGCTTTGGATGCTATAAATAAAAAAAACAAAATGCAATAGAAGCAAAAACAAGAAAAAATGTTTTACAAATAAAATATGACTAGTGGTAAGATGAAGCCTATAATTCCGTTTCTGTAGAACTAGTACCTAGTTGATCTTAATAGTAATGAAGTGTTACACTTCTTATAATTTTAAAAGATCCAATACTTACTTTCAATGTTCAATAATTCATAACGACACCTGGGTAGGTATGTACCTAATTCAAATTAACCTGTATGTTTCACAAACAATTTGTGGAAGTGTTATCAATGTGCGGTTGTCAGCCGACATTAGTTCCATCCATCATGTTTAGTGGCCGTCGGTGGTGGGCGTGATGGATGTCAATAATTTAGACGTCGAGATGCGAACAACAAGTTGCGCTTTGTGGTTTGTGTTCACCGTGTGGATTAGGGTTGACACTACTATAAATATTTTTAGTGAATTTTCTGTGACATACATGAAACTATCCTTATCTATGCTTCATGTTTTATTGTAAAAGGAATAGCGCTTCCAACTGTAAATTTTTAAAATCACCATTTAACTGGTTCTGTCTTCTTTATGTAAATCACACATAATGGCTATTTACATGGATTTATTTTAATCATCTTTGACGATAGACTTTAGTCACCTAGCAAGTCGCTTCCAAAATTGAATCGCAGGTGATGGCGTCGCTGTCGTCTATGTAGTTGATGGCGTAACCTAGGTAACAATATGTAATAAAATAACATAGTTCCAGTTTTGGCAACCGGATCAGATAGTTTTGTTCAGTCACCTGCGGGCTGGGCCGAAATAATTGCCATTTACACGGTCGAATTTCGCCGGTGCGGCATTAGTTACCCATGTAAATACCCCATAAGTCAATGTTACTATTGGCAACCTTAAAGACTACCTACGAACGGTGACCCATCTTCGAATCACGGTTGTGAGATCTAAGTGCATTCTATAAGAGTATCACTTTGCCCATTTAGAGCTATTGAAGTTATTTAGTACACAAGCACCTTTGTCACGGTGACCTTAGTGCGTGTTACCGTAACGTATCATATTGTTTATTACTTTTTCACATCTGGAAATTATGTATCATGATCCTGGTGACAGGCACCTGAGTAAATAATAAAAGAATCATTGGTCTGTACACTTTGAGAAAATATTTTTTCAGAAAATTACAGTTTAACCCTCAAAAGATTATATTTGTCTACGCGAACGCCTGCCACTTGGCATAGCATCGTCGACATCAGGCATTTTTAATGTCCCCGCTTTTGAGTCCTTCCTTATGGGTGGATAAGGAAGATGGGCCATACATATCCCACCAGGCTAATCCACGGTGGATCGGGGATATTAACGACATTCGCCTGATGACCGACCCTTGCCAAAGTGCAAACTGCCGCAATTACATGACCTTCAGGACAATAGCAGGATTTTTAAATCGAGTCAATGAATTGACATAATATATGTCAGATGTGTATTAGCAATGCAACGGCCCATTTACGTACTGACTCGAATCTACTGACCTCTACGCCCCATCGCGTTCCAAGATCATCCCTCGTATGAGGATTAGTGGCCAGGTGACCTCTGGTGTTAGAGTTTATCAAGCAGACTGTAAAACCTCTGACTTGGCTTAACGACTGTTATCAGATGACAACAGCCGGAACCGATGGCTTAACATGCCCTCCGAAGCACGGAAGCGCTCAGTTGTAATGCCACTAACCGGTCACCCATCGGACACCTAGCCGGACCGAGCGTTGCTTAACAAACGTCATCGAGTACGATCAGTCTGTCAAACTCCGCCATGAGCGCTTCCTTTAGGTCGTCCTCAATCGAGTGGAAAACTTATACGTTTATTTTTCTCTCTGACCACTCTCGTACATTTCAGACCGTGAAAGGCTCCCGGTACCGCCTGAGCGTGGTGGTGGAGGAGTTGAAGACGGCCGACTCGGTGGAGTACAAGACTGCGCTGGTGGCCTTCGTCAACTGCCTCATCATCTCCGCGCCGAGGCTGCCTGATCGCACCCGAGTCAGGAACGAGCTCATTGGTAAGACAACATTGGTGTTTTAGTAATTTTTTTGGGCAAAGAGGTTCAACCATCACCACAAAATAGACTCTTTGGAAATCTGTCATTGGTACCGATCTGCAGTCTTCAACAAATTATTTTACCTGTAGTATATAAATAAGATTTTGTGTATTCTATCAAGATTCTAACAGTAATTTAGTTATAAATTAGGTATATATTTATATGTATTTAACATTTCAGTACATTAAAGAAATCTTTAAATGAAAGCTAAGCCACTTACCGTCTCTTACTTCCGAAACAAAGTTAGGGGTGACGCTTTTTGTGTTTTCCGTCAAATATTTTTGTTTTGGTAGTTTATTCGTTTTATTTTTCCAATTTGTTATGTTTATATCATGCATTTTTTCCGGCAGGTCTTGGACTTCTTCCAACATTAAACAACTTAAGGTAAGATTTTACGATTAATTAAAACAATTATAACAAGAATTATTTACCTACAACTAAGTATTTCATCATTGTCTTTTATTTTCATTAAACCCTGGACTGTCTTATTCAGAGATGTTTCACAAAACTGGGGTGCAAGACTATTCTAACAAAACCTGGTTTAATGCTTGTAAACCGATCACAATGCACCTTTTAATCCTTAAACGGTGGGACTAAACGTTAAACTGTCACTCTGAATACGATTTGCGCTCAAATGGCGTTAGTCCGCAGTCTAACGCCATGTTAACTTTGGCCCTAGTTTAACGAACGCACTCTGAATAAGACAGTAGGTAAATGGTTTAACCATAAACATTCGGAAATAAACTTTCAAAAATCCTACAAAAAAACAAATTAATACAGTGTCTGAATAGTCAATATAATCCCATTCCATCAATAATATGCAAATAGAGACCGATGGCACCATAAAACTAAATATTCACAGCTGTCAAACTATAAATTGTATGGTGATAAAAACACGGTCTATCGGTTTGATTGACTTTTTTGCATCATTTTATGTTTTCGGTTTTTGTTAGTCGACACGGCTGGGCGATTCGGTGTTTTGGCAATTCGATACGCGTTAATTTAAGGTTAAAAAACAATTCTTAAGTTATAAAAAGGCACTTTACTAATAGATTTAAAGTAATACTTAGAATTTTGTTGGTCATACATATCTTAGTGCATTGATTATGTAGATAAACTTAAGTTTTTTAAATGGAAGTTCTAACTTTTATTTAGGTATTTGGTAACATGCAGATTTTATTAAAAAACTTATACTTAGGTTTATGTTTCCTTCGGTTCAAATAAAAAAATATGAATATTTATTTTACTTATTTCATTTTTCGTTTATACAGGGTATTTCCTATTAACCCGTAAAAAATTGTTTTTTATTTGTATCGAAAACTGCAAAGTCACAATCCTAGACGAAAAAATAGACTATTGTTTTCGATAATCCATCAGATACAGGGTTGCCATTGTCACTACACAGTTTAATTAAAAACTTTTTTTTTCAATAAAGTGGCGGTTTTCAGGCTTTTTATTTTCCAAGTTTGTATGCATTGTAACCTATACCTTTAGGGTTTCTTTGTAACACATTGTATATAGATCACGATATGGTACCTCCCATGTCGGCCCTAGCCGCTACGGCCTGCAAGGGCCCAGTTCAAATATTGCAAGTATTGCAACATTCAAATTAAATATTATTTTCGATAATCAACTCGTCCCGCGGCTTTTCGAGTACCTACAGCACCCAAGAATAGTGTTTAATATTCGCTTTTATATGTTACCTAGTTATTTTTCTTTTTTTTAATAATTAAGTCTAGCCACTAGCTAGCTAGATCCTAGTGGCTAGAAGTATACCAGGACCGACTTCGTTTTGTTGTGGCTCAGTTACAATAGTAGATTGTTATACAAGACGCTAAAATGACCCATTGCATACGAGGTAGTTTTATTCCCGAGCTTTAGCGAGGGAATAAATAGAAACCGAGTAGCAATGGGTTTTAGCGTCGTGTGTTACACTCTACTTTTCACTACGATTGCGAAAAAATAAAATCCAATATTAAATACCTACAGTTTATACGTATGTAAACGAATCCACTCGTTTTTCTATCCTCCACTTCATAAACTTTTCATACAGTATTTAAATAAATGATTTGTGCTTGACGGCAAAAGATTAAAATTATTTCTATCCTATTACTTACTTACAGTCACACAATTCAATCAGTTTGGAATTAGAGAAAAATTCTAAAGATTTCGCGCCAGTGCCTTTTTTAATTTCTACTGTAGCAGCTAAGAAACACAATGCACGCATTTTAAACTAAAAGTCACAGAGTATAAATAAGTCTATGATTTCACCGAAGAGATCGCTGCTTTTAATTCCATTTTCAAAAATCGAGCGAGTTTTTATTCGTAATTATGAATAAAGACTTTTTCGTTTTAGTAGGTTCATTGGTAATAGACAAACATTAAAAAAGAAAAAACTTTATCCCCTAGGGGTATTTATGCTATTTTATCCTGACTCTTGTACCTTACAATGGCGGACTTTTTGGGCAAGAGGAGTGAAAAATATATTTGATATGTAACAATGTAACTATTTTGATAGATAACAATAGAAACATTGACATGACCTTGATGTCATCATTGTACTTAAATGAATTTTATTGATAAAAAAATCTTTGATTTAAACAATAAAGATCGATGAACTCTTTGCTTAACGAATTCTATTGTTATTATTTTTGGATAGATAAGTACCTAGGCATCCTCCTTGAATACCTACATATTATGCATATGTATTGTACCATATCTACCATTATTCTGCTTTAGGAGTTTTCAGCTAAATAAATCAATGAAGTAGAAAATTATCTGAGGGCCAAGCCAAAGTAACATTGGCAAATCTTCGTTATCGCTTCGCTTTCGAAACATGTATACGGGATTGACATAAGGTTTCGTTAACAATCGAATTTTAAAACGTCAAATCCATACATGTTTCGAAAGCGAAGCGATAACGAAGATTTGTCAATGTTACTTTGGCCAGGGGGGCTGTACCTACCTAAGTATTGTTAAAGACATTTATTTATTTATTTACAATAGGTAGTGAGTTCACTACCTATTTGTAAATAAATAAATAAATAGTAGCTTTGGCCGCAGTGTAAAGTTGTCTTACCGCAGATTACAATATAAATTAGTCCAGACCGGATCAAGTGAGACCCGTGAAATTGGTAGGTATCAATCAACCTGTTTTTGCACTTTACCTGCGCCTGCGCCTGGCTGAAGAAACAATGTTATTGGGTTTTCGTACTGCATTTGTTATGTTATGAAGGTATCTAGTTTTTGGATTTAGTTATGTTATATATGTGAAATACTTATCTAGAACAATAAATTAAGAAAATATTATAAATATCAACTTATAAAACAGAAATAAAAAACACTGCTTGGCACTTGTTTTCATTTCCTGTTTTTTATTAGTGTCCCTAATTTTTTGCATCAACTAACACAAACTGTTAGTGTCTAAAAATAGAACAGGATTAATCCATCATGTTATTTAGTTCGTAATCAACCTAATGGGTGAATAACCTTACTTGTCCTAATAAGTTCGAGCCCAGACTTTACTTGTCAATAGTATCGATTACATGTTGATGTAAAATTATCCCATGGACGACCCATTTAGGAGTTTTATACTCTCAAGAGATCAATAATACTTAAATCATCTGCGACCTTAGCGTCCCACATACCTAGTTATGAAATAAAAATTAAAAATATCTATTACTTACCTACCTATACCGGGTGTAACAAGACCCTCAACGAAGCCGAAGTCTACGTATTCTGCCCATCATCAGGACCATTTCTGTTTAAAATTATTGTTGGGAAACGATTTTAATTTTTTGTGTTAAAAAAGCATTGCATATATTACCATTTACCACGCAATGTAACTCGTACAACAGACCGCGCCTGCGAGTAGGGGAAGGTGGGGCTCAGTGTAACAAGGGGCACAGTATAACAGTGGCTATTACTCTGTGGCTTTCTAATATTTTACAAGTGTTTCTGAACTGAATTGTCAAACACACCTGTCGCCATCTTAGGCCAGTTGTCATTTTTGACAGTTGTCTCTGGGTACGTGAATTTTAAACGGATGTTATATTTTATGTATTTTGAAATTTCAAAATAGCAAGAGTATATTTGTGTTTTAATCTACATTATTGCAGCTTTAGTGAGTAAGTTTATTTTGTACTGTACCGCTATATTATAACACGTTTAAATAGTAGATATTTTGGCTGAAACTATAACACATAATTTTTGAGCAGGTTTGTTTTTAAACTTCGATACCATGGGGTACAGTGTAACGGGGTACAGTGTAACAAGTTATAGTGTGCCCCTTTTGTAATATCTTTTCATTTTTATAGGTCATATATAAATAATTTATATTTTTTATAATTTTTACATATATTATTTCGCCACCTCCTAACAACTAAAACTAAAAGAAAATAAAAATTTAATAATAAAGCATTTTGTAAGAAATAAAATAAAATTCTATGTTCCTTTTTTATTTCTTGATTTTTAGAATTTCTGTGTTAATTTTGTAATAATTCTTGTTTATTTTGATAATTCCATATTTGATCAGCTTTGTTGATATTTTAGAATTTCTACGTTTATTTTGAAATAATTATTGTTTATTTTGATGATTCCTTATTTTGATAATTATTGTTGAATTTTTAGAACTTCTATGTTAATTTTGAGATTTTAAATGTTTTGCTACACTAATTTTGCAGTACTGTTACATAGTACTCTTTCGTGTTATATAGTACCCCAGGGTATGTTATAATGTGCCCCTACCATGGGGTTCAATGTAACAAAGGACAGTTTTTTTTTAAACGATTATTAAGATGGTTTGTAAGGTTAATTAGCGTGATATTTAGATTCCAAATGAGAGACTAAGGACTAAAATTATATTTAGAGACTTTAAAACTACCATATAATTAATCATTTGATTACCACGAGAGTTTATATCTTTTTAGTTACACTGTGCCCCACCTTCCCCTATATCTACACAGCTGCGTGCGGCCGAGTTGAAAGGCAGTGCATGCTCATGAGATACATTGAGTAATGATGTTTTGAAGCCATTGTTTGTTACGTAATACTTAAAATTTTGATTAATTTTGACTTTGACCTTCAGGCTTCAATAATTTCGTAGCTACTGGTTTCCCAGGTATAGTCTGAAAGACAAAAATGATCTTGATGATTGGCGGAATGCGTGGACTTCGGCATCGTTAAAGGGACTTGTTACACCCGTTACCCGTTGTAAAAATATTAAAACATTTCCCACGTTAAATAAGTCGTTTGCTGTGACTAAGGTTACAATAATAAACTGCCATCTAATCCACTTTATTTCTTTTTCCCAATCCCATCACATAAATATCTTTCTCATAATCATAATGTAAATTAGAAACAAGTAAGCCCTTACTCAGTGTCCAAAGTTGGCCGGCCAAAAATGGGGAGCGTGGGCGAAACTGGGCCTGCCAAATATGGCCAATGCTCGTGAATAATACCTGCTGACCAGTGTCCGGGTAATAATGTGGTCTTTTTGTGAATGTTCGAGCTTAGATTTGATATAAAGAGCTGGCTAATTGCTTGATACTTAAGGGTCCATGATAGGAAAACATGGTTTGCGCGGGCCATATTTTTATATAGAAAACGTAAAGTTGTAGCCACAAAAAAAAACATACGACAAGCTAAAGAGATTATCTAGTAGCTACAAGTATTAAATTGCGTATAAACCTTACAGATGGTTGTAAAAAAATCTGAATATCATCAAAAGCGCTTGTCGCGGGTCATATTTTTGGCGTCAATAATTGCGGAAACGTATTGAATTCTACATCAAAATACACTTTAACGTACTGTATTTTTTTTTTCAAGAAAGATAATTGTGCTAAAGGTAATGATGAAAAAACAACGAAAAAGTGCAGAAGTGAGGTCATTTTCCATACTTACCTACTCTTTTACACGTAAAGAAAAAGACAGAGACAAATGTTTCCGTAACCAAGCCTTAATGAGAAAATCAATAAAATAAACCAAAATAAACCAGTGTGTGTGGCTCCACAGAAATTAAATCTTTCTTGTTATTTAGAGAAATGGTAAAAAGACAAACAAACGAAATAATACGTAGATAAACACTTTGTAAAGTTCCAAAACAAATGAGCTGCTACCTTGTTGCCCATTGTAAATGCAGTTTAGCTCAAATTACCTACTTAAATACTATGCAATAAACTCGTCATGCTTAACATTAACTAGTTAAATAAAACAGCTATGCATAACATACTTGTGATTTAGCACCACCGTGAAAACTATGCCGATATCGAACTCTGGTGATTTTCATACACTATGTGCAAAGTGACATACGAAGAACACTTGTTGTTGTATGTCGTGATCATGTCACATTCACATGAGCATGATTTGTAGATCTTTGGATTCGTTTGGATTTCAGGAATCCACCGACTCTGCGATCCAAATATGAGGTCAACCTCACGGGGTTGTCCTCATATCCTTCTTCTTTTTATCGTATCAGGATTAATGGCCACTAGTGTTAGAGTTTAATCAAGCGCCGCTTGTAAGGCCTCTATGACTTAACAACTCTTATCAGATGACAACAGCCGGGACATGCAGCTTAACGTGCCCTCCGATTCCGAAGCACGGAAGCGCTCAGTTGTAATGCCACTTAACGGCTACCCATCCGACACCTGGCCTGACCGAGCGTTGCTTAACAAACGTGATCGAGTACGATCAGTCTGTCAAGCTCTGTCATGAGCGCTTCGCCATATTTTTACCTATTGCTATGTTCCATAAGTGGCCCTACCAATAGTAGATGCAAGATCGTTTACTCTCTTTCACTCGCATTGACTATGAGCAGTATATCCAATAATTTACGGTAGCGTATAAAGTTTGTATCAACTCATGGTAGGGCCACAGGACAAGACATTCGAGTATTAATGATTGAGAATCACTCTTACATAATATGCCCTGTCGTCTAATCCAGCATAGTTTATCTTATAATGGACCACCCGCCTGATCCTCAATTCACCATCATCATATCAGCCGCACGACACGACACCCACTGCTGGGAATAGGCCTCCGCCAAGGATCTCCAGAACGGCGAACGAAGCGGCTTCCCGCGACCTTAACGCGTCGGTCCACCTTGTCGGAGGCCTACCCACGGAGCGTCGTCCAGTGCGCGGTCGCCATTCAAGATCCGTTCCACCACAACAGCCATCAGTTTCTTTTCGCTATGTGTCCCGCCCACTGCCACTTCAACTAAGCAATCCTTCGAGCGATGCCAATTACTTTTTTAGTTCCTCAATTAAAAATTAATAAATTTGCTTGCAGACACGATGCCGCCAGCCACCCAGATCTTGGCGTCCAGTTGGATGTGTTCGAGGAGCAGCGAGAGAGCGATGAAGCGCAGGGTCCCGGGGGAATCAACCTAAACTCACACCTCGATGTGTTCTATGCTATCCTTAAACAGGTTGGTACAATCTGTCAGATAGAAAGGATGATTTTATATCTAGCTACCCGTCTTCATGCACTCAAAAATCTTTGACCCATGATATCGAGCCAGGAGTTGCAGCAGATCGGCATAGTTCGTGGTCAAATAACGATCAGTAATTTAAAAAAGATTGTTAATAAATACAAAGTAATAATATTAAGTCGCTAAACATACACTGCTCTTCATTATAAAGCAGTACCAGAACATGAGGTAGTAGATCTAAAACTATCAGACACTTTTTGATAACCTTTTGTTCTGTTAACCATGCAATTAGGATTGGATAATTATACCTAACTAGCTTTTGCCCGCGACTTCGTTCGCGTGATTAAGATAGTTGTGCATTTATTTTAAAAGTCACGATTTATCAGTAAACCTTATTTCACACATTTAAATTTTCCCATAAAAAAAACATATACAAACTGGAACACTCTGTAGCACCCTGTATAACGGGAATTTTCCAAAACCCTGTCTTAGTGCTTACCTACACAATGAAAGGAATCTACCTCCAAAAATGGTATCTCTACCAGCAAAAAAGGTTCAGCCCCATACAAATCCCCATACAAACTCGAACACCCTGTAGCACCCTGAAGCATCCTGTATAACGGGAATTTTCCTAAATTCTTTCTTAGTGCTCACCTACGCCATGAAAGGTATACCCTCCAAAAATTGAGTCTCTACCTTCAGCCCTATACAAATCCCTATTCAAACTGGAACACCCTGTTGCTCTCTGTATAACGGGAATTTTACAAAACGCTTTCATAGTGCTCACCTACACCATGAAAGGTATCTACCCTCCAAAAATGGTGTCTCTACTTCAACCCTATATAAATTCTCATACAAACTTAAAGAACCTGTAGCACCCTGTATAACGGGAATTTTCTAAAATCCTTTCTTAGTGCTCACCTACACCATGAAAGGTATCTACCCTCCAAAAATGGTGTCTCTACTTCAACCCTATACAAATTCTCATACAAACTTAAACAACCTGTAGCATCCTGTATAACGGGAATTTTCTAAAATCCTTTCTTAGTTTAGTGCTCACCTACACTATGAAAGGTATCTACCCTCCAAAAATGGTGTCTCTACTTAGACCCTATACAAATTCTCATACAAACTTAAACAACCTGTAGCAACCTGTATAACGGGAATTTTCTAAAATCCTTTCTTAGTTTAGTGCTCACCTACACTATGAAAGGTATCTACCCTCCAAAAATGGTGTCTCTGCTTAGACCCTATACAAATTCTCATACAAACTTAAACAACCTGTAGCAACCTGTATAACGGGAATTTTCTAAAATCCTTTCTTAGTGCTCATAGCGCACCTACACCATCAAAGGTATCTACCCTCCAAAAATGGTGTCTCTACTTCAACCCTATACAAATTCTCATACAAACTTAAACAACCTGTACCACCCGGTATAACGGGAATTTTCTAAAATCCTTTCTTAGTCCTTATCTTCATCATGAAAAGTATCTACCCTCCAAAAATGGTGTCTCTACCTTCAGCCGTAAGGGCTCCACGCTTATCCCAACAATGAATCAATCAATCAATTTAGAGTTTTATATGTATAGATGATAGATAGTGGGTAAACTTAGCATCGTTTTACCAGGTGGCGGACACCCCCCAAGAGATACCGTTCCTGAGCATCCTCCAGCATCTCCTGCGCATAGACCCGAAGGAACCCGTCAGCGATATCGTCTGGGACACGGCCGAGACGCTGGTCCATCGCGCCACGCTGCTTGAGAGTAGGGAAGATGCTGCGAAACTGCTCAGAGCTCCAAGTATTCAGGTATGAACACGGATAGATTAGAGATGATCCTTCTCCATTTGCTAGGTAGCAAGCATTTAAAGACTGTTAGTTGTAGGTGTCGATGCCGGCATGAGTCGTGAGCGGTAAGAAAAATTTAAGAAGATTACTGTACTGCGCATGTTTGCAGTAGCTGCACTACGTCTCCCGCCAATGAAACCCAAAAAATACTTTTGTGCATTAACTGTCAGCGCCCAAGATCCAAGCCGAAGGCCTATACTAATAAATACAGTTTTAGTTCCATGTTAAAAGCTTTCATCAAAATATATTTCCTTCTTCTAGAATTCTTGGTGCTTATGACTGATACTTGAGACGTTCTTGTTCTACCATTTAGGCCAAAATGGGATGTTCATGCCAGCACCGCGACTCAGCGGCGGCGGGTAGGAAACAAAGCTTGCAGCGTGCGCTCTCGCCGCCACCACCACCACCTGCGCCCGCGCCGCCTCCCAGTGAGTGACCAAAGATTTTAGAACTAAGTCCTCAAATGCTTTGTATAAACCGCTATTAAATTGTGTTATAAGTGTTAGAACCACTGAGGTAAATATCTCAGTGGATAAAACCAATTATCAGTTGTGCAATCAAATAAAATACGTACGCACCGTGCTCAACACCTCATACAAAAAAAGTAAGCTTTGAAACAAATCATTTTTATTTATTTTTTGACAATCTGTCTGTTTTCATTATATCTTACATTTCATTCTCAGTGATACCTCCACCGCCAGCGCCCTGCATTCCCCCTCCACCACCTCCGGGTGGTCCCCCACCTCCACCCTGCGGTCCTCCGCCTCCCCCCGGAGGTCCTCCACCTCCTCCTGCCCCACCTTTATCCGCCCCCGTACCTCCCCCACCACCAGTCATAGATATTAAGCTGCCGCAGCAGGAAACACCTATACCCAAGACGAAGATGAAGACGATCAATTGGAATAAAATACCGAATAGTAAAGTGAGTTGCCCCTTTTGAACTCTTTGAAATAGTTCTGATATGTTTAAGGAAAAATGGAACCTATACAGAGTGTTTGGTAATAGCTTTATAAAGCCAAATATGGTGAATTGATGGACCCTATCAAACTGAACAACTTTTACTATGGAACCAACTCTGAAATCCAAAAAATCAACTGTTTCATACATTTTGATATCTTCGTTATTAATTTCCCTTTTTCCATTTTTGTATGAAAGCAGCTGGTTTTTTACGCACTTTCAGAGTTAATCCCATAGTGAAAGTTGTTCAGTTTGATGAATGGTACCTATCTACCATATTCGGCATTAGGAGGTTATCTTGTAACACGTAGAATCACTTGGTAATCCATCTATCTGTCTGCCAAGACCCTCTTTCTTGGGAACGCGGATGTTATAGAACCGGACAGTTCCATGGATTGATCCCATCTGCACTACCTTATGTTTCCCATGTTCAGTAATACCAATTTATTTCTGTTTAGGTAATTGGGCAGAACAACATTTGGTCGCTAGTGGCGTCAAGTCATAAGCACTCCCCCAAGGCAGAACTCGACTGGGGTGAAATTGAAGGACTCTTCTGCCAACAGGTTTGCAGTTTATATAATATCAATTTTTTGCTCAACACACCTTTCATGTATTAATTATTTTTATTCGGGTCCCATCTGAAATTTGTTAACATATCGATTTTATACAGCCTCATAAAATTAGTTTTACTGAATTTTTATTCACGCAATCTGTCTACTATAATAGTGCGTATAGTGATCTCTGGACGCTATTGTATTTTTATGGTAAACACCAATGGAAGGCATCAGTGGCGAGGGTTTAAATTATGGCGAAGGTACCTAAACCGTTCTAAAAAAATGTCATGATCTGCACAGTGGATTGGTGGAGTGAGATTCCTAAAAGGTAAGCCGATGGAAATCAGTATGTATGGACTTATGGACCCTTCGCCACTGGTAGGTATACTATACCCATACTTAACTTCTTTGATTAGTCTTCTCTTAGTTTTTCATTACAGTAGGTACCTATATAACTGCCAGAAACCTTGAATCACTTTTATCAAACACCTTACTTCCCTCCAGGTGCAACCGACAGGATCAGCCGGGTCCTCCCCCCGGCTGGGCCGCAGCCCCATCTGCGACAGTTCGGGCGAGAGGAAACCAAGGAAGGAGTCCTCGGAAATCACCCTCCTGGATGGGAAGAGGAGTCTCAATGTCAACATCTTCTTAAAGCAGTTCAGAAGGTAAGGGTACCGAACACAATATCTGTTCTAAAATATACAGAACAGGTACTCACAGATAATTCAGATTCGAAAAATCTTCGCGTCCGACTTACCTCAGTGTCTCAAGACGAAAGTCTATGACCAGTGTGTGTTGCCAGTGATAACTTACGGCAGTGAAACGTGGTCGCTAACTATGGGTCTCATAAGGAGGCTCAAGGTCACCCAGCGTGCAATGGAGAGAGCCAGAGAAAAAAAAATTCATCCTCCCTTACAAAATGTATTGGTCTGCTGATTGACTTGTATGGAAAGGCGAAGCAAGTTCAGTTAAAGCAACACTATCATCTGTTTCATTATTGTTACATATTTTGGTTCCACCTTATATAATACATCAGAAGAGGTGTTAATTACCTAAGCTAAGTTCAAAGCCACATTCAGTGACATTCTAGGTTCACTATTTCAGTCTTCTTGATATCAATCTCAGTTCTTCTTATTGCAGTTCGAACGAAGATATAATCCAGCTGATCCGCGACGGGTCCCACGACGAGGTCGGCGCGGAGAAGCTGCGCGGGCTGCTCAAGCTGCTGCCCGAGCACGACGAGGCCGACATGCTGCGCGCGTACGCCGGCGACCGCGCCAAGCTCGCGCGCGCCGAGCGGTTCCTGCTGCAACTCCTGCAGCTGCCCGAGTCAGTACACTAGGGTTGATGAGGATTTCTCATCCGCTTTCTCATATTTTTTACAATTTTTTGAGTTCCTCAACCGTTACCGCATTTTCACAATGAAAGTAAAAAAAACCTCTTCCGATTTCACTTCCTTTTAAAGTTAGAGGAATTTCATTACGCCTGCGCGTATCCATAGCAACTGCACCACGACGTCGGACGGGACCGCCAGCCAGTAAGCGAGCTGTCCCCTCCCGCCGCGCTATCTGCAATCTTTCTTGCTTATCCGTACAGGTTACAGTTGACATATCATTCTCTCTTTTTCTCTCTCATTTCATCACATCTTCTTCCTCATCTGCTTCCTCTTCTACAGTCATCCTCTTCCTCACAAATATATCCTCATCTTCATCCGCATCCCCCGCATCCCCTAGCTTTGTGTTTGACACTTTCTCTCCCACCTGTTCTTCCTCATAATCACTTCCTTATCTACTCTAGTAACACTAGTGGATACTATACACGAGCCAGCCTACGTCTAGTGCTACACATATGCTGCACTCCTTAAACTAATTAAATAACCAGAACCACCTGTCGGATCACGCGAAGAGACAAACGACAGCGCGGCAAGCGAATTCTTTCTTCATTGCGAGCTTCTTGCTCACCCATCACACAGCGGAATTCACAAATCGCGTAATCACATTGTTATGTAGGTAGTACCATTTCGTAATTAGTAGGAGTATGACTAAGCCGTTAAGAAGCCGGTCTGAAAAACATAATTTCGTAGACTAGGTAAGTTATATGTTTTAGCGACGTTCACTAGAGGAACTCATTCTCCTTCTATTCTAAGTATTCGAAGTAAAATACTCTAAATACCTACTTTCTCAAGTTAAAGCCAAGCCAAATAAATAATCCTTCCATTTCTTCTCCAGCTACAAACTGAGGATAGAGTGCATGCTGCTGAAGGAGGAGTGGTCGTCCACGGCCGGCTACCTGGAGAGCGCCATCAACGCCATCCTCGTCGCAGGGGACGACTTGATGTCTTCCAGAGCTCTGCAGGTCAGAACTGACACCATCTATCTATCTAATCTAATCGGCCTATGCCCTTCGTCACTGTATCTCCATCACTGGTGGATACCGGGAAACTGTTTTATATCTATTAAAAAAGATGCTATGAAAAAGTATTCGTATGAAAAAGACTTTCGTTGCTGACTGTACTCGGGGTTGTTGTAAAGGCCTATTCCCTTTGCCCCCCACTGTTTGTCCACCACTGGTGGATATCGGGAAATAAAGTATGGACGGTTTATTCCCGTTGTCTTCCATTAGGGGATATCAGGAAGAAATGTATAGAAAAAACTTTTTCCCGATATCCCCCAGTGGTGGGACAACTGGAATAGGCCATCTAATTTTATCATCACGGAAACTAGATAATTTACCTACGGTACTATGAATAGTACAGTACGTTGAAACCTATTATGTGGATAAATGGAAAAAGCAGACATTCTTGGATGAACAACCTGAGAAATTGGGCCTCGAAATCAAAGATTGCTATGATGTTGTCCTTTCAAATAAAAATAGAACGACAAGGACTACAACCCTACGGGTTAGCAGCTTTGATTTTAAGCATACTCCTGCATAAATAAGTGTAGGTAAGTACTCAATGGCAGGATGACAGAAAATTTATCCCGCCTAGTGGCACTGTTGTAGATCGAGACCCTATGCTTATGGATTATGTTCCCGTTATTTCTCAACAATGTCTAAAAATGGTAAATAATAATAATTATTATGGAATTTGGACAGTCTTAAACGATTTAAAGATCGTAGAAAACCAAAATGTATTTGAAAAAAATATGTAAATTCGCTTCCAACATCCAAAAATTGATAGCAACCACATAGAAAATAACAAAAATGACAGATCTACACGTGCACAGCCAGCAATAATGCCAGGGATCTGTCATTCCACGCGCGAGTCTGAAGCACTCGGCGTCCTCTGAGAGGACAAATTTTAATACATCAAAAAAGATAAGGCCTACGCGACAGAAAGAGAGGCAACTACTAAGTGAATGTTTTTGGAGCGAAGGGAGCGCTGTGCGACCTGAATTGTACTTTGTTGCGTCGGAGCAGAGTCGCAATTTATTTAAACGATTTTGCGGAGTGCAACTTCTGTACGCTAGTACTATTATCTATTCTGTGGTAATGCACAGACTGGTAGACAAATTGTGGAACGCCAGAATTATCCTGCTATTGAGTTTTAAATGTTTTATGATTAAGGTTGTGTGTGTTGAAGGACATGTTGATGATGGTTGTGTGTTGTAGGAGGTGCTATACATCGCGCTGGTGGCAGGCAACTTCCTAAACGCGGGCGGGTACGCGGGCGGCGCGGCGGGCGTGCGGCTGGCCTCGCTGCAGAAGCTGCCCGACATCCGCGCCAACAAGCCCGGCGTCACGCTCATGCACTACGTCGCTGAGGTCGGTAAACATGATCCTTTTGTCCTGTTTTTAATTAAATGGACACAATATTTAAAGCTATTTTGGCCACTGTTTCACTTCCCCCTTGTCAGGGGTAAGTGAAACACTTCTTAGCTTTTATATTCTTTTCGTGATTTTGTTGCTTAATGCAAGTCTTTAGATATTTATATTCATACCGTTAAAGGCTGATTTAATTAGGAGTACATTGCCTATACAGCTACTTTAATTGCGAGTTTTATAGCTTTACTACACCTTGTTAAATAAAAATAAAAATAAAGTATGTTTCACTTACCCCACCTGACTATACCTTTTTTTAATTTGAAACCAGGCAGACTTTTCGAGATTCGATGCGTTAGCCGGTACGGCCCCTGTTGTGTTTTTTTCTCATAAGTTCTATTTTTAGTATCGTCGAGGACTCGATGATGACATACAAATATTCCCATATTCCACAGCAAGCGGAGCGCAAGAACAAAGAGCTAGTGCACTTCGCAGACGACACTCGAGTGCTGGAAGAGGCGGCCAAAGCGAGCGTGGAACAGCTACATAACGAGATCAACACCTTGGCGGCGCGCGTGCGCACGCTGCAGCGGGACACTGCCCTGCCCGCCACGCCCGCGGACGTCAAGGGGCAGATGGGGGACTTCCTGCAGGTACGTTGGACGTTGTGACGTGGGACATACACTAACAGCGAGCATGGAACAGCTGCATAACGAGATCAACACGCTGGCGGCGCGCGTGCGCACGCTGCAGCGGGACACTGCCCTGCCCGCCACGCCCGCGGACGTCAAGGGGCAGATGGGGGACTTCCTGCAGGTACGTTGGACGTTGTGACGTGGGACATACACTAACAGCGAGCATGGAACAGCTGCATAACGAGATCAACACGCTGGCGGCGCGCGTGCGCACGCTGCAGCGGGACACTGCCCTGCCCGCCACGCCCGCGGACGTCAAGGGGCAGATGGGGGACTTCCTGCAGGTACGTTGGACGTTGTGACGTGGGACATACACTAACAGCGAGCATGGAACAGCTGCATAACGAGATCAACACGCTGGCGGCGCGCGTGCGCACGCTGCAGCGGGACACTGCCCTGCCCGCCACGCCCGCGGACGTCAAGGGGCAGATGGGGGACTTCCTGCAGGTACGTTGGACGTTGTGACGTGGGACATACACTAACAGCGAGCATGGAACAGCTGCATAACGAGATCAACACGCTGGCGGCGCGCGTGCGCACGCTGCAGCGGGACACTGCCCTGCCCGCCACGCCCGCGGGCGTCAAGGGGCAGATGGGGGACTTCCTGCAGGTACGTTGGACGTTGTGACGTGGGACATACACTAACAGCGAGCATGGAACAGCTGCATAACGAGATCAACACGCTGGCGGCGCGCGTGCGCACGCTGCAGCGGGACACTGCCCTGCCCGCCACGCCCGCGGACGTCAAGGGGCAGATGGGGGACTTCCTGCAGGTACGTTGGACGTTGTGACGTGGGACATACACTAACAGCGAGCATGGAACAGCTGCATAACGAGATCAACACGCTGGCGGCGCGCGTGCGCACGCTGCAGCGGGACACTGCCCTGCCCGCCACGCCCGCGGGCGTCAAGGGGCAGATGGGGGACTTCCTGCAGGTACGTTGGACGTTGTGACGTGGGACATACACTAACAGCGAGCATGGAACAGCTGCATAACGAGATCAACACGCTGGCGGCGCGCGTGCGCACGCTGCAGCGGGACACTGCCCTGCCCGCCACGCCCGCGGACGTCAAGGGGCAGATGGGGGACTTCCTGCAGGTACGTTGGACGTTGTGACGTGGGACATACACTAACAGCGAGCATGGAACAGCTGCATAACGAGATCAACACGCTGGCGGCGCGCGTGCGCACGCTGCAGCGGGACACTGCCCTGCCCGCCACGCCCGCGGACGTCAAGGGGCAGATGGGGGACTTCCTGCAGGTACGTTGGACGTTGTGACGTGGGACATACACTAACAGCGAGCATGGAACAGCTGCATAACGAGATCAACACGCTGGCGGCGCGCGTGCGCACGCTGCAGCGGGACACTGCCCTGCCCGCCACGCCCGCGGACGTCAAGGGGCAGATGGGGGACTTCCTGCAGGTACGTTGGACGTTGTGACGTGGGACATACACTAACAGCGAGCATGGAACAGCTGCATAACGAGATCAACACGCTGGCGGCGCGCGTGCGCACGCTGCAGCGGGACACTGCCCTGCCCGCCACGCCCGCGGACGTCAAGGGGCAGATGGGGGACTTCCTGCAGGTATTTTAGTGACTGGTAGGATAGGATAGGACTTGTGAATATTACATTTAATTTTGGTGACTGTAGGACTTTTAAACTTCTTTTAGATTTTATTAGATTTTAGACGTTAGCCTTCTACACTTTGCACTTGAATTTGATTTTTTAGACTTTAAACTTTTAGCCATTTGGACTTCAGACTTTAGCCTTGACTTTGATTTATGACCTTTAACTTTTCATTTGACTTCATTCATACTTTTATTTGACTTAGGTACCTATGTGTTGATAATGTTTATCATACAAAAGTAATTATCGTTGAAAATTTGCAACTTTTGATTCTCAATTTCCCAATGACTTATGGTATAGACTAGTCCAAAATCACCTGATGTGATGATCCTATCTAAATTGTTGTTTTTTCCAAGGTCGCTGAACAAGAGGTCATAGCTCTGAACAAGGACATGGAAGAAGTAGAAAGCATACGAAAGCAACTGGCTGAGTTCTTCTGTGAAGATCCTGTCTCATTTAAGCTAGAAGACTGTTTTAAGGTAATGCTTTACTACCTACTTTTTATTTTAGTTTCTTTTTATCATCAACCCAGCTAGCTGACAGCTAATTCTGTATGGCCTTGTACTATAATGGGGATAACAGGATTTCCACATAAAGGCCTACTCAAACCCGACCGATATCCCGACCGGTATTTTGTATGGCATTACCGGCAGCAGTTGCGGAACACCTTTGAACAGCGTGTTACCGCATACCCATCGGGATATCGTTACTGCCACCGGTACAGGATACCAGTCAGATTTGAGTAGGCCTTAACTTTGTCAAATGCTTGGAAAAAATGGTGTTCTGTCAGAACTCAGATTGCTCCTCGTGGTGTCCGAAGGAAAAAAAACTAGCATAAGCAAGCCCAATTTTCAGGTGACATTTAATCTTGACTAAATTGACAATAGACAGCAACTTCAGATCGCTCGCGATACAAAACGACTCTCTTTCTTTCTTTACCATACATTATCGAGTGAAGTGTAGTGCAGCGGATCACTGTCAATGGGGATGCATACCAAGGTACTAATGGCACCACAAGCGTTTGTGCTAAAATAGATATTGATAGCAGTCGGCTAGCGCCATCTAGCATAAGCTTTGCGTGCATATCCCCTATTAATCGCAATGTATGTTTGATTGTGTGTATGTTTGTCGTGCAGACGTTCGCGACGTTCTGCAGCAAGTTCCGGTCGGCGGCGGCGGACAACGAGCGGCGCCGCGCGCACGAGGAGCAGGCCGCCGCGCGCCGCCGCGCGCGCGACCTGCAGGCCAGGCCCAAGACTGGTAAACTATTTATATTTTTTATAGAGTTCGACCGAAACAGGATTTTCAGCCGTAACCGAAATCGAACTTTCGGCTAGTCTCAGTTTCGGCCGAAACGATATTTGGCCGAAACCGAAAGCAGGGCCAAAACAAGATTTTTTGACCGAGAGCAAAACTTCGGTTGGACACCAATTTTTTACCACAACCTCTAGTAGAACACGTGCTTAACTTCTAGCTCGCTCTGGAGTTTTTTCACGCAAGCGCTGAGTGGATTTGCCGCACTTGCAAGATGTTATGGATCGCCTCGTGTTCACACCTTATTACTATATAACTTTAGCTTCAATCGGGGTTGATAATACAACAGCTGTTGCCTACCTATAAATAAGATGGGAGTTATTAAATTCCCACATTCTCAATCTAAATAGCATGTCACATAAAATCTGGCAATGGTGTGAAACAAAATAATTAACACAGGTCTGTTACTCGAATAATACACTTACAAGTTTTTGTAAAATTTTAGAAATGCCTGCTGCACACATCTATAAAACAGTTGATGCGCTTCAAAAGACGGAGCGATAGTGTAAAGTAATATTTGCATAATCTCGTGATTACTGTAGATTTTTAATAGTATTAATAAAAAGTTTTGGCCCAAATATGGCACCCTGTGGCACTCCATAAATAATGAAGCTTTTTTCCTAGTTTTTGTCAGGAAAAGTTTTTTTTTTTTCAAACTTTAAACTTAACATTATGATTATAAAAAAAATATGAATTAACTTACATTAAACAACTTAGTATTCATTTAACTTAGCACTAGCACAATATCTAATGCCTTTGTTTAATCTCTAATGTTGATAATGTTGATTATATAAGTAGGTAGATAATAATTTAATGTTAAAGTCAATGCTTTTTTCTTTCTCTCGTTCTTTCGTTCTTGATCGTTTATTGTGTAAAAATAATAGTACAGTAGCCCGTAATACATTTAAATTACCAAAAAGGTTACCGCTCGCCGTTGTGATATAGTTATTTATTACGAAATTATAGATCCTTTAACCCAAGTTTTACAGATCGCAACCCGCCGTAACCTATATTTGTATATCTCCAAAAATGATATTTTTTTAGTTTTCGAGGTTTACCACATGGTTTAGCTATTGTCGTGTTCTACAGCTTTGTTTGATTGCCACTGATAATAGTAAGACTATGAAAAGCAGCCATAGACAGATTTAAGACCAGATGAAAATGGATGGACTTTATCTGGTCTTAAATCTGTGTATGGTCACTTTCCATAGGCTTACTATTATTAGTGGCAATCAAACAAAGCTGTAGAACACGACAATAGCTAAACCATGTGGTAAACCTCGAAAACTAAAAAAAATATCATTTTTGGAGATATACAAATATAGGTTACGGCGGGTTGCGATCTGTAAAACTTAGGTTAAAGGATCTATAATTTCGTAATAAATAACTATATCACAACGGCGAGCGGTAACCTTTTTGATAATTTAAATGTATTACGGGCTACTGTAGTATAAGTGTGACAGGCATCGGATGATCGGAAGTATGTTAAAGAAATGTGAAAGATTATAGACTCATGCATAATTGCTCCAGGCGGCAGCATGTGCAGCACGCCGGTGTCGGAGTGCGAGTCGCTGATGGAGTCGCTGCTGCTGGACATCCGCAACGGGCTCGGCCGCCGCTCGCTGCGCCGCCCGCACGAGCCCTCGCCCTCGCCAGGTATAGTACAGTGCTGCAGGCGGCAGCATGTGCAGCGCCCGTGTCGGAGTGCGAGTCGCTGATGGAGTCGCTGCTGCTGGACATCCGCAACGGGCTCGGCCGCCGCTCGCTGCGCCGCCCGCACGAGCCCTCGCCCTCGCCAGGTATAGTACAGTGCTGCAGGCGGCAGCATGTGCAGCGCCCGTGTCGGAGTGCGAGTCGCTGATGGAGTCGCTGCTGCTGGACATCCGCAACGGGCTCGGCCGCCGCTCGCTGCGCCGCCCGCACGAGCCCTCGCCCTCGCCAGGTATAGTACAGTGCTGCAGGCGGCAGCATGTGCAGCGCCCGTGTCGGAGTGCGAGTCGCTGATGGAGTCGCTGCTGCTGGACATCCGCAACGGGCTCGGCCGCCGCTCGCTGCGCCGCCCGCACGAGCCCTCGCCCTCGCCAGGTATACCACTCATTTAATCGTCCGGACCAGCACCTTCACAAAGGTGACATAGATGGGCCAGCTAAGTAAAATTTGAAGATCGATTCTAATATGTTAATACTTTAGTTCACACCAGAGGTGTATGATTACAGACTTTTTCTCAGATTCGGTCATCCTAGGGCTAGGAACCTATGTAACCCTCCTTTATCTAGATCCTAGTGCTTAGAATCAGGAGTCCGATCATAACAGACATCATCGTCCTCGATCGATCAATTTACTTAATTTTATATAGGTAGACACTATCCTTTGATTTTTGGACCTATATTACTGCGAATTTCATAACGGATCACGTAGCAGAATGTTTTTTATTTACAATAATTATCATTTTGTTAAATTTTTCTTTGGTTTTAGCTGTATAGGTTCTGATGTTGTATCATTGTTTCACAGACGTGACCCCGACGGGCAGCCTGCGGCGGCGCAGTCGCGCGAGCCCCGGGGCCGACGAGGAGGGGCTGCTGGAGTTCCTGCGCCACTCGTCGCCCGCCGCGCACGACCTGCGCGAGCGCAGCGCCTGGGGCAGCCTAGGTACCTACCTTATTTATGTTAAGTGACGATAAGGCCGAAGGTGGAAGCGCACTACACCCGGAATGGAGGAACTGGCTATTTTACCTCTAACTGCTGGAACACAACAATTTAGACCACAGAGGCGGTTATACCTATATTTAACTTACAACTTCTTAGTAACCCAGTGACTAAAGGCAGTGGCACTGTAACGTCTAAAGGGACTTTGATGAATTTTTGATAGCCATCATCCATCAAATACTGCAGCGATTCTGCAGCGATGAGTGAAAAGATTTATAAAAGCTAATGAATTTGTTAAAAAGAAACATTAAGTTGTAAAGATTCATATTTATTCTATTGGCAGTACTGTACTAAATACCTACCCTACCTACTAATCACTATAATTATACACTGGCCTGCAAAACTAAGTACTACAGAGGTCTATTTTCATACAAACGAGGTAACTTTGAAGCATTGGTTCTCCGCCCAGGATTAAACGTGGTGTGATCTGATGATAGCCATCCAAGGAGTGAATGGAGAACGTGCCGGACTACAGCTGGGCCACAAAAAAAGGTCATAGCGAAAATCTGATAAATCGAGTGTGTAGCCGTTAGTTTGTCGGAATTTGTCACCAAGAATCAGATTTTGTCGATCTTGCGTTTAGGAGATATGTGAGGATACGCTTACGACCTTTCGTTCTATACCGGCAAACAGAAATCAAAATCTGACAAATTACCGGCTACACATACGAGTAATCAGATTTTCGCTACGACCTTCCGTTTTCGAGATCTGTGTGGCCCAGCTGTAGAGACGTCTCTACAGCTGAGCCACACGTATCTCCTAAACGCAAGACCGACAAATTCTGGTTTTTGGCGATAAATTCCGCCAAATTATCGACTTCATAATGGCATAGTCAAAAAGTCAGATTTCCAACTTTTTTTTTTGTGGCCCAGCTGTAGTCCGGCACGTAAATGGAGAAGATCCAGATACCCATACACACCCAATTGATCTGATCAGCATTCTAAGAGCTGTTTGGATATGTTTAAAAAAACCACACAAATAGCATTAAAATGTATGGAAATGCTGTAACTGATAACTCTAATCCTTACAGCTGTTAGAATGCTGATCAGATCAATTGGGTGTGTATGGAGATCTGAATCTTCTCCATTCACACCCTGGATGGCCATCATCAGATCACATCCCGCTTAATCCTGGGCGGAGAACCAAAGCTTCAAAGTTACCTCGTTTGTATGAAAATAGACCTCTGTAGTACTTAGTTTTGCAGGCCAGTGTAAATAGCTGTGATTTATTTCCTCCTATCGATAATGCTGCATGTATGTATGTATAACGGCCTATTCCTGTTGTACCTCATTGGGGGAAATCGGGAAAAAAAATTGTATACCACATTTCTTCCCGATAACCCCCAGTGGTGAACAACGGAAAAAGACCGTCCATACTTTATTTCCCAATGTCCACCAGTGGTGGACAAACAGTGGGGGACAACGGGAATAAGCCTTTACCACAAACCCGAGTACAGTCAGCAACGAAAGTCGTTTAACAATTTAGTACTTTCTCATAGCATCTTTTTTTAATAGATATCAATAGTTCGAAACATTAGCACAGAATAGATATAAGTAATACGTGCAGAAAGGACACTTCCCACCCCGCCTTAAAATCAATTATATCGCCCCACCCCGCTTAACATTTTGGTAAATAAAGTTACGACGCATTGCTTTGAATATCAAAATAAATTGACAGTTGAAAAACACGACTAAAAAGTTGCGACGTTTTGCGTTGAATATCAAAATAAGACAAACACGACTAACTAAACGAGCACACTCGCGGGGTGGGGTGAGGTAATTGATTGTGGGGTGGGGCGGAGAGTGTCCTTTCTGTACGGTAGTACTTATAGAGTATCTCAAAAAGTCAATTTACCTAAGAAATTATTAAATTATTTAAAAAACTTATACTGGTAACAGTGGTAACCCTGTTGGTGCTGTCGAAATTCTATGTTGTGTTTCAACAGGGTTACCAGTAAGATAAGTTTTTTTAAATAATTTAATAATTTCTCAGGTAAACTGACTTTTTAGACAGACTATATCTATTCTGTGACATTAGTCAAAAATGCTTATCAATAATGATGATGACTGTGACTATTACCTACAGATCGCTCGTGGTCGCGGCGCGGCGCTCCCCGCGCTCGGCTGGAGATCCCAGAGCGCGAGCGCGCGCCTTCCCCCCGCGCGCCGCCCTCCCCCTCCCCCGCGCCGTCCCCCGCGCCCTCCATCGCGCCCGCCACGCCGCCGCCCACCGAACAACCGCAGAAACCCAAGTACGTATCTTTTCTTTGCTTTGCTGTTCTACCATGGACCGCCGGCCAAGAGGCTCATTTTCAATCTATCGCATATTTTGACCTGACCACATTGGCAAGATAGCCATTAGTTTGGTGTTATCAAATATCGTCGTCTGGGGTGCGATGAGAAGCTTTAGTTTTCGTTTTTAAAAAAACTGCTGTTTTATACAAAAATTAATAACGAAATTATCAAAATGTATGAAACAGTTCATTTTTTTCGCGAGTTCAGATTTGGTCCCATAGTCAAAGTTGTTCAGTTTTATTATGGTCACTATCTACCATATTCAGTTTTATAGGGCTTTACCAAACATCTTGTATAAATAAGCGATCGAGTTATTTTTAACGATCGGAGTCCATGTTCAGGGTGGCATATCTCCTAAAAGCTTCCTACTTCGCAATCCAGGCGATGATATTTGATAAAACCAAGCTAATGGCTATCTTGCCAATTTGGTCTAGTCCCAAAATGCGATAGATTGAAAATTACCCTGGTTGGCCGGCGGTCTTTCAAGCAAGGTAGCACAGCAAAGCAAAGAAACGGAACCGGTAGGTCTGGGGCCAGCCTTAGTGTATAAATTGCAGTTTTCTACAGTTGTTCTATCTCACGAAGACAGTTTTGCTATGAATATTGTTAGGCGTGCACATGCACATTATTTTATAAAAAAAATATTTTAAAAAATAATTAGTCTATAATGTGCGTAATCCAGAGCGTACAGAAACAATGTGCATGTGCACGCTTAACACATCTATAGCAATAGCAAAACAACCTTCATGAGATAACAACTATACAACCTTTCCTACCCTTTTAAATTAGTATGCAAAAACCCTTAACTAACTTACCCTAAACTTAGTGCGCTATTAGACTATCATAGAAATATGATCATATATATATATGAGTCATTTTTATATGAAGAATATAGTATGGTGTAATAACTACATGTGATTCATATTGTCTATGATCATAGTTATGGGATCCTATTTGACAGCGAGCGTACAAGTAGGATCATATTCGTCGCCTTAAAAAATGGCGTCTTTGATAACATAGGTATAGTTAAAGACGACCTCATTCATTTATGATTGGTAAGTGTTAACGACTGCAAATGCAGCCAGGACCAACGGACCAACGGCTTAACGTGCCTTCCGACGCACGGAGGAGCTCGAAATAATAAATTTTTGGTCACCCATCCCATGACCGATCCTTACGAAAGTTGCTTAACCTTCGCAATCGCTGGGTCAGGCGCTAAACCACTGCGCCATCGAGCTCCTTATTTTTTGTATGTTTTCTTTTTTTTTAATGCTATTAATAAAATTGCACTCATAGCAACGGAAAACACGGCTAAATCGGTACCCATCTTGATTTTTTAACGTTTATATATATGATCATAGGTGGATCATATGGTGTAATAAGTAAAAATGAAGGACCGTATCATTTAACTATGATCATAGAATTTGACAGATATGAAATCATATATAAATGAGATATATATGATAATGTAATAGCGGCCTTACTGTCCAAAAACATAGGCTTAACTTGACTGATTAAATATTTTTTGTTGATCAGAGAGTGGAGACAGAAGATCGAGTCCTGGCTGCGCGCGAACAGCCAGGAGGAGAAGCGCGACGCGGAGCTGCGCGAGCGCGCGCGCCGCCTGCAGGCCAACCGGCGCTCCTTGGAAAACGACTCCGGTGAGACACTCATTACTAGCTTCCACCTGATAGTTCGTCTACTTGGACATTCGTCCATCCACCCGGACATTCGTCCACCTGGACATTCGGAAAATCCCTAGGGAACCTTTGAGGAATCCAGGCTAGGCTATAAACTATGTGTGTGCCAAATTTCATCCAAATCCTTTCATCCGTTTTGCGTGATTGAATATCAAACATTCAAACTTCCACATTAATAGTATTTTAGTAGGATTTAACAATTTTTACAAAGGCCTAAGACCATCTGTATGATAGGTGATCCAAAAAATCTACATACTATAAGACAAGTCAAATTTCATTTCATTTCATTTCAAGATCGCCTGAAAAAAATCTGTCATTCAGTTTCCTTAGAGATTATCTACAAACTTGAAAGTCTACAAACTACTCTTAACACATCAGTAACGCTAAAACAGTGTGAACAATCATATCAGCCGCACGACACCCACTGCTGGGTATAGGCCTGTGTGAACAATAGAATCAGCGAAAAGTAGGAATGTCATGCATAAAAAACCATTACCTACCCATTAGGCAGGAAGCATGTTTCAAAGGTTGTTTGGCTTCCTTGAAATGTGAAATATAATGATATGCGACGTTCACACGGCTCACAGCAAGGTATAGACTTTCCTCAATAGGTGGGAGAGGTTCACCGTTGTAGTCATCGACTCTTGAGACACTCATGAAATAGATTATAGCCAACATTTAAATTTCTGTCCACTTTTTCTGTATTCACAATATTATTGGCCTATGTTTGCTGACAGAGAGCGAACGAAGCACGACCCTGGAGCCGCTGCCCGAGGCGCGCGCGGAGTGGCGGCCGGCGCGCGCCGTGCTGCCCGACCGCGACGTCGTGCGGGCCATCGAGGCCGTCGAGGGTAAGCACATTACTGGCTATGATTACTGACAGAGAGCAACGAAGCACGACCCTGGAGCCGCTGCCCGACAGCGATGTCGTGTGGGCCATCGAGGCCGTCGAGGGTAAGCACATTACTGGCTATGACTACTGACAGAGCAACGAAGCACGACCCTGGAGCCGCTGCCCGAGGCGCGCGCGGAGTGGCGGCCGGCGCGCGCCGTGCTGCCCGACAGCGACGTCGTGCGGGCCATCGAGGCCGTCGAGGGTAAGCACATTACTGGCTATGACTACTGACAGAGCAACGAAGCACGACCCTGGAGCCGCTGCCCGAGGCGCGCGCGGAGTGGCGGCCGGCGCGCGCCGTGCTGCCCGACAGCGACGTCGTGCGGGCCATCGAGGCCGTCGAGGGTAAGCACATTACTGGCTATGACTACTGACAGAGCAACGAAGCACGACCCTGGAGCCGCTGCCCGAGGCGCGCGCGGAGTGGCGGCCGGCGCGCGCCGTGCTGCCCGACCGCGACGTCGTGCGGGCCATCGAGGCCGTCGAGGGTAAGCACATTATGGCTATGACTACTGACAGAGCAACGAAGCACGACCCTGGAGCCGCTGCCCGAGGCGCGCGCGGAGTGGCGGCCGGCGCGCGCCGTGCTGCCCGACAGCGCCGTCGTGCGGGCCATCGAGGCCGTCGAGGGTAAGCACATTACTGGCTATGACTACTGACAGAGCAACGAAGCACGACCCTGGAGCCGCTGCCCGAGGCGCGCGCGGAGTGGCGGCCGGCGCGCGCCGTGCTGCCCGACCGCGACGTTGTGCGGGCCATCGAGGCCGTCGAGGGTAAGCACATTATATAGGGAAATACATAGGGAACTCTTAGATAAGGTGAAAGTGCTCGAGGTTGGACCGGTTTACTACCGTGACCTCGTTGGAACAGAGGCGAACTTCAGGCGGCTACGGGACTTCGCGCGTAAGTGGCACAGGATTCGGAGTGGACTCGAGAGGAGGTGAAGAAAGAAGAACCGAGGCGAAGAAGAAACGGAGCCGGAGCGGTACCACTTCGTAGTGGGCACGAAGCGACCTGGGAGGCACCGGAGGCGTTTTCGTGTACGTCCGCCCCAGAAAGGGGAGAGGGACCATAGGGACAAAGGAGACAGATTAAAAAAATAATAATTTGTAGGGAGTCAAGAAAGTGCGCGCGGTGGAGGCCATTCCGCGTGCATCTCCCGCTGCTTCGACCTGCATAACCTAGATGTTCGCCAGGTCATGGGTTGTTGGTGGGTTTGTCCCTACTGCTGGGGCACAGCCCTTCCTTGTCCATCAGCCATTTTTTTAATGTCCCCACTGCTAGGGCACAGCCCTTCCTTATGGGTGGTAAGGAGGATGGGCTAACCCACCACGCGGGCCCAATGCAGATTGGTGGGTGTTAATGACTGCAAATTCAGCCGGGACCGACGGCTTAACGTGCCTTCCGAAGCACAAAGGAGCTCTAGATAGTAAATTTTTGGTCACCCATCCCATGACCGACCCTTGCGAACGTTGCTTAACCTCCGCAATCGCTGATCCAGGCGCTAAACCACTGCGCCACCGAGCTCCTTCCTTCTAAGAAGAGGCCGTAAGAGGCCTTCCTCATAAGTAGCTAAGGAGGGTGGACCATAACCCATCACGCAGATTGGTGGGTGTAAACAACTGCTAATGCAGCCGGGACCAACGGCTTATCGTGCCCTCTGAAGCATGGAGGAACTCGAGGTAATACATTTTTGTCAACCAATCCCATCCCATGTCCGACTCTTGCGGAAGTTGCTTAACCCCCGCAATCACTGGGCCAAGCGCTAAACCACTGTGCCACCGAGCTCCTGACTTTGCTCGAAGTTAGTTCAAAATTATACAATACACTTTCAGAAAGGCTAACTAACCAGTTACCAGATATTAATTCGAAAAATACTCAAGCAAATAAAAAACAAAAGAGTAATTTTTTAACACTCACTTTTTGTAAGACTGATGGTATTCATTATAATAATAAAATATCACATTAAGAAACTCATTTTTTATCGAATTTGTAGACAATTTATTTTGTCAGATCAAAACGTTCACTTAGAGGTTTGATTCCCATCTAATATTTGAGACGTTGTTTTTTTCTATTGTTAAATATGTCTTTTAAAAACATGCAGCAATCTAAATCATTTTTTTTTAGTTCAGTGACTAAATTAATCAATATAATTGCTTCACAGATGTGCAGCCGCAAACGAAAGACAGCAGGATACCCTGGAGAAAGACTGAAGAGAACGAAGAAATGCGACGCCTGAGGAGACAGCGGTCGAGACCTCAAATAGAGTCTCCGCAGCCGCTCGTCTCCATCTCCGAGGAGGAGAAACGAAAACTGCCCGACATACAAATCACTAGCGATAGGGAAACCAGACTGGAGAAAACAGACAGGGAAATCGACGCTGACAACATTGAAACACCCCCTGTCCAAAGAAAAATGTTTAACCCACCCCCAGAGAAAGAACCGTGCAGGAAGTTCCAACCGTCAATCCCTAAGTTCAGCTTGAACGAGAAAGCTTCGACAGAAATGAAAGACTTGTGTCAAGAGATCTTAGGCGATGGCCAGTTTGACAGGTTCTCAGCAGCTAGAAGAACTCGAAGGTACAAAAGAAATACCGACTCCAGTTCACCGGAAGACGAAAAGAAACCGGAACCTTCGACGGAACTGGTGGCTGAAACTCAGGTAATCAGGCCTTCTAAATTAGAAGTCCAAGCGTCGTATGCAGTAGAAACGCCGAAAGAAGTAGCGAAACCTATCGACGAAGTGGTTAAAGACGAGAAAGAGAGCAGGCTGAAACGCTGGCAGGATAGACTTAAAAGCCAAAGTACAACGACAACCCCGACCAAAGATACCAGACCCTCTTTCGCGAGGATGAGGCGACGAACTTCCATAAACCAAGAAGACGTGCAAAAAGCTATCAGGGAGCTCAAGTCTCCTACCGAAACTCCTACAGGAGTGTGGTCTAGGAATGGCTATAGGAAATCTATGAGTTCTAAGCCTGAAAAGCCTGCGACGGATAGGACAACGTCTCCACGAATGTCGAAAATAAAAAGTGAGCATGAGCTCAACGACGAGGGTTTCGAAGAGACCCAAAGTTTGAACTCGGAGAGCGCTTCGCAAGGTGCTTCCTCCGGTTGCAACGTGGAATGCGACTCTCCGATTCCGAAAACGACGAAATCCCCTGAAATTCCAAAGAGAATATCGACCAAAGAGACCCGAACACCTCCCAGGACTCCTTTAGATCCGAAGCGAACAATAGTCCCTAAGCGGACGAGTTCTTTGAGGGTTGAAAGGTCTGCGTCACGAGCATCACTTCGAAGTTCAAGAAGCTCTCTAAACAGTTCTGCATCCGTTGCAACAGTTAAAAGGGCTCCAGTCCCTGTTAAACCTGTACCTAAGCCTACTCCAAAGCCAGTATCAAGAATGCCAGCGTCCAGGTCTTCTTCTTCAGGCAGTTCCGTTGGGACTGCTAGACCTCCTGTCAAAAGTATCCCTAGAACTTCAGGCTTTATGAGACCCACGCAAGCTTCGAAAGGCAGAGGAGGGTTAAACCCTCAGCAGGTCATCCGGGCCAGTGTGAAATAAACCAAACGAAAACTATCAGGGTTCTTAATTTGTGTAACCGGTGCCTTATGTTTGAGTGGCCTTAAAATAGTCACTTGACTTTCAAAATGTTTAACGCGACCTTTTTTCGTAAATTTAAGATTTTTTACTTTTTTATTATCAGATTTTAATTTTAATGAAAATGAAACAATTTCGAAGGTCGGGTGTTTTATAAAATTAACGAAGAATGAATGACGACTGTTATATTTCGCGTTTTGAAACGAGTAACCCTATAACTTACAATAGCGTTATCTCTTTCTTTTTAGGTGAAAATAACAAGGTAAAAGTATGTCGCAGGCACTTAGTGTTAAAAAAATAATAAAAAAATAACAAAGAAAATAATTATTGAAATCTTCAGATGTTATAGGCGCTAGAATCTCATTCAAATCTGAAGCTTTCAATGACTGATTATAATTAAATTAATAAATTAAGTATTTTTTTATATAATTCGGATAGATCTGTAACAAAAAAACCCGTACGCAAAAAAAAATTGTATGAGAACAATATTTTAGTATTTTATTGTTTGATATTCTAAATAAATATAAGTGCCACGACAATGTACGGGTATTTAAAATTTATTATCACTTTTAAGGTGCAAAAATCTAGTTATATCCGGGATGACGCATTTTATTGATCATTCCGTGGCCATAATGTCAGAAACCAGTATCAGTCATTATTATAATAATATATATTATTATTATTTATATAATAAGATACTCGATCACGTAAGTATTTGTTAAGCTTATATTATATATTTAAGTTACAAAGACGTAGATATAAATGATCTGATTTTTATACGTAATAGTTATATTATTATTATAATAAAATATATTTCCATCTAGATCTTGATAAAAATATTATATAATTATAGTCACAAAGTACATTAAAGTACACTTATTATTCGATTAAATTTAATATTAAGCTGTTTAACACCAATGTTTTATTGTATGTGTTTATATTACTAAACGAAATACAACAAAATTATATTCAAAATAATCGTTGCGGTTTTATTTATATTCCAATAATAATAAGTTGATAAAATATGATATACAGAAGAATAGTCGTTGCAGCCGCGCATTTAATTTGCGTAAGCTTGTGTTACGCCTTCCCGTCCTAACTACTCAACCAATCATCATGAAATTTTGCTTACACATTGTCAGTTGGCAGGGCCTATTCCTATTATTGTTCCCCACCTTTGTCCACAACTAGGGGATATCGGAAAAAAGTATTTTTTCTATATATTTCTTCCCGATTTGGCCGTCCATACTTTTTTTCCCGATATCCACCAGCGGTGGACAAACAGTGGGGGACAGCGGGAATAGTCCATTGTCAGGGGTTCAGAAAAGGACATAGGGCATCTTACATCCAGAAAAAATATACCTACCTACTGTTCCCGAGGGATACGAAAAAACCTTAAGACGATTTTCCACCATAACAATAGTTAAATAAAATTATTATCATTAAAATAAAAAAAACTATTTTTACTGTTTAAATATAATAATTTACTTCATAAAATCGATAGTTTAACATTAAAATTATATAAAAATAGTCATTCTTAAATGCATTCAAATTCGCATGTTTCTTCACTCATTCTAAATTATCGTCCTCAATAAATAAAACCAAATTACAAATAATTATCATTTCTTTGATTTTGATTAAGCTACAGAATAGATCTTTTTACAAAATAATTTTTTTTTAGACCATTGTATTTCGGTTTTTGGCGTAATAACCGATCCGCGATGTAACAAAATTCGCGGAACGGTATTTAGAAACAGGTTTTATTACCTTCTCTCCTTGTCCTTGTAATCCAAAATTGTATATTTTCAAAACCTGGGTCTATAACAAGTCTGATTCCACTAATTCCACGACTAAGTCGGTCATCTTCCTCCTGCAGGCTTCGTTTGAAGTCCACACGGGCTTCGTGCACTCGTGCGCAGGGCACTCTGTTTCCTGTAAAAGTTTTTAAAACACTGAGACAAAGTAAAAAAAAAAGCAGAAACAAATTATTCTAAAGTATTCGTAGCACAAACAGCTATTGAAAAAATTCACAGATCTCGTGCCTTTCACGACCTTCTGGTACATTGAAAATGAATTTAATGAATTTAACAAAATATTTTTTTTATTCCATTCTTATAGTTTTTAATATTTTATTGAAAGGTAACCTAAAGGCTCAATTACATTACACAATTTTAAGAAAGCGATTTCAAGACTAAGCATGGTGTAAACAGAGTAAGACAGTTAGAATCTTAAAATCGTGCGCCGAGCCCGCTCGATAATAAGATTCTTAAAATTGTGTCGTCTAATTGCACCACGCGATTTCAAGACAGTCTAACTGTACCTACGACGGCACGTCAGACGTAACAGTTGTACTACAAAAAACAACTTTATACCTAAGGCATAAAGGCGTTCTCAAGGTCAACGTGTAGAGGTAATGTGACAGACAGAGACAGACTCTGTCTGACTCGCGACAGATAGACGATACTGCCACAGTACAAGATAAGTTTAAATAGGAATGTTGGTTTTTTAACACGTTTTCATATGGACCTTTTCTTGTTTATTTATTTATTTATATTAATATTTATAAGTAGGTAGGTTCGTTTATTTGTTTGTCCGCAAAAAGAGTATTTTATACTAGGTATACTAGGTAAGCAGGCCCGCCGCTAGCTGTTTGAGCGCCCGCGTGCAAGAGACCAATTTTGCCGCCCCCCTACTACAAGTGGGTGATTTCTTGAAAGATGCCTTTATCTTTGTACCCACTCCTTATGTAGAAGTCTAGTCGCGGCGTGCGAAGCGCGCCGCGCGCTCCGGGACATGTGGCGATTTGACTCTTCTCCGTGCTTAGTTTATGCAAAATTCTACACAAGTAGGTGGTTTCTTGAAAGATGCCTTTATCTTTGTACCTAGGTACTTCTTATGTAGAAGTCCAGCGCGCCGCGCGCTCCAGGACATGCGAAAATTATGTTTGGACAAAATCATTACAATCAATGTGCAATGATTTTGTCCAAGCGCGATAAAAAATCAGGGGCCCTATTTTTGAATCCTTCGGCTAATTTTCTCATTCATTGGAGTCAAATGTCGAACGAAAATCAGTAGAAAAGAGCGCTCGACGCCAACAATTTTGCCAGCCGAAGGATTAAATAATAGGGCCCCAGGTTTTGAATGAAATCCGAGCGGAGTTCGGATTAAACTCATAAAATCCAGTCTAGATCCCTATCTATCCCCGCTGCCAGAACACGATGCGAAGCGGTATAGGCAAGAAAAATAAATTATTTATTTCTAATAAATTATTTAGCTATGGGTCATTCTCGGCCTAGCCTCACAGAGGGAGCCAAAGAGCTGCGCTCATTATCCTAGAAATTTGTTTTGGGGCTTAAAATTCAAATCTTGCAAGTGTCACTCAAGATCCTAGAAATAAGCCTTGTGGCGCAAAATTCAAATCTTGCCAGGAGCGCTCATATCATGACCCTTTTTCGACCCTAGCTTCGTCGCTTGGATCGGTCGATTTGCCGCCCCCCTAGATGTGCCGCCCGCGTGCGGTGCACGCCTTGCACGCCCGCTTGCGGCGGGCCTGTAGGTAAGTACCTACCTACTTAGCTTCCCGAAGAGCTAGAGACTTGAAATTTATAGGTAGGTAGGTTGTTTTTAACACGCTTTTATTAGGTTGCTTTCTCGTTTGCTTGTGTGTTTGTTTGTTTCTCCACAAAGTTTGCGAATGATTTAAACTAGCTTTCGGATGAGCATAAACTTTGAACATAGGTCAGAACTGGAAGGCAATGCAAAGGCAATATTATGGTATCATTGGGCTACTGATCTGATGATGGAGCCGGAAGAAGGCCATAGGAAATCTACGATGAAACCATACAACCCCATCGTGCTTGGGCTCGTTAGAATCGTCTTGATGAGTACTTTAAAGAGAGATGAGGTCCAGACTCTGATGATGAAGCTGGAGGCCATGCCATAGGAACTTAATATTGAAACCGTGCAACCCCATTGAATTTGGGCTCCTTTGAATCGTCTTGACGAGTGCTTTGTTGGGAAATAGTGTCCAGGGTCTGATGATGGAGCCGGAAGAAGGACACTGGAACTCTTTAATAAAACCACGCTACCCCATTGAGTTTGGGCTCGTTTGAATCGACTTGGCGAGTACTCTAATGGGAAATAGTGTCCAAGGATCTGATGATAAGGCCGAAAGAAGGCCATAGGAACTCTATAATAAAACCATGCAACCCCATCGAGTTTGGGCTCGTTTGAATTGTCTTGACGAGTACTTTGTTGGGAAATAGTGTAACGTATAATAACGCGATATCTAGGTAGGTCGATACGTGCGCGACCGACAACAACGACGATGTGCACCTTCTGAGCCGGACGCCGTGGGCGGGCGTGGCGCGGGGTGGATCACGCCGAGAGGCGGGCGGGTGCCGCTGCCGCGGCCCGCGCGCGAGCCGTCGCGTTCGCGTTGGTGTGCGGTGCGGTGCGGTGCGGCGTGTGCGTCCGTCGAGTTATTCACAAGAGCGACAGTCTTGTTTTGTTTGATACGATTCTTGCAATTTGCATTAAGTAAGTACCTACACATTAGAGGTTTTTCTTAAATAAAATGATACTAGGTAAATATACCTACTACTACTTCATACCTACTAGGTAAAATATTTCTATTCGTGAGCTTTCGAATTTTCAACCTAGTCAGATATTAATGTTATGTAGGTTTCTAATAGGTAGATAAAAGTTGAAAAAAATGATTGATTAATATATAAGGAGATAGGTACCTAAAATTTTATTTGACACGACGACTGCAAATTGAAAATATTTATATTTAACCTCTTAACAAACAATGATTAAAGAAAAGGAATTTGGTATTAGGTAGGTGTTTAAAGAACTAAAACAGAAAATAAAACAAATACAAAAACTACAATGTAAATAACTCCAATACTACGTTGATTGAAAAATACATTAGAGTTACTGCCTTTTCTTTGACTATGACAGTAAGCACGGCCGAGCGTGCTAGAAATTGTGTGGTGTAAATGCGCGCATTCTTAGTCGTTTTCAAGACAGTCTTAAAATCGCTTGCTTAAAATTGTATAGTGTAATTGAGCCTTAAGTACTTTGTATAACTAAACATCTGATTTTCTACATAAAATAACCTAATAAAAAAATAAATCAAAATCAAATGCAGCATGCGAGACTCTCGCGCCGACTTCATCATCACTCGAATGTGCGATAACAACCCTCATTTTATTGCAATAAAATTGCAAACTAGGTTTACCTAGACATCATTATCACATTCTCATTCAGCGGGGCTACCGGCTAAAACCAATGAAGTTAATGTTAACTGTAATTTGACAGATGTATGTAATACATTGCTGCTTCGTTTCGGAACAAATAAAAACCTACCAAAGAAAATCAGCAATGTATTACATCCATCTGTCAAATTACCGTTAACATGAACTTCATTGTTTTTAGCCGGTAGCCCCGCAGATCTCGTTCTAAAAATTCATTTGGAATCGCAGTTACCTATATATTTCAAAGCTTGTAATAAAATCACTATTACAAGCTTTGAAATATACAATATTTTACAAACTTCAATCGTACTACGTATAACCATGGCATTTCGCTACATAAAGGATAAGCTACAGCCTAGACCGTAAGAGTTAAGGGCATATATTTTCAAAATATAGCCCAACTCAATATCTCTAGGGGTTTTTTTCAATTTTTCGATATCGCTTTTCGTTTTTGTGAAATTGTCGATTTAGTGAGAAAAGACCCCGGAAAAGTGTGTAATTTTTCTACATTTATGCGATTTTCGAATAAAAATTTCAATTTTTTTTTTCACCATGGTAGCCCTTGCTGAGACGCATCTTTTGAGACTTATCACATTTACGTAGACCCAAAACTCACGGGACTAGGGCGATGTCTCACTCTGGCTGAAATTAGGTACCTTACTGAAGCGATCGAAAAAACATTTTCAATGTTAAAAATTACGGGCGTAAAAACATTCAATACTTAGAGCAATTTTGTATGGGAAATTCGTACAGCGCCATGTATCGCCGATAAGCGAAATGTTCCATGTTTTTTTCTCGATAGCTTTTCGAACCTTTCGAATTCGAAATGTTTTCGCCGCATCATTTGATGATTAGGCAAACAATTTAGAAAAATACGTTCTGTGGCGTAGTGGGGTGATGGATGGATGATGGATACATTCTAAAAGTTATTTATTGTCGCCTATCCTAATATAATAACACAATGAGGATCAGTAACAGGTTTGAATCCTATAGTTTTATAGATATAATATAAATACATATTGATAGCTATGAAACCTAGTGAAAGAATTTTTGAAATCCGTTTAGAAATGGTTGAGTTAAAAGGGTTTGAAGGAAAAGCCAATCTCAATGCAATATGTGCTTTTCCACGTACGACATAGGGTTCGCGTCCGTCGCGATGACGTCATAAGGACCCCCAAAAAAAACCAGTGTTTTAGCTCTTATACTTCTCAGGTTTAAGAGATATCCTTTTTCACAGTTAATCATGTGGTGGCATAAACAAAAATCGTTACTGATCCTTATTGAGGGCTTTTCACAACGACAAAAAACTGTAGGCTCGATAGATGGCGTTGATAAAAATGTGTGTCAATGTGATTTTAAGATTCGAAGAGTATCAACTCACATCTAGTGAGGCATACTATATCTATGAGTGAGGCAGATAGTAACTGTTTTTATTTTTTTAATCTCACATTGAAAGGCCCTCATTCAATTTCAAATTTTAACCTTTGCTATCAAAAATAGTTTTTAATGTGCTATTTGTAACTTGATAGCTAATAACTGCGACACAGTCCTGGACTAATGTGGTTATTAACGTTAAATACGTTCTGTAAACATTTATGGCACAAATAAATATTATTGTTATAAATTAAATAATAATGTGTTCTAAAAAAGACACCATCTGTAAAAAGAGGAATCTCAACCCAGAGAAAGCCCCAGATAATGAGCAGCACTGGGCAGACTATTCTAACACCTGACAAAGTCTAAAAAGCTAGCGCGGTTAGTAAATATGCTGCAAGAAGCTCATATTCCTCAAGCTCATAGTTCCCTCTAGTCCCAGTTGTCCCGTTGTTTATAAATCTGGATGACAACGGGACAACTGGGATTAAAAAATCCCATTAGTCCCGTGACACCTACGATGTGGTCTACTTACAGTTACAATAAAATACCTAGAGATATAAAAAAAACATAAGTAGGTTCTTAAAAAAAAGAGAAATTCAATATTTAAAAAAACTATTTTTTCATATGTCTGGGTATGTAAATCACAGACCATACAAAATACTACGTATACTTTAAATAGACCACATCGTAGGTGTCACGGGACTAATGGGATATTTTAATCTCTTGTCCTGTTATCATCACGATTTCACCACAACGGAACAACTGGGAGAAAAAATCCCATTAGCCCCGCCACGGGACTACCCAACGGGACAACTGGGATTAGAGGCAAATTAGTGTAGGAAATGAAGCGATCTTTTGTATGGAGACCCCAACATTAAGTCCTCAGTCGATGAAACTTTGCAGGGATAATATAGTCTGAACCAAAACCAATGTACAATAATTAATATCCAATAACGAAAAAACATCGATTGGGATAAGTTAAAAAATATGTTTCATTTATGATACTTTATTATATTGTAAAGTTTCGTCTACTGAGGATTTACTGTAAAGAGGGCTCCACACTCGCGCCGCGAATGCCCGCGAAGGTCTTGTGTGCCGAACTAAAGTTGCCGTGATTTGCGGCCACGGTTCACGCGCGAGTCTGGAGGGCTATATTTTTCGCAGCGTTTTCATGCGCGAACCGCGCCCGTGATTCCCGGCCGCGGTTCGCGCGCGAGTGTGGAGCCGGCTTAAAGGTTCAATACCTTCCTTTCTTATACTATATTTCGCTGATTGTTCCCGCTGTAGTTACCTTTGTCTGGTAGAGGTTGGGAGCCTCTTTGCTGTCACACGTCATGATGGGGTACATGTCCAGGGCGATCCCGAGCCCGAAGCGACCGCATCTCTTGAACTCATCTTGCAACCTGAAGGAAACAGAGTCGTGGGAACTAAGTTGAAGTTACAACAATCTTTTAGTCTGTTCCGAAAGAGAACCGATTTGGGATTTGTGCTTGATCACCGTTTGTGTCATGTTGACGGTACTGTTATACGTAGGTAATAAAATAATGGTGCGATTATCTTAACTTGTCGGTAGCTCAGCGGTCAGAGCATTGGACCGGACGGACATCAAGAGGTCGCGGGTTCGATTCCCTTTCGAAAATTAATCTAGTGCGAGTCGTATTTTTTCTAGTCAGGATATTATTTAGTATTGTATAATCACCTTTTATGTTTACTGATCATGACAAGCCAAAACTTACATTTCAAAGAGAACATCCTTCGTCAGGCTAGTGTAGAATATGGAGTCCTCATCGCCCATTTCCATGAGCCGCCGATGCAGCTCATCGCCGTAGTACTCCAGGAGTGAGGTCAGATGCTGTTCCCTCTGAGGCCGCTGAAGGCAGAGGTAGATGACGTATGCTAGGTCGAGTGCTGGAGATGCGTAGCGGGCCAGCTGGAAGTCTACGATGTACATCTGGAAAGGCGGAAGTGATGTGACCATAAGCCTTTTTCCATCCCTACTGCGGGAGCACAGGTCTTTCTTATGGCTGGATAAGGATGGGCCATAGCCCACTACGCGGGCCCAATGCGGATTGGTGGGTGTTAACGACTGCAAGAAGCAACCGCAGGACCGATCGTCGCGACGACGTGTCGTGGAGATCCTTGGGGAAGGCCTATACGCAGCAGTGGGTGTCGTGCGGCTGATATGATGATGATGAACGACTGCAAATGCAGCCGGAACCAACGGTTTAACGTGCCTTCCGAAGCACGGAGGTCAATATAATACGTTTTTGGTCACCCATCCCATGACTGACCCTTGCTAAAGTTGCTTAACCTCCGCTATCGCTGGGCCAGGCGCTAAACATCTTTCGTCAAGCTAGTGTAGAATAGGGAGAGAGGACAAAATGCTATTCTCGTTGGGGCCGCTGAAGGCACAGGTAATGACGAATGCCAGGTGAAGTGCTGGAGACGCGTAGCGGGCCAGCTGGAAGTCTACTATGTACATCTGGAAAGTGGCAAGGTATTCCAGGAGTGAGGACAGATGCTGTTCCCGTTGGGACCGCTGGAGGCACAGGTAGATGACGTAAACCAGGACAAGTGCTGGAGACGCGTAGCGGGCCAGCTGGAAGTCTACTATGTAAATCTGGAAAGTGGCAAGTGATGTGACCATCAGCCATTTTTAATGTACTCCAGGAGTGAGGACAAATGCTGTTCCCGATGGGGCTGCTGGAGGCAGAGGTAGATGACGTATGCTAGGTCAAGTGCTGGAGACGCGTAGCGGGCCAGCTGGAAGTCTACTATGTACATCTGAAAAGGGGTAATGTGACCATCAGCAATTTTTAATGTCCCAACTGCTGGGGCTAGCGTTGTCATCTCTAAAAACGAAAAAGCCGGACTTTTGGGCCCCAAGGATGGACGCTAAGAAAAAAAGGATATTTGACAAAAATATAAAAAAAACACATTACAAAAGCCAGACTTTTGAGACCCAATACCCAACGCTAAAGGGATTTTCATGATGCATCGCCCGCCCGATAAGGAGGATGGGCCATAAACTCACCACGCAGGCCCAATGCGGATTGGTGGGTGTTACCGAGTGCTTAACGTAATTCTAGGTGTAGTGCGCTTCCACCTTCGGCTTTATCGAACTCAAGTAAAGGTGAAGGTAAACACGTTGTGCATAAAAAAAAAGAAAAAATTATAGGCATTTCTAGAAATTTCAAAGTCAATCGTCAATTATGTGACAGTCATGTGTGTGAATCGTCTTTTTTATATCTTACCTCAGCAATATCTCCATCAACGTATCGAAATAAAAAGTTGTTGGTCCAACAATCCCCATGGCTGATGACGGCCAGTGGTTCCTTAGGCGTGACCAGTTCCACCATCGTCTGGAAGTAGGTATCCTCGTTGCAGAACTGCCGGAACTTCTCCAGGTAGCGGTCCTTATCTGCACAATCCTGGAGCTCCTCTTCCACCATCTCGATGGCGTTTAGTGCTGCTTCTCTGTAGTAGTTCTTGTAGTATTCTTCATTCTCTGACACGTAGAAGACTGGAAATTAGAATAGAATATCATTAATTTACCTTCAGTTCTTTGAACTTTAAGAGCTGGCACTCACGAGCAGCTTTTGTCTCCGCAACTAATTTGTCTCTCACATGGGCCGCGTTCCGATTCACGCCAACAGTGCTCACAGCGTGTGGCGTCACTTTACACCGGTCCAAATCATTAGCACGCTGCACAGAGTGGCATTTGGCCCTAAAAGTTGGTCAAAAATATTTGGTCCTCTTAATGGCTGCTTGACGATGTATTATTATAGTCTTAGCTCGGAAATGGTAAAAAAAAAACATTATTCGTATTTTTCGTGTTAGTTTTCAAAATTTATATTATAATTGTCACTTTTTTATAACAAATTTAAAACATGGGCTGAAAGTGGGAGTTTTTTATTAATCTTCCCCTTCCTCATACCCGTCAGGACATGATCAGAGGTGAAGAGAAGCCTGCTTAACACATCTGCGTTGCCTGCCTTCGTGGAAAAAATGCGGTCGACTGGGACTTGGGTACACCAGTAACTAAAAGACAATAGTTGTACTAAAAAAATACATACATACATACATACACTCACGCCTGTTTCCCATGGGGGTAGGCAGAAACTATGGATCGCCACCTGCTACGATCCTTGCACACTTCTTTCGCTTCATTCATATCCATCAATCTTTTCATACATGCCCTGCGGTTTTTGTCACTGCGTACACCAACGAACTAAGATACTAAGGAAGTGTAATTCCGCTCAAAAAATAGCACCACGCAAACTAACACAGAGTGGGCGGGGCTAAAAAAGTACTAGTGAAGCACGATTTAGTAATGTCTGCCACGCGCTCGGCGACAGTCGTTAGCGTTACCACAAAACATTATTAGAAATATGATTAAAATGACGTCATGTGTGGTAATGTGGTGAAAAAGACCAAAAGAAGGCAGCAAAACTATACAGACATAACATAACATAGGAAAGTTACATATTTTTCGTTTTTTAGAAATATCTATGAGCGTATACATACAAAATATGGTCGTTATTATGCAACAAGTGTTCAGTCGCTTTGTGGGGCAGAGTCAAATCTTCACATTCACTGCTATCACACATTTTTAAACAAGAATAAAACTCTCTCATGGAATTCAGTACAACAAAAAAAAGGAAAATTTAAATCAAAATTTTGTAATGCTAAAAATGGCGCGTCCTGCAATATGCAATACATAGAAAACGAGTAATCTGATGTAATCTCCTTGTTTTTTATTATTATACAGGGTGTAACAAAAACGCTGTCCAATCCGTGAAGGGATGATTAGGTAGGTACCTATAAAGATTCTATTCACGCAATCCTCTTTGATTAACGAGTAAAAATCCCTGGTTAAAATAGAATAAATAAAAAATGAAGAACTCACATTGCAACACCGAAGGCAGCAGAGTGGCACGACAAGTAGTGACGTCATGAGGTCAAGACCGTCAGATCAGAACACAAAGTAATGACAATTTCCAGAAACTATGATTTTATGCAGCTCTGAAAACAGCTTTTTAATATGGAGTTTGATCCGCGGATCATTCTGCTGGAACCCCAATGTGAGATCTGCTGCGAAAATGCTACTTTATATTTCCACCACCAATAGAAATACATGCCTAGCAACGGTGCACTAGATTGTCCCGAACACTTTGCAGCACACCTGTATTCCACTTAATTAGTACAAATGTGGCTATTATTCGCAAACGCATTACGGATTCACTCTCACAAATGTTTTTAAACATCAACTGTAAACATGACCTCACAAATAAAAATCAAGGGGTGTCAAATCTGGAGATCGCGCTGGCTACGGAGTTGGTCCACCTCTTCCAATCCACCGTCACCCATCACCCATATTGCTAGTTTAGGTATTTGCGCACCGGTCAATAAGCATGTTAAAATAGTCTGCATTTGAAAAAGATCTTGACAAGAATAAACTTTGACTTGGTGGAATACGCTGCTATAAAAAATACATTACGAAAAACTGAGAACCTCCTCCTTTTTTGAAGTCGGTTAAAAGGTGTCGCTATAAGAATTTTGTATTGCCAATTAAAAAATAAAAATAAAGCGACGTATTAATACTGTTGTTCTGCTCGCGCAAATGTGATAATTATCTACATAATATGTACTTACATGTTATGAAAAAAAAATCTTTACAGAATACATTGTCTTTTATCAAGCATACCTATTTTATTTCACTAGCTTGCCTAATTTTAGTCCTTCTTGAAATCATATGTCTTACCAATTCGTGACAAATAATATGATTATCATTCATCAACATCATCATTTTATAATTTTCATAAAATAAAATAACAATAAAATCATCACAGCCGAAAGACGTCCACTGCTGACATAGGTCTACTTTAGTTTTTTAGAGCGACTAGTTACAGGCGACTTCCATCAAGCGTATTCTAGCGGTCTTTACCAAGTCGTCCGTCTACATAATAAAACAAACATTATATCTAACAAACAATAATGTACTAATTTCATAAAACAATTTTATGATGCCGCCCAGCGCGCCCTAGTAGGTTAGGTGTACTGACTGCATTCTACGTTACACCGTCCTCGCCTCAATGACAAAGGCACGACAACGGCCCAATGAGTGACACGAGGCGAGTCAAATATCCAATCATGTTTGATCTGCGTTCAAACCCCAGCCAATAAAAAACGTCATATGCGTTAGAATACAATCTAATGCCGATTATGCATGCATTGTAATAAGGTATGTTTTTACTAGTTCATTGTTGAGTTTGCGACCTTTTGTGTTACAGAATATGTGAAGGTGCCATTTTTTATGCAATATTTGTTAGGAGTTAGGCTTCCTTAGATCTTAGTTCGTTGGCGTACACCAGCCTTTTTTATAATAACCTCTATTTGGTCCGCGTAGTTCTGGGACGCCCTCGTGCAATCGTTCCTTCCACATTCGCACAGTATATCTCTTTCGTGATTCGCCTTTCATTCATCCTCTCTAAGTGACCAAACCACTGGAGCATTCCTTTCTCAATTCTTGTGACTATATCATCTTTCAGACCACACCTTTTGCGAATCACCTCATTGCTCACTCTATCACTCAGTTTTACTCCGCATATTTTCCTCAACGATCGCATCTCTACCGCATTTATTCTGCTTTCATTCTTCTTCTGCCATACCCAAGATTCACTTCCATACATCAGTGTCGGTACCAGCACTCCGTTAAAACTAAAAAAATACTTCACATTTTATTTATATCTAACTGTAATTTTAAAAAAAAAACGGCCAAGTGCGAGTCGGACTCGCGCACGAAGGGTTCCGTATCAAAAACAGCAAAAAAATCACGTTTGTTGTATGGGAGCCCCCCTTAATTATTTATTTTATTCTGTATTTGTTGTTATAGCGGCAACAGAAATACATCATCTGTGAAAATTTTAACTGTCTAGCTATCACGGTTCATGAGATACAGCCTGGTGACAGACAGACAGATAGACAGACAGACGGACAGCGAAGTCTTAGTAATAGGGTTCCGTTTTTACCCTTTCGGTACGAAACCCTAAAAATAGTTATATGCTTATTATAATGCTTCAAAGTATAACATAACAATAGAGATAACAGAATTTGGGTATTATATGCATCCTTTAAGCCATTCGGCATTGTTTTCTAGGAATCTGGCTTTTATGTTACTAGCAGCCGACCATTTATGATTAAACTGATGTCTGAGTTGACAGTTTTTGCTTTAAATTGCAATATTTTGGTCATTTTCTGCATATTGATTGAGCAGTTCCCTCTCGATAAATTTCAATTTTACATTAAAAGTTGAGGTATTTGAGCATTCCATTATATCAAACAAGTCACTTCGAGTCAAAACCCTCATTTCAGAAGGGCCTGTAACCAGTGGCGTGCACTCCATACATGCAAATAAGCACTGCATACCCTGTAGTCCCATAAATATATGACCCTAATTCCCTACCCTATTATTTGTAAACTACTTGTAATTAAAAAGTTATGACATGACCCATCATCGTGCACAGGCACTTCTTCGGCTTTCCGTGTCTATAAGTTCAAGCAAAAATCACAAGAACCAACGATCGGCCGGGCGACAGAGGCGCCAATTATTTACCGCGTGTCCATAAGCAGTACTACGGGCTGCTTCTTTTTCATAGAACGAATCTCGTGTAGTACACATCAAAAGTGTGACTGTGTGCGTGAAAATGTATGCGCGTGTTTATGTTTTGGAGGCACTGCTTATTTGCAACCCGACCGCGTCATGATTGCATTGCAGAGAGTAGCGTTTTTTTAGTTTGCCCTTGCATTTGCAGTTAGAATATAAGATTCTTGGCAGTTAGTTTTTCTTTGTTTTGATTGTTTTTCTTGGCGCAAGTAATTGACTATTTTAAGTTAAGAACCTAAGTAGTTATTTCGTTAATTTACTGTGAAAAATTCAATAATTTACATGCGAGACCTATGCTGGCAAAGTTTGTTTAAATAAATCAAAAATTGCCGCTTTATCGAGGTTATCTTTTGAGGATAAAGTTTAATTAAATTGATTGCAAAGGGAAGATGCGTTGGGTTGGGTTTAAAAAAAATGGTAGTTATAGTTAGGATATGAATGCCCCTCGTTCTTTTCATAAAAAGTTTTATTATAATTAATTATAACTGGCTAACAGCTTGTGTACCTACGTACACACGTCAATTGTATTGTTTTCTATGCATTTTGTTTTCCAATCAAGATGATAAAAATGTTTGGATTTCGTTCAGTATAGGTTGGTAGATACCGAAACAGTGATAAAATTGGTTTATTTTTTATCCGTGCCTACCCTGTCTAAAATCTCTGAGCACGCCACTGCCTGTAACAAATTTAAACAAAGTTATAAGTATAGCTTCTTTTATCGAGTATCGAATGTGCCTAAGTAAAAAAATCACCATAAATAAGCGGGTAATTTGGGGTGACCGTTTTACGCATATTTAAATCCTCTAAAGTCTCCTCTATCACGAACAATTGCAATTTTGGCTTAGAAATGGTGAGAAATGTATTAAAACTCTCTTTGATCTTGTGGAAATGCGTTTTTTAAAGTAATTTCTCAGTGATTACATCTTAAGGCTATAAATAAAAAAAGGCTATAGATTTATTATTAAAATTAAGTACCAAACAAATTACATACCTGGTTGAGCAAAATCCATAAAGAAAATCACCACAAAATCCTTCAGTCATAAGATATCAATTTATATCTCAAAGCAATAAAATCTGATTTTTCAAACAATCTCACGAACACTAGGCGAACGGTAATTTCCGAATGAGGCCACGGCGTGCGGGATGGCGCTAGCGCAATGAATTTTTTGGTATTGTTTGGAGTAGTTATACTAGTTTTTGAAAACAATGTTTTAAAGACAATATATTTCATGTAATTTTGTAAAACTGTGAATTTGACCAACTTTTAGGGCCAAATACCAGTCTGTGCGCTGTCAGCACGCTCACGATACTATTGATTCGGACCGCTCGTGAGAGCGCTCGTAGCGCTCACGTTGGATTGTTTTTAACAACGTAACCTCCAAAAGGGGTTATCTCGATAAAGTAAATGTTAATTCTATGGGATAGGTAAATACAAAGGCAGTAATGAATATGAATCAAGTTCCTTCACTCTGACCAGTTATTTACTTACCAATTTATAAACCATCAACGATTCAAACTACTTATTACCACTGCTAGCTCTCTCAACATCAATTTATTAAAAGCATTCGCAGCTTCGCAAAACACCTTCAGATCAATAAATTCAGCCATCTTTTCTAAAAATCACAAATTTTAACAAGAATGAACTTTGGCAAGGAAGTTTGACAGCTACACCGACAACGCTCACAGTGCTTTGGTGGAATACGCTGAGCGTCGTTAGCACATGCGATGACGTCATCTGTGACGTCACTTCAACTTACGTGAGCGTTGTAAGCATGAATCGGTCCGGGCGTTAGCGCGCTCATAGTGCTGTAAGCGTGATTCGGAACGCGGCCATGGTTTGTATGAAAAGTTGCCGACTGTCCCGTCGCTACGTGTGCGCGCTTTCATACAAACCCGTAGACTTGATGTAAGAGACAAATTAGTTGCGGACTACAGACTTTCTATCAGCCGATAGTTGGTTTTTTATGGTTGGCTTTTAACCGCCTCTGTGGTCTAGTGGTGCGCCCACCCGTGTTAGACGCAGGGGTCCCGGGTTCAATTCCCAGGGGGGGTACAATTTGTACTCGGTTTAGTTGGTGGTAGGGCTTATTTCAAGTCCACCTGGCTAGCTACCACCACCTTACCTAAGTCTGACGCCATAACAAACGCGCATAATGGCTAGCTTCACAGAAGTCATAGTTTGAATCTCTATACTTAGGTACTTATCATTTTAACTTACCTTCAGATATCCCATCCTTATCATTCAGCAACTCATAAAACCCCTCAGGATTATGGCACTTCATAGCCAAAGACAATGCATGGAAATGCGCCAAATGTTTCAAAACAAAGTAACACTGTTCTACGCTCAACCCTTGCCTTCTATCGGGCATCACGAAACCATACCTCTTCAAGTCTTTCAGCACGACTGTATCGTTCTGAGCGAGGTAGCACTTCGGTATGGATTTGAAAGGAGTTTTGATCGTGTCCCATTGTTTTTGGAAGCTGGTTAATGCTGGCCATATTTTATTGTAGAAAGCTACTTCGTTGCAGAACAGCACGTCGCTTTTGTACGCGTCTCGAAGGTGGACGCTCTCTGGGAGGCATTTGTAGATGATGGACCCTTCCCAAGGCTCGTCGGATTCACAGGAGCCGTCGGGTTCCGTGTGCCGTCTGGTGCCCTTTAAAGATATGCGGTATACCATGGAGGTATAGTTGTCGCCGCGCTTAGTACCGGGCGCCCCCTGGAAACAAATTAATTATTAGACTTACATAAGTATTTACATAGGTAAGTGTTTCCTTTCGGCGCCAGACTTCTACTTATCAAATAGCAATTTCTCATTCCGACTACTTCTCAATGAAACATCTTCGCAGCTAGCCAACCTAGCAATTATCCTACTTCGCATACAGTCTAATTCTCAAAGCGACTACTTCGCAGACTGCCTACTTTTCTCTCAAACGTCATTGTCGGACATTCAGCGTCAAAAATTTTGTCTTAGGTAGCCGTAGGTATTTTACTGTCTTTGTGGTCCAGTGTTTAGAACGTTTGGCTCTTGATCCAGAAGTTGTGGGTACAATTCCCGCAGAGGCGAACTGTGCCGTGGCGTAATTTGTTTTCTGAAAAGCTGCACTTGTCAACTATTATATATTCTGTGACTTTCTGATGAAAGCAAGCCACTTGGTAGTGATAGTAGGGATCAAAATAAGTGATATCACATATCACCCTCAGCAGTGAAAGTTTCATACCTTAGAAACAGAGATGGCGCCACTAGTTCAAAAAAACTTTAAAAATTCTAAAACATGGGTAGATGATTTGATTTTGATGATTAAGGCGTCTATCGAAAGAAATTAAATGGTTTTATTATTTTAAAAAAATAAGGGGGCATAAAATAATTACAATTACCAAAAAAACCTTCATTATTGGGAAAATAAATATTAAATATTGGATATATTTAATAAATTTGACGCTGACTGTACTTCATTTATTATTTGACAAGTATGCGAAGTAGTTGTTTTGAATGTAGACTGTATGCGAAGTAGGATAATTGCTAGGTTGGCTAACTGCGAAGTTGATACATTGAGAAGTAGTCGAGGATGAGAAATTGGCTAAGTAGACGCCCGACCCGCCCTGGCGCCGAAAGGAAGTGTTTTACTTTATACAATACTAAATAATATACTAGAAAAAATATGACTCGCACCAGATCAATTTTTGGACGGGAATCGAACCCGCGAACTTTGATGTCCGGTCCAATGTTCTGACTGCTGAGCTACCGTACCGAGTCACTACACAGCCTCGATAGCGGATTCGAATCCCGTCCGAGAATTGATCTGGTGAGAGTCATATTTTTTCTAGTATATTTTGTATAAAAATAGCATGGTGAAGGCAAAATCACAAATTTAAATATTTTACTTTTATTTAACAATCCCTTGTTTTACTCTTTTTAGAGAAATAGATTTTTCATAATTTCTTGTTTTTTCGTGGTAACCACCACGATCTTAAAGATTTATTTGTAGCTTTTTAAACTTTAATCCCTTTTTATTACAATTATTATTTTAAATACAAAAAGATTAACGCAAACCAGAAAAACTTATCAAAATTGGCCCAGTAACGGGCCGGTTTTGATAACGATAGAGAAACATAGGTATTATCTTACCTACTGCAACTGCAACGCCACCTCTTTAAACGAGTTGGTCGTCCGTTTGAGGAAACATTTCTATTGCAGCAGTGTCCCCTAGCGGCTTAGAACGGTAATAGCTATTTAGGAAGTAATATTATTAGAAATTAAATAAAAATATCTGAGGGCGCCACTTTCGGTATCGGACCCAGGGTGAGACCTATGCCATAGTAATAAACAATAAACCGTTTCAAAAGCATCATCTAAATGATCATCGCAATCCTTCGCATCGCATCGCATTTATTTTAGTAGGATGGATAATTTGTTCCCAACGACTCCAAAGAGTCACACCTGTTACTCGATAAGAATTTTAATTAGAACTTCCCAAACAGTCCAACTGTTATAGGTGAAATAACCCTGTAACAGACATAACAGTGTGACTGTTTGGGAAAGATTCCACACGAGTCACACCTGTTACTTGATGGGAACTTTTTATAAGAAATTTCCCAAACAGTCACTGTTACAGGGTTATTTCACCTACAACATCAACACCATCAACTGTCACACCTGTTACTCGATGGGAACTTTTTATTAGACATTTCCCAAACAGTCACACTGTTATAGGTGAAATAACTGTATAACAGTGTGACTGTTTGGGAAATTTCTAATAAAAAGTTCCCATCGAGTAACAGGTGTGACAGTCGATGGTGTTGGTGTGACTCATTGGGAACAAATGGGATGGATGGCTCTTTATTTTGACAACTGTGATAGGTACTCTATGTAACTGCAGCTTCAGTCGCCTCAAAAATTACTTTATACCTCGAGGCTTGTGTGCATGTATTTTTACTAAAATGATAAAATGAATGAATGAAAAGAAATTGTCTAAGTTGCTCCACTATAATCCAATACTTTTATTGACAATTAGTAGTTTTACATAATCATAATCATTTATTTCTTTCAGGGTTGGCATGATTAAATCACTTTGATTTAAATCATGATTTCATGAATCATGAAATCAAATCGCAATTTTTCTTTCTTATTAGTATAAAAAAAAGAAAATTCTTAATTTAAAATAATTGATAGACACATACAAGTGTATGTTAAAATTAACTTTGAGATAGAGTTACTGTATAATACTGTTTTTTTTTCAAAACACTTCCAGATCCGTATGCATGTTCCACAAGACATTTTTTAACTGTTTTATTGATCTTTACTTGTGTTTCTTCCGAATCAAAGTGTGAAATGAGTAAAAACAAAGGTGTGTTGTGGTTTCACACACTATTTTAAGTGGATTTTAAAGGCTCAAGCAAAAAATCGAAAAAATCTGATTTTTTCGATTTTTTGCAAAAAATCTGTGATTTTTTATTTTTTGCAAAAAAATCATGATTTTTTCCAACCCTGATTTCTTTATTATTACAGAAAGATACATGAGCAAAAATTGTCTTGTTTCATCCCAACAATACACTTTGTTTATGGGTCAATAAACTTTTAACTGTACAGACCTACATAAAAGTATATTTTCTTGAAAATAAATAAAAAATAACGGTTTGATAGCAGACATAAATAATGTTATTAGAATAAACTATGTCTGGATTTACACCATGTACAGTCAGCATCAAATTGATATGAGCTCCTAGAGTACCTAGTCAAAATGATCTGAAAAATAAAAGATCAATTTGATCTACGCAGTTAGAATCATCATATTGTTGCAGGGTTGGCATGATTAAATCACTTTGATTAAATCATGATTTAAATCACGATTTAAATCAAGTGATTTTTTGAATAAAAATCATTGATTAAATCATATTGCCTTTTTTCTTTCCTATTTGTATAAAAATTTAATAAAATTCTTACTTTTAAATAATTGATAGACACATACAAATGTATTTTAAAAGTAACTTTGTGTTAGAATTACTGCTTTAAACTGTTTTTTCTTCTAAAAAACTGTCAAATCATCTGTCCTAATATTTAAGTTCCACCATGCATTTTTATTTTAACTGTTTTATTGATCTTTTCTTGTGTTTCTTCTGTATTAAAGATTTAAATAAGTATAAAACAAAAGCGCGTTGTGGTTTCCGCACTATATTGAGTGAATTTTAAAGGCTCAAGCAAAAAATCGAAAAAATCTATTTTTTTCGATTTTTGCAAAAAATCAGTGATTTTTGATTTTTGGAAAAAAATCATGATTTTTTCCAACCCTGTATTGTTGTAAGCACACAAGGTGTTCAAAACATCATACTACTCATTGTTTCATATTTATATGAGCAATCAGTGTTCGCAATTTTATTATCTTAGCAAACAAAGCTGTCAAAGTTATCTGTGCTTAATGCATGTTTAGGGTCTCAAGACCACACATATTTTTGCTGACTCGCGACACACTTTAGTTGCGCGTCATTGTTTACTTTATTAATTATATTTTAATTTGTGTTTGAGTATGCAATAGCCATAGCGCTTGCTAGCGCCGTCTAGTGACGGTCGAGCAAAGAGTTACCTACAACTTATGATTACTGTAATATTTTAGTTATTTACAATAAACAACTGTTTAAACTTTAACTTCGGTGACTTCTTTATCTGCGTGCTACAACCAACTAACTATCCAACATTCCAAGGTGTATGGGTCAAACTGGCTCATACAGCATGATTCCATTGAAACTTGAGCCTCTAGTGCCTGTTGTAATTGTTTACGTTCTGCCAGTATGGGTGTATTGTCTTGTCTTTTGGCTTGACCACTGGCTTTCTTCCCATTGTGTACCGGGCATTTGCACGAGGGCCCCTCCAGTGAAAGTTTTTAGGATATTTTTGCACCGTGCCGTGTGAGACACTTCCAGTAGTGTCGAGGTCTTCGACGGATTCTTGTGCCGTCTTAGCTTGTTTTAATTTTTCTGCCAGGTTCTGGCCAAAAAGTAAGCTATCTGCCTCTGCAGTGAGACAGCCATTAATATCTTTATTCAATGCACAAGATATTAAAGATCTTCTGCTTTTAGTGTCAATGTGCATCATATCGCACAGTAACATTGCCGCATCGTTGACATGGCGCACAATATCTACTTTATTTCCTTTTGTTATGATGAGATTTAACGATGTCCCAAGTGCTGCTAAAGCAACGGCAATCTGTTGTTGACGTGCTTCAATTATAAAGTCTCTTCTACGAGCAGCTTCTGAGATGGCTGGTACGAGCTCCGGATTAAGTTTTGGCGGTGTCATGTTAATGTTTTCGAATAGTATATGTTTGTTCAATAAAGTAGTCTTGTTATTTGCATTTAGCCCTTTACTTATTATTGGATTCCACTTATTCGCAATTTCTTTGTGTGATGTAGGTCTTTTTTGAGTTCCATCCGCTGCCCCGAGGGCAGATAAAATCTCATCAAAGTCCAAGTCAAAGTTAGAGTCATCTGAATGATCTGAACCTGGTTCATAGGGTTCAATTTTGAGCTGTGTTTCGCCTTCATCACACTCGGAGTGATCAACATTCTCATCGAGAGGTTCTTTTGATATTGTTTCTGTCTGTTCAGGCGGCAAATGGTTACCGGATGTTGATTCTGTGTAAAAACAATTTAAACATGTCAGACCTTGATTTAATTGTTAAAGTTAATCACTGAATGCCAAATACAACATAGTCTTTGCCTAATGCAGTAGGTCTGGGAGGTGATTTTGTAATTTTGTTGCAATCAACTCTGACAGAAATCGCAGTTACATTGCTGCTTTAGTTAGAACCAATGTGATAACTATTTAACTTAAAGCGGCAAAGCACCTGCGATTTCAATTGTTAGCAAGAGACTTGCTTCCCACACATCCGGGCCATTATCAGGCTGAGACGTGTTAGGAGCCCAAGTAACGTTGGTCTTGCAAAAATTTTCAACGTGAAACAAATACGTTGAGCTCCGTCATCAGCAGCTTCGTTCTGGATCCGGAAAATACGTTGGTCCTCTGTAGAACATAGAAACGCCCAACATAGCTTGGGCCCCTGACATCACGGCCAGGATATGTGGCGATAGACCTGGCTCTTAGTACTTATTTGTTGTTTAGGTAGTCACTACAAATTAAATACAAGCCGTGAATCCGTAATAGAACCTTATCTTAGGTTTTGAATGAAACGTTTCGTAACAAAAAAGTAGTAATTTCGATGCTTGAAAGATGAACTAAAAGTGAAAAAAGAAAAAAACAACATACCTTTCTCGGAATCCAATTTTCGTAATTTTTTGGTCAATTTATGTACTTTTTTTTCGATCTTCGTAAGTTGACACTCTGACCCTAACTTTCTTTTGTTATTCATGATTTGTTTTACTGGTTTTTACACTTATATCAATAAATAAAGTAATCAATCAAAAACAACAACAAAAACACAATCACGAAAAATCATTATGGCGTCAGTCAGTGTTGCCAACAAACAACCAACAAGATCTTACCACGTCTTCCGTCCGGTCTAAGAGTGCTATTAGACTGTCATAGAAATATGATCATATATGTATGAGTCATTTTTATATGAAGAAACTAGGACGGTCTAATAACTACATATGATTCATATTGTCTATGATCATAGTTATGGGATCCTATTTGACAGCGAGCTTACAAGTAGGATCATATTCGTCGCCCCAGTCTTAATACTTTCCTCTATGTGCCTAACCTTAATAAATGGCATTTTTCAAGTGCATACATTTTGACTGGAATATTAAAATAACAAAAATATCAATTAAATGCGTGTTTATTATGTATAATAATCTTGCTCCGGATAACAAAATACGTCTATACAAAACCCAAATAAGTCTTTTATTTTTTGTTTTGTTCTTAACAGCTTTCTCCTTTTTTTAATGCTATTAATAAAATTGCACTCATAGCAACGGAAATCACGGCAAAATCGTTATCAATCTTAATTTATGATGTTTATATGATCCTAGGTGGATCATAAGTGTAATAAGTAAAAATGAAGGACAGCATCATTGATCATAGAATTTGACAGATATGAAATCATATATAAATGATAAAAATATGATAATGTAATAGCGGCCTAACCAACTGTATTTTTTGTCAAAAATCCGTCAAAATGATATTTATTAATATTAATTTCCGTCAACGAAATCGGTCAAATAAAATATCGATTACTGTATCGGGTAAATCGTACAAGTAGCATGCCAGCCTGCCTAGCATGACCGATTTATATCACGTGAGACCGTTTTCACATTATCCGATACGATATCGGTATCGGACAACGATACGATAAAGGAGGAAGTAAAATGTATGAAATATGTGGCTCCGATATCCGATATCGGGCCGGACAATGTGAAAGACAGATACATATTTCATACATTTTACTTACCTCCGATATCGTATCGGCGGCCGATACCGATATCGTATCGGATAATGTGAAAACGCTCTCTCAACTGTCAAATTCCTTTGTCTTTTTGACAGTTAAGTTAAACGTGATATAACGCTATAATATATCACGCGATATAAATCGGTCATGCTAGGCAGGCTGGTCATGTTTTTTCAGGCAAAAATGATTTTTTTTAAATAGTGTTAACCACATTTTCTGCACTTTTTTCTTTTCATATTTTGCCCCAGTCATCACCCCGTAAACGTACTGACAGGACATGAAATCTACACAATTATGTCAAAAAACGTTTTATTTTAGCCAAAACTCTTCCCGTCAGTAAATCCGTTAGCCGTCAAAGTATATTTTCTCCCGTAAGTGCCTAACCAGGATCATTCACACAGCTCCGGCGCGTCAACGGCGCGTCACCGGCCCGTCAACGTCAAAAATATAGTTACATACAAGTTGTACTACACTGTTCACACACATCAGTCATGGCGCGTCAACGGCGCGTCACCGGCCCGTCAACGTCAAACGCATATTGATACGGTGACGTGACGGCCGGCGCGTCACCGGCACGGCGCGTCGCCGGCGAGTCACCGGCAAGGCAAACAGGGTTGCTACTTTTTTGTTTAAATAAATTATTGGTTGCTGTAATCGGTACAGAAAATTACACTGTGGTATGGAAATAAAGTATAATTTATTTATTTCAACTTTGAAAAACAATTATTTTTACTACTTTTGGTAATATATTGGTAATTAATTTACACCACCAGTCTAGGATGAGTATTTTTCGAGATATTCCTGTTTTAAGATTAACAGATGTCCGCTGTCAAACTTAAAACAGCAATATCAATAAAAAAAAATTGTTGAGATTTGCGTACGTCGTGGATGACGTCATAATTTATTTACAGATCACAAGACTATGTTTTCCTAGCTTCACTTGTTTTTACGACATTCATTTGTTTACCCGAAGTTCACTCACATTGTTGTATTTTTATTAAAATTCGAACAAAAATACCTTTACTAGAACTTAGTGGAACAGGTGAATTAAGTCTCATAAAGTTACCAAAATATTAACAGAATTAAAAAATAAAATGTTTTTTAAAGTTGGAATAAATAAATAATACTTTATTTCCATACCACAATGTACTTTTTTTCTACCTATTATAACAACCAATACTTTATTAAAACAAATAAGTAGCAACACTGTTTGCTTTGCCGTTGACGCGCCGGCCGGCGGCGCGCCGGTGACGTGACGGCCGGTGACGCGCCGGTGACGTGACGGCCGGCGCGTCACCGGCACGTCGCGCCGCCGGCGAGTCACTGGCAAGGCAAACAGGGTTGCTACTTTTTTGTTTTAATAAATTATTGGTTGCTTTAATCGGTAAAGAAAAGTACACTGTGGTATGGAAATAAAGTAGGTATTATTTATTTATTTCAACTTTGAAAAACATTTATTTTTATTACTTTTGGTAATATTTTGGTAAATTTTTTAGACTTAATTTACACCACCAGTTTAGGATGAGTATTTTTCAAGATAAATTTCTGTTTTAAGATTGACAGATGACAGCTGTCAAACTTAAAACAGCAATATCTCAAAAAGAATTTGTTAACCTTCTCTTGTTTTTCCGACATTCATTTGTTTACCCGAAATCCACACACATTCACACACAAAATTCGAAGAAACAGTACCTTTACTAGAACTCGGTGGAAAGGGTGAATTAAGGCTCAGTTGCACCACCCAATTTTAACGACAACAGGCTAGTTATAGTACCGGTTAAGCATAAGTTAGCCAAAAAAAGAGGTTGTTAGCCAGCTTGATGTCCTTTGACAAGTTTGACGTGACAAATAGGTAGCATTACCCTTTGACGATAACTTTAACTTTGACAGCGTTTTGGTACAGAATAAAGTTACCAAAATATTAACAAAGTAATAAAAAAAGATTTTTAAAGTTGAAATAAATAAATAATAATTCATTTCCATGCCACAATGTTTGTACCAATAATAAATAAGCGGCAACCCTGTTTGTCATGCCGGGGACGCGCCGGTGACGTGACGGCCGGTGACGCGCCGGTGACGTGACGGCCGGCGACGCGCCGGTGACGTGACGGCCGGCGCGTCACCGGCACGGCGCGTCGCCGGCGAGTCACCGGCAAGACAAACAGGGTTGCTACTTTTTTGTTTTAATAAATTATTGGTTGCTATAATCGGTAGAGAAATAGTAGATTGTTATACAAGACGCTAAAATGACCCATTCCATACGAGGTAGTTTTATCAGGGCTCTATCACTCCGTGCGTAGGTATGAGAAAAGTACCTAGCGCTCGGCGTCTTCTGCGTGGACGATATTGGTAGGGCTGCCTCTCGCACTCTCAGATTAGTTGTAGCGCGTTTTCACAGCGTTTTACGATTCGCGTGCTTTCATTTCTTTTATTTAATTGTAAAGATTAGTATCTTTAAATATGGTGAATCCTATTAAGTATTTTTAATTGTATTTTTTATTCAGAACTAAATTAATTTAATTGGTTAGTCCGAATTGACCATGTATTACAAAATCTTTATTTTCTAAGTGGCATTTTTGGTCCAAGTTTTGTAAAAAATTTATAATTAAATAAAACAAATAAGAAAAAATGGACTTAACGCTCAGTATTGGTTTATAAAAGACTAAACGTAATTTACCCAATAGAGTTACACATTACTACATTAAAGTAAAATACTTGTTGATTATACTAAATTTCATCAAGTCATTAACTTAAAATATGATATTTTAGTAGATATAGGTAATAATACTTTTACTATTACTCGCCACTGTAGGTAACCCTACCGTTCGAGTCCGTCGCGTCACGTCGCGTCGAGAAGATCAATAACAAACGCTAACGCGTGGTATTTAGGTGCAATTTAGCTTGGTCGCGCAATGTTTAGTGATATAAATTGTCGGCTTTCTTTAAGATCAAAGCAGTGCAACTTCTGTACGTAGTACTATTATTTATTCTGTGGTTTTATTCCCGAGCTTTAGCGAGGGAATAAATAGAAACCGAGTTACAATGGGTTTTAGCGTCGTGTGTTACACTCTACTTTTCACTACGATTGCGAGAAAATAAAATACAATATTGAATACCTAGTTTATACTTCCGTAAACGAATCCACTCGTTTTTTTATCCTCCACTTCATTTACTTTTCATACAGTATTTAAATAAATGATTTGTGCTTGACGGCAAAAGATTAAAATTATTTCTTTCCTATTACTTACAGTCACACAATTCAATCAGTTTGGTATTAGAGAAAAATTCTAAAGTATTCGCGCCTTTTTTAATATCTACTGTAGCAGCTAAGAAACACAATGCACGCATTCTACGATCAAACTTTAAGGTCCGTATTATAGAACAAGACTCAAGCACTGCTTGCTGCTTGAGTACAGTTAGAAAGGGATGGTGCTATTCATCGCATATAGCGCCATCCCTATCTAACTGTACTCAAGCAGAGATTTGAGTTTGAGTTTGATTCTGTAATACGAGCCTTAGTCACAGAGTATAAATAAGTCTATGATTTCACCGAAGAGATCGCTGCTTTTAGTTCCATTTTCAAAAATAAAAAATAGAAACAGTATGTCGAGCGAGTCTTTATTCGTGATTATGAATAAAGACTTTTTTGTTTTAGTAGGCTCATTGGTAAGGTAATAGACAAACATTAAAAAAGAAAAAACTTTATCCCCTAGGGGTAATTTTGTTATTTTATCCTGGCTCTTGTACCTTACAATGACGTAGTTTTAGAGCAAGAGGAGTGAAAAAGTATATTGTGGTATGGAAATAAAGTATTATTTATTTATTACAACTTTGAAAATCATTTTTTTATTACTTTTGTTAATATTTCGGTAGCTTTATGAGACTTAATTCACCTGTTCCACTAAGTTCTAGCACAGCCGATATTTAGTTCATTCATACAGTTGATCATCGAAGGAATCTAGACAGAGCAATCGTGCGGGGTGGTGCAGTATAGAAGGGGGGTGGGAGGTCCCGAGAGGCTAATATCAACGCAATGTTAAAAATGAAAGAAATCAAGATGGCGGCCAACTTTTTTGTTTGCAGGCCGATTTCGATGAAACTCGGTTTTTGGTCCTATTTTGACAAGAAAACAGAAACGCAATATTAAAAAAGTAAAAAAATAAAGATGGCAGCCAACTTCTCTGTTTGCGGGCCAATTTCGATGAAACTCTGTTTTTGGTACTATTTTGACAAGAAAAACGGCAACGCAGTGTTAAAAATCTAAAAAAATCAAGATGGCAGCCAACTTTTTTGTTTGTGGGCCGATTTCGATGAAATTCGGTTTTTAGTACTATTTTGACAAGAAAACAGCAACGCAATGTTAAAAATGTAAAAAAAATCAAGATGGCGGCCAACTTTTTTGCTTGTGGGCCGATTTAGATGAAATTTGGTTTTTGGTACTATTTTGACATGAAAACAGCTACGCAAAGTTAAAAACGTAAAAATTCAAGATGGTGGCCAATTCCTCTGTTTGCGGGCTGATTTAGATGAAATTCAGTTTTTGGTACTATTTTGACAAGCAAACAGCGACGCAATGTTAAAAAAGTAAAAAATTCAAGATGGCGGCCAACTTTTTTGTTTGCAGGCCGATTTCGATGAAACTCGGTTTTTGGTCCTATTTTGACAAGAAAACAGAAACGCAATATTAAAAAGTAAAAAAATAAAGATGGCAGCCAACTTCTCTGTTTGCGGGCCAATTTCGATGAAACTCTGTTTTTGGTACTATTCTGACAAGAAAACGGCAATGCACTGTTAAAAATGTAAATAATTCAAGATGGTGGCCAATTTCATTGTTTGTGGGCCGATTTCAATGAAACTTGGTTTTGGGTACTATTTTGACTAGAAAACAGCAACGCAGTGTTAAAAATCTAAAAAAATCAAGATGGCGGCCGACTTTTTGTTTGTGGGCCGATTTCGATGAAATTCGGTTTTTAGTACTATTTTGACAAGAAAACAGCAACGCAGTGTTAAAAATCTAAAAAAATCAAGATGGCGGCCAACTTTTTTGTTTGTGGGCCGATTTCGATGAAATTCGGTTTTTAGTACTATTTTGACAAGAAAACAGCAACGCAATTAAATTAAAAAAAAAAATTAAAAATGTTTTAAAAATGTTTATTTCTTACAACGGTATTTTAACCATTAGACACTATACCAAACTAGAAGATCGATTTTAGTAAATCTTCTGTCTCATTATATCCTAAACTTTTCAGAGCCTTAATTAATGTTTTTTTACATTCTTTAAATTGCATGCTGTAAATATTATAATTATTTTGCATTTTCTTATAAAGGCGAGCAGATTGGGCTTGAAATTGTCGCTTAGCAAAAGAGGTTCTACAGACATGGATCGGAACAACTCTGTCCTGTCTTCTCCCAGACAGTAGGTTCGGATGATATGGTAAAGTTTTATGTAGCTTAAGAACTGAGGTTAAAATATATAACTTCCTGATCGATAAGATGTCACAAAGGGTGTAAAGTTCGTCAGTCGGAAAGCGGTAGGGTTTAAAAAACATAGTTTTAAGTAAGCATCTTTGTGCCCTTTCCGCTTCAAGGAACTTTGTCTTAGTGGCACCGCCCCAAACAGATAAGCAGTAACCTATAACAGATTGACCCAATGCGAGATATATACGGAGTAATAAATTGCGAGTGGTAACATGTCTAAGGGTTTTAAAGATCCAAATCAAGTTTCTTATCTTTTTATTTATATGTTCAATCTGCGGATGCCATGAGAGCCGTTGATCAATAATGATTCCAAGGTATTTTACTGAGTCAACGCTATTGATTACGGTGCAGTCACAGGCTGTTGTGTTATTATTCCTATTACAAAGGTGTAGTTTAAATTTATGATCGGGGTTGGGCTGCGACCTTCTGTCAATAGCAAAACAAACATAGTTTGTTTTGGAAACATTTAGTGTCAAAAGGGATGACTTAAGCCAGTTTGCGACCTTAAGGAGGCCATTTTCTGCTGTTTTAAACACAGAGTTCCAACAAGAACCATGAAACACTATGGCGGTATCGTCTGCATAGGAAATGATTCGACCGCCCTCAATCTCAAGGTTAGTTAAACTATTTAAATAAATAAGGAATAATGTGGGACCAAGCACGCTTCCTTGGGGAACCCCATATATTATTTCGGACTCGCAACTCGTGTGATTGCCGATTTTTACACACTGTGAGCGCCCTTGTAAGTAATTAGTCAGTAGATTCAGCGGGCCACCCCGAATACCTATGTTTTCCATTTTTTCCACAAGGATAGGAATGGATACGGTATCGAAGGCCTTTTTTAGGTCTATAAATACAGCTAGCGTCCTTTGACCCGCGTCCATATATTTAGTAATTAAAGATGTTAGAGTTATAACCGCATCCTCCGTAGACTTTCCTCGTCTGAACCCGAATTGAGCGCTTGATAATATGTCAAATTTTTCGAGATAGCTTATCAAACGTGTGTTAATCAACTTTTCGAGGATCTTAGAAATTGCAGGCAACACCGAGATGGGCCTGTAATTATTAACATCTTTTTTATCACCTCCTTTATGTACGGGTGTTACAATCGATTTTTTAAGTAAGGTAGGGAAAATGCCAGTTCTAAAACTAAGATTAGCAAGGTGGCTAATTACGGGGATTACGATCGACCTGGTCATTTTAAGGAATTTAACTTGAATACCGTCCCACCCAGGGGCACTCTCAGATTTTAGATTCGAGAGTACAGCATCCACTTCTGCAGGGTCAGTGTCTAAAAGGACAAAGGATCCTAGCTGTGAGGTTGTAGTAGGTGTTGTGCAGTCAGCAGAGGGTCGGGGACTATGGACAATTTCTTCCGCAAGTTGCTTACCAACATTAGCGAAAAAGTTATTAACAGTGTTAATTGAATCAATAGGTGAGTTTTTGATGCTTAATAGTTCGTTGCTCTTAGTTTTACTATTGTTAAGATGAGTTATATCTTTTATGGATTTCCACAATTGTTTGGAATTTTTAATATTACTATTTAATAATTCTGATTCATATTTACGTTTTAATTTTTTAATCAATTTGTTGCAGTAATTACGGTACCTTAGGAATGTTACTTTTAAAATTTCATTATGCGGATCAGATCTTAATTTTAGTTGCATTTTATTTCTGTTTCTAATGCATCGCAACATGCCACTAGTTATCCAAGGCTTAATAATACGCTGATTACATGAGATTCTCCTTACCTTAACACTCTCATCCATGGATGATTTTAGTCTATTAATTAATTGTTCGACAACAAAATTTGGATCATTACTAAATAATAAGTTTGATAGGTGTTTATTTACAAGTTTATCAGCAGCCTCTTCAAGATCAATAAATGTTTTGATAGTTGGGAAAGTGTGGTTAGTTTTTATTTTAGAGATACTCATGAAGACTGAGGCATGATCAGTTATTGCAGTATATAAAACTGCAATTTTAGCTGAAAACTTGCTCTTTTCAATCTTTAAGATGAAATGGTCTAGACAGCGATTTTCACGTGTGGGAAGTTTGTGTCCCGCTAAAAGACCATGCGAGGAAAGCATATTAAGATAAGAGGCCCGATTGCTTATTTCGTAAGAAGAGTCATTTTCTTTTGCAATTAGATTTATATTTATATCACCGGATACTATAATATTTGCATCTTTTTTAAGCTCGGCCAATACCGTATCAAGTGAATCAACAAATTTTGTAGCGTTTGGATGTGAAGGGGATCGATATATACCCAGTATAGTACAACCACATATTTTTAGCTTTATACATGAAGCATTATCTAAGATAAGTTCTACAAAAGTAGGATTTAACTTTGATTTGGCGTATATGACCACCCCATCATTTTGATTAGAATTGTTGGTGGTGTTGAAATGTGTGTAGTTACGTAAGCAAGGGATGGGTTTATTTGGGTTGAGATAGCATTCGGTTAATATCAAAACATCAATTTCCGAGTTTAAATCCGATAGAGTAGCTTCAAAGTTATCGAAATTGCAATAAATACTTCTAATATTTTGTTGAATTATAGTTAAACTATTTTTGTTAAGGTTTTTAATATGTTTATTTAGATTTTCTATGTCACTTACATCAGATGTCGCCACCTCAATATTGTCTAATTCTTTTAAGTATCTAAGGTTGTCTGTATCCATTTATTGTTTGTTTGATGCTGAGTTTGATTATGTAAAGGAATGGTTTTATTTTGCAATGTTAAAAATGTAAAAAAATTCAAGATGGCGGCCAACTTTTTTGCTTGTGGGCCGATTTTGATGAAACTTGGTTTTTGGTATTATTTTGACATGAGAACAGCTACGCAAAGTTAAAAATGTTAAAATTCAAGATAGTGGCCAACTCCTTTATTTGTGGGCCGATATCGATGAAACTCGGTTTTTGTACTTTTTTTACAAGAAAACGTCAACGCAATGTTAAAAATGTCAAAGTTCAAGATGGCAGCCAACTTTTTTGCTTGTGGGCTGATTTCAATGAAACTCGGTTTTTGCTAGTATTTTGACAAGAGAACAGCTACGCAAAGTTAAAAATTGAATAAATTCAAGATGGTGGCCAACTCCTTTGTTGATGGGCCTATTTCGATAAAACTCGGTTTTTTGTACCATTTTGACAAGAAAACAGCAACGCTATATTAAAAACATAAAATATGCAAGATGGCGGCCAACTTTTTGCTTGTGGGCCGATTTTGATGAAACTCGGTTTTTTGGCCCGTTTTGGCCAAAAAACGGCATCACCAAGTTTCATCGAAATCAGCTCACAAGCGAAAAAGTTGGCCGCTATCTTGAATTTTCATATTTTTAACTTTGCATTGCTGTTTTCTAATCAAAATAGTGTCAAAAACCGAGTTTCATTAAATCGCCCCGCGAGCAAAAAAGTTTGCCGCCATCTTAGATATTTTTATATTTTTAACATTGCGTTGTTATTTTCGTGTCAAAGTTATATCAAAAAGCGAGCTTCATCGAAATCGGCCCATAAACAAAAAGAAAAGGAGCAAAAACTAAGTCACATTTTTTTCTATTCTTTATTTGAAGAGCATAAAAAGAAGAAAAAGAGACAAATTAAAAAAAAATATTCTTACCTTTTAGAAAAAAATGAAAAATTTTTTTCAAAGATTATAACTTGAATTTTGAAGTACCAATCTTATTTTTCTTATTAATTTTTGATATTCAAAAAGGCAAATCACAGAGTGCCAAACCTTACACCTTTAGTCGTCACAGTCTTTACCTTATGCGTCAACTGCCTAGCTAGACGAACAGCGGTTCTAGTAAGGGTAACATTTTTCGAATTTAAATGAAAATACAAGAATGTGTGTGGATTTTGGGTAGACAAATGAATGACGTAAAATTAATTGAAGGTCAACAATTTCTATTTGAGATAGGTATTGCTGTTTTAAGTTTGACAGCTGTCATCTGTCAATCTTAAAACAGCAATATCTCGAAAAATATTCATCCTAGACTGGTGGTGTAAATTAAGTCTAATAAATTTACCAAAATATTACCAAAAGTAATAAAAGTAAATGTTTTTCAAAGTTGAGATAAATAAATAATACTCTATTTCCATACCACAGTGTATTTATCTATACCGATTGTAGCAATTAATAATTTATAAAAACAAAAAAGTAGCAACCCTGTTTGCCTTGCCGTTGAGTCGCCGGTGACGCGCCGTGCCGGTGACGCGCCGGCCGTCACGTCACCGGCGCGTCGCCGGCAAGGTAAACAGGGTTGCCACTTATTTGATTCAATAAAGTATTGGTTGTTATAATAGGTAGAAAAAAAGTACATTGTGGTTTAGAAATAAAGTATTATTTATTTATTTCAACTTTAAAAACATTTTATTTAAACTTTTCTTAATATTTTGGTAAATTTTATAGACTAAATTTACACCACCACTTTAGGATGAGTATTTTTCGAGATATATTGCTGTTTTAAGATTGACAAATGACAACTTAAAACAACAATTTCGCAAAAAGAAATTGTTGACCTTTACTTGTTTTTCTGAGATTCATTTGTTTACCCGAAATCCACACACGTTGTATTTTTATTAAAATTCGAAAAATTGTACCCTTACCAAAATTTAGTGGAACAGATGAATAAGGTCTCATAAAGTTACCGAAATATTAACAAAAGTTATAAAAAATGTTTTTCAAGGCTGAAATAAATAAATTATACTTTTTCTGTACCGATTATAGTAACCAATAATTTATTAAAACAAAAAGTAGCAGCCCTGTTTGTCTTGCCGGTGCCTCGCCGGCGACGCGCCGTGCCGGTGACGTGCCGGCCGTCACGTCACCGGCGCGTCACCGGCCGTCACGTCACCGGCGCGTCGCCGGCCGTCACGTCACCGGCGCGTCCCCGGCATGGCAAACAGGGTTGCCACTTATTTATTATAATACATTATTGGTTGTTATAATAGGTAGAAAAAAGTACATTGTGGTGTAGAAATAAAGTATTTATTTATTTATTTCAACTTTAAGAACCTACTGTTTAAGTATTGTTTTTGGTAGTATTTTGGTAACTTTGTTAGACTTAATTCACCTTTACCACTAAGTTCAAGCAAAGGTACTATTTTTCGAATTTTAATAATAATACAACAATTTCTGTAGACAATGTTTTCATGCCTTCACTTGTGTTCCGGCATTCATTTGTTTACCCGAAAATCCGACATTCGCATACGTTGTTGTATTTCTATTATAATTCGAGAAAATAATACTTACCTTTACTTGAACTTAGTGGAATAAGTAAATTAAGTGTAATAAAGTTACCAAAATATTTCCAAAAAACAATACTTAAACAGTAGGTTTTTAAAGTTGGAATAAATAAATAATTCTATATTTCCATACCACAATGTACTTTTTTCTACCTATTATAACAACCTATACTTTATTAAAACAAAAAAGTGGCAACCCTGCTTGCCTTGCCGGTGAAGCGACGTTGACTTGACTGAAACGAGCCGGCGACGCGCCGGTGACGTGCCGGCGCCGGTGATCTGAACTGCTTGTTCACACATATTTTTGACGTTGACGGACGGGCCGGTGACGCGCCGGTGACGCGCCGGAGCTGTGGGAATGATCCTGGCGCCGGCTAGACGCGTGGTATTGTTTATCGTGATCCATCGCCATAGAGTAAATTTTAACCATTGAAAGTAATTTGTATGGAATATTCAATATTTTACTTTCCATGGTTAAAATTTGCTCTATGGCGTTGGATCACGGTATTTACCACGACGTGTAGCCGTCGCCTAATCCGTGACGGGAAATACACTGGTTGGTGGGCGACTGGGCGTCATCCAAAGACAAGACTACTCACTAATGAGCCGTTGACACGGTTCAAGTTGTTAAATAATTTAGTTTAAATTAAGTTGTCGGTCAACACCAAAGGACCCCGAACTTAATTAATTAATTTAGACAGTTGCAAACCTTGTTTTTCTATTGTGGAAAGAGGAATGGCGTGGGAGTAGTATTGGACTGTAATCTGAAAGAGTGTGTAATGGATGTAAAGAGAATAAATGATAGATTAATAATTGTAAAGGTACTTTTTAAGGATATAGTATTGAATGTGGTGTGTATGCACCGCCCTGTATTCCCGTTGTCCCCATGATTTTGTCCCCATAATGGGGACAACGGCACGTCAAAAAATTTCAGTGCCGTTGTCCCCATAATTTCTATTTTAAACGTGGGTAATTAACTAATACTCAAATAGACAAATGGTTAGTAAAGTATACACACTATATTTATGTAAAGTAAGTACATAGAGGTATCTATTAATTAAATAAATACATCATAATATATTTTTACCAGGCTTACATAAATATGGAGAAGGTTAACTTTTATATTTTCACCATGTAATTTTTTTCTCCGTACCTAAAACATTGGTGAACTGACTGAAAAAAAATGATTGAAAATTATGGAAGTTAACATTCTCCATATTTGTGATCCTGGTACTTCGGTGATGTAATAAGAATAAAAGAAAAAAAAGAAAAAAGCCTTCCTTATCACACTGCCTAAGTTAACCTTCTCTATATTTATGTGATCCTGGTACTTTGCTGATGTACAGAGAATAGGTATTTTTTAAACATTTCTTATTATATGATTTGTAAATATTTTCTAAATACTAATTCATAAATAAAATAAAATAAATAAATAAAATAAAAAAGCTTTTTATTCCATATCTAGTATCTATGTAAGTTTGTATTTAAACAATTTGTGTTAGTTTGTTAATAAACTTATGCTAATTATTATTATTTGTTAGTACAGTTTAAGACATGGATCCCGTTTGGGTATAAGCCTCCTCCATTTCTTTCCACTTTTCTCTATTTTTTCCCTCTTCCATCCAGTCCTTGCCTGCCACGGACACAATATCGTCGGACCATCGTTTTCTGGGTCTGCCTACTTTCCTTTTGCCTTTAGGTCCTGTCCATCCAGTGGACTTGAGGGTCCACCTTTTGTCTTTATACCTTGATAGGTGACCCGCCCATTTCCATTTGAGTTTAAGGGCCTGTTCCAGAGCATCGGTCAGTCCAGTCTTTCTCCTTATGTCGGTGCTCCTTATTTTGTCCATCCGTCTCAACTTTAACATACTTCTTTCTATTGCTCTCTGGCATGTAGTAATTTTGTTTTTTATTTTATTTGTATAAACCCAAGTTTGACATCCGTACAGTAGACTTGGTAGTAGGCATGTGTCTACTACTGTCTTTTTCAGAGATACATTGTAATTGCCTTTTAAGATTTCTTTGTGTGTCCAATATTTCTTCCATGTAGAATTTATTCTTCTATCCACTTCTTCTTCGTTACTATTTGCTCTGAATGATACCTGTTTTCCTAAATATATATAATCATTTACATATTCTATATTATTTTCTTCAATTGTTATTGGTTTCTCTTCTGAATTGGTCATTATTTTCGTTTTGCTAGGATTCATATGTAATCCTACAATTTTACTCTGTGTGTCTAGTGTTTTTAACATGTGTTCTATTTCTAGAGCTGTTTCTGCAAACAAGGCAATGTCGTCAGCAAATCTTAGATGACTTAGGTGTTGATTTTGTATTTTTATACCTTTATTTTTCCATTTTATAGATTGGAATATGTCTTCTAGAACGGCGATAAACAGTTTAGGTGACAGTGGATCTCCCTGTCTAACACCTCTTTCTATTTTAATTTCTTTCCCATAGTTTTCTAATCGTAGTTTGCTTACACTGTTACAGTATATGTTCTTTAAAATATTTATGTATTTGTTATTTATTTCACATGTCTTGAGTGCTTTCCATATTGAACTGTGTGTAATGCTGTCGAAGGCCTTTGTATAGTCTACAAATGCTATATACAATGGTCTATTATACTCTTTATATTTCTCGATGATTTGTTCTACTGTGTGTATATGATCCATTGTTGAGAAGTTTGAACGAAATCCAGCTTGTTCTAGTGGTTGATGGTTATCTATATTAGCAGCTATTCTTGCAGTTAGTATGGATGTGAATAGTTTGTAGATGCTTGACAGTAGACTTATTGGTCGATAGTTCGAAATGTCTGTGGGATCGCCTTTCTTATAAAGTAGTATGATGTCTGAGTGAAGCCATTGTTTTGGTACTATTTCATACTCTAAAATTAAGTTAAACAAGTATGTTAAGTAGGTAGTTATGATTGGTGCACCAATTTTTATCGCTTCATTTGTAATGCCGTCTGGGCCTGGGGTCTTCTCTGATTTTAATTTCTTTATATGAGTTAGTACTTCTGTTTCTGTTATGTAATCTATTGTGAGATTTTCTTTTTCTGTTGGTTGTTCAGTTTCTTCATTTTCTATGTCTTCTTTTGTTTTTTTATATAATTGTGTATAAAATTCTGTGGCACAGTTCATAATGTCATTTCGGGATTTTGTTTCTTTTTTTCCTTTTTTTAGTTTTTGAATCCATTTTTTATGTGTTTTAAGTTCTTTATACGCTCGTTTTAAGCTTCGAAATTTTGTTAGTTTTTCTTGGATTACTCTCTGTCTGTAGCTTTTGTAGTCCTCTTTAATAAATTTGTTTGTCTTTTTGAACAGATCTTTTAGTTCTTCTTTTTGTTTTATGCTCTTATTTTTGGTTTTGATTAGTTCTGTACGTTTGGTTATTAAGTTTATTGTTTTCTCACTCATTATTTTGTATTTATTATTATTGAGATTTCTTTTTTCCATTTTCAAGCTTGTTGTTATGATTTCTTCTAGTTTGTTAGAGTATGTTCCGACATCTTTAGAGTGTTGTAATATTTCTAGATTCATTTGTATATTTTCTTTTAAGTTGTTCAAGTATGTTGTTATTTCTTCGTCGGTTTTCGGTGTTCTCGGTATGGGTTTGAATGACTTTCTACTTAGTTTGGTTGGTTTAACTTGAAAAGAAGCTCTTACTGGTCTATGGTCAGATGAAAAGTGTATTTGGTTTAGGACTTCAACATTTGTGATTCTTTTAGGTTTGTTACACATTATAAAATCTATTTCATTTTTAGTTCGTGTATCTGGTGATTGCCACGTCCATTTCCGACTCGGTTTCTTTTTGAAAAATGTATTCATTATAGAAAGTTTATTTTCATTGGCATATTCAATTAATTTTTCACCTCTTTCATTTCGACTTCCGTAGCCATATTTTCCCATTATAAGATCTTCATGGGCTTTTGGATGTCCTATTTTTGCATTAAAATCGCCCATTACCAGTGTAGTTTTTTCTGACATATCGTTTGCTGTTTTTAAGTCATTATAGAATTGACAAATTTCTTCATCTGTTGATCTTTCTGTCGGGGCGTACGCCTGGATCAGTGTTATAGCCTCGTCTCCAAGTTTAAGTTGCAATACAGCGACTCTTTCCGATATGCCTATGAAGTTTGTTATGTTTAGTTTAAATTTTTTCTTTATTAGAAAACCGACACCATGTAGACCTTCTGTTTCTCCTATGTAGAGTAGAATGTAATCTTTGTACTCTTCAATATTACATCCCATTCTCCTTACTTCTGCAAGTCCTAAAATGTCGCAATCTATTTTTTCTATGGCGTGTGTTAATTCAAGAAATCTTTCTTCTGATGAGAGTGTTCTTACATTGTAGGTACATATCTTTATTAGTTCTTGTTTTTGTTTTTTGTTTTCATGTTTTTTGTTTTCATGTTCTTTGTGTGGAGGGTATTGGTCTAATTTCCCACGGTGACCAACCGGCTTGGGGAATGTGTGGTTGTTTCTGTGATATTTGTTGTTTGTGATGAGTGTTTGGTTTCCGGTTTGAAGTTGGTTGATGTTTTTATGAGTTGTTTTTTTCTCCAATGCAAGGGGTTGAGTTTGCCCTGGAACGAAATATTTCGTATCTTTTGTTGATTTTTTTGGGTGCTTCTTTTTCTTTGTTTACTTCATCCTTTTTGACTTCTGTTGACGGTGATTTTGAAGGTGATCTTTTCCTTTTAATTTCTGTTGCTTCTTTGTTTTTCACTATAAGTTTATTATATCTAATGAACGCTATATTCCCGTTTTTTTCTTCTTGCGTTTTTCTTTGTTTCAGCTCCTTTCTCAATGCTAGGATTTCTTTTGGGTAGTCTTCAGTAGCATATATATTTGTTGGAAAGTTTTTGTTGTTCTTTAATAGCTCGTATTTGCGCCATGTTAAGGTAAAAGTTATTAAAATTGGTCTGTTTTTCTTATCATCTTTCTTTCCAATTCTCATCAGGTTGCTAATTTCCCATTTATCCCATTCTTGTATTTCTTTATTTTTTTTGCTGGTTTCGTTTAGGATCTGGATAACGTTATTTCTGAGTTCACTTGCATTGTTTTCATTTTCGGCAACGCCATGTAATATTACATTATTTTTCCTTGCATCTCTTTCTAAGTTTTGTACTCTAGATTTCAAATTTATTACTTCTTGCTTGAGTTTTTCATTCTCTTTCACCAGTGGCGTAAGTTTTTCATCTATAGTTATAGAAAGATTAGTATTAAATGTTTCGATTAGTGTTTCAGTTTGATGTTTGAATTCGAGTTTCATTTCTTCCATTTTTTCCAATATCAGTTTAAATTGAGGGTCCATTTTTAATAGCTTGTAGGGTTATTTTATTTCACGGCAACACTTTTTATGCTGGTAATTAAATCTGACAGTTGCTGCTCTGTGTAAGGGTGTCTATGCCGACCGATGACTTATCGATTAGCCTGCTGGAATGTGTCCACTGGTATATGATGACAAGTGACCGGAAATCTAATTAAACACTTTCGAGGGTATTTTATTTTCTCTAATGTCACTTCACTTTTATTGTATGAGTTTTTAGTTTATTTAAGAACTTTTCGTTTAGTTGTGATTATTTAGAAACGAACTTTAGGTTTAGGATTATGTTTTGGTACACTTCAACACTAATTTGGAGCAGATGTTTTGCACTATTTTGTTTCTAATTCGGGAGTGGTTATTTACACTTGTTATTGTCAAGGCGACCGGAACCGGAAAAACTCTAATAATACTAATTCATAAGATTAACTTATTTATAGTATTTATGTATCTATTTTTTATAGCTGGTTGAAAAAGGTATGAACTGCCGGTCGAAACTGGAAGTAATTTAATGAATTTTATTTGCCGGAAGAATGTGGAACACAAAGTAACTCAACCCAGTTGAAAGTGTAAAATATATTCACCGGTAGAAAAATCGCCGGTTGAATGTAGAATTACCCATTGACTACTTAAGTAAAAGAAGAGAACTACTTCTAGTTTTCTATGATTCTACACCCACACACATATATACTTTTTTGAAATGCATACCTACCTACATACTATACATAATAACAAATATATTAATATTATACCATAAATATGTTCATGCATACAAATATTTGTCTTGTACGGGGATCAAACCCACAACCTTACCTAAACCTATATAATAATCTCACGATTAACTCACTATTAAGGCACTCTTCCTTTAATTTCAACGCAATGGGGAAAACGGGAATAAATTTTAATTATTTTTTTGAATTCCCGCTGTCCCCATTAATGGGGACACGGTCAATGGGGACAACGGGAATACACGCTCCCGCTTAGGGTTTGCGAACCGATGGCGTAGCTTCTATGACATTCACAAGTGCTTGTAACAGCCTAGACTGAATAAATTATTTTTGAATTTGAATTTGTTAACAGGCAAGATTGCAAGGTTAGTGGTTGGAACTGACCAAAAATCGCGCTGCGCGGCCGTTTTTGATTTTTGACAGGCAAGATTACAAAGTAGATGTAACTGACCAAAAATCACGCTACGTGGCCGTGTTTTACTGTTGACAGGCAATAGATTACAAGGTTGGTGGATAAGACTGACCAAAATAATTAAATAGACATTTGAACTTGAAACTTCGTAGGAGTAGGTACTTCTATAAACAAATAAGCAAACACGTGTTTCGTGGTTTTCGGGTAATTTTTTTTTTTTCAGCACGCTTGTTTATAGTACACTTGTTTACAAAAAGTACTTACATAATACTTATTATAACACAAATTTGATATTAAAAAAAAGAAATTAGCCGAAATGGTCTCCAACCTCAGCTATTGTCACAGCCTGTGCGACACTGATTTTCAGGTGGAGCCAGATGTTTTTCAAGCGACAACACTCGCCAACAATGCAATAACATAATAAATCAATTTATGCAAACTTAACACGACAGTTCACTTAGTACGGTGTTTCACTTCTGTAATGAGATAGATGAGTATCGTTTTATAAAACAATATGGGGTACAAAAAGCCCAAAATCGATATGGATGTCGTTATCGAGGTTTTATGGGATGTTGATTGCGAAAATGATATTTATTTTTAGTGGCAGACATTATTCAACCCCTAAAGGGGTCATATGGGGTTCAAACTTTGTATGAAAAATATAAAATAGACATTACGACTTGAATCTTTGTAGGAGTATTTCTATAAATAAATGATGAAACGTGTATTTATTTCGTGAATTTCTGAATTTGCCCTTAAGGGGTAAATGGGGTTATTATGGGATGTTGATTGCGAAAATGGCATTTAGGTATTTTTAAGTCCAATACGGCGCCATGAAACGGGGGTTCAATTTTTTTATGAAAAAATAATACGGGAACGAGAACAGGAATGAGAACGAGAACGGGAACGGGAACTAATCCTTACTAATATTATAAATGCGAAAGTCCGTTTATTTGTTTGTTACGCCTTCACGTCTTAACTACTGAACCGATCATCATGAAATTTTGCTAACACGTTGTCAGGGGTACAGGAGAAGGACATAGGATGCCTTTCATCCCGAAAAAAAAGTTTTATTCCTGAGGGATAGCAAAAAAAAACCTTTCCACGCAGATGAAGTCGCGGGCGGCCGCTAGTTAGTGGATAAAACTGACCAAAAATCGCGCTGCGCGGTCGTTTTTTGCTGTTAACAGGCAAGATTACAGGGTTAGTGGCTGGAACTAACCGTAAATCGCGCTGCGCGGCCGTTTTTTTGGTGTAAACAGGCAAAATTTCTAGATTATTGCATGAAACTGACTAAACTAGCGCTGCGCGGCTGTGTTTTTCCGGGTCTGCTCTTTTTAAAAGGTGGCAGCCCTAGGTAATATACCCACTTTAATAATAATATATTAGAAAAAAATCGACTTCCACATTCTCAGGCGGAAATCGAACCACGACCTTTGAAAATCCGGTTCAATGCTCATCAAACTGAGCTAATATCCTTGTTAAACTTGTCACATTAGCCTATTTATACGTTGACATCATCCGCAACCTTGGACGAATTAACCACTGGACACGTAACGTAAAAAAATGTATAAAATCACGATCGACCAATTTTTGCGGGGTCAGGGGGGATTACACTTGTAAAATAATGACAATGTTATAGGGTGATTACACCATACATACCAAATATTTTCTAAAATTTATCGCCCCACGTCTTTAGGTTTAAAATTTCTGTAGGTAGGTATAGCGTTATAAATATTTAAAGAAGTTTTTACTTTTTGTTTTTTATTAAATTTATTTTTTACTTTTTTTGTCTGTTTTTACTAGTCCGTTTTAATGTTTTATTTTTTTTGTAATAATTTAGTCCGTTTTAAAAACGTGTTTTTAAAAAAGATTTGTTTTTCAGTTAATTATTCTTTTCTGCTTTTTAGTTAACGAGCTAAGACTAAAAATAAAAATATACCATCTCCTATCGGAGCACTCGTCAAGACGATTCAAACGAGCCCAAACTCGAAGGGGTTGCATGGTTTTATTACCGAGTCCCAGTGGACTTCTTCCGGCTCCATCATCAGACCCTGGAAACTTTTTCCCAATAAAGTACTCGTCAATACGATTCAAACGAACCCACACTCGATGGGGTTGCATGGTTTTATCATAGAGTTTCTATGGCCTTCTTCTGGCTCCATCATCAGATCCTCGGACACTATTTCCCATTAAAGTACTCGCCAAGATGATTCAAACGAGCCCAAACTCGATGGGATTGCATGGTTTTTTTACAGAGTTCCAGTGGCCTTCTTCCGGCTCCATCATTACACCCTGGACACTATTTCCCAACAAAGTACTCTTCAAGACGATTCAAACGAGCCCAATCTCGATGGGGTAGCGTGGTTTTATTAAAGAGTTCCTATGTCCTTCCTCTGGCTCCATCATCAGACAATGGAAACTATTTCCCAACAAAGAACTCGTCAAGACGATTCAAACGAGCCCGAATTTGATGGGGTTGCACGGTTTCAATATTGATTTCCTATGGCATGGCCTTTCGGCTTCATCATCAGACCCTGGACCTCATCTCCCATTAGAGTACTCGTCAAGACGACGCTAACGAGCCCAAACACGATGGGATTGTATGGTTTCATCATAGAGTTTCTGTGGCCTTCTTCCGGCTTCATCATCAGAGCAGCTCAATGACACCATAATATTGCATTGCTTTCTAGTTCTGACCTATGTTCAAAGTCTCTAGCTCATCGGGAAGATAGGATAAAATCGTTCGCAAACTTTATGGAGAAACACACAAACAAACAAATGAGTAAGCAACCTAATAGGGCACGTGGTACCACCACAGCATTATTAGATGTAGTAGATAATGTTTTAACAGCGCAAGACAACGGTCAGGCCACTCTTCTTGTTCTCCTCGACTTTACGCGCGCATTTGATTGTATAAATATTCCCTTGCTGTTATCCAAGCTTTGTTATTATGGTTTTGATGCAAATACAGTGGCATGGTTTGCCAGTTATCTACAAAATCGTGCACAGCAGGTTGAGCTTCGTAATAGTAATGGTTCTGTTCGTATGTCTGCCAGTAGTAGCATACAGAGGGGAGTGCCACAGGGATCAATTTTGGGCCCACTACTGTTTATTTTATATAGTAGTGATGTCACCAACAACATACACAATTGTAATTGTATCATATGTATGCTGATGATATACAAAGGACATCAGGCACATCAGACCCAAAGATGTATAAGAATAATTCTGTTAAATTTAAGCAATATGTATTATTAGAATAATAAAACAGTAGCAAGTTTATTTTTAAACTCCTTCATTTAGCTTAAATTAATTACTGAAAAATCGGAAGTATTTCGATTAAAAAGACATCTTTGTCATTGATACTCTGTGGCTTCCATGTCATCAATGTAATCTTGAATGACTGACATTGACAGCCCATTGTCAAAACGCGAAAGTCGATTGGTCGGCCTGTGGCGGTCTGTCACTTTAACTGTCAGTTAACTGTCATTGTCAATCAACTATCAAACAGCGTTTTGTTACGACATATGCACACTTCTTCCGTCTTGGTTCTAAAGCAAAAAAACGTGACTTTGTGTATTGATTGATGGATTTTGTTGAATGTTTTCGAAAAAACTGTCGCTGGAGACTTGGCTTTATGCTTTTTAGTACATTTCGGTATTTCGGTAGAACACCGATTAATCACTAGCGCAGTTATCAAAACGTTTTGGTCGTGTAACTGGTGTTGCTGTAATAGTGTCGGGGTTACCAAAAATATAAGTTTCAAACACAAATAACTCTCAAAATATAAAGCTTTGTTAAAATCTGAATATTTTTTATGACTTACTAATTACAAGTCTTAATTTTGGAAAATTTCAAACACAAATAACTCTCAAAATATAAAGCTTTGTTAAAATCTGAATATTTTTTATGACTTACTAATTACAAGTCTTAATTTTGGAAAAAACAAAAATGCTATACATTCTTGGGTTTTTTGTCAAAGGTATTTGCCTGATGTCTTTTATATCTCTTTTGATCCTCAAAATACTACAAGGGAGGTACATAGGCTGAATGAAGATCTAAATAGAATAAAATCATGGGCTGATCAGAATTCTCTTGTTCTTAATCCAAAAAAGTCCAAGTTCATGATTTTTGGGTCTAAAAAACAAGTTAAAACGACAGAGAGCATGACCCCAGTAGTCAATATAGGATCGCAATCAATAGAAAGAGTCTGGACGGCGCGTAATCTGGGAATAAAGATGGATGCGGAACTCCGTTTTGAAGATCACGTTGCGGAAGTTGTTAGGAACTGCTTCTATTGTACAGAATACGGCAGTACTTGAGTGAACAAATAAGAATTAGACTTTGTGAAGCACTAGTGCTTTCCAAATTAAACTATTGCCTACCTGTGTTCGGTCCATGTCTGTTACAGCGTACAAAAAAACTTATACAGCGAGTACAGAACGCCTGTGCGAGATTTTGTTTTTCTGTACCTCCCAGAGCACATATCACACCTTTTCTTAATGAGGCCAAATTATTAAAGATGGGAGCGAGATGTGATCTTCATTTCGCTAGTTTACTTTTTGATGTAGTGATTAATAAGGTACCTGAGTACTTAGCTGATAAGCTGGTCTGGGCTAATTCCAATGTGCATCTCAAAACTCGTGGAGCGTCCTGGAAATTGGTTATCCCTCGACATAATACTGCTGCTTTTAGTGGTAGCTTTCGGTATTTGGCAACTAAGTGCTGGAACAATCTCCCTCCGCCTATTAGGCAGGCTAAGACTAAGATTACTTTTAAAAATATTTTTAAGAAACATCTGCTTTCGATTCAGTTAAGTACTCCTTAATGTTGCTTAATACCGATCTATCATTAGTTCTAATTAAATTACAATTTTATTTATACATTTTAATTAATTTTTATGGATCTGATTGCGTTTTTATTTCATTTAATTATTAATCTATTTTATTATTTATGCTTTTATTTAACTTATTCCGCTAATGAAATTGTTTTTTTTTTACTTAATAACTATTTTATTGTATGTAGGCAAGGTCATGAGACAACATTTATAAGTGGTGAAAATAAAAATGTGCGACTCTGATAGTGTGTATGTGTACGTGTGTACGTTGTCCTGTGTGTGTGTAATGTGTTTATATTATAGCCTCCGTCTGAAAAACAGCGTTATGGCTCCAACATCAACGCCGTAACAATTATGCTGAGCCGGGGACTTTTTCTCCATTGTAGCACTGCTCACAATTCTAAAATAGCAACTAAATGTTTAATTTCTGTTTCTTTTTTGCTTTTCATGTGTTTTGTATGTCAAAGTCAAAGTCAAAGTCAAATAAGCTTTATTCAAATAAACTTAATTATTAAGTACTTTTGAATCGTCTATATTTTCCTACCACCCGTTCCAGACTTTTTTTATTTAGCTGACAAGAAGAACGGGCGCAAGAAACTTATCAGCTGTAACAGCCATAAGTAGCGATATTTACAAACTTGAATATATCGTTACCAAATAAGGGTTATTGTAAACTCGTCCCTGAAGATAATTCGTCATCAGAAAATCGATAAAAAAATATATGTAAACTCGTCCCGGGTAGCATTTTAAAAATAAAATAGCTTTTAATTATTTTTATCTATTGTAAACTCGTCCCTGGTGATTTTGTAAGGAGTTTTCGTATGGACTGCAGAAAAATCAAACACTCAACATAATAAAATCATTATTTATTTATTTTTAAATCACATTTTGGATAACAGAATTAATATATACTTATACATGGTGTAACAATGTACTGATAAGCACATATATTACGAGCAATAAAACAAAAAATCTAATATTATGGTTTAGTCATATATAATTAAATAAAATTACAGTCTTAATGATAAAATTTGCAGAGGTGTAACACTGTATATTTATGTAATGACCACAGAAATATTTTTATATTTTATATTTGCGCAAGCGCATTTAAAAAGAGATACAAAATCGCGTGCAAGTCCGGCTGCCCTACGCAGAAGTCAAGTAATTCAGTTATAAAAATAATCTTCTTAAGCAAAGCAAATCGCATTTACCTTTTTTTATTTTATTAAAATTCGGTTTAATTCGGGAAATATACCCAATAATTTGTTTTTAGAATCTTTTTCCATTTGCAAAATCTACGCTAAAACAAACATATTTCCCGTTTCTAACTGAAAAACAAGCAACTCTTATCACGATACTTGTATTCAAAATAGATTAGCAGATACTTGATTTCTATGTATTTATTTTATAGTATTAAGGACTATATTCTATGGCTCTATGCAAAGCTGAAAACAAGCATCTACTAAAAGTACAATAGAGAATCTAAGTTACTTGTTTATAGCGTAGAATATTATTGGCAAATCAATACATATTTCTACGCAGAACACTATTTTCGTTCGTTAAAATGTGAGTTGGTATGAGAACTATTTTTTTTTACAGAAATATGTTTTTACCTTAAATACCAATGATATTTTAACATTTTAATGATCAGAATATCTATATTTTTCAATAGAAACACTAAATAACGTTTTTAAGCTCTCCTATAAAGTTTGTCTGTAATAAGATACTTGGATTTGGTTTAGGGCAGCCGAAGTGCATAACAGGTTTATGCGTAAAGCCTGGCTGGAAGAGTTAGGGGGGGACGGAGTGTGGCAAGCGGTACCTTATTACTGTATCTTATTATGATCTTTCAACGCTCCTCGCTCTCCACACCCCTCTCAGTATGGCGTGGCATTGATAAACATTTACCTATTTTAAAAAGTACCAGGGTTACATAAATCTAGAGAAGGGTAATGTTTATATCCCGAAGAAAAGGAAATGATAAAAAATATAACTCGGTCGAGTTAACTCGGGACCTGAAGCGCGATAGACCCCTATCGTTTTCTCCTTGCCTCACGCCACTGTCGTCATGCCCATAGCGTAAGTACATTCGTTAGCGATAATTTATCGATATTCTATCAAAAACTTTCAAATTATTGATCACGGGAAAGGAAAAAACGAGAGGGGTCTATCGCGCTTCAGGTCCCGAGTTAACTCGACCGGGTTTTAGTTTTAAATGTAATGTACAAGGGTGATCTGAGGATCTCATAGCAGTCAAAAGGCGAAAAACTTTCCCTGCTCCCCGCATTCCACGAACCTTCTGCACTAGATGCATCCATCAATCTTGGCGTAGTCAAAATTATTACTTTGAAATATTTATTAGCGGCCAACTTGTTTGCTTCTTGCAAATATGATATAAATCAATAATAGGGACGAGTTTACTATACCATGTATGTACTTGGGACGAATTTACATATATTTTTTTATGAGGGACGAATTTACTTTCAATGTACCGTATAACGGGGTGAATAGATAGGGTTTCGAACTTTGGTAACGATTTTCGTAACGTTGCGGAACTGATTACCCATTTTTTAAGCATGTATTATTGAGTCTTAGGCCAAACAATTGAAATAAATTAGTTTCTATTCGGATATGTTTGTAGTTTTTTAAAAAAGACACAAAATATACGTGATTTATAATTACCACCCATCAGGGGACAATGGACATGCCTGGGGGGTCAATGGACACGCCTGAGGGGTGATTAGAAAAAATTCATAAGGCTGCCTCATTGTAGGTTCCATAAATATTTTTTTTAGGTTAAAGGCAAGCAAAATCGAGAAGGTACCTATATCTTTAATTAGTAGTTTAAAGTAAAATTACAATTTCTAATCACCCCTTTGCTGTGCCTATTGACCATATTTGCGTGCCTATTAACCCCTCAGGCGTGTCTATTCACCCCTTTCGTGTGTCTAATCACCTCAAAAAATTCAAGAACACAAGGCTTACGAAATAAGATCAATTTTAAATAATAATGCTTATTCTTACCTTATATTTATAACTGCACTGACCGTGATTTAAAGATAACTTCAGACTATTATGACCAAAATTCACCGAATTACGGAGGTTTGAACTCCCTCGTAACGTAACAACTTGTTTTGTTGTCAACTTTGACATTAAGTTTTGACGTTTTTAGCGATGTTGCCACAAATAAAAAGTTGCCAGTGTAAGAAAAATTATACCAACAAATTATGAAAGTTGCGGGATTTTTACTGGGGCTACCGAGTTTGCCATAAAAAGCCTTAAAAATTATCCCAAGAATTTTCTCTATTCCCCCCGTCAGTTCTATTCACCCCGTTTGACGGTATGGAACTTTTCAAATCGGGACGAGTTTACATACGGGACGAGTTTACAATAACCCCCAGATAATTACAACAGGGTGACAGGATTATTGGCAACAACATAGACTTATTATATTATATTACTTCAACAAAGTACTTATAGTAGCAAGTTATGTGTTACATCATTTCCACGCATTTAGATCTTTAAGATAATCGTCTACTTTATAATAACATATGCATTGTTATAGTGTGTGAAATAAATTATTTTCATTCATTCATTCATTCTAATAAAAACGTGTTAAAAAATACAATTGTTTTTCTTTTTTGAGGTTAAAAACATGGCTGCCAGGTTTATTACCGATTTGTGGGGATAGTAGGAGGTACACTAAGGGAGACGTAAGTAGGTATAATATTGGATACGTGCCCAATACTGCATACATCAATTTCTAGAAAAGTAACCATTGCCATCTATTGTAACAGTCTAAAACTACTTCTTCAATGTTTAATCTCAATACTTTCTCTGACAACAGCGCCATAACTTGCTCCAGTCGGCTGTCAAAATTCAAAGTGTGTTTTTCGTTTATCGAACTAATTTTTGATACATTATTGCAAAGTGTGTTAAACAACGGTAAGTGCATTTAGACTGGACGAAAATCCTAATATCCGCTTCCTTTACCGTTTTAACGGCATTTTGTGAGCCATTTAAGCAACATGTCTTTTCCGATATTTTGAAAAGGCTGCTGAATTCGATTCTGAATGTTGCCAAGCCGAATTTTATTTTATTTTTAACCGACTTCCAAAAAGGAGGAGGTTCTCTGTTCGGCTGTATGTATGTTTTTTTTATGTATGTCCACCGATTACTCGAAGACGGCTGAACCGATTGAAATAATTCAAGTTGGTCCCATTTTTTTAAATTTTGAAATCGGTTCAGTATTTTTCAGGAAAACTTGAAAATACTGTCGTTTTCGTTACCATTTTATGAATTTATACGGATGATCGACCATATCTTCTTTGTTTATGTACCGATTTAGATGATTCTTTTTTTGTTTGAAAGAGGACACTTTAGTGATGATATCATTTTGATTTCATTGTTATTGGACCTTGGATTTTAAAGATACACTAGGGAACTCTTCAAAATCAAATAGAAACTGTGTAGTGATTGAAATATTGCTAGGATTATGACAATCTTAAACAAATTAGGTATCTAACTATGGTCAAGGACGTTTTGGACTAGACTTGAACTGTGAAGGAACAACGGAACTCCTTAACAACAAACAGCACGAACAGTGGAAATTGAGTTTTTAGTGGTATTACACCACGCAAAAGTGTGAAATATAAAAAAAATACATAACATCATCGCTTACATTTACATAATACCTATAAGTACATACTTTGGGTAAAAGGTAAAACTACCTAATACAGAAGGTAAAACACTGAAAATAAAAAAATAAAAAATTGTTTAAAAACAAAAAAAACGACTTTAAAAAAACCTGAAAATAAAAACAAAATTAGCTTCAAAATTAAATACCCCTAAAAAGCAAGAAATAATTTTCAAATCATTAGATACGCATATCGTTGTAATTAAACACGTATAATGAAGTCGGGTGGGGCTGGAGAACAACTTCTTTTTTAATTCTAGAAGCCCCACCCGACTTCATTATACGTGTTTAATTACAACGATATGCGTATCTAATGATTTGAAAATTATTTCTTGCTTTTTAGGGGTATTTAATTTTGAAGCTAATTTTGTTTTTATTTTCAGGTTTTTTGAAGTCGGTTTTGTTTTTATTTTCAAGCGTGTTTTGCTCTTATAATGACTTGATTCAAGAAAATATATCTATATTTCTCTACAGAAAATCCTCTATAGAATTAAAACTATGAAGATTTGCCTCGGAAAAAGAACACTGGTAAATAAATAGTCCAGTTATTTCACTATACAGAGTAATAAACATGTTGAATATTTTTGTCTAGTAACTGTGTTAAAATAGTTATTTGTTATACAAGTGACCAAAATCAAATTGTGCTGCGAGTGGCGACTTTAAATCACGAACTAGCGAAGTAGTCTAGAATTGATTCACGAGCGTAGCGAGTGATTCTAATATAGACTACTGAGCACAGTGAGTGATTTAAAGGCACGAGGCAGAACAACATTTTGGTCTCGTGTAAAACATACAACTTTTCACCTCGACCAGCGAGAAAATTTCACGTGGCTTTCCTGGTAAAAAAGCTTAATTCAGCATTAAAAACTTGTTCACTTAACTCTTTTGGAGTTAGGAAACTATCTTCATTGTTGGACACATTCATTTTTGTCACACAATTTATCACAAAAATAATTCAATCAAACCTATGCTGAAAAATTTTGTTCATAGAGTCAGTGAAGTAGATTCCCTTCGTTTTGATTACATTACGTTGTGTTTTTCTCTTATTCATTAATATTCCGTCTTATTTATTTATTTATAATCATAAAACATATAATTTGTTAATAAATTTCAATAAATTTTTCTTATTTCATATTTGTTTCATACATGTGACCTCATTACCTCCATACTCTTATTTCGAATTATCAATCTTCTTTTTTAACAATCCTTATTTAAAACTCCTTGGTATTTCCGTGCATTTTATTTTTTTACTTTTTAATCCGTGTATGACACCATAAAGCACTCTATCTATCCTTTTCTCACATATCAATTTTACAAGTGTCATCCTTGTCACTTTATTTGTTTTTTCTTTTTAGAAATTAAAAAAGCACTTTGTCTCACGCTCGCAGCAAAAATCGATTTTGCTGCGAGTTTTTACGCGCCAAAAGCACCCTTTTCGTGCTGGAGAGGTGAAAAAGTAATTTGCATCATGTGGCGGAATATTCTCAGCCATTTATTTTTTCAAAAATCCTCTACAGGATTAAAACTATTAAAATTTACCCCAGAATAAAAACACTGTTGAATAATCCATACTAATATTATAAATGCGAAAGTAACTCTGTCTATATGTCTGTCTGTTGCGCCTTCACGCCTAAACTACTGAACCGATTTGGATGAAATTTGGTACAGAGATAGAGTAGAGCTCGAGAAAGGATATAAGCCACCTTTTATTGCGAAATAAGGGTTGGAGGGGTTGAAATAGGGGATGAAAGTTTAATTGTACTACAGAATAGAGACTAATGAAGTTATGCCACTATCGTATTTATTAGGTAAATTAGGTAAATAAAGGTATTAGGTATTAAATTGACAGAACGAAATTCAAAATCAATAATACAAAATCCATACTCAATCCATCCATACTAATATTATAAATGGGAAAGTAACTCTGTCTGTCTGTTAAGCTTTCACACCTAAACTACTATACCAATTTTAATGAAGTTTGGCACAGAGATAGAGTAAAGCTTGAGAAAGTACACAGACTACACTTTATTATGAAATAATGGTTGAAAGAATTAAAATAAGGGATGAAAGTTTGTATGAAAATCTGAAAGGGTTAAAATAGGGGATGAAATTGTATGAGAGGAAAAAGAGGGGCAGCGCGCTCGGTGGGGACCCGTTTGATCACGGAAAAACAGCTGATCTGATTTTGATTAAATTAAAACATTGAATACTATTTATCCTGGTTAAAGGTTCTGATAGGATTTTCTCGAATATCCACGCGGACGAAGTCGCGGGCAAAAGCTAGTAAATAATAAAAATAAATATAATTTATTTTCAGACCAAAGATCCATAGTTTGTTAGTAACAATATAACTTATAGACAATGTTATTATACATGGCAACAAAAAGTAAATAAACAAAATTAAATTAACACCTCCAGTGGGCAGGCTCACCGAACCCTTGCCATATGCAGCTCGGTGAACCTGCCAACTAGGGCTGAATCATAAACTTAATATCCACTGGAATAGACGAACAGAGTTCACTTGGCTGCGAAACCAAAAGTGAGATGAGCCAGTGTTTGTAAATTGTAAACGTGTGCGTGAATTTCAGAGATGCACTGAAGTCCATTTTAGGTTGTCGATAACCATAATGTATTATTGCTGTAATAAATAAAAAACAAACAAGATTTGAACAATTTTATTTAAATAATTTCTTAAGGTCTCCTTCGAGGCTCCCTGCTTATTTAATTACGACATTTATCCAGTTTAATTTAATCACTGGATTTATAGAAAACCTGGAAATAATTCTTAAATTAGTACTTAAGTTGGTATAATTTACCATTTGAAAACTGTCGGTTACAAGTAGCTTTAAATAAAACTATCAGTGTTCACAAAGACAAACAAAGTTATATTGGAAATCATCGACATGAGTATCGATATCGATAATTTTTGATCAATATCTACGGCTTATTTTCTCAAGTTCACGGACATAATATCTTTTTATCTAACACATAATGTTTAGAAATCAGCCTTTATTTAGGAAATAGGCGTTTAATAGCATCATATTAGTATATAACTTAGTGTGTTTGGGAATATATTCAACTAAAATATGAATTATGAAAATGGTAATAGTACAATCATATTTACCTGTGAAATTAGTGTTTATTTGGGTTATTGACGTAAGTAACATTACAATCCAGTACAAAACACGACACCATTATTGATTTATATAGCTTTGAGAGCCAAACCGACCCGATCGCGATCAAAATTAGAAAATAATCTTGTTGACGCTTTTCACCAAGGTGATAAACGATGATAAATGAAGTCAAACCAGGTTCAGCTGTCAGTTTTTTTTTACTCTTTCTCGCATATCGCATATGCCGTAAGAATCGGTTTCTCACTCGCACCTTTGTCCGTCTACTTGAGCATAGCGAAAAATTTTCTAAGTCTATGGGCTGAATCATAAACTTAATATCCGCGAAAAATTTTCTAAGTCTATGGGCTGAATCGAGGCGTTCACCCAAAGAGAATGTAAAATCACTACGTATTATTTACGTTCACTCACCATTCCGAAACCGTTCGAGCTCTGTCGCACCCTGTTCACCAGCGAGGCAATCTTTTTTCGCATTAATGCGTACGGTTCAAAGTCACTGCATTCAGTGTGAGGGGTGGTATTGTGGAAGGCCCTTTTTTTTGGCGTTGTACTTCAAACCGTGCGACACAGCATAAGACTCACAGGTCCTCAACAGCTTTCTAACCCCGCCGAATAGCCTAGTTATTTTACTATATAAAATAGTAAAGTTGTTAAACATTTTTGTCTAGTAACTGTGTTAAAAAAATATTTTGATTCGCGCGGCGGAATTTTCTAAAATTGTTTTTTTCGAAAATCCTCTACAGAATTAAAAATATTGAGAATTTGCCCCAGAAAAAAATACTAGTAAATAGCCTAGTTATCCTACTAAATATAGTACATTACTGCAGCGGCAGGCAACTCAGGCATTAAAGGACGAACGTGAAAATACACATACATAAATCAATACACATACGTGAGTCCATCAATGCCCAGTTGCTGCCAAGGCTTGTATAGTACTTTTCTCAAATAATGCGCGGAAATTCAAACCAAGTAGTAGGTAACTTTTCTAACATTTTATTTTTATTTAAAATTACAGTAATTAAAAGCAAAGATTAAATCTTAGATTGAAAGTAAAATCTCACTGTCTTGAGTTTCTACGTCTTTTACATAAATACTCTACAAGGTGTTTGGTAAAAGCCTTATAAAGCCGAATAGGGTAGATAGGGACCATCCAACTGAACAACTTTTACTATGGAACCAACTCTGAAATCGCGAAAAAAAAATCAGCTGTTTCATACAAAAATTTATAACGAAAATTTCAAAATGTATGAAACAGCTGATTTTTTTTTCGCGATTTCAGAGTTGGTCCCATAGTAAAAGTTGTTCAGTTTGATGGTCCCTATCTACCCTATTCGGCTTTATAAGGCTTTTACCAAACACCTTGTATATGTGTTGTTGCATATTCATGCACCGAAAATGCCAAAAATCAAACCTGCAACAAAAATAAAGAACGTGTAAAGTTGCGATGTTAGCTGTTTGACTAAAACAAAGTGGTAAATTACTCGTAGTACCAGGTACTTGTCAATACGAAAACTTACTTTAGGATCCAAATACACACTGCCTGATGCTAGACAAGAAAATTTGCACGTTTGATGCAGACTTCCTACATTTATACCCTTGTGATTGTCTTTTGTGCATTGCAGTTAGGTTTACATCTGGTTTACTTAATTTTTTGATTTTGGAGTCAACATGTTTTCTATTACAGTTCTTGCCGCTTCATGAATTTCAGGTGGCGCCAAAATATCACTTTCGTCGCTTGAACTCATTTATATAATAGATTAATTACCTAATTTAAATCGAATATAAAATATTTGATAAAACAACAAACAATTTCAACAAAATATTCTTCCCGCGCCAAGACAAGATCCATAGATAATACAACGTTATTTTTATGCCGCTGTCCGAATCGTATGTTACACGTAAGTTTTGTAACCAGGAATACGGATTAATGGGCGGGCGCGGGCGTTACTGCGCTCATGACACTCTGTTACCGTGATTCGGAACTTTCCATTTACAAAGCCAGTTCTAATTTTGAATATTGATGATGATCACAGACCTCATTGGCTGTGTCGTGTTTTATTGAAAATTTCGTTCCATTTCTGAATTACACGTGTATAATGAGTTTCAGTACTAACCTTTACGGTCAGACGCAGGCAATTTTAGTATGAAAATCCATTATTACACGTTAGTAATGGATTTACAAAAGTTGCCGGCGCGGTTTAGGTCTGTCCGGAAACTCCGATTTAGCACGAAGAAGGTTGTCAAAATAATGTTCGAATTTCCAAGCATGTTTGAGAAAAAGTAATAAACTTGTTAAACATTTTTGTCTAGTAACTGTGTTAAAAAAATATTTTGTGTCGCACGGCGGAATTTTCTCAAATAGTTTTTTTCGTAAATCCTCTACGGATTTAAAACTATGAGGATTTGCCCGAGAAAAAAAATACTGGTAAATAGCCCAGTTATATCACTATATAGAATAATAAACTTGTTAAACATTTTGAATAGTAACTATGTTAAAAAAATAATTAGTGTCGCATGGCGGAATTTTCTCTCCTCGAGCCACATCTCATACTTTCGGTACCTACCCGGACGGACTTCCGGTTATCAAAATTAAGTTCAGCGACCCCTTAACCTATTCCAGGACACCTCACACGACCAGAATCAAGTTCTAATAAGATAAGGCTCCATTTTGGTCGCCATCTTGAATTTTGAGCAAAGAGCCAAAATTGGGTCTGGCAACATTTAGAACCGACCAAATTCAGCAGGCTTTTTTACTTCAGAAAAGTCATGTTGCCAAAATGTTCACAAAATGCCGTTGAACTTGAAAACTTTAATTTGAACTACCAATCTAATTTATTTATAGGGATACGTATTAACTAGGCACATAGTTATTGCGACGTAATTAACGCTTTTTCTTGATTGACCGAGCGAGCACGAAGTGCGAGCGAAGCGTCTCTGCTTCAGCTTGGGCAAAAATTCTTTCGTATGTCCGGCTGTCTGTTCCAACCTACAGGTCGCATTTCTCAACCGATTCTTGTGAAATTTTGTGAGTAGGTTTGAAAATTATATAGTTTTTTTTTGTCGAGCCAGTTTTTTAAATTTCTTTAAAATGGCGGAGATATGTTAAAAAAACAGATTGCAGTCCGCTTTCCAGCTCTGCCTGTTCTTCTCTACAGATCGCATTTCTCAACTGATTCTCGTAAAATTTTGTAAGAAGGTTTGAAAATGATGTACATTTTTTTTTATTTAGAAAGTTTTTTTTTAATTTTCAAAATGGCGGAGATATGTTAATAAAACAGATTTCAGTCCGACTTTCCAGCGCTGTCTGTTCTCCTCTACAGGTCGCATTTCTCAACCGATTCTCGTGAAATTTTGTAAGCAGTTTTGAAAATAACATACAATTTTTTTGTCACGCCAGTTTTTTGAAATTTTTCTTATTGGTGGAGATATGTTAAAAAAACTTATTTCAGTCTGGCTTTCCAGCGCTGTCTGTTCTTCTCTACAGGTCGCATTTCTCCAGCGATTCTCGTGAAATTTTGTAAGCAGATTTAAAAATGATATAGATTTTTTTTGTCAAGCTAGTTTTTCAGTTTTTTTCTAAATGGCGGAGATAATGAATAAAAATCATATTTCAGTCCGGATTTTCGGCGCTGTATGTTCTCCTCTACAGGTCGCATTTCTCAACCGATCTCTGTGAAATTTTGTGAGCAAGTTTGTTAATTATATAGAATCTTTTTGTCGAGCCACATTTTTTTTTAATGGCGGAGATATGTTAAAAAAACAGTTTTACGGCTTTCCAGCGCTGTCTGTTCTCCTCTACAGGTCGCATTTCTCAACAGATTCTCGTGAAATTTTGTGAGCAGTTTTGAAAATGATGTAGATTTTTTTCCACGCCACTTTTTTGATTTTTTTCAAAAATGGCGGAGATATGTAAAAAAATATATTTCAGTCCAGCTTTCTGGCGTTGTCTTTTCTCTTCTACAGGTCGCATTTCTCAACTGATTACCGTGAAATTTTGTGGGCATGTTTGAAAATGATATAGTTTTTTTTAAGTAGAACAAGTTTTTCTAAATTTTTTGAAATGGCGGAGATATGTAAAAAATAATATTTCAGTCCGGCTTTCTGGCGCTGGATGTTTTCCCCTACAGGTCGCATTTCACAACCGATTGTCGTGAAATTTAGTGAGCAGGTTCGTTAATTATATAGAATTTTCATTCGAGCCAGTTTTTAGAAATTTTCTAAAAAATCACCTATTTCGAAAAATGGTCAAAATTAGAAGCGCCATCTAGCTGCAAATATACATACCAAATAATATACCAAACAGCACGAACCCACTATGTGCTTCGAAAAGCTCGTAAGCTGTGGGAAAAAGGGGTGGCGACATCTTTTAGATTATTTTTTAAACAACATACAATTCGAGCTACTTTTTAACGCGAGGTCTACAGCTCACGGAGCCACTAGTAATTTTGGTAGGTAAAGAGTTAAAGAACATTTTCGTAAATTTAGATGTACCTACCTACTTAACTCAATACTGGATACCGTGCTACCCCAATACTGGTTATCCAGTATTGGGATACATATAAACTAGCGGCTCCGTGAGCTGTAGACCTCGCGTTAAAAAGTAGCTTGTATGTTGTTTAAAAAATAATCTAAAAGATGTCGCCACCCCTTTTTCCCACACTGTTCAAGAGCTTTTCAAAGCACGTAGTTGGTACCGTATAACGGGGTGAATAGATAGGGTTTCGAACTTTGGTAACGATTTTCGTAACGTTGCAGAACTGAGGGCCTAGCCAAAGTAACATTGGCAAATCTTCGTTATCGCTTCGCTTTCGAAACATGTATGGGATTGACATAATGTTTCGTTAACTATCGAATTTTGAAACGTCAAATCCATACATGTTACGAAAGCGAAGCGATAACGAAAATTTGCATTGTTACTTTGGCTAGGGGGGCTGATTACCCATTTTTTAAGCATGTATTTATTGAGTCTTAGGCCAAACAATTGAAATAAATTAGTTTCTATTCGGATATGTTTGTAGTTTTTTAAAAAAGACACAAAATATACGTGATTTCTAATTACCACCCATCAGGGGACAATGGATACGCCTGGGGGTCAATGGACACGCCTGAGGGGTGATTAGAAAAATTTCATAAGGCTGCTTCATTGTAGGTTCCTTAAATATTTTTTTTAGGTTAAAGGCAAGCAAAATCGAGAAGGTACCTATATCTTTAATTATTAGTTTAAAGTAAAATTATATTTTCTAATCACCCCTTTGCTGTGCCTATTGACCATATTTGCGTGCCTATTAACCCCTCAGGCGTGTCTATTCACCCCTTTCGTATGTCTAATCACCTCAAAAAATTCAAGAACACAAGGCTTACGAAATAAGATCAATTTTAAATAATAATGCTTATTATTACCTTCATAATTATAGCACAATATATTTATAACTGCACTGACCGTGATTTAAAGATAACTTCAGACTATTATGACCAAAATTCACCGAAATACGGAGGTTTAAACTCCCTCGTAACGTAACAACTTGTTTTGTTGTCAACTTTGACATTAAGTTTTGACGTTTTTAGCGATGTTGCCACAAATAAAAAGTTGCCAGAGTAAGAAAAATTATACCAACAAATTATGAAAGTTGCGGGTTTTTTACTGGGGATACCGAGTTTGCCATAAAAAGCCTTAAAAATTATCCCAAGAATTTTCTCTATTCCCCCCGTCAGTTCTATTCACCCCGTTTGACGGTACGCTGTTTGTTTGTTGGTATGCTGTTTGGTATTATTTGGTAGGTATATTCGCAGCTAGATGGAGATTTCAATTTTAAACATTTTTCAACTTGGACAGACGATTGACTTGGAAAAACCACGTGCAAGTCAAGCGGGACGAAATTAACATCCGATTCAGAAAACTTTCTTGGATGCTAGGAAGAAACTCTAAACTCTCATTGGACAATAAGTTGCTAATCTATAAGTCAATCCTAAAGCCAATCTGGACATATGGCATACAGCTCTGGGGCACGGCGTGCGACTCAAGTATTGGTATAATACAAAGGGCTCAAAACTACATGCTGAAACAAATTTCCAACGCACCATGGTTCATAAGAGTTGCTGAACTCCATGAATTTCTTGAAGTCAACACAGTTAAGCAGGATATCATGTCCAGCTGCGCAAAATACAAAACAAGGCTCTCAAACCATCCAAACCAACTTGCAGTGCAGCTTACTATTCCTGAGGCTATGCGTAGACTAAAAAGACGGCAAGTCCTAGAGGTCTTTCCATTGGGGAAGCCGCTTCTACTGCCAAATTCACCACTCAACTCATCTGTTCATAGTCTTTCGACTGATCGCATGATAAAACAAAAAAAACAAAAATTCAAAGTGGTGATTTTTGGTAAATTTAGAAAAACTGACCAAACTAAAAAATTCAATATAATTATCGAAACTTCTCACAAAATTTCACGAGAATCTGTTGAGAAATGCGACCTGTAAAGGAAAATGGACAGCTGGAAAGTCAGACTGAAATGTGTTTTTTTACATTTCTCCGTCATTACTGCTGCCACGGCAGCTGCAAAGGTGCCGAAACGTCGGGAAAACCAAAAATCAAACCAAATACCAACTAATTACCAAAGAACTTTCAATAAAACCGCGCTAGTATCCGTTAAAATTGTTTTATTTCATGATGAGAATCGGTTGAGAAATGCGACCTGTAGAGGAGAACAGCGTCAGAAAGCCGGACTGAAATACATTTTTCTTACATATCTCCGCCATTACGAAAAATTTACAAAAACTGTCTCAATTAAAAAAAATCTATATGATTTTCGAACCTGCCCACAAAATTTCACGAAATTCGGTTGAGAATTGCGACCTGTACAGGAGAAAAGACAGAGCCGGAAAGCTGGACTGCAATATGTTTTTTTTACATACCTCCGCCATTTTGAAAAAAATCGAAAAAGTGGCGTGACAAAAAAAATCTATATCATTTTCAAACCTGCTTACAAAATTTCACGAGAATCGGTTGAGAAATGCGACCTGTAGAGGAGAACAGACAGCGCTGGAAAGCCGTAAAACCTGTTTTTTTTTAATATCTCCGCCATTTTGAAAAATAAAAAAAATCTGGCTCGACAAAAAAATCTATATAACTTGCAAACCAGCTCACAAATTTTCACGAGAATCGGTTGAGAAATGCGACCTGTAGAAGAGAACATACAGACATACGAAAGAATTTTTGCCCAAGCTGGAGCAGAGACGCTTCGCTCGCACTTCGTGCTCGCTCGGTCAATTAGTATGTATTTGTAGTTATTGAACTTAACTTACAACTTATGGATGGGCTTATGAAGTTTGTGCTGGGCTTGATCCAGCCTGCCTAGCATGACCGATTTATATCGCATGATATAGCATTTTATCGACACTCAACTGTCAAATTCCTTTGTCTTTTGACAGTTAAACGTGATAAAACCCTATATCACGCGATATAAATCGGTCATGCTAGGCAGGCAGATGTAATAGATTATGTTTGTGAACACGTTCCACGGGTTAATTTACCTTATTTGTAGTGTGTCTGTGTATTCCTTATACTGGATATCCCATATTGAGTGTTATGTACCCAATATTGGATATCCAATATTAAGAATACCTACTGTCCAATATAGGGTTCATAAAATTACGTCGTTGATTTCTGACATTTTTTAGAAAAAAAAAATTGCCGATTTATTTCTTTTTGGAATGCTAAGGCTGAGTTGCACCACCTAACTATAACGATAACAAGCTTGTTAAAGTACCAGTTAAGCATAAGTTAGCCAAAAAAAGAGGTTGCCCGCCAGCATGATGGCCTTTGACAAGTTTGACATGACAAATAGCATAGTAGATTTGATTCTACTATGCAAATAGGTAGCATTATCATTTGACGATAACGCAACTCACACTAAGATGATTAGATTAGATACTTATCTCTATGAGTGTAACAAACAAATATTTTTTTATTAACTAAGTACTAGCTGACCCGACAGACGTTGTCCTGTCTTAGTTATTATGAATATTGAATTCGAATTGGTATAATGAATGAGAAGTTGGGTTCAGTCAGATATATTAAGTAGGTAGGTAACGTTCCCGTTTCCGTTCCCGTTTACTTTTGGTTTGGATTGGGTTATCCCAATAGCTTTATAACCAAGTACCTATATATCACTTGTTATGTTAGTAACGTGTATGTTAGTCTATCCAAACTTACCAATTTAATATTAGGCGTGATGGCTCTGAACTAACCGTGATGAGCACTAAGAAATTCAGTTTTCTTAGATCCTTTTTGTAAGAAATAATACATTAATTACTTTACATCAGCCTCATCAAAAACTTCGACCGAAGCATTTGTTTTATTAACATCCTCTTTGACCATTTTGCAGCCTTTATGATCAGAAAAAAAGGTTATATAGTCAAATTAATTTTAGTCTTATTCTTAAATTTTTTTAATACATTGAATTACATTAAAATACATAGGTTACATTAACCCTTTCAGACCGGATTTTTTTTTATTTCTCCGATTTTTAGATATTTTTTTTTTAGCTTATATAGGCATCAGATAGGTAGGTACTATGGGAAAAATAGATTAAAAAAAAAATTGTTTGTCGCCTTCCTGATAAAATTGCATTTTTCTTAATGTGCACACATCATATCGAAATAAATACTTTTTTTTTATGCTTTATGTCCTCGATTGTGGACGCCAGGTCTGGTTAAAAAAGTTTTTATGTCCAAAATATTTTTATATGGTGGTTAAGTATTCTTAAATTTTCTAATTTTCCGTGCAATTTTCTTAATTTTTTCTTTCATTTGAACCATTTCCTGATAATAACAAACACAACAAAAAAAGAATTAGCGAAATCGGTCCAGCCGTTCACGTGTGATGGCTTGACAACGCGAAATTGGATTCATTTTTATATATAAGTACATATATAATAATTATATAGGTATATAATATAGAAGTTGGTTATTTTTCCGGTTTTCAAAAAGTATCCAGGATTTGGCAACGATATGTTAACTTGTTTTAACATATCGTTGGTATTTGGTACGTTTCCCTTACTGAATGCATTGATACCTACCGACCGAATGAGTTGTGCCAATATTGTTTTTCGAGAAAACAGGGGATTTTTAACCTATTAAAAAACACTATTATCCACATTCCGCATTCTTCTTGGTAGGTACTTACCTCAAAGTAGTTGACAGTGACGTCAGGCTCATCATCTCGGAGCAGTTCCTGCAGAAATTCCAGGGTCACCTCTGCCATGTTCGCGGGCCAGCCTGTTGCACTGAACTACTGGAAATATCATCTCGAAGCGTCGCCAGCAGCGATATAGGTACTATGGACAACAGCGTCGCTTAACCAGTTTAGTTGCCCATGGTATGGTACCTATTGAGTAAGGTCACCATATTTTCGTTTGTTCAGAAATTGTTACCGCATTTTTTTAGATATTGCAATGGTAGATTTTTTTACCTATTTTTTGACTTGAGTAAATAAATAAATGCTTGTACAATTTCACACAGCGCCACCTGGCCCCAAACTAAGCAAAACTTACAATATGGGTGCTAGACAACTTACTACTTTTATACTTAGAATAAATTACACCTAGAACGATAATTCCCTACAAAGCGCGCTGTCAAAAGTGAGGCAACTAAAACAGCCAAAATGGCGCCGTTTTCAGATTTGTATTGTCCATTATTAAATAATCATAGCTAATAAGTACAAAACAGTTTCAATTTCCCTACCTTAAAGAGATTAATTATTATATTATTGGATTTTAGTTACGATTAGGTAACGTATGAAGGATATAAATCTGAGAACTGAGCCATTTTGGCTCAGTATAAGTTGCCTCACTTTGCATACAAGGACACGGCTTCTAGCCCTTCTAGGTGTAACTATTCTAAGCTTTTATACTTTTTAAATATTTACTTATTATACCTATACATAGTAACACTAGGGTTGCCAACCCTACTATATAATATAGTATCCTACTTATTGAGGGCTCGCCTACTATATTTTTTGAAAAAATATATAGTAGGCAAAACTACTATATATTTTTTCAAGTTAAAAAATTAAACAAAAGCAACGAAAAAATCTTACTTAGTAATTAATTATTAGTAATTGCATAATATTTTTTGTGATTAAACTAGAAAATGTTAGACCTACCTACGTATTATATTTTTATACTATATTTTTACACTAAAAATCTTGAAACTACTATTGATGCAAAAAAAGTTGGCAACCCTAAGTAACACCCACCAAATTAAAATTCATCATTTCAATTTCTGCCCTGCCAGGAATCGAACCCAGGACCAATTTGTGTGGTAGATTAAAAAGTAGTGATTACATTCTCTTTGTAGTAAACCGGCATGTTGACCATATTAGTCTACAATCTTGACCACTGCACCACATATATGTCGTAGTAGTATGTAAGATTCCACTGAGATATATGTGTGTATGATTGTATGTATCACACACTCTTAGCTCTGTATTCACAATTCACAATGAAGTGATGAAGATTCACTTTTGATGAAGTGAAACGAGCTACAATACAAAACAACCAGCCCACCTAGCATGACCACTGAAATGCGATATGTATCTGTCAAAAGACTATGGATTTGACAGTTGAGTGTCGATAAAAATGCTAGGGGGGCTGCTAGGTATAGCAATTAATATCGATGAGTGGTACCTTGATTACGTAAGGCTGTTGCTAACAATTCTCGATTGAAATCGATTGAAAGCCTAGTTGCATTGCTGCTTTAAGTAAGATAGTTGTCATTGTCACATTGGTTCTTAACTAAAGCAGCAATGTAACTGCGACTTCTGTCAGAGTTGATTGCAATAAAGTTACATAATTACCCCCGGAATCATGGGAACGGAGAACTGAGAATAATTAATTAATACGTTAGATATTATGTCTGTACCTAGGTTAGGTACTTAGGTACCGTTAATTTACATTCACAGTGTGTGTGAGATAATGAAAAGATTTTCTTTTTGCCTGACGACGCGGTGGTGGGAATAAGCATAGGCACAGAATACATAATAGCACAAGTGCATAGAATCTTTTACTTACTTACTGAATTTTTCATTCAATCAAAAAAAGTACGTGCTAAAATATTCAATTTGTCCTACGTTTCCTTTTAATCGTAGTGCCACTACATGTAGGGTGTATGATTGAATTGCAGTCGCCATTGGGGAGTCAGTGGGGTCGCAGATTGAATAATGCGCCAACTCATTGCGATGCTGTGTCTTCCTTGCGTAATCTCCCATATCGATTAGGATATCTGGGTTACTCGTCAGCAGGGTTGGAAAAAAACAGTATTTTTTAAATTTTATAAAACAAACAGTTCAAAATGTTTTAAACAAGTGTTTTTTTGTTTTTTTTTTTACTTATTACTTTAAACCATCACTTTCAAATCAATTAGACATAATTATAATATTACATTTCTAGACTATTTTCAAATTCGCCTTACAATCCTTAGTCAATATTTACAAAAATCGAGTTAATAAACATATTTTTATTTTATATGTCTTATCAATACTGAACGCTTTACTTACATACATCTTGTAAATAGGTACTACCTATATTCTCTGATGTTCATTAATAATAAGGGAAACCCCAATATATAGGATGGAGGAACCAGTTTTCGACAAGGACCAGTCTTCGATTTTTTTTAATCGGTGATAAAATGGCTAATACCTACTTAGTTAAGATTTGTCATCTTGGCAAAAGATATCCGATAACATTACACTTTTTACTCTCATATTTTTGAGAAAAAGTGCACTAATTTACGAAAATCACCATTTATTCTCAATTAATAGTAGTTTTAAACCCTGCTTTTTTTCTTAGTGTCCGGACACGAAAGTGGCGGCGGCCGAGCGGTGGCGGGGCGGCGCGGCAGCGGAGCGGCGGCGGGGCGGGGCGATGAGAACGTGGGCACGAAACATAGCGGTCGGTCAGCCGCGCTAGTAGTGTTGTGACAGATGGGCTAAATACCATTAGGGCCCGTGGACCTACCGATTTGACCTACTGGTAGGACCACGGTATACCACTAAAGTAACTTCTTATTTTTTTTATTTCTATTGATGTGTCAAATGTGATGTTGCTATGGAAACAATTTCTTGTTAAATCAATACCGAAAAATATTTAAAGAACGAAATATATCCTATGTCTAAAAATTTTATTTAGTTCGAAAAAATGGTCTAAGTATAGGCGTTAACTAGTTTCAAACCCGGATTCTTTGCTCATCTTGTGTTTTTTAAATGATGTCCAAGATGCCGACATCCATACTGAATAAATAGGTACTACCTAGTAATCAAACAGACACTATTATATTATTCAACACAACACTACTGTAATCGCGGGCTACCAAATCCAACTAGTTTGTTCATTTGTTTTCGTCGCTCTCCTCCCGCCCGTGCATCGCTCGTCGCCCCGCGCCGCCACCGCCCGTTTCGTGCGCGTCTCCATAGGCGGCCATTACACACGTCAATCTGGTGTGATCTGATCAAAACCGCAGATTGATGGAATTTGATGCGGTTGGTTTGCGACGTTACACGGTCAATCCAGCGAGATCTGGATCGCAGTAGATCTTGGTAGATTGACAATCTACCACGATCCACGGTGGGCTTTGGGAGGGTTGCCAACTTTTTGCATAAATTTTCGCGTGATATCGATCGATGACCTGAGTGGTGCAGTATTCAACATGCCAGTCTACCACGCAAGAGATCCTGGGTTCGATTCCCGGACGTAATTGAAATGATGAATTTTAATTTCTGTGACGGTCTGCGTATAATAAGTACCTACCTATCTATTTCGAAAAGTAAGTAAGTACCTAGTAAAATCTGTTGTCTAGCACCCATTTTATGCCTTGATTAGTTAGGGTTTGATGAATATCGATATTTAATTTTACACGCACAGGTGTGTAAAATTTCATCAAAATCAGTTCAGCCTTCTGAAGCTGAACTGATTTGGATGAAATTTGGCACTCAGTTCATAGCTTGGTAATATCGTATTATAAATTTTAATACGATTTTTTATAAATTTTAATACGATATTACCAAGCTATGAACTGAGTGCCAAATTTCATCCAAATCAGTTCAGCTTCAGAAGGCTGAACTGATTTTGATGAAATTTTACACACATCATATATAGTTTATAGCCTGGTATAGTATAAATATCGAGGTAAAATAGTATTTTTCAAAACATTGCAAAAAATATAGTAGGTAGGTTTATGGGAAATTCATGGAAAAATATAGTCCTCATTTATTTTTAACTAGCTTCCTTTAAAATTTAAAAATAGGGTACATACATAGGGTAGGTACTTCCTAGGGTACCAAACTAACTGTGTGCCAAATTTTATCATCTTTTACTGCAATCCAATATTTTTAACCGACTTAAAAAAGGAGGAGGTTCTCTTTTCATCTGTATATTTTTTAAGGGATTCTTCAAATTCCCACGCGCATGTAGTCACGGCCGGAAAGATAGTTAAAATAAATATGGGTTTTATTTTTTATAAATTTCCCAAATATACTACAAATTAGTTTCAATGTTTAAAATAATTAAAATGCCTAGGGTACCTTTGATCGAGATAAAAAATATAAGTTTTAATCCAGACTATAAACTGTTTGCCAAATTTCATCCAAATCAGTTCAGCTTTCATAAAAAACAAATATACAGACGAAGAAAGAACCTCCTCTTTTTTTGAAGTCGGTTAAAAACATCGGATCGCCGTAGATTGTGCTAGATTGTCAGTCTACCATGGTAGATTGACAATCAACCACAATATGCTTGCATCGGATCGCGGTATATCTTGGTAGATTGTCAATCTACCACAATCTACCGCGATCCGATGCAAGCATATTGTGGTAGATTGTCAATCTACCATGGTAGACTGACAATCTAGCACAATCTACTGCGATCCGATGTTTTAACCGACTTCAAAAAAAGAGGAGGTTGTTTTTCTGTTCGTCTGTATGTTTTTTTTTGTTTTTTTTTCAAATGTCCATCCGGATGTAGTCGCGGGCGGAAGCTAGTTAAAAATAAATATGGGCTATATTTTTATAGATTTCCCAAAAGTACTACAAATTAGTTTCAATGTTTAAAATAATTAAAATGCCTAGGGTACCTTTGATCGAGATGAAAAATATAAGTTTTAATCCAGACTATAAACTGTTTGCCAAATTTCATCCAAATCAGTTCAGCTTTCATAAAAAACAAATATACAGACGAACAGAGAACCTCCTCTTTTTTTGAAGTCGGTTAAAAACATCGGATTGCAGTAGATTGTGCTAGATTGTCAGTCTACCATGGTAGATTGACAATCTACCAAGATCTACTGCGATCCGATGTTTTAACCGACTTCAAAAAAAGAGGAGGTTGTTTTTCTGTTCGTCTGTATGTTTTTTTTTTTTGTTTTTTTTTCAAATGTCCATCCGGATGTAGTCGCGGGCGGAAGCTAGTTAAAAATAAATATGGGCTATATTTTTATAAATTTCCCAAAAGTACTACAAATTAGTTTCAATGTTTAAAATAATTAAAATGCTTAGGGTACCTTTGATCGAGATGAAAAATATAAGTTTTAATCCAGACTATAAACTGTTTGCCAAATTTCATCCAAATCAGTTCAGCTTTCATAAAAAACAAATATACAGACGAACAGAGAACCTCCTCTTTTTTTGAAGTCGGTTAAAAACATCGGATTGCAGTAGATTGTGCTAGATTGTCAGTCTACCATGGTAGATTGACAATCTACCAAGATCTACTGCGATCCGATGTTTTAACCGACTTCAAAAAAAGAGGAGGTTGTTTTTCTGTTCGTCTGTATGTTTTTTTTTGTTTTTTTTTTCAAATGTCCATCCGGATGTAGTCGCGGGCGGAAGCTAGTTAAAAATAAATATGGGCTATATTTTTATAAATTTCCCAAAAGTACTACAAATTAGTTTCAATGTTTAAAATAATTAAAATGCCTAGGGTACCTTTGATCGAGATGAAAAATATAAGTTTTAATCCAGTCTATAAACTGTTTGCCAAATTTCATCCAAATCAGTTCAGCTTTCATAAAAAACAAATATACAGACGAACAGAGAACCTCCTCTTTTTTTGAAGTCGGTTAAAAACATCGGATTGCAGTAGATTGTGCTAGATTGTCAGTCTACCATGGTAGATTGACAATCTACCAAGATCTACTGCGATCCGATGTTTTAACCGACTTCAAAAAAAGAGGAGGTTGTTTTTCTGTTCGTCTGTATGTTTTTTTTTTTGTTTTTTTTCAAATGTCCATCCGGATGTAGTCGCGGGCGGAAGCTAGTTAAAAATAAATATGGGCTATATTTTTATAAATTTCCCAAAAGTACTACAAATTAGTTTCAATGTTTAAAATAATTAAAATGCCTAGGGTACCTTTGATCGAGATGAAAAATATAAGTTTTAATCCAGACTATAAACTGTTTGCCAAATTTCATCCAAATCAGTTCAGCTTTCATAAAAAACAAATATACAGACGAACAGAGAACCTCCTCTTTTTTTGAAGTCGGTTAAAAACATCGGATTGCAGTAGATTGTGCTAGATTGTCAGTCTACCATGGTAGATTGACAATCTACCAAGATCTACTGCGATCCGATGTTTTAACCGACTTCAAAAAAAGAGGAGGTTGTTTTTCTGTTCGTCTGTATGTTTTTTTTGTTTTTTTTTTCAAATGTCCATCCGGATGTAGTCGCGGGCGGAAGCTAGTTAAAAATAAATATGGGCTATATTTTTATAAATTTCCCAAAAGTACTACAAATTAGTTTCAATGTTTAAAATAATTAAAATGCCTAGGGTACCTTTGATCGAGATGAAAAATATAAGTTTTGATCCAGACTATAAACTGTTTGCCAAATTTCATCCAAATCAGTTCAGCTTTCATAAAAAACAAATATACAGACGAACATAGAACCTACTCTTTTTTTGAAGTCGGTTAAAAACATCGGATTGCAGTAGATTGTGCTAGATTGTCAGTCTACCATGGTAGATTGACAATCTACCAAGATCTACTGCGATCCGATGTTTTAACCGACTTCAAAAAAAGAGGAGGTTGTTTTTCTGTTCGTCTGTATGTTTTTTTTTGTTTTTTTTCAAATGTCCATCCGGATGTAGTCGCGGGCGGAAGCTAGTTAAAAATAAATATGGGCTATATTTTTATAAATTTCCCAAAAGTACTACAAATTAGTTTCAATGTTTAAAATAATTAAAATGCTTAGGGTACCTTTGATCGAGATGAAAAATATAAGTTTTAATCCAGACTATAAACTGTTTGCCAAATTTCATCCAAATCAGTTCAGCTTTCATAAAAAACAAATATACAGACGAACAGAGAACCTCCTCTTTTTTTGAAGTCGGTTAAAAACATCGGATTGCAGTAGATTGTGCTAGATTGTCAGTCTACCATGGTAGATTGACAATCTACCAAGATCTACTGCGATCCGATGTTTTAACCGACTTCAAAAAAAGAGGAGGTTGTTTTTCTGTTCGTCTGTATGTTTTTTTTTGTTTTTTTTTTTCAAATGTCCATCCGGATGTAGTCGCGGGCGGAAGCTAGTTAAAAATAAATATGGGCTATATTTTTATAAATTTCCCAAAAGTACTACAAATTAGTTTCAATGTTTAAAATAATTAAAATGCCTAGGGTACCTTTGATCGAGATGAAAAATATAAGTTTTAATCCAGACTATAAACTGTTTGCCAAATTTCATCCAAATCAGTTCAGCTTTCATAAAAAACAAATATACAGACGAACAGAGAACCTCCTCTTTTTTTGAAGTCGGTTAAAAACATCGGATTGCAGTAGATTGTGCTAGATTGTCAGTCTACCATGGTAGATTGACAATCTACCAAGATCTACTGCGATCCGATGTTTTAACCGACTTCAAAAAAAGAGGAGGTTGTTTTTCTGTTCGTCTGTATGTTTTTTTTTGTTTTTTTTTTTCAAATGTCCATCCGGATGTAGTCGCGGGCGGAAGCTAGTTAAAAATAAATATGGGCTATATTTTTATAAATTTCCCAAAAGTACTACAAATTAGTTTCAATGTTTAAAATAATTAAAATGCCTAGGGTACCTTTGATCGAGATGAAAAATATAAGTTTTAATCCAGACTATAAACTGTTTGCCAAATTTCATCCAAATCAGTTCAGCTTTCATAAAAAACAAATATACAGACGAACAGAGAACCTCCTCTTTTTTTGAAGTCGGTTAAAAACATCGGATTGCAGTAGATTGTGCTAGATTGTCAGTCTACCATGGTAGATTGACAATCTACCAAGATCTACTGCGATCCGATGTTTTAACCGACTTCAAAAAAAGAGGAGGTTGTTTTTCTGTTCGTCTGTATGTTTTTTTTTGTTTTTTTTCAAATGTCCATCCGGATGTAGTCGCGGGCGGAAGCTAGTTAAAAATAAATATGGGCTATATTTTTATAAATTTCCCAAAAGTACTACAAATTAGTTTCAATGTTTAAAATAATTAAAATGCCTAGGGTACCTTTGATCGAGATGAAAAATATAAGTTTTAATCCAGACTATAAACTGTTTGCCAAATTTCATCCAAATCAGTTCAGCTTTCATAAAAAACAAATATACAGACGAACAGAGAACCTCCTCTTTTTTTGAAGTCGGTTAAAAACATCGGATTGCAGTAGATTGTGCTAGATTGTCAGTCTACCATGGTAGATTGACAATCTACCAAGATCTACTGCGATCCGATGTTTTAACCGACTTCAAAAAAAGAGGAGGTTGTTTTTCTGTTCGTCTGTATGTTTTTTTTGTTTCTTTTTCAAATGTCCATCCGGATGTAGTCGCGGGCGGAAGCTAGTTAAAAATAAATATGGGCTATATTTTTATAAATTTCCCAAAAGTACTACAAATTAGTTTCAATGTTTAAAATAATTAAAATGCCTAGGGTACCTTTGATCGAGATGAAAAATATAAGTTTTAATCCAGACTATAAACTGTTTGCAAAATTTCATCCAAATCAATGCAGCCTTCATAAAAAACAAATATACATACGAACAGAGAACCTCCTCCTTTTTTGAAGTCGGTTAAAAATATCGCATCGCAGCAGATTGTGCTAGATTGTTTTTTAATGATTTTTCGAATGTCCACCCACGCGGATGTAGTCGCGGGCGGAAGCTAGTTAAAAATAAATGTGTACTACATTTTTATAAATATCCCAAAAGTAAGTACTATAATGTTTAAATGTTTTGAAAATAATACTTATACCTCGAAAAAAAGGTGCCAACCCTAAGCCAGACCAAGCCAGATTGACGTAGATTGACAATCCAGCACAATCTGATCACGCCAGATCGCGCCAGACCGCGCCAGATTGAAACAGATCGCGAACAACGTTACACAATCAATCTCTGTCAATCTTTGTCAGTCTGGCGCGGTCTGGCGTGATCAGATTGTGTGTGTAATGGATGCCATACTGTGCCATACTGTTGAATGCATCGCCGCCGCTCCGCTGTCGCGCCGCCCCGCTGCCGCTCCGCCGTCGCAGTTTTCGTGCCCGGACACTTAATGTTAGTAACATTGTTTAAAACTTGTTTTAAACTGTGTTTTTAAACACTGTTTTAAACATGTGTTTTAAAACAACTTGTTTTAATCATGCCAACCCTGCTCGTCAGCCACCTCGCATCAGCCATTTATAATGTCCCCACGAAGAAGTGCTCGTGGGTCATTTCATACTTTTTAGCTCAGATCAAATAACTTTTTTTATTTGGTCTGAGCTTTTTCGGCCCGCAACCCATCCATGGTTTTTCTATGGTAGGTATGTGTCGGTTCTCCTCTTCGATCAAGAGTTCTTGATCAAAGTATCTCCTTTATAGCTTAAGACCTCTATTGATAGGTAGTAAATTTTACAATAAACTCGTTTCTAGCGCTTCCCTGCCCACTGCCGCAGCACGCTCGCTCGGCTCGCGCGAGTTTTTGTTGCAGCTAACATACTTTTTTAATTGCACCCCCCACACTCCATTGCTTTTATTGCTTTTGTGTCTACTCCCTCAATTTTACCATTTACCATTAAGACAGAATGATGAGATTGATTTAAGTAATATTAAAAATAAAATATTTCAGTGCTATGTATTTTAAAATTAGGGATTTTTATAGTTATGGATTTACAAGTTATGAATTTTATTGAATTAAATTTAATTATTGTGCTTAATAATAATTATGATTTATACTTAATAATGGTATATATTTTTAAATTAACATTATTATTGTTATGTGAATTAATATTATTTTAAGTCTGTTATAGATTTTCAAAATTTAAGAGGCTTACCGGCATACAATGAGTTCAGGGGTTCTAATGTCACGATTACATACGCCATAGCCTTCTATATCTTCCAAGCCCTGAAGTTGATCAGAATGGCAACATCGCATGTGGTCAAGCACATAGTATAAAAATATTTTGAAAATTATTTATTATTTGTTTTTCCTATATTATCTATGTTTAAACTAGTTGTAAATTGTGATGTAAGATTATTTCAGTAAAGTTTTATATTTATTATTATTATTTATTTATTAGAACATAAGGTTTGAGTCAAATTATTTGAACTTTTCGGGGGTCCTTTAGTACGATGAGCATTTTGATGTAAGCCTCCTCTAGCAATAAATCTTACATCATTAGAAAGGTATTTAAATTTGAAACACTTTATTGTTTCACGATAAACGTCAACTAATAGTACTTTGAGAGTTATAACGCTCTAAGCTTGACCAACTTTTTCAACATTAATGACCTAAAACTCCGAAAATACTAACAATTAATAGAAAGTATGTTTGCAGCAAATATTTGTCATATAAATACCGTTCTTATGATATAGCACTCATTTCTATAGGTGTAGTAGATCAACTCCCATAGACAATAAACCACTTTTATACTTTAATAACCTTTAACTCCAAAAGTATTAACAATTCATATAAAGTATATTAACAGCAAATATTTGTCTATAAAAGACCTTTCTAATGATATAACATTTATTGCTAGAGGGCGTGTAAATCAATGCCCTGCTGAAAAAAATCAACAAAAAAGATGACATCTTTGACAGCCATTTTTTCCTGGTTAACATTGATATTTTTCTTATTGTTTAATATACACAGCATTTCAATAAAAGAACTACATTATTTTCTTATTTAAAACCTCACACGATTACTATGAAAAAAAATATCGACCTCTTAAAATTGAAATATTCCCATACATTTAGTATGGAGACTGGCCGACGGCATGACCACGAACTGACAGTAACAGACGTTGCCAAACTTATGTTCACGGCTTGCAATTAAAGAAGGCTATGCATACGCCGATTTTAGGAACCAATTTCGGGTTGCCACACGTACTTGACAATAAAATATTGTATAATAAGTTAGATTTTAAAAAGGGACTTATACTACAACGGAAAGGTAAACATTGTTTAAGATTTGAGATGAGAATCGAAATAAAAAAAAACCGGCCAAGTGGGAGTCGGACTCGCGCACGAAGGGTTCCGTACCAAAAAACGGCAAAAAATCACGTTTGTTGTATGGGAGCCCCCCTTAAATATTTGTTTTATTCTATTTTTAGTATTTGTTTGTTTATCAGCAATAGAAATGCATCATCAGTGAAAATTTCAACTGTCTACCTGCAGTCGTTATTAATATCGAGCAAAAAATGGCAAAAAAAAACACGTTTGTTGTATGGGAGCCCCCCTTAAATATTTATTTTATTCTATTTTTTGTATTTGTTGTTATAGCGGCAACAGAAATACATCATCTGTGAGAATTTCAACTGTCTAGCTATCACGGTTCATGAGATACAGCCTGATGACAGACAGACAGACAGACAGACGGACAGCGGAGTCTTAGTTATAGGGTTCCGTTTTTACCCTTTGGGTACGGAACCCAAAAAATCATAAAAATGTTGACTTTTCCGTTATTTGTGCAAATTTACTGATAAAATTTTAATTATTTATACGGGTGGCAACTTTTAATTGGTTGCTAAGTAGGATGCTAAAGTCGCATTACTAATCTCCCAACCGTAGACAGAGTCCCAACAAACCGATTTGACAGCTGTCAATTGATTTATTTTCAGTTTGGTTTGGCAATTCATCATGAATAGACTCACGTCTGAACAACGCCTACAAATTGTGCAGTTTTATTTCGATTTATTGAAAGACACGTTTGGTGACTGCCTAATTTCATCGACCTGTGAATTGGCCTCCAAGATGCTGCAAGATCTTGTGATTTGTCACCGCTAGACTATTTTCTGTGGGGCTATGTAAAGTCATTGGTCTATGCGGATAAGCCACAAACGCTTGACCATTTGGAAGACAACATTCGCCGTGTTATTACCGATATACGGCCACATATGTTGGAAAAAGTCATCGAAAATTGGACGTCCAGATTGGACTACATCCGAGCCAGCCGTGGCAGTCATATGCCAGAAATCATATTTAAAATGTATTGCCACAAGATTATCTTTCGAATAAAAAAAAACATGTCAATCGAATAATCCATCGTTGTTTTATTGCAATTTAAAGTTCTATACCTGTAAAAAAAACACCCTTTACAACGTAAAAAGTTTTAAAAGTGACCGAAGGTTTTCAATATCTGAAAATGTCACTATCAGGGTCAGTTTGTCAATTTGACAGTGTCGTTTCTTTGTGTACATTTTTGCTGGGAGATTAGTAATGCGACTTTAGATCGGGATATGTAATCGAGGCTTAAATTTCCATGGTAAAAAATCTTTGACAAGCGGTTTTCAAAAGGCAGTTTAAGAAAAAAAAAAGTAGTATATACATAAAAAAGAACTAGATGTCGTTGTACAACTAAGTAGGTAGGTTTTTAAGAAAAAGGCAAAGGATGAAACGTGATTACTTTTTTTTATCATACGTTTGTTGAGTATGTGGTCTGTTGCGTTGTGCGTTGGTTGTCAGTAGGATAATATTGGGCATTCTATCCCACCTCCGTTCGTTCGGCTGATCGCCTTCACTCACTCACGGTGTGATAAAATGCCCAATATTATCCTACCGCTCGTTTTGGTCTTTCGCTTCCACTCACTGATGGTGTAAGAGATTGTTCAATATTATAAATTAATTTCGAATTACGTAGTGCATTGCATTTACGTGAAAGTCTGCATTGGTTCAATATAAAAAGCAAAATCACTAATCAATCATTCATTTTGACTAAGACGCGCAGAACAATTACTCCTATGAAATTTATCAAACAACAACAGACGTTGGAATTGGATAAAATTTGTCCAGATGGGGAGGCAGTTGCTTCTCGACACGGAAATCTGCTACCTAACTCAATTCGCTGTTTAGTTTGTGGTCCTTCAAACTGTGGAAAAACAAACTTGGTTATAGGTCTTTTATTGCATGATAATGGATTGCGTTTTAGAAATGTATATCTGTATTCGAAAACACTGTACCAACCCAAGTATATGTACTTAGAGAAGGTTTTTAAACTTGTACCAACTATAACATTTTCAAAATATCGTGATAATGAATTAATTCTCAGCCCACATGAAGCTAAACCATATTCCGTCATAATTTTTGATGACGTTGCATGTGAGAATCAAAGTAATATGAGAGACTATTTTGCTATGGGTAGACATAAATTTATTGATTGTTTTTATTTGAACCAAACATACAGTAAAATACCGAAGCAACTGGTGAGAGATAATGCAAATTTAATAGTCTTATTCAAGCAAGATGATGTAAATTTACGACATGTATATGACGAACATGTTAATAGCGATATGACGTGGTCACAATTTAGAGAAATGACTTCAAAAGTTTGGAACGAACCGTACAGTTATTTAGTAATTAATAAAGATTGTGCTAAAAACAATGGTTGTTACAGAATGAACTTTGATACCTTTGTTACATTCGAAAAGTGAATAAAAACAAGATCCATCTAGATAAATTACCATTTCATTTAAAAAAATTAAACATATAACACATGGTTATAATTAGATTTAAAAAAAATGGAAAAGGAATTGAAAGCACAAATTGTTCAAGCTGCTGCAGCTGTCAAAAAGAAAGTAAATGAAATGCGTATGGTAGAGTCTTACAATGAAAAAATCTTGGACACCGTTTTTCAACCTATCACAAAACCACTCCATCAAATAATTAATGATAATAGCAACCTCAAGCTACTGAATGTATCTAAAGACAAAAATATCAATGATCAGTTGGACACTACAGATTTTAAGAATGAAGAAATTATGCTTAAATCCCCATACAATTCTGATGAAGAATTCGATGAGAGCGGTACTGAGGATAGTAATAAAAGTTTACCAAGTGATTCATCTTTCGCTACAGTTGAGTCTTTACAAAGCCCTAAACAAAATATTTCGTCTTGGTCATTGTCTTCTGAAGTGTTTGAAGATGTTCCATATGGAGTCAGGAGAGAACGAGGAAAATTGATGATGGGGAACTCACGTGTGGATGTGGATGACGGCAACGTATATATAGCTGGCCAGTCGTACCAGAAGACCCCTGGCTTGTATGAGCTTTTGTTTAAGAAAGTACCTGATTTATCTTTAGTGTCTGAAAATGATTCATTGGCATATAAAGCAATGCTCCAGGAAACAAACGCTCATCGAAGGGATTATGATCAAAATAAACCTATTAAAGCTAATAGAGGACGAAAGTATTTACGAATTATAAAACCTCTTTTCAAGTTACGTAAACCTTCAACATCTTCCGTTTCTTCATCTAAAGATCAACTAACCGAAGGAGAAGGATTAACAATTAAAAAGAAATTAAAAAAATATAGCGATTATGTTTACTGGGATGATCCTAATGAATTAGTCGAAAGATTAAAATTGTTAATAGCCTCTAAGGAAGCTGGAAACACCGGGGTGAACAACGAAATCATTTCTATTGTTGAAGAGTTACGTGAAAAAGGTTTTATAAATTAAAATGATAAATATATATTGACTGATACAGTAATTTGTCTTTTATTTCCAAATCTCCTTTTGAATACATCGGATCTCCAAAAATGAATATTGATAAATTTGGCCATCATGTTCATAAAAGATTACGTTTATCAGAATTGATAGATTTCAAGGAAAACTCTTTAGTAAAATCAGAGGACGGAACTTTTGACTTACATTCATCACGACTGACTGGCGTTGGTAAACCCCTGAAACACGATGATGCCGTCAACAAGCAATACGTTGATGAAAAAATGTCTAATCTATGTACAAAAACTGAAATAAAAAAGATGGTCGAGGCAATAAAAGATGATATCACTGATAACTTCGCACAGTTTGAAAAAAAGTTTTACACTAAGAGCTCGACAGAACAAAAAGTATTGACCAAGCAAAATGGTCAAGCACCAAATAGTAAGAGAAATCCATAGATCTGCACGCAAAAATTTTGTTCGTCGTTCTGTTATCCTGAAAGGAATCAATGACTTGTGGCAAGCTGACCTGATTGATTTTAAATCCTTAAAAAAGTATAACAATGGATACACCTACATTTTAGTGGTTATTGATTGCTTTACAAAATATGCATGGGCTGTTCCTCTAAAATCAAAATCAGCAAGATGTGTGGTTGATGCTTTTAACCAAATTCTTTCAACAAGCGGTAGTCGTCCTGCTAACTTACAAACCGACATGGGGACAGAATTTTATAATGAATCGTTTCAACGACTTATGCAGTCATTCAACATAAATCACTTTTCATCGTATTCGACAAAAAAAGCATCTATCGTTGAAAGATTGATAAGAACTTTAAAAAATAAATTACATATATCTTTTAGCAGTAATGGTAGTTACAAGTGGGTAGGAAAAACTTTAGTCGCTGTTTTGTGCACTTATAATAATAGCAAACATCGCATCACCAAGCATAAACCAATCGATGTGACTTCTGAAAATGAAGAAGAAGTTATAAGCAATATCAGAAACTTTAACAAGAAGAAAAATAACAAACGAAAAAATAAATTAAAAATTGGTGACTATGTTAGAATAAGTAAATATAAAAGTAGTTTCGATAAGGGTTATACGCCGAACTGGTCAACAGAAATATTTACAATTAAAACGGTGAATAGTACGTCGCCTGTTACCTACAATATAGTAGATCAACGAAACCAACCAATATTGGGATCATTTTATCGAGAAGAATTACAGAAAACAAATTATCCTAATGTTTATTTGGTTGAAAAAGTTATTAAAAGAAAAGGAAATAAATGTTTAGTAAAATGGTTGGGACTTTCTGATCAAGAAAACAGTTGGATAGACCATAGCTCCATCATACAATAATAAAATCGATAGTTTAATATTCTTGTAATCATTATAAATCAGGAAATGCAAGGAGAAGGACTTGTTAACAGTATTATCGATTGTCTACCATTTGAACTTCACTTGCCTGGCTATAATTATTGTGGTCCAGGAACAAAGTTACAAAAAAGATTATCAAGAGGAGACAAAGGTGTTAATAAATTGGACGAAGCCTGCAAACTGCACGATATCGCATACATAAACAACGATTTTGATAGTAGACATAAAGCAGATTTGCAACTGCTAGATATGGCTAAGAAACGAATGCATTCAAAAGACGCAAACAAAGGTGAAAAGTTAGCTTCATGGTTAGTCAGTAAAGTTATGAAAGCAAAAGTTAAAACTGGCTCTGGCGCTAAGAAATTTAAGACGCTTATATCAAGAATACACTCAAAGTTAAAAAAACTTAATCCAAAAAATCATACAACTGCCATTAAATACGCTTACCAAGTCGCCAAAAAGTGCTTTCCCAAAAAGTGTAATTTACATCTACCACGAATTATACCGATTCCTAAGACGGGAGGAATTTTACCATTGATCCCAATATTTGCTGGTCTATCAGCTTTAGGTGCTTTGGCTGGAGGTGCAGCTGGTATTGCAAAAACAGTAAATGAATATAAAGCTGCTCAACAAAATCTTGAAGAGTCAGAACGACATAACAAAACAATGGAAGCCATTGCAATAGGAAAGGGTCTCTACATCAAACCGTATAAGAAAGGCAATGGTTTATACTTAAAGAATTCAAAAAACTAAATTTTAAGCTACCTAATCGTGCGTTATCAAATATTGACATCTTGAAGTATTCCGTTAATATACCATATTTTCGTGGAGTTTACATGAAAGATAGATTACCAAGAAAACCGGAAACAATAGAGTGTGGAATTGTAAATTTAGATAATCACAATAATCACGGTACACATTGGGTAGCTTATGCAATAATTAATAATTATTGTGAATATTTTGATAGTTTTGGTGATTTAAAACCGCCTAAAGAGTTGGTAAAATATTTCGGACAACGTGACGTTTATTATAATTATGATCGATATCAAAAATTTAACAGTTTCAAGTGTGGACATTTATGTTTAAGTTTTTTGCAGAAATTTTGGACTAAATATAGTATATATTAAAAGATTTCACTGTTTTATTTTATCATTTCCACCATGTCTTTCACACTGTCCATAACAGGAAAAAGTTCCATATTAACAACAAATTACTCTCCTACTTTGGAACTCGACAGTACTTACGAGTGTGCACTGTTACATTTATCTACCTTTAATTCTATACCTAATATTACAAAAAATAACAACAAATTTCATTATGGTAATAATGAAGTGGTTGAAATTCCTGAAGGAGCTTACGAACTTCAAGATATTTACGATTTTTTAAAGCAAAAAGTAAAAGATTGTATTTTAAAACTATATTGCAACAACAATACGCTTAAGGCATCTATAATCTGCTCTAAAGATATACACTTTGATAAACAAGATTCTATTGGAGAATTATTGGGTTTTGGTAAAGTATTCCTAAAAAGTAATATAATACATGACTCGCTACTTCCAGTTAACATTTTATCAACAACTGTGGTGAGAGTAGAATGTGACTTCGTAAGCGGTTCATATATAAACGGAAAACCAAGTCACATTATACATGAATTTGCACCTACTGTACCACCTGGATACAGAATAATTGAAATACCTAAGATCCCTATATATTTTCCAGTAAATAGGAATTCTATAAACAGTATTACGATCAGAATACTAGATATTAATAATAATCTGGTGGATCTGCGAGGTGAAGAAGTGAATATATATTTACATCTAAAAAGAGTATGATTGAGTACAATAAAAGGGTCTCAGTGCACTGTCAGAAGTCTAGTGATAATCGAGCAGTTCGGAAGAACACACATTCTCGAGCTAAAATAAAACTAACAGCAGATAATAAAGCATTTTTAAAATTGATTGGACTGCTAAAATGAATATCTTAAATATAACGAATCCACCAGTTTATGACAATTCTATAGAGTGTATAGAAACTCATTCCTATAAACCATATGTAACAAGTTTTAATAGAAACGATGAAATAAGAATACCGATTAATCAACAAGATTTATACTTGCTTCCAAGTGCTAGTACATTGTATTTGGAAGGTGTGATTAATGTGGTGAAAACTGGTACTAAGGAGAAGGTACCAGCAATTCATTTAATTAATAACTCTGTTATGTACTTATTTCAAGATATACGTTATGAATTAAATGGTGTTGAAATTGATAAAGTGAAGAATGCAGGGATTACAACGACAATGAAAAATTTACTTTCTATGAAGGAAACTGAACTAAGACCATCTAAAGCATGGGGTTGGGATATACAAGGCACCAGAATCGAATCCACTCACTTTTCTGTATCAATTCCGCTAAATAGGATCTTAGGATTTGCGGAAGATTACAAAAAAGTAATTGTGAATTGTAAACATGAACTCGTATTGCTAAGGAGCAATACAGATCTCAATGCTTTAAAAGTTAATACGGGCGAAACTGTAGAAGGCATTGATATTCATAAAATTATTTGGCGGGTTCCTCATATCAAAGTTTCTGATAGAGAAAAAATCAGTTTACTTAAACTTCTTGAAAAAGATAAGCCGATCCAATTAGCGTTCCGGAACTGGGATCTTTATGAATACCCTATGTTACCAAAAACTACAAAACACACGTGGTCAATTAAAACTTCTACTCAGATCGAAAAACCGAGATATGTGATTCTGGGATTGCAAACTAATAGAAAAAATAATGCATCTAAAGATATGTCACAGTTTGATCATTGTGAACTGCGTGACGTTAAAGTTTATTTAAATTCTGTATATTACCCATATGAAAGCTATAATGCCGACTTTTTGAAACATCAATTTGGTTTATTATACGAACAATTCGTAAATTTTCAACAGTCTTATTACGGACGTAACTCGAGCGCCTTGATAGGTCCGGCTGATTTTAAAAATATTGCTCCACTAATTGTAATAGATTGTTCAAGACAAAACGACAACATAAAAACAGGGCCGGTCATTAACATTCGCTTAGAGCTTGAAAGTCATAAAGAGATACCGGACCAGACATCGGCATACTGTTTAATTTTGAATGACTGTATTATCGAATATAAACCTCTCAGTAATATTGTACGCAAAATATCATGAGTACCATTTTGTTCGTTGATGTTCAAGGATTTAAAAATGATCAGAACCAGTTTATCATAAAGGAATTAGCATTATGTACTAGTGAGATCACTCAAGTTTACTTAATAAAACCTCCATATCCGTTTTCTAAATTAACTTCGGATGAGAAAAAAAGAGTAAGATGGATTGAACGAAATCGAGGTATTACTTGGAGTGAAGGAAACATTGATTATAGAGAATTCAAGAGAATAATAATCCCAATTCTTCAAAATAAAACAATTATAATGAAAGGTCTAGAGAAACAGAAATGGATAAAGGATTTGTGTGAAAACTGTTATTTAATAGATATTGAAGATAGAGGTAGTCCTAGTTTTTCAGTTTTGTGTAAAACATTTTGTGAATTAAAAAATACTTTTAATTGTGTAAACCATAAAGAGGAATGCGCACTAAAAAATGTAATGTGTATTAAAAAGTGGTATTTGAATTTATAAAATATAATTTGCCTTTGTTAATATGATAAATAAATTTCGTAATTGAATAAAAAGTTGTATTATTTTTAAAACACATTCCTAACGATCAGAAAAATTAAAACACCAAATTGAACTTTCATTTTTATTACCTTAAAGCTTACAATAATAAAGATTAATTATAAACTTAACTTAAGTACTTATCATCTACATACATATTTCCTAAAAATTACTATCACATATTTTTTTACTTATATTTCTAATCAGTTGTTCTGTTTGTTCCATAATTGGATCAAAATTATCCGTCACTACATACTGGCTACTGTAGAGCATTTTTTCATTGTCACTGTCACATGTCACTGCACTGTTGCTGTCCAAGTCTACGATCTCAACCCTGATGAGCCGAACACCTCGTCGAACTTCGTTGCTGTATACGAAAGAGCCACCACTTTGTTGACATGATTTCTTCGCAGGAACCGGGCTTTCTCCCTTACCTCCACGTTTTGTTTTCCTTTTCTTAGGTTCTCGTTGTAATCTAGCTAACTCCGGGAATACTTCATCAAAGTCGGCAAGAGGATCTTGAGCGTTTTGTTCAAATAAACTGCACGAATCCATATTCATTGTTATTCGTTCTAAATCTCGCACTTTTATTTATGAATTGCTGTGTTGGTGTCACAGTGGTCAACAGTGGAATGCTCTAAATTATTTACAATAAAATACCTTCAACTCACATTTCTATTGCTGACTTATCATTTTGCAAATATTCATGTTTGAACCTGCTAAATTTCGCAACATACGTAAAGTATTACATTACGTTCTGCTGAATTCGTGTTATTTGTAAACACGTGCAAAGATGTAAATATTATATTTTGTTAAATATTAAGATAGGTATTGCAAATAAAAAGAACTTATACGTTAAACAATTTATTTCAAATCTTTTTTTACAATCATAAAAACTTAGCGATACTATGACTACAACTAAAGTAAATATAATAAAATTATGAGACACTTTATACCAACTTAGAAGACAATTGCTAAATTATGTCAGAACTACCCCAAGCCGTTGTCGACACTTTGTCGGAAGATATTAATCTTTTATCATCATTACCAGACAGTGCAATTTTATTAACACCTCTTGTAAATATTTCGTGTTTAATAGATCTGAAAAGTATGTTCTTTTTGCGTATAATATTATTATTCAAAAGAACTGATTCGTAGTCTCTCATGCTCAAGTCACGTATAACGTACGATTTGGTACCTTTAGCTTTTTTAATAACTTTTTCTGAGGTTTTTACACAATAGAGCTTAGATCTCAAACCAACGAAATCTGATATTAAACGGCCACCCATTTCATCTTTAAATAATCCTGGTACTTTTTTATTGATCAAAGGTAGGTCAAAACAATTTTGTTCATCGAAATTACTTGTATCAAAAAAATGTAAAAATTCTTCTTTCATATCTTGGTAAAAATCTAAAGTATTAACGACGTATATAAAACTGTCAGTGTCTGTATAGCAGAGTTGAACACGGTTATTATAATATGGTTTTATTATATTATAATGGAAATTATACATATGTGCTTTAGATAACTCCAACACGGTAAAACCTACATAAATGGGTTTATCTAAAATAATTTGATCGGGTTTCATTTGAATGGCAACCAAGTTGTTTGTGAATACAGATACACTATGAAAATATGGACTAGCAATTAGTTTGTTTGCACTCAATTTCTTTTTGGTTTTATTGCTAGTATCGGCCCATTCGTTAACAAGATGCACGTTTACTCGCGCTTCATTGTTTTCAAGAGTTTTGCCAAATACAGAATTGTTTAGAAGTTTAAAAAAATCTTGTTCAAAGGCGGACTCAGCTTTTTGACGAAGACTTGTATTTAATTCAATATATTTTTTAAGATAATCACTTTGTCGAAAAGTAATTACACGATGAATTTTGTGCAGTAGCAACCCGTGCTCTATACATTTTTTCAGGTGAACATAATGAATAACATAATTAAATTTGTTAAATAAGTTAGGTATTAATTTTTTAGTTTTACCACCAGGAGGAATACATTTTTCAGGGCAAAATGGTAAATCATTATGCAAACGATGTAAGTGTTCAGGATAAATCAGATCAACTTCAAGTATGTAACCGTATTCACTATCGTCATCTACGTCTAAAATTTCCAATTGTTCTATTTCATCGTTTTTTAAAAATCTAAAATCAGAGTAAGGTAAGGTTTGACTCATGCTGTATCCGTATAAATTGTTACAGTCTAAATAAACGATATAAGAGTCTTCCTTAGAGAAATCGTAGTCGGGCATGTATTTGTTATTAGCTTTCGCGTAGCGATGAGAAACCATGCACACGCCTCCTCTTATTCCATCTTGAATCATACGAATCATCGACAAATCGTCGAGAAGCTCAAGTTGGACACCCGTTTTTAAAAGCATTGCGTCGAATGATAGGCTTGGTGCAGTAACATAAAAAGCAGGATCAAGTTGGTAATGGCATTTACACGTTTTACGAAATTTTTCAAATATGTCTGTTAGTAAAAGAACATCTGTTTTTAAATACAAGTCTGTATATTCACCTAAATCTTTTATTTTAAAATTAGTCCAAACTGCCTGAGCATGTTTATAATCTTCTTCAGTAATATGTTCATTTGTAAGAGAATTGAAAAAGCTTGATTTTTCAGGTAACACTTTTTCAGAATAAGAGTCCCAGTTATTCATATAATCGTAAGGATATACTCCTTTTCTCGTCAATAACTCGAAAAGTTTTTTGTTGGGAAAATGAGAACGTAAGTTGAGAAAATCATCCTTCTTCATAGTTTTAGCTAGTTTATCTAAACTCGTTCCCAAAAATTTAAATGAATCAGTAAAACGTAACTGAACAAATTCTCCATTAGATACTGGTAAAAATTTTGTAAACGAAATATAATTTTCTTTAGTTTTGGGTATAACTTTTATATTACCAGGCATTTCTCCTAACTCTTTTATAAAAAGGTGACAGTCGTAACCCGATAAATTGTGAAAAAAGATAGGTATGAATTTCGGTGTTTTATAATTCAAATTACAAATTTGATGAGCTGCACCGCGATAACGACCTGAGACGTGACAGTGATCGCGAACTTTATCTTGCCACAATAAATGATCACAAATATGACATCTTGTTGCTTGGACAAAGTTAGCAGCATCTAGCTCCGTAAAAATCATAGGTTTTGTACAATTTAAAACTTCTTGGATTTTTTTAGCTTCGTTATGAATGAGTTCAACAAACTTCGATACACAATCTAGACCTCGATAAGAAACGAATTGATTTTGTGATGCATCAAACGAACAAACGACGTTATATGCGAAAGCGACTGGTACGTGTCGCTGTAAGTCGGTTGTAGCCGCCAGGGCAGGGTTCGGTTCGCATCCTTGTACTGGTTGTAACATAGTTTCAAAATCGGCATAAACTACAAATGGAATGTTCTGTTTACGATCAAAATTTTTGAATTTTAAAACAGATCCTTTATTTGGTAAAACTGTAACAACCCCCCCACATACATGACTCTCGAGCTCGTCCTTTGAAGGAAAAAATATCAAACAATCATCGCAAAAATACAAAGAACCATGATGCTTAGTAATTTGGTTTCTAACAAGACGACCTAAGTTTTTAATTAAACAGTAATGAGATTTATCGTCCGACTCAATGAGTAAAAGATGAATGCGCTTACCGTTTTTGACACAATTTTCCGACTTGAACAACGGTCCTGTAACAAACTTATCATCTTTTAAACCATAAACGTTAACACTAATACCAGGATTATTTTTCTCAAAAATACTTATATCAGAGAAGCTTACTGGAAAAGAGATGTCATTAATATTAAGTACATGTTTAAAATGTGGATAGGACGATACGCGTTCCGGGTGATTGTTGGTTGGATAGAGAGCCGCGGTAACGCACCACAAAAAACAATGCTTGTCGTTGTTATGAATATTCAGACATGCTTTTTTATTTTTAATAAACTTTGGTAAATCTATATAAGTTGACCCCCGTAGTGGTTCATACTTATTTATGTTGATTTCAAAATGAGAATTGTGCAAAAAAGACCAGCCACTGTCTTTTTCTTGAAACTCTTCAATGATTTTATTTAAATAATTCATAACATTTGAATAAATATCATGAAAGTTATAATTTAAATGTAGTGAAACATTTCTAGTAGCAAATGACTTTATTTCCTGACTGTTATCTTTCATTAATAGAAACATCGAATAAAGTTCGAAATTAACTTTAACATTAGTGTGAATAGTTAATGACTGATCTAAAAGAGACTTTATTTTAGAATGCATACTGTTGAAAAAATTACTAACTGAGTATAATTCATTTTCATCAGCGGCCACTATTCTGTAAGTAGCAATACGCCCGCGGAACGCTGACCTTACTAATTGTACTCCATCGCAATAACTTATGATATTCTTATTTTTGTGTGCGTTACTCCGCAAGTGCCCTATCCACCTACGTTTATCCACTGAAACATTACAAGACGAGCAAAAAGGCATTATTATTTACCTACCTACTTATTAACTTGTAGTTAAGAAATTCGGTGCCTACTGGTTAGTTAAAGTGTCTCAAAATTCTAATATTAAAATTACACTACATAAAATATAAAAATGAAAAATTTACTTAAATAATTTATTGTCCTAATTTTATTTACAGTTTTTATTCAACTTATCCGAATAAAAAGTTGGTGTAGATTCTTCGAACAAAATGTTCGCTTCTTTGACGAATCTCTGCAGCAGTTTCCACTGCGGAGAATCGTCCTCGAGCTGGCAGTTTAGTCGGAGCAACGCCTTCTTCCAGCGCTCGTCCGCGGCACTGGCCTCGGCGTCGTCGCGTTGGTACACCTTCAGCTCCACATAGAAGTCGCCGGCGGTGGTGGCGAGTCGACGCTGCGACCCGTTGGCAACTCGGTTGGTTATATATGAAGATAATTTATTTTTCTTCGTCTCTACGGCTTGAGCTTCTTCTTCACCCAAACCGAAGATGTCCACCGTTTTCGTCTTCTTGTTAGAATTTCTGAAACCGAAAAAAATTTTTACTATGTGATACTCAACTTTGTAATTTTAGGACAGGCAAACCGTTAATTTCAATAACATTAAAAGAATCATTATGCGCTGAACAATAAATGATGTATCGTACCTATGAGTGAACACAAAAAACTATAAGTAAATAAAATAAAAAGAAAAGTCATATCATTCTATTAGTTTAAAACTAAAAAAAAATTGTACTTCTATAATATGAGATAGAATACTTAGAATAAGTATCAAAAAACATTGATTCCAACCAGGATTCGAACCCGGAATATTTCTATCGGATCGACACGGATGCACTAAGTTAAATCAATTCCTAATTAAAAGAAATATGAAAATGTTTACCTTTGCGAGATAGGTGTTTTCGACTTGCGCTTAGCAGCAGCTGATGTTGCTTTTATTTTGCTGAACAGCTGCTCCTGAGCAGCGATCGATTCACATTCGGAGTCAGACCTGAAAGTTAAAAAAATATTTATGAAAGTTTTTTATAAGATATTATTTATTCGCACCAAACGTTGAACTATTTGTCTGCAAATAAAGATTAGATAAATAAAGGTTATTTGTTAGTAGTTAAATACTTACTAACATTTTGTTAGATTTTGTCGATGATAGATGATGCGCACCTCAGTAGTTATGCGATGGAGCTCGAGGGGCTGGAGGGGTGGCAGGGCAGCAGCGTTCTTGAACCGTAACTTGCAAAACTTGCAGCACAATATTGTTGAATGAAAAGTGAAAGAAATTTTCACGTTTTTATTGGAAAATAATGCTTACACACTACTTTTTGTATTCAATCAAAAAGACTTAAATCGAGTTTATTTATGATTCTGCAAAATAGGTTTTATTACTTACGAGGTATGATTCATAGGTATCATCATAATGCTAACACAATTATAACGACTGTGATTGACGTAAACAACATGAAATATTTAACCGACTTCAAAAAGGTGAAGTTTCTCAATTCGCCTTATATAGGTAAGCACTTATATTTTTTATGATCATAAGATCGATACTTATAAAAGTTACGATCACTTTTTAATTACACAAACCTAAAAATGAATTGATATTTTGGTTATTTTAAAAACTCTGATTTTAAATTATAAATTAACATTAAATTCGATTGAAAGAGATTTATATTATTTTTATTACCTACTTGATACCTTTATTGTAGGATTATAACTTGTACGCATCATCATTAATTTGTACCATACGAAAGGAGGGCTTAACATTCTACCAGTCAACCTTTAGAGAATTATAATAAATGTGGTAAAAATACAGCTGTTTCATATCATAATGAATAATAATTTACAGTAATTAAGTAGGTAAGCTATTGTTTAGACGATTACGTATTTGTTATATTTAACTAAGTTATAGATTAAACTATGATTATAGATCAAAAAACTTTTTCACCTTCAAATATTTTTTGCGATAAATTCATCAATTTACGATTTTACCGTAACCGTGATACATATTAATACCACACGTAGGTATTATTTTTTGTACCCTACAAATGATTGACTTAACATTCTACCAGTCAACCTTTAGGGAATACTCCATCTGCTATAAATATGAGGTAAAATGGACAAAATAATAATGATACAGATGTTCCATACAACATTATTTATAGTTATTCGGTATTATTATGATTATAGCATTTATTTGAAGTATAAACTAAGGTGTAGTAATTTACAAGTTTTTATTTTCGCAATAAATGTTAACCTATGAAAGCATCAAAATTGATTCAGTGGGTTCAGTCGTGAAAAAAAAGAAATAGTGACAGTTACTTTAGCATTTATAACATTCGAATAAATTTAGTTTATTACAGAAGGAAAGTCGCGTTATAACAGTTAACTCGATAAAATATTGAATTGCAGTTTACCGGCATCCGGTTTTTGTTTTGATTAATATTTAATTTACAGAATATTAGTTTCGAAATGTATATTTTTGTCCACCGAAAGCTATACTTAAACACAGCAAACAATTGTACTGATAGACGAACTTTGATGTTTATCAATGGTGGATAAATCATTTCAACATTTCCACCGCACACAAAAATGAAATAATTTGAATACCATTATTGTTATTTTTTCTTTTATTATTAGAAAATTACTTAGTTAAATGGACGAATACATAAATTTGGTAATGCTTAGTTGTTCATGTTACTAAAATAAATGTGTCTAATGCCCAGCTAATTCAAAGATTGACGATTTCAACATCATATAAAATACTTTTGCAATAAAACTATATTCATCATATCTCATATCTATCATTGAGCTTCTACCTTTACTACACGATAACGACGTCAATGCGATACAATAACAACTATGTTGCAAAAGCCTAGCGCTGCACTATTGCAGTACAAAGTGCAACCTTATTTTACCTCGTGTTGCATGAGCGTATGGTACAAGTAATAAAAAACTGCGTATATGATGATTTACGTATTGAATTCATAGTTAATTATGTATATTATATAAAAACGTATGAATGCGAATAAAAAAATAATTTTCAATTGTCAATGATGACCATAATTTCAATCGTTAAAATAATAAACAAATTATTATATGTTTTTATTTCAAAAACACACTAAAAATGTAAGTATCCAAATGTTTTTAAATCTGAACATCGACATTAAGATATAGGTGAGATGAAAATAAGTACCATTGAAAACCTATGCTAATTTTTGGGTTTAAATCATGTTTATTTAATCATGTGTACCTAATTAATATTATTCGTTAATTCATAGTTATTTCATAATTAGATCAGAATAATAATGAAAGTTTACAAAATGCATTTACATATTTGAAGTAAGTTACTAATTCATTATCTGTAAGTAAAATTTCTTACTGGAATACAAAAGCAATGTATGTATCATGCGCTTGTGCGAGACCGAGCGAAACGCTTCAGCTCATGCCTTGACACACGCATTCGAGCCTGTCCAACTTTAGTTATTCTCATTACGTTGATTTGTAGTGAACCGCGTGTTGTGTCTGTCCATATTTGCGAATCAATAATTACGTTTTTAATGAAAGTGATCTCAAAGTGTCGTTTAATACTGCTTTTATTGTATAACTATGTTGAGTGGAGATGTGATCCTAAGTTTGCATCTAGACTAATGATCAAGAATAATATTGAACTCTTGATGGCAACTCCGAGGCAATCAGCTCAGAATTATATTCAGGGAGACCATGAGCCAATCGGGCCTAGAGTTCAGAGTTCCTTTATAATGTGAATTTTAGAAAATGGATATATCTCTAGTCGGCAACTCCGAGGCAATCTGCTCAGAATAAATTCAGGGAGTCCGTGAGCCATTCTGGTCTAGAGGTTGAATTATTTTCTTTCATGATGTGAATATACTATATAATTACAATTGATATTATAACCTCCTGTCGGCAACTCCGAAGCAATCTGCTCTGAATAAAATTCAGGGAGTCCGTGAGCCATTCTGGTCTAGAGGTTGAATTATTTTCATTCATGATATGAATATACTATATAATTACAATTGATATAAGAACCTCTTGTCGGCAACTCCGAGGCAATCTGCTCTGAATAAAATTCAGGGAGTCCGTGAGCCATTCTGGCCAAGAGTTCTTAGTTATTATTTATGTGTTTGGATGCTTCTCGAGGTGAGCTTTTCCTCCACATGGTTGTCAGTGAATAGCAGTACTAACGCTTTATTATGACAAATGACTTAAATCAAATCGAACTCTGGTTTTGTGATTTTTTGTGTATCGTAAAAATGATGAGATTATTGCCTCATGAACATCATCATCAGGTGAGTTGATCGTTAAAAATTATTGATGTAAGAGGATTCTCGCAACTGATTTGTAACTGAGTGAATTCATAATTTGATAAAAAGGCGAACGACCAAAACGACCGGTAGGATAATATTGGGCATTTTATCACACCGTGAGTGAGTGAAGGCGATCAGCCGAAACGAACGGAGGTGGGGTAAAATGCCCAATATTATCCTACTGTTGTCCTTTGGCGTGTTCCGTCGAACTTTTCTCTGACACTTAGCGCGAATAATTTTAAAAAATCTACCTAGTTGAAATAGTGCCATCTATCGACAAAATTTTACTAAAATTATCAGCTGTCAGAAAACCGCTCATTAGATATACATAGGTACCTACTTAAAATCTTAAGTCAGTTTAGCTTAAATCGGTTTAGAAAAAAGTGGAATAAAATTAGTAGCAAAAAAGTGTTTTAATAAAGTTGTTTTCACAACACTAGCACGTTACTACCACGTCAACTGTCGCGACTAGCACGTTGCGTATGCATTAAACTCCCCGTCAGGATCACCCTTCGTCCCCGCCCCGTGCCCGTTCCGTCCGGGGTTTTTCCCGTCCCGTATACAGCGACCTTAAAGGTGCAAACAAATTATCGGACGCGGCTTACTGCCGCGGCTGATCTGAGGTGTGCAAACTATCGGATGTAGTAGGTCGCGGACGTATCCGATAGTTTGCACACCTCAGGGGGCTTACCATCAGCAAATAAGAAACCGTTAAGTTCAAAAGCAGGTCTTAAACAGGACTGCTTAAGGTCTGCTTTCATACTAACCTTTGAGGTCATAGTACGAAAAAGTCAGGCAGTTCAATATAAGTCCTGCTATAAGAGCTCATAGTAAGGCCCCAGATCAGCCGCGGCAGTAAGCCGCGTCCGATAATTTGTTTGCACCTTAAGACAATAGAAAGGTTGGTTCGTTCGTTCAGAGTGCCTAGTATGAGTTGGTTTTTTGTTCGATCTCACTTCACTTTGCGAATAGTAAACTATCGTTTTTTCTCTTTCACTCGTTCACTCACTCGCATGATATCCTCTCTTTCACTCGATACTATTCGCAAAGTGAGGTGAGAAACACAACTCGTACTAGGCACTCTGTACTGTCAAGCTGTCATGTGCGTGTGTGTGGGTGGTGTACGTGCGAGAACGACGAATCTTATTAATCTGTGCGTTGCGTTGCGTGCGTAGAATTTTGGCGGCATTTGCCTGTTGTGTTGCCGGTTGCCGGCATTTGTGTTTGTTATTTGGTGAAATGTCTACTTCCAAATAATCTAGCTTGTGCTGTGTTTATATAACTTCACATAATATAATAATACACATGCTAGATTCGTGAACGGTCTCTGTTGCATTAACCAAGTAACGACTTGAATATCCAAGTAAAATAACTTAGATTATAGAGCGACGACATAATCATGGCAGATCCCTTGAGCTTACTTCGCGAGTATAACATAAAGAAAAAAGAAATTATAGAATGGGATGATCAAATTATATTTGGTGATTTTTCCTGGCCAAAAAATGTTAAAACGAATTACCTTATGAAGTAAGTAGAAAGTCCAAAGATTTAAATAATCCTTGGGAAAGTATGGATATGGACCTATTAACGACATGCATTTGTTTATTTTTTAGTACTGGAAAGAAAGGCAGCGTCGTCAAGGAATATTATACTTTGGAATGTCTCCTTTTTTTCCTCAAAAATAGTCAACTGATACATCCAGAGTATTTCAGTCTAGCAGCTGTAAGTATAAATGAATTTTGTGTGACCTAAGCATTCCTAACAAGTCTTCATAAAGGTCTGCCCCACATCACATATCCGGGCTGGGATGTGTCAGGGGACTGTCAGGGGCCCAAGTTACGTTGGTTGTGCTAAGATTGTGTATGTAAAACAAATAAATGTTAAGCTATGTCATCAGTGGCTTAGTTCAGTCAGGATCCAGAGTTCAAACTACGTTGGTATTTTATGTAGACACCCAACATAGCTTGGGCCCCAGAGACGGCACAGCCCGGATATGTAAGGATAGACCTTCAACGTGGTGTTTTGTTTAGGAGGCGAATATTCCTGCTGTGCGCCGTCCTGACCGAAAAGTGCTGTTGGCATATTTAAATGGTGAAACAGAGTCAAGTGCTTCTATTGATAAAAGTGTAAAAATATTGTAAATTGTAATGGCATTAAAACAAGCCACAAGTCACATCTCGTTTTCATAAATTTCAATAAAATGAGTAAAATATACTTTATGCCTTTTATCTCTTTAAGCCCTGTGGCATCCAGGAAGCCCTTTGAAGTAAGTATACCATCTAGTTTGTGGAAGATAACAAAGTATTGTGTAGCTTCACTCTTTCCTTCATAACTTAGACTAATGCCCATTTGCACTAAACTTAAGAATCGCCTAAGTTCTTGCCTTTTTGTTTAGGCTACTCCTAGCAAACCTTACACTAACCTTGCCATTTGTAACTCCACTTAGGCGATTCCTAACTTTATAAGTTCGAATAGGAAGTGCCCATTGCGTAATGCGATACCTAAGTAGTATTTTTTTATGTTTTAGAGAGAGCATAGAGGTTTCTTTAGCCTGTCCAACTTGTCACAGCGCGTTAGAGTATATATTCTGTGTCACAGCTCAGACAATACTGTTAGTGCAAACCAAATTATTAGTTAGGCTTAGGTGTATCTTAATTAGGACAAGCATATCCCAAGTTTAGTGCAAATGGGCATTTAGGCTCACATTATAAAATCAAACTCAAAGTAGGGATGTTCAATCCGGGTACCTTGTATCGATATTCTGGATCGCAAAGGATCGTAATCCATTGTATCGATCCATTAAAATTGATACAATTTTTTGGATCAATCCAGTATCGAATTAAATATTTTAGAAAAGTCGAATTTTTAATCAAACTTTATTATAAATGTGATTATTTATTATTTGAATTTTAGGGGCTATGCAGCTCAAGATGAAGCTGTAGTCACTGCGACCTAAAAGATCTATTGTGACTCGCCACCTAGTTATAATAACTCTTTGAGCCCAACGGCTTCCAAGAAGTCTAGAATCTTCCTGGTTTTGAGAGTTTTTATTTCCTCCGGGTCGATTATGTGTCGTCCCAGATGGATGCTACGCCTGTGGATTAGAGGTCCACAGTCACATAAGAGATGCTTGGGTGTTTCCTGCTCCTCATTACAATATCTGCAGACGTCAGTATCACTCAATTTAATAAGAAACAGGTGTCTGTTTAGTTTGCAGTGTCCAGTTAAGGCTCTAACAGTCGCGCTGACGTTCGATCTACTGAGTTGTGTGAGCTCATTCGTCCGTTTTCGCGAGTAGCCTTCTACTAGGGATTTGGCGTGTCTTAGTCCTGGTTGTTTTAGCCAGAAATTTTTTGACTCGTCCAAGAGATTGTCTTTAAGGAGTTGCATAGCCTGGTTTTTCGAGATACCGCAGAAAGGTTCTGGACCGATCTGTTGGCCTCGCGCTCCAGTTCTAGCAAGCTCGTCGGCTTTTTCATTACCGATGATGCCTGAATGACCAGGGACCCATTTTAGAATAATTTTATTCTTTTGTCCCAGTTCGTTCAGTTTGTCTACGCAGTCTTTTACCAGTTTCGATCGTATTACGTTCGAGTTTATGGCGTTAAGTGCTGCTTGGCTATCTGAAAAGATATAAATGGTCTGATTTGTGTAGTTTCGTTGGCGGTTGGTTTCTGCACATTCTATGATGGCATAGACCTCTGCCTGGAATATTGTGGCGTATATATATATATATATAAATGTGATATTACGGCCTGGCCACGACCGCACAGCTAGCAGCGGCAGCTTAGAGCGAAAGCGGCGAGCGGCAGGAACAAAAATATACTAAGTTGTATGAAGGATGGCACGAGGCGCCGCTCTCAGCGGTTTCGCCGGCGAATTTTGCCGAGCGGATCGCTGCAGCGGCGCGCGGTGCGCGGCGCGGCGGGAACAAATGTACGAGCGACGTGTGAAGGTCCGAATAAATTATCGGACGCGGCTTACTGCCGCGGCTGATCTGAGGTGTGCAAACTATCGGATGTAGTAGGTCGCGGACGTAACCATAGACTAATATGACGTCATCGGACGTCCGATAGCTATCTGGCACGCAGGATACTATGAGAGTGTGCACACTTATCAGCCGCGGCAGTAAGCCGCGTCCATAAGCCGCGTCCGATAATTTGTTTGGACCTTGAGATGCCACGAGCTAGAGCGGCGCAGACAGCGAAAACGCAGGGACGGTTTGAGCGGCGGCGGGACGAACAAAATATTTTGTTTTTTACCAAGCGAAAAATGAACAAGGAAGCGTTTATTACGGAAATTAGGCACAACATCCTAAACATAAATTAAAAAATGTGATCAAAAGGTTATGGGAAGAATAAAACATACATTTTTCCAAATTATTAAGGTACCTACTCGTAAGTTTAATTTAGAAAACTAATTGGTAGGTACCTACAGTGGGTGGGATTTTCGTAGTTTGTTATAGATAAGTTGTTGAATGTACTTATCAAGGTTGGCATGATTATATCACTTGGATTTAAATCAAGTGATTTTTTGAATAAAAATCATTGATTAAATCAAATTGCTTTTCTCTTTCCCATATAGCTGTATAATAAATTTAATTCTTAATTTGAGATAAATCATGGATGGATATAAATGGAACAAATGTATTATGGGTTGATGGATATGGTATGAGGTTTATACGCAATTTAATACTTGTTAAATTATACTATATATATTTAACAAGTATTAAATATAGCTACTAGATAATCTCTTTAGCTTGTCGTATGTGTTTTTTTTGTGGCTCCAACTTTACGTTTTCTATATAAATATATGGCCCGCGCAAACCATGTTTACTTATTATGGCCCCTTAATACGTCCCCTCGTTCGCCGCCGCTAGACGCTGCTGAGCAGTACGTGGCATGGGCACCGCTCAGCCCCACCGCGCCGCCGCCGCTTTTCGCTAAGCCAAAACTCGTGGCAAGACTGTTAAGTAGGTATGTTTAACCTTCAAGCGGTCGCACAGTGTCAAATCAACCGCACTCAGTATATTTTCGTTCAAAATATTGTTATTTCTTGTCGTATGCATTTCTCATTTCTAGCAGCCTGTCATTATATTACTGTGCATGAAATAAATAGATTACCTCCCTTCCCCGCACCCCCCGGAGCGCATTAATCGCATTTGTCTTGCCTGTCGTCCTTTCGACGACGACTACGCGCGACCCTCAACGCAAGATATTTTTGGTTATAGTCGATGTAGTGTTTTTTTTTTAATAAAAAAATACTTTTGAGTTGTAATACAGATTAGGCGAAGGTATTTGCAAGAATTAGGAATAAAACTGACAAAATATTTTTTCTAAGAAAGTTACGATGGTGTAGAAATACTTTCCATCCAATCCAAGTAAAACTACATCAAAACATAAAAGGCCATTTTAATATTGATTTTCTGAGTTTTACCTTTTTTTGTCATAAATTGTATCCTAAATAGTGTTTGTGTACACAAAAATATAAATTAGGGGAGGCGAAGGCAAAGTGAATTACAGATGGCGCTCAGTCTTTGGAACAATTGTCAGTTTGAGCTTATATTGTCTTGACTGTGTATTAGGTGATTTTACTTTCTTAGATTGTATTTTTTTCGGTTTTGCGGACAAACAATGTATTCTATGCTAACTTTAGCTCATATAAAAGAAGAATTACGGAAAAGAAAAGCCAAAACAACAGGCAAGAAAGTTTATAGCAACTTACAAAAAATTGCATACAAGCATTACATTTCTTTAAATTTCGTGTAAGATTTACAAGTAATCTTTTTATTTCAGATTAGAAGCATATGATTTAAATTTTAACAAAGCAACTGAGTGTGAATTTCCGTGTTTATAGTTGCCTGATGATGCCTTCTGTGCAATAGTAATTTCAGGTTTCTGTACTGGAATTTCTGTACCATCCAAAATTACACGAACCGTTTTATCATATTTATTTTATTATTCTAAGTTTCTTGAATGACTCTGGCAATATAAAATTCTATTAATTCTCTGTTTGGCCCCAATATTGGGCTTATTCCATATTTGATATACCTATCAAATTCATCCAAGTTACAAATATGTTAGAAACTGCTGAGGTTGAAATATTAAAGAACAAAGCTGTTATAATTCAAATGTTGTTTTATTTTGGCGAAGCTTCATCAAATTCATGAAACATTCCTTTTGATTTATAATGTTTCTCAGGCTCAGCAAAGGAGAAAATCGAGGGAAAAGCATATTTTTTTTTATATTTTTTTGCCCACTATTTTTTTTGTTACTGGGAAATCGATGAACTCCAATATTTTACAAGTTACATGCATAACAATGCGGCATTTTCTCAGTATAAAATTAAAAAGTGCAATACTGCAAGAGATTCCCATATGTTTTGACACTTTCTTTGAGGCGGCCGGGTACCAAAGACCAGACGCCACCTATCGGGATAAAATTGCGCTTTTCCTCCCCAATGTTTTAAATCCATAAAGATCTATGGGATATACCATAGATCTTTTAGGTTACGCGCGACCGCTTTCGTTACAAATGACTGCGCGCCCGCTTGAAGATTAATAAATCAATAAAATATTTTTAATTTTGCCAATATTTAAATTTTAAAGTACGCAAAAATAAAATTAAATCGTCAACGCCTGAGCGGTCGCCGGCGACCGGACTACAATAGAAAATCTATTGTGTCTGTTGCTGGTTGTTAAAGTGAACAAAACGTTTTTAACGAAGTAAAATTGTTCTCAAAAAGTAGTTTTGACGAATTTGATGGTACATTGAAATATGATAATGGCAACAATTGATAAGAGAATTTTAATATGAAAATATGGATGTGCGGGGTGCGATTGCGTAAGGTAATCGTATTAATTTGACAGTTCATATCGTATTCCATCGGCTACAATTTGTATGGGATGACATATATTATGATACAATATGAACTGTCAAAAGAATACGATTGACTTTACGCAATCACCTATCTGTTCGCCCGCTATACTATAGTATTTTAAACAAAGGAAAAGTTCAAGTTCAAATAGTCTCTAAGTAATTACTTATATATGTCGTAGGATAATTGTAAAAATAGGATTTTTATAAAAATTCTAGTATGATTGTAAAATACCGGATAATTAGAATCTAAGACAGATTTTTGCAATCGTCCGAGTGATGTTTAGGATTTTTACAAAAATCCAGCGTACCTATCTTAGTTAAATCGTCAATGATTATCACTTTGCGCACGCTGATTGGCTGACGTAAACGTTATGGGCTGACGGATGCTCTGATTGGCTAACAGCAACATTCATTGCGTAAATTGTTATTATTGTGATTATTATTGACAAATATTTTTCGACAGGGCCATCTAAAATAAAAAGTCAAATTTAAAATGCCGGTCATTCACACAGGAGAGGGGATAGACCCTAACATGTGGGGGGGTTTTGTCGATAAAATTGATCATATTATCTGCCTTTAAAAGCTCCGACGACAATTATTATTAAATATTTAATACGATTTTTTCGATCCGATCCTCTATGTATGTGTATCGATCCGCCGAAGGATCGAATGCTATTGTATCGATACAAAAATCGAGTGAATCGTAACGATCCACGCAAGTATCGGATCGGATCGAACATCCCTAAACTCTACCGATTTCGCATTTTTACGTTCGAGAGTCGAGACCACTGGTGTCTATTATTTTACTCTTTGACTGGTGTTTTGTTTTATAACAGCTGATAACCCAGCGTTGCCGTTTTGTGTGTAATTACACATTTTGTGTGTAATCAAGGCCTCTCGTGTGTAACCCGTGTGTAATAGAAATATGTGTGTAATTGTGTACTATTACAGACTTGGTCGTAATTTACAAAACATACAATATGTTTTGAACTTTTGATAGCGGTGTCGGAGCTTTCAAAGGCAGATAATATCAATTTTATCGACAAAACTCCCCACATGTTGGGGTCTATCCCCTCTCCTGTTGGAATGACCGGCATTTTAAATTAAACTTTTTATTTTAGATGGCCCTGCCGAAAAATATCAATTTCTCCGGATTTAAATGCCCTACAGTTATAAAAAAATACTTTTCGAAAGCTAATAATAACACTTATTAGGTAAAAAAATTAAGTAAGTATGTAAACTTTTTACTTTAATAGGTCATAAAAAATTACTAAAATAAATTTTTATCCAAAATTAGTGTTTTTTTTAGTTTTTCTCACAGATCTCAAAAACTAAGACATTGATGCGCAATTTTTTGCATTTTTATAATACACAGCAATATACCCTACAAAACGACATCAAAATTATTGTTCTGAGTTGCATAATTTCGAGAGTTGTTTGAATATGACCCTTACAAGCTTTAAATGTTAATTTGCGAAAATTGACAAAATTAAAAAATCATAAATACCTGCTTTTTATGGTTCAATGTATTTTTTTTTTAATATAATTATCAACTAAATTAAAAAACGGATAAAAAATATATTTTTTACGTAATGGTCCTATTCAAACAAATATAATTCTCGAAATATGCCAATCATAGCAATGATTTTGATGTCGTTTTGTAGATAATATTCCTGTGTTTTATAAAAATGCAAAAAAAATGAACATTAATGTCCTAGTTTTTGATATATGTGAGTAAAACGCACCTTTTGTTTGTCACTTTTTACCCACGACGGAACGGAACGGAGGCGGTATATGCGTTTGGGGTTAGAGGTTGTTTGTATGTTTTTATGTTACCATTTTACTCGGAAACTACAGAGCCGATTTCGATGCGTTTTTATTGCATTCAAAAGGGTTCATTTCAGAGCAGGTTCTTACACATGTTTCATGGTAGTAGACCACCAGGGGGCGCTGTAGCAGATAGATAAGTCACACTTGAAAAGTTCTCTAAAACTAGGTACTCAACTGATTTCGATGAGGTTTTCTGTAATGGGTTTGTAGGTTATCGGCTATGGTTCTCAGATAGGTGTTATGGTGTTTAGCCGCTAGGGGGCGCTGCAGTTATCATTTTCCCATTTATCTTCAGAGCAATTTGACCGATTTAGATGCGGTTTTCTGTTGGTGTGTAGGTGTAGAGCCGCTAGAGGGCGCTTCAGTAACACTAAAAGTGACTATACATAATTTATCCACTTATTCATAAATTGCAAACGTAAAAAAATCCGTCGGGGGCTGCCATTGCCATCTCTCTAAAGTAACTATAACTGCAAAAACCTCTAGCACCTCCCCCCCGCCCCCCGAGAAGACATCTAGATACGCCCATGTGTGTAATTGTGTGTAATCAAGGAGTCATGTGTGTGGGATTGGACGGGGAGGTAGTGGCAACACTGTGATCAGTGTTGCCAACTTAACGGATTTCCCGTCATATTTAACGGATTAGGGTCAGGCACTAACGGGAGAAAATATATTTTGACGGCTAACGGATTTATCCACGGATATAGTTTTTAAATTTTACTTACTAATCATGTCGTGTCAGTCAGGACATTTTCAGCGTGATGAATGGGGTAAAATCATTAGTGCATTAGTGCAGAATAATTAATCGTCCATACCATTTTAAAAATACATTTTGACTTAAAAAAAGCAAGGTATGCTACACGTACAATTTACCCGATGATGCTAATTCGTCTTATTTCAAAATCTATCGCAATCGCTTTCATTTTTTACAGATATTAATATGTGACACATTGCTGCATTTCATTGGTAAGTTTTTATTTGTGCCAAAAATAAACATCAATGTTCTGTCAAATGAAAGCGATTGCGATAGATTTTAAACTTAGTTTATTAGTATATTTTATTTGACGGGAAAAAATATATCAGTTTGACGGATTTTTGACGGAAAACACCAACTTCCTTAGCGGAATCAAAAATATCTAGTTGGCAGCACTGACTGTGATAACCTGTCTTTTTAATTTTAGGTTTTTCGTGCAAATATTATATTTAAAGTGAAAGAAAGCAAAGCATTAAAAACATGCCTAATTGCAGTGTTAAAAGTTGCGGCATCAGACGGGGTGAAAATAGTCCAAACATAACATTACACCGGTACATTATTATTTTGCAAAAATATGTCTATGAAAAATACCAAACAAATCAATTAATGCCTTATGTTTTCGCTTTCCTATGAATAGTTTACATTTTATTCATACCGAATATAGCTTATACACATGTACCTATTTTTGTGGGTTTTGATAGTGTTTTTCAAGAAAATGTAACACTGTTTTTTGGCGATCTGGGCATTTTTCATATCAATATCATAGATTAATATTATCGACATTTTCAAGAGTAAAATGTAGTGTACCTATTAATTTTAAACTAGCTGTTTCATTTTAGGTTGCCTAAAAATGGCCGTAGAAGAAAAATGTGGCTGGATAGAATAGGAGAGGGAAATTTAAAGTCACATACAAAAAGTATTTACATTTGCTCTCTTCATTTTGAAGAAACGAGTTTCAATCGCACTTTAAATATCACGACATTGCGAGACGATGCCATACCGTTACAAATCTTTTTAGTAAGTATTTTACTTGACCCGTCCCATAAGCTTTGCGAACTTTGCCACCTTAATTTTTCCAAAGGGGGTTAAATTTTGCTTAATTACCTAAATAATATTAAGTTAAATCAAACCCAAAGTTTATAAAAGTCTATTAATAAAGTCCATAACTTCAAATCCCCTTTAAAATGTATCCTACTAATATTATAAATGTGAAAGTTTGTGGGTTTAGATGTTTGGATGTTTGGATGTTTGTTCCTCAATCACGCAAAAACTACTGAACGGATTTGGTTGAAATTTGGCACACAGATAGTAGATAGCCTGGATTAAAACATAGAATTAAAACTTTTTATCCCGATATTCCCACGGGAACGAGAACGACGCGGGTGAAACCGCGGGCGGCCGCTAGTATTTCCATAAATCCTTTCTGAGCAAATTATTTCCTTGCGAAATTAACCTATTTATTTACTTACCAATCATCGACTTTGTAGAGTATTAGCGCTACCGCACACGAGCAACTTTTGTCTCCGCAACTATTTTGTCTCTCACATGGTTTGTATGAAAAGTTGATGACGACTGCGTCGCATCGTGTGCGCGCTTAAAAATCTGTGGACTTGATGTAAGAGACAAAACAGTTGCTGGGCGACTAAGTTGCCCGTGTGCGATAGCGCTTAGTGTTGGCTGACAAATAATGTTTTGATTTATACTTATTCTTCATTCATGTTTCAGCCGACACCACCACCAGTCCGATCTAGTTCATGCAGTAATTTATCAGAAATAGACCTAAACCGGACTCCATATACTGTTAAATGTGATGCGTCAGATCAGGTAAATATCTTTGTCACTTGTTTTACTTCTTACCTATTTATGTTACTATAAATGTAGTTTAGCTTGGAAATACAATTATTATTTTGACAACCTTCTACGAGCTAAATCAGAGTAGCAGGACAAGTCCAAAACATGCCTGCAATATAAGTATGAAAATACATTACTGCCGTGTTTAGCCGCAATTACCGCAATGTTACTTGACAATAATAATTCATACTTTGTTTTTTATTTCAAACTGTTCAGATTTTTTTTGTTCGTAATTTCTTCCAGGTTTGGTAGTTTTGGTTTCTGGATAATGTGGTATGGTAGTTTTTATACAATGTGTTAATGAATTAATGCAAAATGAGAAAACCGTTTCTTCAGACCACCAAACTGTATAGAATTATTATTTTTAACATGGTAATTTTTATTTTGAATGTTCCATGGTAGTTTTTATTTAGAATATTATTTGTAATAATGATCCTAAACCAAAACTAAGATGGTAGAAAATTTTCTAACATTTTGTACCATTAGGTACCATTTATTAAATGCCATTCATTAAGTGCAATTTGGTGGCATTTAGTGATGTTCATTTGGTGCGATTTGGTTACATTTAGTGCCATTCATTCGGTACAATTTTGTGACATGTAGTGCCATTATTTTGGTGCATTTTTATGACATTTAGTGCCATCAATTCGGTGCAATTTTGTGAATTTTTGTGTCATTTTATGTCATTCATTTTGTGTAATTATACTAATTATGTATCATGTAGTGCCATGATTTGGTGTAATATTGTGACATTTAATACAATTTTGCGACATTTAGTACAATGCATTTGGTGCAGTTTTGTGATATGTAGTGGTGGTGGTATATGTAGTCATTTGGTGCAATTTTGTAACATTTAGTACCATCCCATTGATGCAATTTTGTAACATGTTGTGCCATATATTTGGTGCAATTTTGTGACATTTAGTGCCATTCATTTGGTGCAATTTGCTGACATTTAGTACCATTAATTTGGTGCAATTTTGCGACATTCATTTGTTGCAATTTTGTGACATTTAGTGTCATTCATTTTGTGCAATTATGTAACGTGTAGTCTTATTCATTTGGTGTATTTATGTGCCATTTAGTGCCATTCATCTGGTGTAATTTTGTGACATTTAATACAATTTTGTTACATTTAGTGTCATTCATTTAGTGCAATTTTGTGACATCTAGTGCCATTCATTTGGTGCATTTTTATGACATTAAGTGCCATCAATTTGGTGCAATTTTGTGACATATAGTGCCATTAATTTGATTCAATTTGGTGACTTATAGTTTAATTTAGTTTCCCTGTTTGGTGCGAGTTGGTAACATTTAGTGCAATTCATTTTGGTGCAGTTTTGTGACATTTAGTGCCACTAATTTAGTGCAATTATGTAACATGTAGTGCCATTCATTTGGTATTATTTTGTGACATTAGTGCCATTAATAAAATTTGGTGCAATTTTATGACATTTAGTGCCATTAATTTAGTGAAATTTTTCCGACATTTAGTGCCATTCATTTGGTGCAATTTTGTAACATGGTGTGCCATTCATTTGGTGCAAATAATTTAAGGTATATTTTGTTAAAAATAATTTAGTCATATCGTATCTGTACTGTAGAAGTTCAAACTTGGAATGTTTTGAAAATGTTTTTTGGTTTCATTTAATAAAAGGGGCTAAAATGTAACGGTGTGATACATTTTTAGAACCGGCTCAGCCTTTCATTCGATACCACAATACCACACACGATATGTTTATAAACAAAAAAAATTTTCCCCATACAAAAAAAAGATGCCACCGTAATTCCTCTCCTAAGGGAAGAATTTTAAGAACTGCGGGTCCAAAATAATGTTTTGAACTCAAGTAAATGTGTACCAAACGGCTATGCTGTACCTGTACATCGATTTGCTGTTTTCCATTGATTTTGAGCTCGTCCGCCGACCACTACAACCACTGCTTAACTTCTATGACATTCACAAGTGCTTGTAACAGCCTAGACTGAATAAATTATTTTTGAATTTGAATTTACTGCGGTTTTTTAGCTAGTAGGTACTACAAATAAGAGCGGCATATAGCTGGCCCAAGTCTACATTTCAATTTCGATATACTAAAATAATTAAGCCTTTGATGGACAGGGGGTCAAGTCTGCTAATATTGATTTTTTATGCATTCACAATGCTATTTTTATATTAAGATGATTAATAATTGAAAAATATTAGAAAAAATCGACTCACCCGTAGCAACTCAGACGAGATGCTACGGGTCACCCGTCTGAGTAGCTACGGGTGAGTCGATTTTTTCTAATATTTTTCAATTATTAATCATCTGCTAATATTTTCGTCAAAATCGTAGTTCAATGGTGTTTGAATGGTAATGCTTTTTGACAAAGTACTTGTTTCTTAAACCCAAAACGGAAACATATTGTGTCTTGATTTTGGGTTTAAGAAGCAAGAACTGTATCAAAAAGCATTACCATTAGAACACCATTAAACTACGATTTTGACGAAAACATTAGCAGACTTGACCCCCAGGACTTCAAACCATTAGTATGCTAATAAACCTTCTTAATTTTAGGTAAAAAATGTAAGTTCATATATTTATCAAGATCCGATCCCCAGTACGTCCAATAAGAGTTTACCGGTAAGCATTATGAAATGTATAATTTATTTATATATTATTTTTATATTATTATTTATATGATAAAGATAGTTAATACTTATTGAGTTAAATAAGAGTTCGGTCAGAAATTAATTGCAGTGCAGACTTGCCAGAAAATTAATCAGTGATTTGACAATGAATTTCTGACCGAACTCTTACTTAACTCAATAAGTTTTAATTATCTTTATCATATAAATAATAATATACAAATAATGTAAAAATAAGCCTTTGATGGCAGGACTTGAAACCATTAATATGCTAAAAACCTTCTTAATTTCAGGTAAAAAATGTAAGTTCATATAATTGTCAAGATCCGATCCCCAGTACGTCCAATAAGAGTTTACCGGTAAGTATTATGAAATTTATAATATATTTTTATATTATTATTTATATGATAAAGATAATTAATACTTATTAAGTAAGAGTTCGGTCATTCATTCCTCTGAAGACTTGCCAGAAAATGTAATCAGTGATTAGTAATTTAGAATTTAGAATTAGAATTTCATGTTCTGTTTTTTCTAAGAAGACAACAGTGCCTTGATTACGTACAGCTGTTGCTAACAATTCTCGATTGAAATCGATTGAAAGCGCGGTTGCATTGCTGCTTTAGTTAAGATAGTTGTCACATTGGTTCTTACTAAAGCAGCGATGTAACTGCGATTTCTGTCAGAGTTGATTGCAACAAAGATACGTAATTACCCCCCTGATAACCAGTTTTTTAGTTTCTAGAAGACATATTCCAATCTATAAAATGGAAAAATAAAGGTATAAAAATACAAAATCAACACCTAAGTCATCTAAGATTTGCCGACGACATTGCCTTGTTTGCAGAAACAGCTCTAGAAATAGAACACATGTTAAAAACACTAGACACACAGAGTAAAATTGTAGGATTACATATGAATCCTAGCAAAACGAAAATAATGACCAATTCAGAAGAGAAACCAATAACAATTGAAGAAAATAATATAGAATATGTAAATGATTATATATATTTAGGAAAACAGGTATCATTCAGAGCAAATAGTAACGAAGAAGAAGTGGATAGAAGAATAAATTCTACATGGAAGAAATATTGGACACACAAAGAAATCTTAAAAGGCAATTACAATGTATCTCTGAAAAAGACAGTAGTAGACACATGCCTACTACCAAGTCTACTGTACGGATGTCAAACTTGGGTTTATACAAATAAAATAAAAAACAAAATTACTTCATGCCAGAGAGCAATAGAAAGAAGTATGTTAAAGTTGAGACGGATGGACAAAATAAGGAGCACCGACATAAGGAGAAAGACTGGACTGACCGATGCTCTGGAACAGGCCCTTAAACTCAAATGGAAATGGGCGGGTCACCTATCAAGGTATAAAGACAAAAGGTGGACCCTCAAGTCCACTGGATGGACAGGACCTAAAGGCAAAAGGAAAGTAGGCAGACCCAGAAAACGATGGTCCGACGATATTGTGTCCGTGGCAGGCAAGGACTGGATGGAAGAGGGAAAAGATAGAGAAAAGTGGAAAGAAATGGAGGAGGCTTATACCCAAACGGGATCCATGTCTTAAACTGTACTAACAAATAATAATAATTAGCATAAGTTTATTAACAAACAAACTAACACAAATTGTTTAAATACAAACTTACATAGATACTAGATATGGAATAAAAAGCTTTTTTATTTTATTTTATTTTATTTAACCAGTTTTGGTTTTGATGTCCCAAGTTATCAATAATGACAAAAATGTAATTCTCAAGTCGATTTATAAGACGTCCTTAGAATGAAAAGCTGTACATAATGTTAGTTTTTATTTTTGTTATCAATATATAGAACCGATATTTAAGTATAATTTTGATTTCCAGGTTCCGAATGAAACATTGAAAACTATTGAAAAATTAAAATTAAAATGTAAAAATTACAAGAAAAAAATTATAAAATTAAATGAAAAATTTAGAAGACAAAAAAAGAAAATTGTAGATCTTTCAAATATTATCAAAGATTTAAAACAATCTCATTTGGTGAATGCAGAATATGTTTTAGTTGTAGAAGAATGCGCTGGGCCCAAGACTTCATCAAGAGGCAAATAGCAAAATCAAAAGGGGAACCATTAAAAAAAAAATACTCCGAGGAATAAGAAAATTCTCCATAACATTACACTTGTAGCGGCATCTACCTTAAGCCGCACATACCAACACGGTAGCAACAATATTCATTACCGTGTGACTAGATGGCGCTAGTGTCGAATAAACACAAAGATTAGTTAGGAGTAAATAGCATCGTAGTATGGAGAATATATGGAGAAACCTACATCTCGCTGACGAAGTTTACTCAGCAACGCAGCATATATACAACTGCCAACCATCATCGGTTGGACCGCGGTCCCCGGGCTACCACCCAGCCCAGAGGAAGATCTTCCATTTAGCCTTCCTACTAGTGGCTACCTACCTCAACACCATACCATACTTCAATTGACATGTTTTCATTTTTTACAAGGTACCTTAAATCGAAAACCATTTCGAGGATTTTCAATTTCTGACACCGTACATAATTTTTCGGGGCTTTTGATCAATAATTTAACGAAATATGTAGAAAAAACACTGTATCATCGAGATAAAGGAATATTAAATATTTAACTCCTTTGCGTGAAAAAGTTGTGTGATTTTATCTTAAAAAAATAATAATCATAAAAACTGTCGCTGTCAAGGTTACAACTTATGTCAAAGTCTGTGTCAAGAATCAAAATATTTTTCACTTTGATTAGTTTTGTTTTGAATGTATTCATGATATTTTTAACTTGAATTAGTATTTTGGTTAAATTTAACATCTATCGAAATATAATATCAAGTTTTCTGAAGGATTTTTTATTAAAAATCTTTTATTAAAAAAGCAGACAGTCGCAACCTTACCAAAATGGACTTCATCATGCTGCAAAAGCTGAATTCTTCTGCGAAACATTTTATTTTTAGAAATAAAAAGATATTGTGTACGTTTGAATTTGTTTAATAAATACAGTTTGTTTTGAAGTGCATTAGTTTCAATTTCCATAAAACTTTAAAGCAACACACCACTTGTAAACGTGTAAACTTTGGTTTGGCACGTAAAACAGTGTTTGTTTGGGCATTCAATCACAGTATTTTTGCAGGCAGGAACTACACATGAGATTATGGAATCTAATTTACGAATATCTTTATTTATTATTGTTGAAAATAAGGTAAAAATAGCGACAATAAAAGAAAACAACCTCGAGCAAAAGATAAACACGTCATTACCGTCCATAGATTGTTTTTTTTTATTTTTTCTGGCTCGTACGATCAGTACATTTGCCAATGTCGAGTAAAAATTAGGGAAACGGAATTAGGAAGAAATGGAATTAGGATAAGGGAATTTAGGTGGGATCAGGAAAACTTTTTAGTAGGTATTTACATAAATAGGATTATATACATAGTGCGTTTATAGTTTAATATTGTTAAGGATAAGGAAGGATATTATACATTTATATACATTGCGATCATTAGAAGATAATAGAGTTACAATACTGGTCGGGAATGGAACACGAAGCGTTAGTAGGTCCTTCCAAAAATCATCTCTGTTGTATTTTGGACAAGCTAATATTATATGATTCGGGTTTCCCTCGTCCAACCCGCACTCACACCCAGGGTCGTTAACGATATGGAGCTTGGCAAGATGCGATGGTGTACAGGCATGGCCTAATCTTAAGCGAATGATGATAGATGTTTCCATTTTGCCAAACTTCATTATTGAAAACCAAGGTTTCATGGGGATATTTTTTTGTATTTGAGAATAAAATCTGCCTCTTGTTTGCTGACTGTATTCCCATGCATTTTTCCAATTGTCCTGTAAATATGTTTTGGGAAGTGTTAACAGATCTTGACAGTAATTCTGATAAGGATAAACATCTCCACAAGACACCGCATCGTGAGCAAGTTTATCTGCGATAACATTGCCATCAATATTTGAATGTCCCGGAATCCACGTGAATTCTTCAAATGTGTAAGCCTTTATCCAGACATTCTTTTGTGATTTTTCTGATATCGAAAATTAAAGGAGAGTATAGTTTTAAGGTAAATGGATTTTTTTGTAAAGCCTGTAGGCAACTTTTCGAATCTGAAAATATCACAGTCTTGTTTAATTTCATAATTTTTATGAATTCGACAGCTTTTAAAATTCCTAGACATTCGCCAGAATAGACCGATGACTCGGGTGGCAGCTTTACTTTTTGTACAATATTAGATTGAGAATGGTACACTCCTATGCCGACACACTCAGAGGTGGAATGCTTAGAAGCATCAGTGAATATATAATGGAAATCCTTGAACTTGGATTCAATAAGATGGTTAAATTCAGTTTTAGGGCTTCCATTTTTGACAAAATTAAGATGGATGACTAAAGGATAGATTAATGAATCATAACTAATACCATGGACGAAAAAATATAAGGACCGACAATCTCATACTTCAAAACGTAAACTGATTTTTAGTACCAAAAGTTGTGACAGATGTCCCTACGTGTTCCGTTTGGAGCAAAATCGTGACTTTTTTACCGCACGCAAGCATACCCTTGCAGCACAAACCGAGCATGCTATTCGATCGTAAACCACACCACAAGTATTTCACTAGATGGCGCTGTGTAATGAATGATAGTTTTTTTTATTTTGATATTTAGTAAATGATAGATAACAAAATGAAATTAAAAAAGTACGTAAGTACTACGTTAGTAAATAATAAAATGTATTAAAAGGTGGTTTTACAGTAATATAAAATAAAAAATGAAGACAGTCGGAAATTTCAATATTTAGTACCTACCTACATGATATGGACGAAAATTAACAAAATGAAATAGGTAGGTACCTAACACAAAAGTAGATACCTACGTCAAAAAATATAGATAAAAATATGAATTAAAAATGCCTCTAGAGACATGAACTATTATGTATTCTGTGTCTAGTAGATAGAGTACAAACTTACCTAGGTACCATATTAATTTATTACTCAATTAGGTACATACCTACATTACACAATTTTAAGCATGCCATTTCAAGACTGTCTTGAAATAGGTAGGTACCTACTGCGCGCATTTACACCACACAATTTCTCGCACGCTCGACCGCGCTTACTGTCATAGTAAAAGGAAAGAAAGTAGGTCTTTAATAAGTATATTTTTAAGGAGTCGGAGTGTCGGAGTTATCCACATTGCAGTTTACGTCTTTGTTTTATTTGCTGTCACAGTAAAAAGCTTTTAAAAAAAAAAACCTCCTTCAAAAACCTTAAAAAAACAGCTCTATAAAAAGCAAGAAATTATGTAGGTACAAATCTATTAATTAAAACACCTCTATTGAAGTCGGGTGGAGTGGAGCTGGAAGTATTTTTCTTACTTATTGTATTGTTTATATTCTAAAATCCCCACCCCACCCCACCCGACTTCAATAGACGCGTTTTAATTAATAGATTTAAACATTATTTCTTGCTTTTTATAGAGCTGTTTTTATTAAGTTTTTGAAGGAGGTTTTGCTTTTTTAAAAAGTTTTTTATTTTTAACTCTCTTGTGGTAGGTATGTAGGTAAGCGATGATTTTATAAAATAAAACGTTATAATGTTTCACATTTTTCAATTGTATAGGTACATACAAAACTTAATAACAAAAATATAAAAGTGTATGAAACAGCTGATTTTATTTTCGCGATCTTTATCTTTACTTAATATTATGAATGCAAAAGCCCGTTTGTTTGTGACAAAAATGACATTTATTTTGAAATCCAACAAGGTGGACATGATTTAACTCCTAAAGGGGTGAAAATGAGGTCAAATTTTGTATGGAAAAATAATATAAAATAGACATTACAACTTTAAAATTACTTGGAGCACGTCTAAAAATAAATATAGGCAATTATATATTTTGTGATTTTAAAAATCCACCCCTTAGGGGGTAAATGGGGTAAGTAAACATAAAAATCGATATGGATGTCGTTCTTGAGGTTTTATGAGATGGTGATTGCGAAAATAACATTTATTTTGAAGTCCAACACCGTGGATAAGATTTAACCCCTAAGGGGGTGAAAATGGGGTTCAAATTTGGATGGAAAAATAATATAAAATAGACATTACAACTTTAAAATTAGTTCGAGCACGTCTAAAAATAAATAGGCAAACACATATTTTGTTATTTTTGTTAAGTATGGCAATGTTTAAGATATCCAGTCTCTACGTTTATTATCTGTGGTATTAGTCGACGTCTAGTGCCAGACGTTAGTGCCAGTGGGAATGGGTCTGCTTCTGTCTGCTTGTATTAAGGGCGTCGTATAACTCGTATATAAAAGATCTGTTTTATATTGTCTGTATGTATGGCACTTCTTACTCAAAAAATATAATTCTTAATAGCTTACCTTGTGTTGATTTATTTAATTGCAATATTTTTACTTTCTATAGTCAGTAGTTTAGTGAAAGACCTATGAAAAGCTTTTGGATATAAATTTTCAATTCGATGCCTTAACATAGGTAGTCTTAGTATGTCATGCTCTCTTTAATCATTTCTGCGGTGGTGTCGTATGAGGCTCAAATATGGTTGAGCGAAGAGATGGCTGGTTCATGCGTCATGTTCGGGAACTGGTGCTGCCAGTGGGAATGGGTCTGCTTCTGACTACCTATCTTAATGCATATTGAATTGTATGTTTTTCTTTTATTTTTATTTATTGTAACAGCCTAGACTGAATAACAAGTTCAAACTTTGAATTTAGCTTAAAATCTGTAAATTGATTAAGAAATTTGAAACTCATTAAGAAATGAGCTAATTCAATAATGTTATTTATTTGTTAATCTTTGTTAATATAAAGTCTGGAAACGATATACATATTTGTAAATATCGTTCCATCTGATTGATAAAGCTGACAAGTTTTTTGCGCCCATTTTTCTTGTCAGTTAAAAGACGTCATAATGGGTGGCAGGGTAAAAGAATTGACGATTTAAAAATGCTTATTATGTGAGCTTATTTAAATAAAATATATTTCACTTTCACTTTCACTTTCTAGTTTATGAATCGATGGTCGGTGTGTGTTGTGAAGAAAAGATGGCTACTGTGTCGTGATAATGTAAAACTAAAAATAAGATAGAAAAGAAATAAAAGAAGATTAAAGTAAAAGGTGTTTTATTGGAAAAGTAAGGAACAAATCACAAAACATTAATAGCACGCTTCCACTGCGCCGCGACCAGAAAAGTCATCAAACAAAGGTATGAATTTTACGATACGAAAATGGCTGCCGTACAAGAAAAATTTTATCTCAATCTAAAACAATTCGACGGAAATAACTTTAACACCTGGTTGTATCGATTGAAGACAATATTAAATGAGCAAGAATGTTTAGACGCCATTCTGAAACCGGATTTTGCAAATGCAGAAAACAAGAAAGCCGAAGCGCGGGCAAGGAGTATCATTGTCAGTGGTGTTTCTGATAACTTTATTGAATACATTAGAGATCAGGAGTCTGCATACCTTATGATAAAGAGTCTGGAAGAAAATTTCCTAAAGAAAAATACAAGGAGCAGAATGTACATGAGAAGACAGCTGTCAGACATGAAATATGATGAAAAAAATAATTTGCAAAGTCATTTTACTGATATGGAGAGTTTATTTACACAGCTAAAGAACGCCGGTACGAATCTTACGGAAGAAGAAAAGATTAATTACTTATTATTGTCCATGCCTAAGTCATATGATATTGTTGTCACTACATTGGAAACCATGTCTGACTTATCTGTTAATTTTGTGAAAGAAAGGCTGCTTGGTGAAGAAGAAAAGAGAAAGAAAGGACAGAGAAAAGATACACAGAGTTTTTCATCAGCATTTAATTGTTACAAGTGTGGTGCTGTTGGTCATAAGAGGTATGAGTGCGAGCAGAACACCAGCGTTCCATCTTCATCATCTAACTGTAATCAGAGAAGAGGCAGAGGAAACTTTTCGAGCTGGAGAGGAAGAGGTACACAGTCATTCCAGGAGCGTGTCATAGAAGGAGAAAATAGTATAGCTTCAGGAAGAGGAAGAACATCATATCGAGGAAAGGGAAATCGCTATTCCAGTGGTCGAGGCTTTGGACACCGAGGACAATTTCACAGATCGTTCATGACAAGCGATAACAGTTATGGTAATGCCTTTATAAGTGAAACATCAGGTAACAATATTCAAAATAATTCTAAAACTTTTTGGTACATAGATTCTGGTTGTTCTGATCATTTAACAAATGACATAAATATATTTAATGATGGTTATACAGAGTTAAAAAATACAAAACAAATATGTGCAGCTAAAAATGGAGTAACTTTGAATGCTATAGGTATTGGTAACATAAAAACAAAAACACAAATTAACGGAGTAACACATTTTCATACTATTAAAAATGTTTATTATGTCCCAGAGTTAAGAAAAAATTTGTTGTCGGTTTCAAAACTTGAAAAAGCTGGGTATTCTGTAATTTTTGCAAATGGTTGTGTAGAGGTTTACAATCCAGATCAAACATTAATTATTGTTGGTTATCCAGAAGGTTCATTGTATTTAATAGAATTTAGTTTGAGAGAAAATTACTGTAATTATTCAAATAATAGAAATGAAAAAGAGATAGAGTTGTGGCATAGACGTTTTGCTCATTTATCTATGAATAATTTAAAACAATTAATTTCTAAGGATATGGTGGATGGACTGTCAAGTGTGAAAAATATGCAAATAGAGAATGTGATGTGTGAAATATGTATGACAGGTCGCATGACAAGATTACCTTTTAATTGTACAGGGCATAGGGCAACAAGGCCGTTACAGTTGGTGCATAGTGATGTGTGCGGCCAAATCACACCGGAGACATGGGACGGATATAATTACTATGTGACTTTTATAGATGACTTTACACACTTTGTTATGGTATACTTAATTAAAAGTAAATCTGAAGTAATTGAGAAATTCAAACATTATTATAATTATGCAACAAATCATTTTAACTGTAATTTATTGAACTTACGAACTGACAATGGGGGTGAATATGTATCTAAAGAATTTAAAGATTTTTGTTTTAAAAATGGTATTACTCTGCAACATACTGTTCCTTACAACCCTGAGATGAATGCAATATCGGAGAGAATGAATCGCACATTGATGGATAGAGCACGGACTATACTGATAGAATCAAAGTTGGATAAAAAGTTGTGGGGAGAAGCTGTATTGTACTCGGCTTACGTTACAAATAGATGTCCTACTGCATCAAAGGAGTTGACACCTGCTGAAATGTGGCACGGTAGAAAGCCAGATGTATCGAATATGAGAGTTTTTGGGAGTATTGCATACAGCCACGTTCCGAAAGAACTAAGACAAAAATTAGACCCCAAGGGAAAGAAAATGGTTATGGTAGGCTACAGTCTAAACGGATACAAATTGTGGGATGAAGATTCAGGAAGAGTCATTGTGGCAAGAAATGTAATCTTTGATGAAAGGGAAAATACAGACAAGAGTGTTATAGAGATACCTACATACTCGGAACATAAAGAAAATAATGAAGAAAAAGAAGATGAAATACGAAACAACATGGAAATGGATACAAGTAAAGAAATAAGGAGAAGTGAAATGAATGAAGAAGTAGTCAGGAACAAAAGTGATGAAGAAACAGAAAATTTAGGAAGAGGAAAAAGGAAAATTCAAAGACCTAAATGGCAGGATGATTATGAAATAAATTTAGAGAATGAAGAAGATGAAGTTTTGTTTGCATTGTTAGCTGGAAATATGGAAGATGCTCCACAGACATTTGAAGAAATAAAGAATAGAAATGACAAAGATTTGTGGAATAATGCAGTTAAGGAAGAGATAAAAACTCTAGAAGAATGTGGTACATGGATTAAAGTACATAAAAAAGAGGGAATGAATTTACTAGATACTAAATGGGTTTTTACTAAGAAAAGATTAGGAAATCAAGACATATATAAAGGAAGACTTGTTGTGTTGGGATATCAACAAAAAGAACATATAGATGATGTGTATTCGCCTGTGTTGAAGATGCAAACTCTAAGGACCTTATTAGCTGTTGCGGTAAATAAAGATTATGAAATTAACCAAATGGATGTCAAAGGTGCATTTTTGTATGGAAGAATAGAAGAAGAAGTTTACTTAAAACCACCAAAGGGTTATGATATGGAAGATGACAGATATGTACTAAAATTAGAAAGATCATTATATGGTTTAAAGAAGTCACCTAAATATTGGTATGAACGTTTCACAGATGCTATGATTGAGTATGGTTTTAAACGCTCGGACAATGATTATTGTTTATATATGAAAAAAGATTTATATGTATTAATATATGTTGACGATTTGCTGATTTTTAACAATGACAGGAAAGAAATAGATAAAGTTAAGAAATTTTTGGCAACTAAATTTAATATGAAGGACTTAGGAGACAAAGACTTGACATATTTAGGAATTTCAATTCAAAGACATAAAGACTATATTTTAATTAATCAAACTAAATATTTGAAAAATGTTTTAAGTAGATTCGGTATGAAAGATTGCAAGGGGATAGACACTCCAATGGATAAAATTTTTAAATTTAATGATCATGATATAGATATGAAGTATGAAAGGCAGTGTAGATCATTGATTGGTTCTCTCATGTATGCTGCTACTAACTCAAGGCCAGATCTTGCTTTCTCTGTGTGTTACTTAAGTAGATTCCAAAGTAAACCAAATGAAACTTTATGGAAGTCATTAAAAAGAATTTTGCGTTATGTAAAACATACTATCAACTATAATTTAATTTTTGAGAAAAACTGTAATGTTCCTTTAATTGGCTATGCTGATGCAGATTGGGGTAGAGATGTGGATAGGAAGTCAACAACAGGATATTTATTCAAAATTTATGGTAATACAGTTATTTGGAAATCTAAGAAACAATCAGTGGTTGCGCTAAGTACTACTGAAGCAGAACTTATATCTTTGTGTGAAGCTAGTGTAGAGTCTTGCTGGATAATAAAGTTGTTACATGATTTAAATATTGATGTCAAGACATTCACAATTTTTGAAGATAATCAAAGTACTATCAAATCTGTTAAAACTTATGATCAAAGAAAACTTAAGCATTTAGAAATTAAAATAATTTTATTAAAGATAAAGTTGAACAGGGTTTGTTAAATGTTGAATATATAAGATCTGAAAAACAACTGGCTGATGTGTTTACTAAACCATTATGTAAGAATAGTTTTAAGCAGTTAGTGAATAAGTTAAGGATAATAAACATAGAGCCTGAGGAAGAGTGTTAAGTATGGCAATGTTTAAGATATCCAGTCTCTACGTTTATTATCTGTGGTATTAGTCGACGTCTAGTTTATGAATCGATGGTCGGTGTGTGTTGTGAAGAAAAGATGGCTACTGTGTCGTGATAATGTAAAACTAAAAATAAGATAGAAAAGAAATAAAAGAAGATTAAAGTAAAAGGTGTTTTATTGGAAAAGTAAGGAACAAATCACAAAACATTAATATTTTGAAAATCATTCCTTAGGGGGTAAATGGGTAAGTAAAAATGACAATCGATGTGGATGTCGTTCTTGAGGTTTTATGGGATGGTGATTACGAAAATGACATTTATTTTGAAGTCCAACACAGTGGACTCAACCCTAGGGGATGGGGACGGGGACGGGGCCGGGAACGGGAACGGGAAAGCGAAAAGAAACGGGAATAATATCTTTGGACCCAATTCTGATTATTGAAATAAACTAGCTTCCGCCCGCGACTTCGTCCGCGTGGATATTAGAGAAAATCCTTAGGATCCGACCAGCCGTTTTTACGCGATTAAAGCAAGCAGCCTCGTGCGAGGCCCGCCACATGCGGCAAACGTCATGCCTCGCGAGGCAGTGCGCTTGGTGGGGGGGGGGGGACCTGCCTAATCGCGTAAAAACGGCTGGTCGGATCCCGGGTTGAAGGTTTTAAGGATTTTCTCTAATGTCCACGCGGACGAAGCCGCGGGCGGAAGCTAGTGTTTACTATAGGCTGAGCTTCTTAGAGCTTTCAATAAAATAACGGCCCCAAAAAAAACATTACCTAGTTTGCATTCATTTATTAATGGCTACAATTTAAAGCCAATTTGCCATCAATATAATAATACTGTTTTGCACTCCAACAAAACAGTTATTATGAGTGTGAGAAAACACAGCGTTGATTTGAAGACGCGTCATACAGATTCACCTTATCTCCCACTAATGTACAAAGATTTTTAAGTCACTCACCAATTTTCCAGACCAAACCTTGCTTACTCGTCTTCTTTCACCTTGCTAAGCTCTGTGGACAGTGACAGATGACAGCTGTCACCTGTCAGTATCATGTCATAGTAGTCTTCACCTGCAAGCACTTAGGCAACGCTGTGTTTTCTCACACTCATAATAACTGTTTTGTTGGAGTGCAAAACAGTATTATTATATGTGATCGAAAACACAGCGTTGATTTGAAGACCTGTTTGATATCTGCTGGTGAAAGAAGGACAAACGCTATGTGAATTCTCACTTATTCAACATCACAAATAAAATTTAATAATATTAAATTATTATTTAGATACCTCTCTAAGATAAAAATGTGATTCACTCATGTCCCTTTTACGAATCACATGCAACCAATTTGTTAATCGGATTGCTATTCAACAAACACAGTAACTTAATTACTTGAGAACAATGGAATATTAAGAAATAAAATTTTATACCACAGCTAAATAATCTTCATAGGTTATTACCACCTGTATCTACAAGGTATTTCTTGCACCTCTTGCAAGGTCCTTTTTTTATATATTATTATTATTTTATTTCTTATTATTATTTTTCAGCTATACTTTATTAACTAAACACTAGGTTTAGAATCCAGATTCTATAAATGTTGTTCTTGTGGCTAGTTTCACCATCACCTATTCATTTAATAAAAGAGTTAAATAATTGATTTGTCAGAATTGGACTGTGTATAGAATACACCATCCCATATTCAGAATTAAAATTGCTATTAACATACAGAAATGTAAATATTGAGCTAAGGATTTTTTTAATCTTAATAAACCTTATTAGCCTGAAAATTATTAGTCTTAGTCAAAGGACATGGGCCACACCACAACAGTAATATATATCTATAGGTAACTATTCTTAGGTAGATAGTGATGCACCTTAATTTACAAGCTAGTATTCAAATCAGATTTCTTGTGAACTAAAGAATGTTGTGTTTTGATAAGTCAAAGAGGACTGTGATTTGATTGGTGTGGCCTCGCCCCAGAGATCGCTTTTAACATAACTTATATAAAAAATAACATGAAATCCTTAGTTATGTATAAGAACAGCAGGATCTGCATAACTATTTTACAGTATCTACTGCAAAAATATATTTTCATAATTACTATAGAACTAGATGTAAAAGCTTTACTCTATAAACCATCTTTCTCAGGGAACTCTATGAAGTGTAAATGAGGAACCAATGTGGGCTACCTGATCTGGTCACCCGCAACCTTCTAAACTATATCAAGGTTCTAGCTAGCTCATCTATCCGAGGTAGGTTTTTGCCTCTTGTGAATTCAATCAACCTGATGTGAATTCAATCAAGCCGATGTGAATGTCTTTATACTTACTTTTGGTTCTGTTAAGGTTTATGCCTGGATGATTGCAAGCCAGGAATACTGGTACCAGCTCGATTGTGGAAACGCACACGGCATCTTAATTGCCAAGGACGGCGCGGCTGCAGGGTTGTCAAATATTGCATAGCCATACTCTGAGTCCCAGGTAAGGTACCTTATCCAAGGTTACCAAGTCACCATTTGGGACACCCCATTTAGGTATAAAGCCTCCGAGGCCTGGGGCAACGAGAGAGGCCATTCCGGCACATCCTCTCAAATTTGGCGGTCGGCAGAGCCGTTGTACCCCCCCGAGAGGTACGCCGCTGAAAGCGTGATGGTAAATCCCTCGGCTATCCTGCAGCCCTACCGTCCCCTTGAGCAGAGCAATTGAACGCATAGGTACCTACAACGCTGGTAGCGGAGGTGATCCGTCAAGGTTCTACTGTCGATTTGGACAAGTAGTTTATATTTCCATCATCTGGTAGGTATGTCAACAATATTATGTTTTGCGACTGGATGAGTAGGTATGTAGGTACTCTTAAATGACGGGGATCCGCTCCCTGTTCATATAGACACCTTGAGGATAAACTGGCGCACCTATCCTGCAGCCCTACCACTAAGGAACAGTTGCCAACACATCAGACCATACATGTTGATCTTGAGACCGTTCTTCTGGCGTACATAATAAAAGCTGCCCTCGCAGCTCAACTGTTCAACTTAACGTGCTGTCGACTGTACATTTAAATGTCAACGTCACACAGTCTTGGGGATATTTTCCTCTAAATTAGCTGATGTTGAAGTAATCACCTCAACCCGCGAATGACGCGGCTATCACTAAACACTTATGGTAATCATAACGTAGATCTTTATGTAGGCATACGTAACACAAAAATAAAAAATATGATTTGGATTAAAAGGGAAATAATTAAATCTCAATATGATTGACTTATTCTTTTCATACCTAAGGACTGTCAGTTACCTTATTCAAGGCTACCAAGTCACAGTTTAGGACACCCCATCTAGGTTAGGTGTAAAGCCTCCGAGGCTTGGGGAATGTTTGTCTCCGGTATGATTCCTATCCACCCGACTACCTCATGGTGGATTTCCGATATAAACTCCTGAAAGGTCCGTAATCGGAAATCAATCTGTATTGATATGTCTGAAATAAATTACATTATTAATCAAAAGTGTATTTTTGAGACACACTTAATTCTCGCAAAAAGATGCGCCTTCTTTGAGAACTTCTTAATCCTTATTAATGTTTTGGTATTAGTGATGTAGCTTTAACTGTTTTGCAAGAAACATTCATACTCTGCATACACTTATATTTTGTTCTAGGATTGACTTCTGTAAATTATAAAAACAGACTTTCAGGAATTATTAACAGACCTGAAACTTGCTTAGTGAACAGATCCTAATATTGACTTATTAGCTAATATTTACCAGAGTAGAATTAAGTAATTTTTTTTTTTTTTTTTTTTTTGGTACACAGAATATCTGACCCGAGTCTGACTCCCCTGGATATTTATAAAAGTCCGGAATTTGGATGCCGGATACTTCTACAATCAGACTCATAAAACTAAAATTGACTATTTTCCTTTGTCTAGTTTACTTAATAAACTCATAGGTGATTTTCTCTCTGGATAAGCTATAATAAGTACATATTTAAGCTTTAGCTCTTAGTATAGTTATGTATTATAAGTGATAACCTTTGTGAAGAGTAAATAAACAATATTTATTATTATTATTTAAATTTTATTCAATATTCACTTACTCCATCATTTCATTTCATTCTGCTATCTCTAGTTAAACTTAGTCGTACTATGCAGTGGCATACTCAAAATATTCTAATATTAGTTATTATAATCATGAAAAGAGTTTGCTGATAATACACATAATTTAATCATTCAATTTCATGGCCCTACTGAGGAATTAAGTACCTAACAAAAGTAGGTTACACCTCCTATTATTATTATTAGTAAATAAATATCAAGTCGGTAGACTGTATCTTCAAGATAAAAAGTAACTAGTTATAACTCTGATTTGAGTATAAATCTGTGTTAGGTATGTAAATACTTTGAGACCATCTGTCTACTATTTTGTAAGTTATGCGGCCACTACTTGGACGAATCAACCACTTCGGGCCACTAGCACCTTATGTAATGTTTAATAAAGTATTATAATCAATTTACTGTATTGAACATACTTTGGTATGCCGGAAACGGCTACCCTATTGTGTATCTCTAAAGAATCTATGGATTTTTTTCTGTAACTGCAATCAAGGTAATTTTTATTTCATTCTATCCAATAACATAATTAAAGCTGACTCTTTATATTATACTATTTATACTTAGGTTCTTATTACTTACACTACAATGTAAAATTTCCAAATTTTTATCAATCATAATCTATCTAACGGTACTAGCACAGCCCTGGTACTAGATAGACTCCTATGCAACACTCTGTTTAAGTTTGAGAATCACATCTCGAAATGGAACTACTTTAATGAATAGGTAGATAATCTGCGGCTAGAGGAATACTTCTTTACTTAGTTTTCAACTTTCTAATTTTTGTACACTCACTTTTTTCTTCTATCTGTACACCGTTGCCTAATCTTGTAGAGTACTCCAGCAACTCCTGCCAGGATATTAAGATAGTGTAAATAAGAAGTGTCTAACTCACTTGGCTGAGTTGCAGCTCAATGCGAGAAATTCTGTTGTGATTATTTCAGGAGGTCCTGGTATTGTAAGTTCACACTTGTTATGTTAGACCAGCTATGCTAATAGCCTCTGATTGTACTGATTACCTACTACCTACTGAAAAAGAACAGTTCAACAGACTTTAAAAAGAAACCAAAAATCAGTTTGGTGTGGCAGATTAACACTTCAAATACCTACTTAGTTTATTTCTATTGTGAGAAAACTAGGTTTCTCAATTTCTCATATTCAAAACATTAGTTGATGATAGGTACTCACATCAAAATAAAAAAGTTTTGTGTCAATATAAACTTATGGCACCAATGATCAACTGGGTGCGTCTTAGCTATAATAAAACTGGTCAACTTGACCAAAGAGCTGTTATTCCTCCGAGTAATAAATAACTCGGTATTAATTCACGAAAACGAGATGGTGGGCAATTGGTCATTTCATTCGGCACTCCGCTCTCTTAATTAAGAGAGGGAGATCTATGTGGGCCCGAGATAATAATAGGGCCCGAATGTTCCCTCGTGTCATCATCCGCTGATAAACGAGAACAGTCGCATGACTATTGTCACGGACCAATTTGTACCAGCTAGAGCTCTTCATTTCCGAAGCAGCGGTATGCCGGTAACATGTAAACACGTCCTGTAAGCATCACCATCTCGTTCTTTTAATTAGTAAGGTCGTAAACGCTTACCAAACAAGCAGCATTATTGTTAGAATTCTTGAATTCACTTATAAATTCAACAAAAACTGCACTTTAAAACAATTTTTAGTTATGAGAAAACTTTTGCACGTGGTATCGCGGCAAATCTTAAAAACGCTATGACATAATACTGACAGGTGACAGCTGTCATCTGTCACTGTCCACAGAGCTTAGCAAGGTGAAAGAAGACCCCAAAAAAAAACATTACCTAGTTTGCATTCATTTATTAATGGCTACAATTTAAAGCCAATTTGCCATCAATATAATAATACTGTTTTGCACTCCAACAAAACAGTTATTATGAGTGTGAGAAAACACAGCGTTGATTTGAAGACGCGTCATACAGATTCACCTTATCTCCCACTAATGTACAAAGATTTTTAAGTCACTCACCAATTTTCCAGACCAAACCTTGCTTACTCGTCTTCTTTCACCTTGCTAAGCTCTGTGGACAGTGACAGATGACAGCTGTCACCTGTCAGTATCATGTCATAGTAGTCTTCACCTGCAAGCACTTAGGCAACGCTGTGTTTTCTCACACTCATAGTAACTGTTTTGTTGGAGTGCAAAACAGTATTATTATATGTGATCGAAAACACAGCGTTGATTTGAAGACCTGTTTGATATCTGCTGGTGAAAGAAGGACAAACGCCATGTGAATTCTCACTTATTCAACATCACAAATAAAATTTAATAATATTAAATTATTATTTAGATACCTCTCTAAGATAAAAATGTGATTCACTCATGTCCCTTTTACGAATCACATGCAACCAATTTGTTAATAGGATTGCTATTCAACAAACACAGTAACTTAATTACTTGAGAACAATGGAATATTAAGAAATAAAATTTTATACCACAGCTAAATAATCTTCATAGGTTATTACCACCTGTATCTACAAGGTATTTCTTGCACCTCTTGCAAGGTCCTTTTTTTATATATTATTATTATTTTATTTCTTATTATTATTTTTCAGCTATACTTTATTAACTAAACACTAGGTTTAGAATCCAGATTCTATAAATGTTGTTCTTGTGGCTAGTTTCACCATCACCTATTCATTTAATAAAAGAGTTAAATAATTGATTTGTCAGAATTGGACTGTGTATAGAATACACCATCCCATATTCAGAATTAAAATTGCTATTAACATACAGAAATGTAAATATTGAGCTAAGGATTTTTTTAATCTTAATAAACCTTATTAGCCTGAAAATTATTAGTCTTAGTCAAAGGACATGGGCCACACCACAACAGTAATATATATCTATAGGTAACTATTCTTAGGTAGATAGTGATGCACCTTAATTTACAAGCTAGTATTCAAATCAGATTTCTTGTGAACTAAAGAATGTTGTGTTTTGATAAGTCAAAGAGGACTGTGATTTGATTGGTGTGGCCTCGCCCCAGAGATCGCTTTTAACATAACTTATATAAAAAATAACATGAAATCCTTAGTTATGTATAAGAACAGCAGGATCTGCATAACTATTTTACAGTATCTACTGCAAAAATATATTTTCATAATTACTATAGAACTAGATGTAAAAGCTTTACTCTATAAACCATCTTTCTCAGGGAACTCTATGAAGTGTAAATGAGGAACCAATGTGGGCTACCTGATCTGGTCACCCGCAACCTTCTAAACTATATCAAGGTTCTAGCTAGCTCATCTATCCGAGGTAGGTTTTTGCCTCTTGTGAATTCAATCAACCTGATGTGAATTCAATCAAGCCGATGTGAATGTCTTTATACTTACTTTTGGTTCTGTTAAGGTTTATGCCTGGATGATTGCAAGCCAGGAATACTGGTACCAGCTCGATTGTGGAAACGCACACGGCATCTTAATTGCCAAGGACGGCGCGGCTGCAGGGTTGTCAAATATTGCATAGCCATACTCTGAGTCCCAGGTAAGGTACCTTATCCAAGGTTACCAAGTCACCATTTGGGACACCCCATTTAGGTATAAAGCCTCCGAGGCCTGGGGCAACGAGAGAGGCCATTCCGGCACATCCTCTCAAATTTGGCGGTCGGCAGAGCCGTTGTACCCCCCCGAGAGGTACGCCGCTGAAAGCGTGATGGTAAATCACTCGGCTATCCTGCAGCCCTACCGTCCCCTTGAGCAGAGCAATTGAACGCATAGGTACCTACAACGCTGGTAGCGGAGGTGATCCGTCAAGGTTCTACTGTCGATTTGGACAAGTAGTTTATATTTCCATCATCTGGTAGGTATGTCAACAATATTATGTTTTGCGACTGGATGAGTAGGTATGTAGGTACTCTTAAATGACGGGGATCCGCTCCCTGTTCATATAGACACCTTGAGGATAAACTGGCGCACCTATCCTGCAGCCCTACCACTAAGGAACAGTTGCCAACACATCAGACCATACATGTTGATCTTGAGACCGTTCTTCTGGCGTACATAATAAAAGCTGCCCTCGCAGCTCAACTGTTCAACTTAACGTGCTGTCGACTGTACATTTAAATGTCAACGTCACACAGTCTTGGGGATATTTTCCTCTAAATTAGCTGATGTTGAAGTAATCACCTCAACCCGCGAATGACGCGGCTATCACTAAACACTTATGGTAATCATAACGTAGATCTTTATGTAGGCATACGTAACACAAAAATAAAAAATATGATTTGGATTAAAAGGGAAATAATTAAATCTCAATATGATTGACTTATTCTTTTCATACCTAAGGACTGTCAGTTACCTTATTCAAGGCTACCAAGTCACAGTTTAGGACACCCCATCTAGGTTAGGTGTAAAGCCTCCGAGGCTTGGGGAATGTTTGTCTCCGGTATGATTCCTATCCACCCGACTACCTCATGGTGGATTTCCGATATAAACTCCTGAAAGGTCCGTAATCGGAAATCAATCTGTATTGATATGTCTGAAATAAATTACATTATTAATCAAAAGTGTATTTTTGAGACACACTTAATTCTCGCAAAAAGATGCGCCTTCTTTGAGAACTTCTTAATCCTTATTAATGTTTTGGTATTAGTGATGTAGCTTTAACTGTTTTGCAAGAAACATTCATACTCTGCATACACTTATATTTTGTTCTAGGATTGACTTCTGTAAATTATAAAAACAGACTTTCAGGAATTATTAACAGACCTGAAACTTGCTTAGTGAACAGATCCTAATATTGACTTATTAGCTAATATTTACCAGAGTAGAATTAAGTAATTTTTTTTTTTTTTTTTTTTTTGGTACACAGAATATCTGACCCGAGTCTGACTCCCCTGGATATTTATAAAAGTCCGGAATTTGGATGCCGGATACTTCTACAATCAGACTCATAAAACTAAAATTGACTATTTTCCTTTGTCTAGTTTACTTAATAAACTCATAGGTGATTTTCTCTCTGGATAAGCTATAATAAGTACATATTTAAGCTTTAGCTCTTAGTATAGTTATGTATTATAAGTGATAACCTTTGTGAAGAGTAAATAAACAATATTTATTATTATTATTTAAATTTTATTCAATATTCACTTACTCCATCATTTCATTTCATTCTGCTATCTCTAGTTAAACTTAGTCGTACTATGCAGTGGCATACTCAAAATATTCTAATATTAGTTATTATAATCATGAAAAGAGTTTGCTGATAATACACATAATTTAATCATTCAATTTCATGGCCCTACTGAGGAATTAAGTACCTAACAAAAGTAGGTTACACCTCCTATTATTATTATTAGTAAATAAATATCAAGTCGGTAGACTGTATCTTCAAGATAAAAAGTAACTAGTTATAACTCTGATTTGAGTATAAATCTGTGTTAGGTATGTAAATACTTTGAGACCATCTGTCTACTATTTTGTAAGTTATGCGGCCACTACTTGGACGAATCAACCACTTCGGGCCACTAGCACCTTATGTAATGTTTAATAAAGTATTATAATCAATTTACTGTATTGAACATACTTTGGTATGCCGGAAACGGCTACCCTATTGTGTATCTCTAAAGAATCTATGGATTTTTTTCTGTAACTGCAATCAAGGTAATTTTTATTTCATTCTATCCAATAACATAATTAAAGCTGACTCTTTATATTATACTATTTATACTTAGGTTCTTATTACTTACACTACAATGTAAAATTTCCAAATTTTTATCAATCATAATCTATCTAACGGTACTAGCACAGCCCTGGTACTAGATAGACTCCTATGCAACACTCTGTTTAAGTTTGAGAATCACATCTCGAAATGGAACTACTTTAATGAATAGGTAGATAATCTGCGGCTAGAGGAATACTTCTTTACTTAGTTTTCAACTTTCTAATTTTTGTACACTCACTTTTTTCTTCTATCTGTACACCGTTGCCTAATCTTGTAGAGTACTCCAGCAACTCCTGCCAGGATATTAAGATAGTGTAAATAAGAAGTGTCTAACTCACTTGGCTGAGTTGCAGCTCAATGCGAGAAATTCTGTTGTGATTATTTCAGGAGGTCCTGGTATTGTAAGTTCACACTTGTTATGTTAGACCAGCTATGCTAATAGCCTCTGATTGTACTGATTACCTACTACCTACTGAAAAAGAACAGTTCAACAGACTTTAAAAAGAAACCAAAAATCAGTTTGGTGTGGCAGATTAACACTTCAAATACCTACTTAGTTTATTTCTATTGTGAGAAAACTAGGTTTCTCAATTTCTCATATTCAAAACATTAGTTGATGATAGGTACTCACATCAAAATAAAAAAGTTTTGTGTCAATATAAACTTATGGCACCAATGATCAACTGGGTGCGTCTTAGCTATAATAAAACTGGTCAACTTGACCAAAGAGCTGTTATTCCTCCGAGTAATAAATAACTCGGTATTAATTCACGAAAACGAGATGGTGGGCAATTGGTCATTTCATTCGGCACTCCGCTCTCTTAATTAAGAGAGGGAGATCTATGTGGGCCCGAGATAATAATAGGGCCCGAATGTTCCCTCGTGTCATCATCCGCTGATAAACGAGAACAGTCGCATGACTATTGTCACGGACCAATTTGTACCAGCTAGAGCTCTTCATTTCCGAAGCAGCGGTATGCCGGTAACATGTAAACACGTCCTGTAAGCATCACCATCTCGTTCTTTTAATTAGTAAGGTCGTAAACGCTTACCAAACAAGCAGCATTATTGTTAGAATTCTTGAATTCACTTATAAATTCAACAAAAACTGCACTTTATAACAATTTTTAGTTATGAGAAAACTTTTGCACGTGGTATCGCGGCAAATCTTAAAAACGCTATGACATGATACTGACAGGTGACAGCTGTCATCTGTCACTGTCCACAGAGCTTAGCAAGGTGAAAGAAGACGAGTAAGCAAGGTTTGGTCTGGAAAATTGGTGAGTGACTTAAAAATCTTTGTACATTAGTGGGAGATAAGGTGAATCTGTATGACGCGTCTTCAAATCAACGCTGTGTTTTCGATCACATATAATATACCTTTTTATGTTTATATTTATTTTTTTATTTTGATTGTATTTGGAAGGTAACGATATAATAAATTGTAAATATCGTTACTTTTGATGAGGCTGATAAGTTTCTTGCGCCCATTCTTCTTGTCAGCAAAAAGACGTCCCGGTAGGGAAAAAAAACTGAACGATTTAAAAGAACTTGTAATAAGTCTATTTAAATAAAAAATATTTCTATTCTATTTCTATGGCAAACGTAGTGATATATTTGGGTAGTAATGACACAAAACTTTGCTAGTTTAAATTTGGTACACGCGTGGCCTTTTTGGGTTATGAAAAGCTTTTGTAGTGCAGGTATGACTTAAATAGCCCGAAAAATTTTGGTACAGGTTTTATTTATTTGTACATATTATATTTTTTTAGGATGAGGCTGTTTAGGGTAACGATGGTTTTTTTGGTGGTCATTAAATTTCTTCCCGTATTTTTATAGTCCTAGCTAGGGTTGCCAACTTCTTTTGGATCAAATATAGTAGTTTCAAGATATTTAGAGTAAAAATATAGTAGTTGGCGAAAAAGCCAAAAAAAATAGTAGGTTGCCGTTTTGTATGGAGGATTTTAAAGAAGTTGCATTTTTCATAGATACTTAAGTACCTAAGTACTAACATTTTCATAATTTATTCAACAGCCATAAAGACAAGTGTTTAATCACAAAAAAACATTATGCAATTACTTATGTGCATATAAGTAATATTTTTGTTGCTTTTGTTTAATTTTTTCACATGAAAAATATAGTCGTTTTGCCTACTATATATTTTTTCAAAAAATATAGTAGGCGAGCCCTCAATATAGTAGGATACTATATTATATAGTAGGGTTGGCAACCCTAGTCCTAGCTCGTTAACTAATAAGCAGAAAATAATAAGAAATTTTACTGAAAAAAATATTTTTTTTTTAACACGTTTTTAAAACGGACAAAAAATTATAAAAAACAGACTAAAAACATTAAAACGGACTAGTAAAAACAGACTAAAAAGCATCGAAATGTTAATACATTTCGATGCTAAAAAGTATAAATTTCGTCCATGCCGATTACCATGCCGATATAATACCTACCTACCTACCATTACATTTTAATGTTCTACCTAAAAAAAATGTTCTACATATTATTATATCAATGAAACTAAACATTTTTGCTAAGGATTTGAAGGATTGCATTTTTGCTTTTCCGATCTTTTCTTTTACCTACTCGTAAGTATATTATTTAATATTTTATTAGTACCTATATAAAAATAGTATTGTGAATGCTAAACCTATTCCAAATTTAAAATACGTTTTGTAGTTTTGAACGCCATCTACCCATTTTTCTTCGAACTATTAGAACACGGTAGAACAACGAGCAGACGTAAGCTTTTTGCGACGGCAGCGATCCATGCGGAAAATGCAAGTAAACCTATAAGGAGCTCGATTACGAACGCCATCTAGGTTTAAGGCGGAATTTTGGCCTACGTTTTTATGATATGTGATTGTCGGTCCTTATATTTTTTCGTCCATGCTAATACTAAATAAAGGAAGAAAATTAGATCGGTAAGTAGGAGAGTTTAAAGATAAATATTTTTGATAGCTAACTAAAAGACATGGAGGAGATTTATGTGTCCAATAACTTGACTCTTGGTACAACTCATATAAACACTGGAGTTTGTCAAGTAAAGGATGGTTGCTAAACTGTAAAGTACGGAAAAAGAACTTGTCACATAGAAATTGCCGTCTCAAGTGCAGTGGTGGGTCGCAGCATTCAACCTGCAATGCATTGGTAGGGCTAGACTTAATGGCACCGGTTATTATTCGTAAGGCTTTGAATTGAATCAAATCTAATTTCTTGTAAGCTGTAATGTTTCCTGGTTCCAGCAAGTATGTACCATAATCTAATACGCTTCGAATGAGAGCATTGTAAACAAGTTTTAATGAGTAAGGGTGAGCTCCCCACCATACGCCCGCTAAACATCTTATCATGTTTATCAATCGTTCACATTTGCCAATGACATAGTCGCAATGTTGAACACCCGTTAATTTGGTGTCCAAAACTACTCCCAAGAATTTAACATGAGTCTTAACCGGTATGGTTGCATTATCGTAATTTAAAGTGATATCTGGAGGTTTATTCATACGTGAAAAAAGGACAACCGCACTCTTAGATGTTGACAATTGAAGGCCATTCATATCCATCCACTCTTTAAGATTCGCTAATGCAACTGACAAAGTGGACAGCGAAATATTGATGGAAGAATTAGCGCTATATAATAACAGGTCATCAGCATACTGTAGAATTTTAATGTTCTCATTTACACAAATATGAGACTGTAGATCGTGGGTGTAGATGTTATACAAAAGAGGACTGAGAACAGATCCCTGAGGAAGGCCTTTAAAAACAGTTCTAGAGAAGTTAAGGCCATTTATGTTTAAATTTATTGTTCGTTCTGATAACATATTAAGAATGAAATGTGTGAAAATTGGGGGGATTTGCAAAGACTCTAGTTTAATTTTAAGGACATTCAGAAGGACGTTATCATAGGCAGAACATAAATCTACAAATACGGCTAAGAGTGAGTTATTGTTGGAAAAAGCAATGCGGATATCTGAGGTCAGAATGGCTAAATTATCAATAGTGCTCTTACCCTTTCTAAAACCAAACTGAGTATTTGCTAAAAGCCCTTTACTTTCTAAGAACCATTCTAATCGATTCTTTATCAAGTGCTCGGCTATCTTTATTAGTACAGATGATAATGCAATAGGCCGATATCCTGCAACATCGGTTGGTTGTTTGTTTGGTTTTAAGAAGGGCAACACTGTTTGTTGTTTCCAAGATGGAGGAATGTTCCCTGTCATCAACACTTTATTTATTAAATCCAAGTAATAAATTAATGTATCATCGCAAACGTTTTGAAAAAAAGCATACGGTATGCCATCATTTCCAGGAGCAGAGTTTTTACAATTGTGGAGGATTCCTTTTAATTCGTGCAAAGTAAACGGAGCGCTGAGACCTGTTAGGTTATGAGGTGATAAGAGGGGACAAGTGGGAATGTTGTTATCAGCAACCCAAGGCGGAGCTAATTTATCCATAAAAGAATCGGCTAATGGGGAATGTCCGAAAAAAATCAAATTGGCTGAATATTTTTCTATAGGTAGGAATAAGGTCCCTTAGTAATAGAATAAATTTTCATAATTTTCGGTTTCGTGAAAAAATTTCAAAAAATCAAAGTCTCTTCGACTTCACAAATGTATGAAAGTAACAGCAGAATGGAGATTGTACCTTTGCCAACACCTGCCACAACCACAACATGGTATTAAAAAAAAGTTTCAAGACAAAATGTCAAAACTTTTTTTTTTAATACGTGTTGTGTTTGTGGCAGTTAGCGGCAAAGGTATAATCTCCATTCTGCTGTTACTTTCATACATTTGTGAAGTCGAAGAGACTTTGATTTTTAAAAACTTTTTTACCCAACCGAAAATTCTGAAACTTTTTTCTATTACTAAGGGACCTTATTCCTACCCATAGAAAAATATTCAGCCAATTTGATTTTTTTCGGACATTCCCCATTCTATTGGAATTGTTGCGGAAGGCTTATTATAAGTGGCAGATTTATATCTGTTGATGTATTGCCAAACTAGAATCGGTGGAGTATTTGGGGAAATTGATGAACAGAATGAACGCCAGCCTTCAAATTTCTTTTGTTTGAAAAGTTTTTTAGTTTTTGCTATGGCTTTAATCACTAAATCGTAATTACTATCCGACATGTCCTCTCTATACCTTTCTTCAGCTTCTTTTCTGTTTTTTATTGCATTGGTGCACTCGCTATCCCACCATGGAGGCGAGGGAATTTTATTGAAGCCACTTTTTTGTGGAAAAATTTCATTAGCAGCCTCAATAAGAATATTGCCTAATGCCTTGGCACTCTCTATCTCAGAACCATTAGTCATATCTGGGAGTAGAGGTAGTTTGGACTGTACATTACATTTATATTTTTCCCAATCTTTATCTGATGTTGTTTGACAAAGCAGAGCCTCAGTGGTGTCCGCCTTAGGACACAGTTTTGGAGAATAGGAAAGCTTTCGAGAAGATTAATTAAAATATAGCACGTTTAAATAAAGCTGTTTTATTTTCGAGACATGTTGACAGGACATAACAGACATCTGACATATTATTATTATATCCTTTTTCAAAGAGTCAAGTCACAAGTTAAGTAGTTTGAATACCTAATACATAGCATAAAAACTCCTTTAACACTTTCCCTTATTCAATACTATTCCAAGGGCATGGCATAGGAAAGAGAATCTTGGCCGCGGTAGTCTTTTGGTTAAGATATCAGCTAACTGATCTGCAGTGCCAATTCTCTTGACTTCCATTGCACCTTCAGCAACTTGCTCTCGAACGTAGAAATGTCGAATTCGAATGTGCTTTGTTCGCTTGTGAAATTCTGGGTTATGTGCCAAGCGAACTGCTGCTTCGTTGTCAACATATAGTGCAGGAATATGCTTGAGTTCGGTTAACTCTTGCATTATTCTGGTTAGCCAAACCAACTCTCTAGCTGCTTCACTGGCTGCTACCAGCTCGGCTTCGGTAGTAGAGATAGCAACGGACGCTTGCCGTTGGCTGAGCCAAGATATTACACCTCCTGCATAGCGACAGGCTACGCCTGTGGTAGATCGGCTGGTCTCTCGATCGCCTCCATGGTCAGCATCGCTGAATGCCTCTAGTATTGCTGGTTTATGCTGTCCATACCTAATTCCATAGGCAGACGTTCCTTTGATGTAACGCAAAATCCTTTTTACACCAAGCCAGTCTTCCTTGGAGGGGGATTCTAATTTTCGGGAGGCAACACCCACTGCAAATGCAATGTCAGGACGTGTTCCGACCATTAAGTATGCTAAAGCACCGACGGCTTCTCTGTACGGATACTTCACGGTTTCGGATTCGACTTTCCCTAATTGAATAGTCGTATCTTGCTTCTCGATGGGTGTCGTGACAGGGTTGCAATCTGTCATTCCAAAACGCTCCAGTATTTTCTTTGCATATGCTTCTTGATTAATGAAGACAGAGCCATCCTTCTCTCTTTCGATTTGCAGCCCTAGGTAATATGAAGCGGGCTTCGACGTTATCTTCAAACGTTTCCGTAAATCATTAAGAAACGATTGCGCTAAGTCTTCATCACTTGCTGCTACTAATCCGTCATCTACGTACAGCGTGATCAATAGCTTCTTTCTATCTGTTTCTCTAGTGTATAGGCAACAGTCAGCCTCGCATTGCTTGAAGCCCATATCAAGCAAAATGCTTTCAAAACATGAGTTCCAGCATCTTGGAGCTTGCTTTAAACCGTATAAGCTTCGGTTAAGCTTCCAGACCTTAGGCGTTCCGTCGCTAAAGCCTTCGGGTTGCTGCATGTATATTTCCTCTTCAAGTTTTCCGTTGAGGAACGCAGTAGCAACATCGAATTGCACTAAATGCATGTTCTCTTGAGCGCTGACACTCAATAATGCTCTGACAGTCGCTAGGCGTGTGACAGGACTGAAGGTCTGATCGTAGTCGATTCCTTTTCTTTGTTTGAATCCCTTCACAACGAGTCGTGCCTTGTATTTGTCAATAGAGCCGTCTGGGTTCCTTTTTGTTCGTAGGACCCATTTGCAAGGAAGCGCTTTTCTCCCTTTCGGTAGATTACATGCCGTCCACACGTTGAGGTCCTTCAGTGACTGCATTTCACTGTGCATCGCTTTTCGCCATTCCTCACTGTCGTCACGATCCATTGCATCAGCGAAATTCGACGGGTACGTCTCTGTAATACATACGTAGTCGTAAAGTCTTTCAGGTCGTCGTATTTCGTTGCGATTGCGCAAATTGTAACGCGGTTGCTCGGCGTCATAGTCGACTGCTTCAGGATCAACGTGATGCGGTTCGAGTTCGGGTTCATGTACATGGTCTTCTTGGACCGGTTCGGGTTCATGTACTTGGTCTTCTTGGACTGGTTCGGGTTCCAAATTTTCTCCCTCAAGAACAAGTTCATGATCACTAGAGATATTATCTACAGCGTCTTCGAAGTCTCCCTCGGATTCATCTGGTAATGGATCTTGATGTACTTCAGGAAGTGGAGCCGGTTCCTCGTTGCTGTTGGGGTTACCCATCGGCAGCTGTATTGTGTACTCCCTCGTATTTGTGTCGTTGTTTACACAAGCTGGGTGAACATCTTTGTTAGGAAGCGGTCTTTCATCGAAAGTGACATCACGTTAGCGGACGAGTTTGTTACTTTTTCCGTCAGTAATCCATACCCGGTAGCCATCTTCATCGTAACCGACAAGTCGTCCTTTTATGGCTTTCTTGTTCATTTTTTTTCGTTTCTGCTTTGGAACGTGGACGTAAGCATTGCATCCTATGATACGCAAATGTTTGATTGCCGGTTTTTTTCCAGTCCAAAGTTCGTACGGTGACTTGTCTTTATTGTTTGTTGGACCTGTTCTGTTGAGAATGTACGCGGCAGTATTTATCAGTTCTGCCCAAAGTTCTTGTGGCATAGGTTCGTGCGCGTACATCATAGATCTTGCTGTTTCAACCAGGGTGCGATTTTCACGTTCGCTTACACCGTTCTGCTCTGGTGTGTAAGGCATTACCAGTCTTTGTCGAATTCCATGAGAGTCTAGTAGATTTCTAATGGATTTGTTGTCAAATTCGCCACCGTTGTCGCTTAGCAGGCATTTTACAGCATGTCCTTCATTCTTCGTCTGAGCTAGCATTAAGGCGAGCTTATCCTTAACCTCTGACTTGTATCTTAGAAAGTATACCATACGATAGCCTGTATAGTCGTCTTTAAACAACACGTAGTACTGGAACTTTGAAAAACTTGGTTGAAACGGTCCACAAACGTCGGTGAGTATGAGATCTCCTGGCGCGGTAGCTCGAGTCCTCGTACCGAATTTGAGTCTATGAGCTTTTCCATATATGCAGCCTTCGCACAGCTCTTTATCAAGAGGAAGATCTAAGTCCAGTTCGCGTTTAACTGTAGCTTTCACGTGCCTCTTGTTCTGGTGTGCGAACCTCTCGTGGTATAGTTGCATAGTATTGAACGTTGCAAAGACTTCAGCGGGGTTCTCAGGATGTACAACTTTTAAGTCCAATTTGTACAATCCACCTTCTTTCTTACGTCTTCCTATTAAGCACGCTTCTTCGTTGACATAGACGTTGCATTCTTTTGTCGTCGATACGAATTTGCTGTTCGGAATTCTGTCGTGAAGTGCTAGTACTGAGAATAAATTCTTCAAAATGGTTGGAACGTACCAAACATCTTGAAGGGTTGCTCGTTGTAGCTTCCCTCTTACATTTGCTTCGATCATTACTGAACCTTTGCCTTTAGCGCGAATCGGTTTGCCATCAGCCGTTGTTACAGTATGTATGTAGTCAAAGCATTTGAAGGTTTGAAATAAATCAGCCCGGTTTGTCACGTGGCTCGTGGCGCCGTTATCCACGTACCAGTTTTCGATGTCAGGAACGACTGAAAATACTTCTGTGCTATCGATAGACAACAGGATCATGTTTGCGGATTTAGAAGTAGAAGGTGTTGCTCGCGGATTGCTGCTTTTCGGAGGCTTGCCGTCTTTGATCCACTTCTGACAGTTTCTCACTCGATGGCCGATAGCTTGGCAGTAATTGCATTTCAACTTTCTATCTTTCTTCTCTGCAGTAGACGTAGTGCCGTAATTTGAAAATAGAGCTTCCTGTTGAAGTACGTTATTACTCTGCAGAGCTCGTTCAAATGCACATAAATGACTTGTAAGGCTTTCGATGGTTCGTTCAGATTTAGGTAATAATAGCCAGCTGCTTTTAAAGGAAAAGTAGGTTTCGTCGAGCGTATCGAGAATCTTGCAAAGGAGTAGCAGTTCTGGTAGCTCACCGGTTTTGTCCTTACTTAACTCCTGATTAAGCTGCGTCCAAATATTTTTCAATTTTGACATGTTCGTGGCTATGTCATCTGCCGGATCTTTTCTAAAGCCGAAGAAGCTCATACATAGATTGTAGGACTTATCTTCGTCCGTGCCGTCGAATAGTCTATGTAGTTCAAGCCATACATCTCTTGCATTCGTGTATCTCATGACCTTTCGAAGTGTCTCTTCTTTCATATTGGTGGTTACGATAAGCAGAGCAGTTGCGTCGGCTTTTACAAAACGGTCTAGTTCTGTCTTGTACGTGGTCACTGCAACTGTATCTGTTGGAAGAACGGGTTCGGTGGGTTTTTTGAACGTGCCCTCCACTACTTCCAGCGCGTGCGGGACGGTGCGTAGTAGACTGGTGGCCTTATATTTCCAAGTATCCCAATTTGATTTTCCTTCCAATAACCCAATTTGTAATTTTGCAATATTCTCCATATTTGTAGGTGGGACCGATAACCTGATGTTGTTTGACAAAGCAGAGCCTCAGTGGTGTCCGCCTTAGGACACAGTTTTGGAGAATAGGAAAGCTTTCGAGAAGATTAATTAAAATATAGCACGTTTAAATAAAGCTGTTTTATTTTCGAGACATGTTGACAGGACATAACAGACATCTGACATATTATTATTATATCCTTTTTCAAAGAGTCAAGTCACAAGTTAAGTAGTTTGAATACCTAATACATAGCATAAAAACTCCTTTAACATTATCATCCTTATCAGGAAGCTTGTGTTTTAGATGAGAGGTACGTTTTATATTTACAGGTTTATCAAATGGGAAGGTTATGATGATGGGGTAATGATCACTGCCGTAAACGGATGGAAGTGTATCCCATAGTAAAGAGCTTGCAAGAGATGGAGAGCATAAAGAAAGATCAACTGCACTATCAATCTCATTTGGTTTTGTTAAACGAGTAACCTTTCCCGTATTCAAAATACATATATTAAGAGAATCAATAATATCTATCATTTCTTCTCCATAATTATTTGTTTTAGAGCTGCCCCAACTCTGATGATGACAGTTAAAATCACCTAGTACCAAAAAGGGCTTAGGTAAGTTAGAAATAATTTGTTTAACTTCATTGAGTATAGGTAGAGATGGATGAGAAATGTATATAGAAACAAAACACATATTATAAGTTTGTATGGCAAATATAGAAATTTCTTTATGATGAGACGGTATAGGTAAGTAGGATAATATTGGGCATTTTACCCCACCTCCGTTCGTTTCGGCTGATCGCCTTCACTCACTCACGGTGTGATAAAATGCCCAATATTATCCTACCGGTCGTTTTGGTCGTTCGCCTTTTTATCAAATTATGAATTCACTCAGTTACAAATCAGTTGCGAGAATCCTCTTACATCAATAATTTTTAACGATCAACTCACCTGATGATGATGTTCATGAGGCAATAATCTCATCATTTTTACGATACACAAAAAATCACAAAACCAGAGTTCGATTTGATTTAAGTCATTTGTCATAATAAAGCGTTAGTACTGCTATTCACTGACAACCATGTGGAGGAAAAGCTCACCTCGAGAAGCATCCAAACACATAAATAATAACTAAGAACTCTTGGCCAGAATGGCTCACGGACTCCCTGAATTTTATTCAGAGCAGATTGCCTCGGAGTTGCCGACAAGAGGTTCTTATATCAATTGTAATTATATAGTATATTCATATCATGAATGAAAATAATTCAACCTCTAGACCAGAATGGCTCACGGACTCCCTGAATTTTATTCAGAGCAGATTGCTTCGGAGTTGCCGACAGGAGGTTATAATATCAATTGTAATTATATAGTATATTCACATCATGAAAGAAAATAATTCAACCTCTAGACCAGAATGGCTCACGGACTCCCTGAATTTATTCTGAGCAGATTGCCTCGGAGTTGCCGACTAGAGATATATCCATTTTCTAAAATTCACATTATAAAGGAACTCTGAACTCTAGGCCCGATTGGCTCATGGTCTCCCTGAATATAATTCTGAGCTGATTGCCTCGGAGTTGCCATCAAGAGTTCAATATTATTCTTGATCATTAGTCTAGATGCAAACTTAGGATCACATCTCCACTCAACATAGTTATACAATAAAAGCAGTATTAAACGACACTTTGAGATCACTTTCATTAAAAACGTAATTATTGATTCGCAAATATGGACAGACACAACACGCGGTTCACTACAAATCAACGTAATGAGAATAACTAAAGTTGGACAGGCTCGAATGCGTGTGTCAAGGCATGAGCTGAAGCGTTTCGCTCGGTCTCGCACAAGCGCATGATACATACATTGCTTTTGTATTCCAGTAAGAAATTTTACTTACAGATAATGAATTAGTAACTTACTTCAAATATGTAAATGCATTTTGTAAACTTTCATTATTATTCTGATCTAATTATGAAATAACTATGAATTAACGAATAATATTAATTAGGTACACATGATTAAATAAACATGATTTAAACCCAAAAATTAGCATAGGTTTTCAATGGTACTTATTTTCATCTCACCTATATCTTAATGTCGATGTTCAGATTTAAAAACATTTGGATACTTACATTTTTAGTGTGTTTTTGAAATAAAAACATATAATAATTTGTTTATTATTTTAACGATTGAAATTATGGTCATCATTGACAATTGAAAATTATTTTTTTATTCGCATTCATACGTTTTTATATAATATACATAATTAACTATGAATTCAATACGTAAATCATCATATACGCAGTTTTTTATTACTTGTACCATACGCTCATGCAACACGAGGTAAAATAAGGTTGCACTTTGTACTGCAATAGTGCAGCGCTAGGCTTTTGCAACATAGTTGTTATTGTATCGCATTGACGTCGTTATCGTGTAGTAAAGGTAGAAGCTCAATGATAGATATGAGATATGATGAATATAGTTTTATTGCAAAAGTATTTTATATGATGTTGAAATCGTCAATCTTTGAATTAGCTGGGCATTAGACACATTTATTTTAGTAACATGAACAACTAAGCATTACCAAATTTATGTATTCGTCCATTTAACTAAGTAATTTTCTAATAATAAAAGAAAAAATAACAATAATGGTATTCAAATTATTTCATTTTTGTGTGCGGTGGAAATGTTGAAATGATTTATCCACCATTGATAAACATCAAAGTTCGTCTATCAGTACAATTGTTTGCTGTGTTTAAGTATAGCTTTCGGTGGACAAAAATATACATTTCGAAACTAATATTCTGTAAATTAAATATTAATCAAAACAAAAACCGGATGCCGGTAAACTGCAATTCAATATTTTATCGAGTTAACTGTTATAACGCGACTTTCCTTCTGTAATAAACTAAATTTATTCGAATGTTATAAATGCTAAAGTAACTGTCACTATTTCTTTTTTTTCACGACTGAACCCACTGAATCAATTTTGATGCTTTCATAGGTTAACATTTATTGCGAAAATAAAAACTTGTAAATTACTACACCTTAGTTTATACTTCAAATAAATGCTATAATCATAATAATACCGAATAACTATAAATAATGTTGTATGGAACATCTGTATCATTATTATTTTGTCCATTTTACCTCATATTTATAGCAGATGGAGTATTCCCTAAAGGTTGACTGGTAGAATGTTAAGTCAATCATTTGTAGGGTACAAAAAATAATACCTACGTGTGGTATTAATATGTATCACGGTTACGGTAAAATCGTAAATTGATGAATTTATCGCAAAAAATATTTGAAGGTGAAAAAGTTTTTTGATCTATAATCATAGTTTAATCTATAACTTAGTTAAATATAACAAATACGTAATCGTCTAAACAATAGCTTACCTACTTAATTACTGTAAATTATTATTCATTATGATATGAAACAGCTGTATTTTTACCACATTTATTATAATTCTCTAAAGGTTGACTGGTAGAATGTTAAGCCCTCCTTTCGTATGGTACAAATTAATGATGATGCGTACAAGTTATAATCCTACAATAAAGGTATCAAGTAGGTAATAAAAATAATATAAATCTCTTTCAATCGAATTTAATGTTAATTTATAATTTAAAATCAGAGTTTTTAAAATAACCAAAATATCAATTCATTTTTAGGTTTGTGTAATTAAAAAGTGATCGTAACTTTTATAAGTATCGATCTTATGATCATAAAAAATATAAGTGCTTACCTATATAAGGCGAATTGAGAAACTTCACCTTTTTGAAGTCGGTTAAATATTTCATGTTGTTTACGTCAATCACAGTCGTTATAATTGTGTTAGCATTATGATGATACCTATGAATCATACCTCGTAAGTAATAAAACCTATTTTGCAGAATCATAAATAAACTCGATTTAAGTCTTTTTGATTGAATACAAAAAGTAGTGTGTAAGCATTATTTTCCAATAAAAACGTGAAAATTTCTTTCACTTTTCATTCAACAATATTGTGCTGCAAGTTTTGCAAGTTACGGTTCAAGAACGCTGCTGCCCTGCCACCCCTCCAGCCCCTCGAGCTCCATCGCATAACTACTGAGGTGCGCATCATCTATCATCGACAAAATCTAACAAAATGTTAGTAAGTATTTAACTACTAACAAATAACCTTTATTTATCTAATCTTTATTTGCAGACAAATAGTTCAACGTTTGGTGCGAATAAATAATATCTTATAAAAAACTTTCATAAATATTTTTTTAACTTTCAGGTCTGACTCCGAATGTGAATCGATCGCTGCTCAGGAGCAGCTGTTCAGCAAAATAAAAGCAACATCAGCTGCTGCTAAGCGCAAGTCGAAAACACCTATCTCGCAAAGGTAAACATTTTCATATTTCTTTTAATTAGGAATTGATTTAACTTAGTGCATCCGTGTCGATCCGATAGAAATATTCCGGGTTCGAATCCTGGTTGGAATCAATGTTTTTTGATACTTATTCTAAGTATTCTATCTCATATTATAGAAGTACAATTTTTTTTTAGTTTTAAACTAATAGAATGATATGACTTTTCTTTTTATTTTATTTACTTATAGTTTTTTGTGTTCACTCATAGGTACGATACATCATTTATTGTTCAGCGCATAATGATTCTTTTAATGTTATTGAAATTAACGGTTTGCCTGTCCTAAAATTACAAAGTTGAGTATCACATAGTAAAAATTTTTTTCGGTTTCAGAAATTCTAACAAGAAGACGAAAACGGTGGACATCTTCGGTTTGGGTGAAGAAGAAGCTCAAGCCGTAGAGACGAAGAAAAATAAATTATCTTCATATATAACCAACCGAGTTGCCAACGGGTCGCAGCGTCGACTCGCCACCACCGCCGGCGACTTCTATGTGGAGCTGAAGGTGTACCAACGCGACGACGCCGAGGCCAGTGCCGCGGACGAGCGCTGGAAGAAGGCGTTGCTCCGACTAAACTGCCAGCTCGAGGACGATTCTCCGCAGTGGAAACTGCTGCAGAGATTCGTCAAAGAAGCGAACATTTTGTTCGAAGAATCTACACCAACTTTTTATTCGGATAAGTTGAATAAAAACTGTAAATAAAATTAGGACAATAAATTATTTAAGTAAATTTTTCATTTTTATATTTTATGTAGTGTAATTTTAATATTAGAATTTTGAGACACTTTAACTAACCAGTAGGCACCGAATTTCTTAACTACAAGTTAATAAGTAGGTAGGTAAATAATAATGCCTTTTTGCTCGTCTTGTAATGTTTCAGTGGATAAACGTAGGTGGATAGGGCACTTGCGGAGTAACGCACACAAAAATAAGAATATCATAAGTTATTGCGATGGAGTACAATTAGTAAGGTCAGCGTTCCGCGGGCGTATTGCTACTTACAGAATAGTGGCCGCTGATGAAAATGAATTATACTCAGTTAGTAATTTTTTCAACAGTATGCATTCTAAAATAAAGTCTCTTTTAGATCAGTCATTAACTATTCACACTAATGTTAAAGTTAATTTCGAACTTTATTCGATGTTTCTATTAATGAAAGATAACAGTCAGGAAATAAAGTCATTTGCTACTAGAAATGTTTCACTACATTTAAATTATAACTTTCATGATATTTATTCAAATGTTATGAATTATTTAAATAAAATCATTGAAGAGTTTCAAGAAAAAGACAGTGGCTGGTCTTTTTTGCACAATTCTCATTTTGAAATCAACATAAATAAGTATGAACCACTACGGGGGTCAACTTATATAGATTTACCAAAGTTTATTAAAAATAAAAAAGCATGTCTGAATATTCATAACAACGACAAGCATTGTTTTTTGTGGTGCGTTACCGCGGCTCTCTATCCAACCAACAATCACCCGGAACGCGTATCGTCCTATCCACATTTTAAACATGTACTTAATATTAATGACATCTCTTTTCCAGTAAGCTTCTCTGATATAAGTATTTTTGAGAAAAATAATCCTGGTATTAGTGTTAACGTTTATGGTTTAAAAGATGATAAGTTTGTTACAGGACCGTTGTTCAAGTCGGAAAATTGTGTCAAAAACGGTAAGCGCATTCATCTTTTACTCATTGAGTCGGACGATAAATCTCATTACTGTTTAATTAAAAACTTAGGTCGTCTTGTTAGAAACCAAATTACTAAGCATCATGGTTCTTTGTATTTTTGCGATGATTGTTTGATATTTTTTCCTTCAAAGGACGAGCTCGAGAGTCATGTATGTGGGGGGGTTGTTACAGTTTTACCAAATAAAGGATCTGTTTTAAAATTCAAAAATTTTGATCGTAAACAGAACATTCCATTTGTAGTTTATGCCGATTTTGAAACTATGTTACAACCAGTACAAGGATGCGAACCGAACCCTGCCCTGGCGGCTACAACCGACTTACAGCGACACGTACCAGTCGCTTTCGCATATAACGTCGTTTGTTCGTTTGATGCATCACAAAATCAATTCGTTTCTTATCGAGGTCTAGATTGTGTATCGAAGTTTGTTGAACTCATTCATAACGAAGCTAAAAAAATCCAAGAAGTTTTAAATTGTACAAAACCTATGATTTTTACGGAGCTAGATGCTGCTAACTTTGTCCAAGCAACAAGATGTCATATTTGTGATCATTTATTGTGGCAAGATAAAGTTCGCGATCACTGTCACGTCTCAGGTCGTTATCGCGGTGCAGCTCATCAAATTTGTAATTTGAATTATAAAACACCGAAATTCATACCTATCTTTTTTCACAATTTATCGGGTTACGACTGTCACCTTTTTATAAAAGAGTTAGGAGAAATGCCTGGTAATATAAAAGTTATACCCAAAACTAAAGAAAATTATATTTCGTTTACAAAATTTTTACCAGTATCTAATGGAGAATTTGTTCAGTTACGTTTTACTGATTCATTTAAATTTTTGGGAACGAGTTTAGATAAACTAGCTAAAACTATGAAGAAGGATGATTTTCTCAACTTACGTTCTCATTTTCCCAACAAAAAACTTTTCGAGTTATTGACGAGAAAAGGAGTATATCCTTACGATTATATGAATAACTGGGACTCTTATTCTGAAAAAGTGTTACCTGAAAAATCAAGCTTTTTCAATTCTCTTACAAATGAACATATTACTGAAGAAGATTATAAACATGCTCAGGCAGTTTGGACTAATTTTAAAATAAAAGATTTAGGTGAATATACAGACTTGTATTTAAAAACAGATGTTCTTTTACTAACAGACATATTTGAAAAATTTCGTAAAACGTGTAAATGCCATTACCAACTTGATCCTGCTTTTTATGTTACTGCACCAAGCCTATCATTCGACGCAATGCTTTTAAAAACGGGTGTCCAACTTGAGCTTCTCGACGATTTGTCGATGATTCGTATGATTCAAGATGGAATAAGAGGAGGCGTGTGCATGGTTTCTCATCGCTACGCGAAAGCTAATAACAAATACATGCCCGACTACGATTTCTCTAAGGAAGACTCTTATATCGTTTATTTAGACTGTAACAATTTATACGGATACAGCATGAGTCAAACCTTACCTTACTCTGATTTTAGATTTTTAAAAAACGATGAAATAGAACAATTGGAAATTTTAGACGTAGATGACGATAGTGAATACGGTTACATACTTGAAGTTGATCTGATTTATCCTGAACACTTACATCGTTTGCATAATGATTTACCATTTTGCCCTGAAAAATGTATTCCTCCTGGTGGTAAAACTAAAAAATTAATACCTAACTTATTTAACAAATTTAATTATGTTATTCATTATGTTCACCTGAAAAAATGTATAGAGCACGGGTTGCTACTGCACAAAATTCATCGTGTAATTACTTTTCGACAAAGTGATTATCTTAAAAAATATATTGAATTAAATACAAGTCTTCGTCAAAAAGCTGAGTCCGCCTTTGAACAAGATTTTTTTAAACTTCTAAACAATTCTGTATTTGGCAAAACTCTTGAAAACAATGAAGCGCGAGTAAACGTGCATCTTGTTAACGAATGGGCCGATACTAGCAATAAAACCAAAAAGAAATTGAGTGCAAACAAACTAATTGCTAGTCCATATTTTCATAGTGTATCTGTATTCACAAACAACTTGGTTGCCATTCAAATGAAACCCGATCAAATTATTTTAGATAAACCCATTTATGTAGGTTTTACCGTGTTGGAGTTATCTAAAGCACATATGTATAATTTCCATTATAATATAATAAAACCATATTATAATAACCGTGTTCAACTCTGCTATACAGACACTGACAGTTTTATATACGTCGTTAATACTTTAGATTTTTACCAAGATATGAAAGAAGAATTTTTACATTTTTTTGATACAAGTAATTTCGATGAACAAAATTGTTTTGACCTACCTTTGATCAATAAAAAAGTACCAGGATTATTTAAAGATGAAATGGGTGGCCGTTTAATATCAGATTTCGTTGGTTTGAGATCTAAGCTCTATTGTGTAAAAACCTCAGAAAAAGTTATTAAAAAAGCTAAAGGTACCAAATCGTACGTTATACGTGACTTGAGCATGAGAGACTACGAATCAGTTCTTTTGAATAATAATATTATACGCAAAAAGAACATACTTTTCAGATCTATTAAACACGAAATATTTACAAGAGGTGTTAATAAAATTGCACTGTCTGGTAATGATGATAAAAGATTAATATCTTCCGACAAAGTGTCGACAACGGCTTGGGGTAGTTCTGACATAATTTAGCAATTGTCTTCTAAGTTGGTATAAAGTGTCTCATAATTTTATTATATTTACTTTAGTTGTAGTCATAGTATCGCTAAGTTTTTATGATTGTAAAAAAAGATTTGAAATAAATTGTTTAACGTATAAGTTCTTTTTATTTGCAATACCTATCTTAATATTTAACAAAATATAATATTTACATCTTTGCACGTGTTTACAAATAACACGAATTCAGCAGAACGTAATGTAATACTTTACGTATGTTGCGAAATTTAGCAGGTTCAAACATGAATATTTGCAAAATGATAAGTCAGCAATAGAAATGTGAGTTGAAGGTATTTTATTGTAAATAATTTAGAGCATTCCACTGTTGACCACTGTGACACCAACACAGCAATTCATAAATAAAAGTGCGAGATTTAGAACGAATAACAATGAATATGGATTCGTGCAGTTTATTTGAACAAAACGCTCAAGATCCTCTTGCCGACTTTGATGAAGTATTCCCGGAGTTAGCTAGATTACAACGAGAACCTAAGAAAAGGAAAACAAAACGTGGAGGTAAGGGAGAAAGCCCGGTTCCTGCGAAGAAATCATGTCAACAAAGTGGTGGCTCTTTCGTATACAGCAACGAAGTTCGACGAGGTGTTCGGCTCATCAGGGTTGAGATCGTAGACTTGGACAGCAACAGTGCAGTGACATGTGACAGTGACAATGAAAAAATGCTCTACAGTAGCCAGTATGTAGTGACGGATAATTTTGATCCAATTATGGAACAAACAGAACAACTGATTAGAAATATAAGTAAAAAAATATGTGATAGTAATTTTTAGGAAATATGTATGTAGATGATAAGTACTTAAGTTAAGTTTATAATTAATCTTTATTATTGTAAGCTTTAAGGTAATAAAAATGAAAGTTCAATTTGGTGTTTTAATTTTTCTGATCGTTAGGAATGTGTTTTAAAAATAATACAACTTTTTATTCAATTACGAAATTTATTTATCATATTAACAAAGGCAAATTATATTTTATAAATTCAAATACCACTTTTTAATACACATTACATTTTTTAGTGCGCATTCCTCTTTATGGTTTACACAATTAAAAGTATTTTTTAATTCACAAAATGTTTTACACAAAACTGAAAAACTAGGACTACCTCTATCTTCAATATCTATTAAATAACAGTTTTCACACAAATCCTTTATCCATTTCTGTTTCTCTAGACCTTTCATTATAATTGTTTTATTTTGAAGAATTGGGATTATTATTCTCTTGAATTCTCTATAATCAATGTTTCCTTCACTCCAAGTAATACCTCGATTTCGTTCAATCCATCTTACTCTTTTTTTCTCATCCGAAGTTAATTTAGAAAACGGATATGGAGGTTTTATTAAGTAAACTTGAGTGATCTCACTAGTACATAATGCTAATTCCTTTATGATAAACTGGTTCTGATCATTTTTAAATCCTTGAACATCAACGAACAAAATGGTACTCATGATATTTTGCGTACAATATTACTGAGAGGTTTATATTCGATAATACAGTCATTCAAAATTAAACAGTATGCCGATGTCTGGTCCGGTATCTCTTTATGACTTTCAAGCTCTAAGCGAATGTTAATGACCGGCCCTGTTTTTATGTTGTCGTTTTGTCTTGAACAATCTATTACAATTAGTGGAGCAATATTTTTAAAATCAGCCGGACCTATCAAGGCGCTCGAGTTACGTCCGTAATAAGACTGTTGAAAATTTACGAATTGTTCGTATAATAAACCAAATTGATGTTTCAAAAAGTCGGCATTATAGCTTTCATATGGGTAATATACAGAATTTAAATAAACTTTAACGTCACGCAGTTCACAATGATCAAACTGTGACATATCTTTAGATGCATTATTTTTTCTATTAGTTTGCAATCCCAGAATCACATATCTCGGTTTTTCGATCTGAGTAGAAGTTTTAATTGACCACGTGTGTTTTGTAGTTTTTGGTAACATAGGGTATTCATAAAGATCCCAGTTCCGGAACGCTAATTGGATCGGCTTATCTTTTTCAAGAAGTTTAAGTAAACTGATTTTTTCTCTATCAGAAACTTTGATATGAGGAACCCGCCAAATAATTTTATGAATATCAATGCCTTCTACAGTTTCGCCCGTATTAACTTTTAAAGCATTGAGATCTGTATTGCTCCTTAGCAATACGAGTTCATGTTTACAATTCACAATTACTTTTTTGTAATCTTCCGCAAATCCTAAGATCCTATTTAGCGGAATTGATACAGAAAAGTGAGTGGATTCGATTCTGGTGCCTTGTATATCCCAACCCCATGCTTTAGATGGTCTTAGTTCAGTTTCCTTCATAGAAAGTAAATTTTTCATTGTCGTTGTAATCCCTGCATTCTTCACTTTATCAATTTCAACACCATTTAATTCATAACGTATATCTTGAAATAAGTACATAACAGAGTTATTAATTAAATGAATTGCTGGTACCTTCTCCTTAGTACCAGTTTTCACCACATTAATCACACCTTCCAAATACAATGTACTAGCACTTGGAAGCAAGTATAAATCTTGTTGATTAATCGGTATTCTTATTTCATCGTTTCTATTAAAACTTGTTACATATGGTTTATAGGAATGAGTTTCTATACACTCTATAGAATTGTCATAAACTGGTGGATTCGTTATATTTAAGATATTCATTTTAGCAGTCCAATCAATTTTAAAAATGCTTTATTATCTGCTGTTAGTTTTATTTTAGCTCGAGAATGTGTGTTCTTCCGAACTGCTCGATTATCACTAGACTTCTGACAGTGCACTGAGACCCTTTTATTGTACTCAATCATACTCTTTTTAGATGTAAATATATATTCACTTCTTCACCTCGCAGATCCACCAGATTATTATTAATATCTAGTATTCTGATCGTAATACTGTTTATAGAATTCCTATTTACTGGAAAATATATAGGGATCTTAGGTATTTCAATTATTCTGTATCCAGGTGGTACAGTAGGTGCAAATTCATGTATAATGTGACTTGGTTTTCCGTTTATATATGAACCGCTTACGAAGTCACATTCTACTCTCACCACAGTTGTTGATAAAATGTTAACTGGAAGTAGCGAGTCATGTATTATATTACTTTTTAGGAATACTTTACCAAAACCCAATAATTCTCCAATAGAATCTTGTTTATCAAAGTGTATATCTTTAGAGCAGATTATAGATGCCTTAAGCGTATTGTTGTTGCAATATAGTTTTAAAATACAATCTTTTACTTTTTGCTTTAAAAAATCGTAAATATCTTGAAGTTCGTAAGCTCCTTCAGGAATTTCAACCACTTCATTATTACCATAATGAAATTTGTTGTTATTTTTTGTAATATTAGGTATAGAATTAAAGGTAGATAAATGTAACAGTGCACACTCGTAAGTACTGTCGAGTTCCAAAGTAGGAGAGTAATTTGTTGTTAATATGGAACTTTTTCCTGTTATGGACAGTGTGAAAGACATGGTGGAAATGATAAAATAAAACAGTGAAATCTTTTAATATATACTATATTTAGTCCAAAATTTCTGCAAAAAACTTAAACATAAATGTCCACACTTGAAACTGTTAAATTTTTGATATCGATCATAATTATAATAAACGTCACGTTGTCCGAAATATTTTACCAACTCTTTAGGCGGTTTTAAATCACCAAAACTATCAAAATATTCACAATAATTATTAATTATTGCATAAGCTACCCAATGTGTACCGTGATTATTGTGATTATCTAAATTTACAATTCCACACTCTATTGTTTCCGGTTTTCTTGGTAATCTATCTTTCATGTAAACTCCACGAAAATATGGTATATTAACGGAATACTTCAAGATGTCAATATTTGATAACGCACGATTAGGTAGCTTAAAATTTAGTTTTTTGAATTCTTTAAGTATAAACCATTGCCTTTCTTATACGGTTTGATGTAGAGACCCTTTCCTATTGCAATGGCTTCCATTGTTTTGTTATGTCGTTCTGACTCTTCAAGATTTTGTTGAGCAGCTTTATATTCATTTACTGTTTTTGCAATACCAGCTGCACCTCCAGCCAAAGCACCTAAAGCTGATAGACCAGCAAATATTGGGATCAATGGTAAAATTCCTCCCGTCTTAGGAATCGGTATAATTCGTGGTAGATGTAAATTACACTTTTTGGGAAAGCACTTTTTGGCGACTTGGTAAGCGTATTTAATGGCAGTTGTATGATTTTTTGGATTAAGTTTTTTTAACTTTGAGTGTATTCTTGATATAAGCGTCTTAAATTTCTTAGCGCCAGAGCCAGTTTTAACTTTTGCTTTCATAACTTTACTGACTAACCATGAAGCTAACTTTTCACCTTTGTTTGCGTCTTTTGAATGCATTCGTTTCTTAGCCATATCTAGCAGTTGCAAATCTGCTTTATGTCTACTATCAAAATCGTTGTTTATGTATGCGATATCGTGCAGTTTGCAGGCTTCGTCCAATTTATTAACACCTTTGTCTCCTCTTGATAATCTTTTTTGTAACTTTGTTCCTGGACCACAATAATTATAGCCAGGCAAGTGAAGTTCAAATGGTAGACAATCGATAATACTGTTAACAAGTCCTTCTCCTTGCATTTCCTGATTTATAATGATTACAAGAATATTAAACTATCGATTTTATTATTGTATGATGGAGCTATGGTCTATCCAACTGTTTTCTTGATCAGAAAGTCCCAACCATTTTACTAAACATTTATTTCCTTTTCTTTTAATAACTTTTTCAACCAAATAAACATTAGGATAATTTGTTTTCTGTAATTCTTCTCGATAAAATGATCCCAATATTGGTTGGTTTCGTTGATCTACTATATTGTAGGTAACAGGCGACGTACTATTCACCGTTTTAATTGTAAATATTTCTGTTGACCAGTTCGGCGTATAACCCTTATCGAAACTACTTTTATATTTACTTATTCTAACATAGTCACCAATTTTTAATTTATTTTTTCGTTTGTTATTTTTCTTCTTGTTAAAGTTTCTGATATTGCTTATAACTTCTTCTTCATTTTCAGAAGTCACATCGATTGGTTTATGCTTGGTGATGCGATGTTTGCTATTATTATAAGTGCACAAAACAGCGACTAAAGTTTTTCCTACCCACTTGTAACTACCATTACTGCTAAAAGATATATGTAATTTATTTTTTAAAGTTCTTATCAATCTTTCAACGATAGATGCTTTTTTTGTCGAATACGATGAAAAGTGATTTATGTTGAATGACTGCATAAGTCGTTGAAACGATTCATTATAAAATTCTGTCCCCATGTCGGTTTGTAAGTTAGCAGGACGACTACCGCTTGTTGAAAGAATTTGGTTAAAAGCATCAACCACACATCTTGCTGATTTTGATTTTAGAGGAACAGCCCATGCATATTTTGTAAAGCAATCAATAACCACTAAAATGTAGGTGTATCCATTGTTATACTTTTTTAAGGATTTAAAATCAATCAGGTCAGCTTGCCACAAGTCATTGATTCCTTTCAGGATAACAGAACGACGAACAAAATTTTTGCGTGCAGATCTATGGATTTCTCTTACTATTTGGTGCTTGACCATTTTGCTTGGTCAATACTTTTTGTTCTGTCGAGCTCTTAGTGTAAAACTTTTTTTCAAACTGTGCGAAGTTATCAGTGATATCATCTTTTATTGCCTCGACCATCTTTTTTATTTCAGTTTTTGTACATAGATTAGACATTTTTTCATCAACGTATTGCTTGTTGACGGCATCATCGTGTTTCAGGGGTTTACCAACGCCAGTCAGTCGTGATGAATGTAAGTCAAAAGTTCCGTCCTCTGATTTTACTAAAGAGTTTTCCTTGAAATCTATCAATTCTGATAAACGTAATCTTTTATGAACATGATGGCCAAATTTATCAATATTCATTTTTGGAGATCCGATGTATTCAAAAGGAGATTTGGAAATAAAAGACAAATTACTGTATCAGTCAATATATATTTATCATTTTAATTTATAAAACCTTTTTCACGTAACTCTTCAACAATAGAAATGATTTCGTTGTTCACCCCGGTGTTTCCAGCTTCCTTAGAGGCTATTAACAATTTTAATCTTTCGACTAATTCATTAGGATCATCCCAGTAAACATAATCGCTATATTTTTTTAATTTCTTTTTAATTGTTAATCCTTCTCCTTCGGTTAGTTGATCTTTAGATGAAGAAACGGAAGATGTTGAAGGTTTACGTAACTTGAAAAGAGGTTTTATAATTCGTAAATACTTTCGTCCTCTATTAGCTTTAATAGGTTTATTTTGATCATAATCCCTTCGATGAGCGTTTGTTTCCTGGAGCATTGCTTTATATGCCAATGAATCATTTTCAGACACTAAAGATAAATCAGGTACTTTCTTAAACAAAAGCTCATACAAGCCAGGGGTCTTCTGGTACGACTGGCCAGCTATATATACGTTGCCGTCATCCACATCCACACGTGAGTTCCCCATCATCAATTTTCCTCGTTCTCTCCTGACTCCATATGGAACATCTTCAAACACTTCAGAAGACAATGACCAAGACGAAATATTTTGTTTAGGGCTTTGTAAAGACTCAACTGTAGCGAAAGATGAATCACTTGGTAAACTTTTATTACTATCCTCAGTACCGCTCTCATCGAATTCTTCATCAGAATTGTATGGGGATTTAAGCATAATTTCTTCATTCTTAAAATCTGTAGTGTCCAACTGATCATTGATATTTTTGTCTTTAGATACATTCAGTAGCTTGAGGTTGCTATTATCATTAATTATTTGATGGAGTGGTTTTGTGATAGGTTGAAAAACGGTGTCCAAGATTTTTTCATTGTAAGACTCTACCATACGCATTTCATTTACTTTCTTTTTGACAGCTGCAGCAGCTTGAACAATTTGTGCTTTCAATTCCTTTTCCATTTTTTTTAAATCTAATTATAACCATGTGTTATATGTTTAATTTTTTTAAATGAAATGGTAATTTATCTAGATGGATCTTGTTTTTATTCACTTTTCGAATGTAACAAAGGTATCAAAGTTCATTCTGTAACAACCATTGTTTTTAGCACAATCTTTATTAATTACTAAATAACTGTACGGTTCGTTCCAAACTTTTGAAGTCATTTCTCTAAATTGTGACCACGTCATATCGCTATTAACATGTTCGTCATATACATGTCGTAAATTTACATCATCTTGCTTGAATAAGACTATTAAATTTGCATTATCTCTCACCAGTTGCTTCGGTATTTTACTGTATGTTTGGTTCAAATAAAAACAATCAATAAATTTATGTCTACCCATAGCAAAATAGTCTCTCATATTACTTTGATTCTCACATGCAACGTCATCAAAAATTATGACGGAATATGGTTTAGCTTCATGTGGGCTGAGAATTAATTCATTATCACGATATTTTGAAAATGTTATAGTTGGTACAAGTTTAAAAACCTTCTCTAAGTACATATACTTGGGTTGGTACAGTGTTTTCGAATACAGATATACATTTCTAAAACGCAATCCATTATCATGCAATAAAAGACCTATAACCAAGTTTGTTTTTCCACAGTTTGAAGGACCACAAACTAAACAGCGAATTGAGTTAGGTAGCAGATTTCCGTGTCGAGAAGCAACTGCCTCCCCATCTGGACAAATTTTATCCAATTCCAACGTCTGTTGTTGTTTGATAAATTTCATAGGAGTAATTGTTCTGCGCGTCTTAGTCAAAATGAATGATTGATTAGTGATTTTGCTTTTTATATTGAACCAATGCAGACTTTCACGTAAATGCAATGCACTACGTAATTCGAAATTAATTTATAATATTGAACAATCTCTTACACCATCAGTGAGTGGAAGCGAAAGACCAAAACGAGCGGTAGGATAATATTGGGCATTTTATCACACCGTGAGTGAGTGAAGGCGATCAGCCGAACGAACGGAGGTGGGATAGAATGCCCAATATTATCCTACTTAGGTATTATAGAATAAGATATTGAGTCTTTAATAAGTATAGCCACTCCGCCATGGTCATCATCTCTGTCCTGACGAAGAGTAGTGTATCCAGCAGCCTTAAATCTTTGATGTGGTTTAAGCCATGTTTCTGATAAGACGAACATAAAAGGGTCAAACTTATTTAAAAGATAAATTATTTCACTTCTTTTACCAAGTATGCTTTGACAGTTCCATTGCAATACTTTAGCCCGACTGTCCATTTTGGAGGATTTGAATTAAATTAGTTATGATAGAGGCTGCGTTGGACGGTGGATTATTGTTACTTTTATTATTATTACTAAAGCAAGTAAGCAAATTGAGGATTAATTTAATTATTTCAGCTATTGATATATTTTGAGAATCAGGTTCTTTTTCAGTTCTACTATAGCCACACCCATTAGTTGGTGATGGCATATCAAATTCTTTAAGAATGTTATTATGTGCTTCAATGTCATAACCTTGGCTAACTTTAGGAGGAGAGCGGGGTTTGAGAAAAACTGTTTTTTTATATGAAACTGACTCTGGTCTATTGTAAGTTATATTGTTTTGAATGGATTGATTTTGTTTGTGCATAGTAGAAGAGGAGTTTTTAGCAGTAACTTGAGAATATAGTTTTGAGATATTAGGGAAATATTTTGAAGCCTCTGCGTAAGATGTACAATTGTGTGCCATGTAACTTTTGATTTCCTGCTGTTGATTAAACTCGGGGCAAGATTTATTAGTAGCAAAATGGGAACCTTCACAAGAGCAACAATAGGCGTTAAAGTTTTCCTCTCTATCACAGGAGTCACCAGAGTGGCTGTCTCCACATTTGAAGCATCTGGGTTTAGATCTACACTGAGTTTTAGTGTGTCCAAAACGACAACAGTTGAAACATTGTATTGTTGGGAAAATGTATAGATCTACAGGTAACGCATTAAAGCACATAAAAATTCTCGTTGGTAGCACCTGACCATCAAAAGTTACAACAATGGACTGTGAGGGCTTCCACATTGCTGATCCGTCTTGAGATACTTTATAATTGATGCGTCTCACTTTAATTATTTTTCCACAGCCAATTGGGACTGAGATATTTTCTAGTATTTCTTCCGGGGACCATTCTGTAGGGACTCCACGAACAAGCCCCATCCTAGTTACACTAAATGTCGGGATAAAAGCTTTCATTTTGTGAGTTTCTAAGTTCTTGTTGGTCAGAAAGGAATTAGCTGACACATAAGATGAAAAGGATACAGTGATTTTGTTTCGGCCAATGCGTTTTACACTTCCATTTATTATATCAAGAATGTGATTACTTTTTAAAAATCTACCAAATGCAACTGGATGGAGCGAAATGTCATCATTGGGTGCAGATTGTATTCTCTGGACATGGATAATAAATGGGGAAGTATCCGTTTCATTGAAAATTGAACGTCCTATGGGCGTGGGCGCGGGTATAGGCGTGGGCGTGGAAGCAGGGGCTGTTGTGGGGGCCGGACTTGAAACCGACGCATTAAGTTCCTTAACAACTGACTGAGTCTGTGAATTTACATCAGATTGATCAGCTTTAATAACAGTTAAATCCGAACACTGGCAATTATTGTGGCTGACATCTGAACCTTGGTGTTGGCGACGCTTCTTGTTACAATGTTTACATACGTGTAAGCGATTACGCTTGCGTGACCTACTTGTCCAAGAACCATCGGTTTCCATTCCAGACTCATTGGAAGCTACTGTAACAAACTTTCCCGCCGGAGGAACAAAGTCCCCCGGGTCGGCCGGGTCAGGAGGTTCCTTCATAATGAGTTAAAAAAACTTACCTAATATCAGCTATATACAGAACAGAACTTGTAACACTTTTTTTACGTAATCTAGGTAATTCCTGAAAACAATTTATAATTTGTTTACTTTTAATGGTTAAGTTCAATGACATTAGTTGAAAGGTCAATCTGTCACTTCATTTTGACGTTTTGCCCGCTCCGTTCCACGAACGCTTTGAGATGTTTTGATGAAATCTTAGTAATCCAAACATTATTTCTTAATTAACAACTTTCGTTTATTCGTTTTCTTATAAAAGAATATAAAATTAAATAAGTAAATTAAACTACATTAGTTCTGCAGTATCTTTCTTCTAAAAAACATGAAACGGAACAAAGCACCGTGTCACAGATAAATTTCTGACCATAACCCTTCTAATAGATTAATCGATTACTAATCGATGACAATCGATTAGTAATCGCTTTTAGAGTTTTAACTACAAAATTATGATTTTTGGATAAAAATGTTAAATTGAATAGTTTTATCGCATGCAACTAACTTATAAATAAAATCTTTCACGATTTTAGTCTCGTTCTGGTAATTTCAGCGTTTTACTTTGAGATTTGGCAAATCGCTAGGTGTCCGAAGCTGTTAACTTTTTTTATCGTCTGACATGACATGATCATGCACTTTTCTCTTGTCCTTTTTTGGCTCCAAACATGAAGTGAAGGAAGCAAAATTATCCTTTTTTGAGTCTTAATTTGTAGGGCTGCGGCCCATTTTTATAATTTAAAATATCTTTAAAACCCATGCAGTAAACATGGTAAGAAATCCTTTTGGAAATAATATCATTTCATGAATTGCGAACATCGATCCGTCATGTGCTAAACCGCGTGTTCTTTTGTTCCAGGGTTTTTTTTTCCTTTTTTTCTTTGTTCTTATGTCTGTACATAAGTTTTAACACTGTTTAACAGTGCCTAGTTTTCTGGTCTAATCCTTAGTACCAGCCTCATTTTTGATGTAATGAAACCTTGAATTACACTCAACTTATCATGATGGAGATTGTCTCATATCTTCCATCGCCAATATGAAGTGGTGACCAACGCTTCATACTTCAAGCATCCTGTACTGTTCCGTACCTACTCAAGATGGGAAGTTGTATTTACTGATCAACGGCCTTGACACCAAGAGGGACGAAAACCTCACCGATGACATCCTTGGAAAGCTCTTGAATGGTGAAGATTCAGCAGTAACCAACCATCCTACTGTATGTACGGTAACTTTAAATATATTTCTTAACTTAGTGATAAGTTTTACAAGTTAATCTTTTGACCGTAAGCAGGATAAATGTAATAAATGATAAACTGTTCTGAGAAATAAATGTAATTCTTTAAATTCAATCTTTCTCTTTATTTATCTCTGAAATCGCTTGCTGCAGCGTATAAGGCGCCCTTATCTTCTATAAATTCTAATACGCTGTACTCCAGGTGCGGAAGAGCCGACTCCCTGAACATGCTCAAACCTAACTGAGTAAGCCGCATTTCACTTGAGCTTAAACTATAACACCGAACGCTCACCCTTTAACTCTCAATAGTCGCCCTGTGGGAGAAAACCGTTACAGTGGCGTTCCCAACGTTTGGCCTGGAGATTTCAGAGAAAAATAAAGCTTTCTTTTTAGTGAAAATATTAAATTTCACTTCTGTTAAACTTAACTCATAATGTGTAACTTTTTGTATAGAAAACAAGAAGTAGAATCTTTTTATAATACTTAGTTAAGTAATAGCATGTCTTTGCTGTATTCTTTTTACTTTTAAATACTTAACCATGAAAACGGTTAATTGTATGTAAGTCTCTGAGTTATCTACTCACTCTAAGCTGTCTAAGCTAAAATAATACATAACCTAGATAATGGTTGATTGTATACTTTGTTCTTGGAGCTACTTACTCACTTTAAGCTTAACTAAGCTAACTTATATCACACTGTGATACTTTAATGCTACAAGCTTATAAACTTGTCTTAGCAAATAACTTTATTTTTATTACTGTATAATTTAAAAGTGTACAACATGGATTTTGTAACTGCCGGTTGTCCAATAGAATTCTTGCACAAAGATGAACTAGTGTACGAACTTAAATTACGTCATTTACCAGCTGAACCTACATCATCAACCGATGATTTGCGAAAACTTTTACGTCATACTTGCAAACTTACTCGACGTGGTAGTGTAAAGGCTATTGATCAGTTTGTCATTGACCAAGCTTCCGAATTAACTGTATGCACGCCGAAGGTTGCTGAAATAGAAGCGAGTAGTAAAGATTTAACATCCAGTGAACGCTTGGTAAAACGTTTAGTAGCTCGTTGCAATTACATTCTTTGTCGCCTCTCTAGAATTAGTGATCCTGAAGAGGGTATCGCTAAACTTAAATCTTCTCTGATTTGTCTTCTTATGCATCTTGAAAATGATGCAGATGAACCCGAAGATACGGGTGAATCATATTCTACTCCTGAAGTGAATCATGTTGAAAACCCTATGTGTATTCAACAGGTTCCAAAAACTTATAATTTGAACTCTCTTAATTTAAAATACCGCGGCGATACTTGTGTCCGTGTCTTTATAACTCGGTTGGAAGAACTTAGGATTGCTAGGAAAATTCCTAATGATATAATTTTTGATGGATTTCCAGATATCTTAGAAGGTCCAGCGTTGTATTGGTTCAGAGCAAATAAAACCAATTTCTCTTGCTACAAGGACGTGATCCAGTCTCTAGGAGATGACTTCGACATCCCAGATTTGGACCATAAATTGCTGGCGGAGATTCGGCAACGGACCCAAGCAAAAAGTGAAACCATCGTCGTTTTTCTATCTATCATGGTAGGTATGTTCTCTCGTTTAAGGAAAACCCTCTCCGATGAAGAACAACTTGATATCATCTTAAGGAATATTCGACCTGAGTACAGCATGGAATTAGCTCTCCATGATATTACTTCCATAGACCATCTTAAACTTGTTTGCAAGAAACTAGAACTTGCGAAGGCAAAAGCCATTGATTTTAAAGAACCGGTTTTGACAAACGATTCACTTGCTCCTGACTTTACTTATTCTAATAAATCTAGGAATTCTACTCCCAGATAACTAAATACTAATTTTGGAAATTCAAAACCAAAACCAATTGCCTCTTTAAACTCTAAAAATAATAAATCTTTACATTGTTTCCGCTGTGGAATGAATAACCACAACACTAACAAATGCCTGAAGTCTAGAGAACTAGTTTGCTTCAAATGTGGTAACAAAGGTGTTAAGACTCCGGAGTGCACTAAGTGTAATCTGCCAAAAAACGAATAGGCTCTGTCTCCTCATGTTCCAAAAGTAGTCCCAAACATCCCACTACAGAAGAGACATATTTTGAACCTCCGTCTGATGACTACCGACCTTATTTATCCGTTGAAGTACTTGGCCTTAAAGTTAAGGGTTTGTTAGACTGTGGTGCTTCTTGTTCTGTCTTAGGTAATAACTGCCATTCCTTATTTTTAAATATTGGTATCCCGTCTTATAAATTGGATATTCCAATAAGGTTAAGTGTTGCCAGCGGACAGGAATTAATTTGTAATGAATACATGTTACTGCCCATTTCTTATAAAAATGAGGTGAAAATTCTTAAATTTATTATTCAACCAGAAATAAATATTCCTATACATTTTGGAATTAATTTTTGGAAAGCTTTCAACTTAGCTCCTGATATATTTAAAAATGATTGTCAACTAGAAAATAAAAATAGTTTGTCAATTTTCTCTAATCCTTCTGATAACAATACCTTTGATTCTTTAACCTCTGAACAACAGAAGCAAATTGATGAGATAAAATCTTTGTTTAATACCATTCATACCGAAAAGGACATTTTAAACTTTCCTATTCCTAAAGATGTAAAAGACATCAAAAAATTTCTTAGTCTGGCCGGTTGGTATCGTCGGTTCATAGACAATTTTTCTAAAATATCTCGTCCTTTATCTGGCTTAACTAGCAAAAAGATTCCTTTTACATGGTCATCTGAAGCTGATGAAGCTTTCAATAAACTTAAAACAGCATTGGTCTCTGCACCAATACTGAAATGTCCTAATTATGATTTACCTTTCAACATACATACTGATGCTTCTTACGCCATAGGTGCTGTACTTACACAAAAGATTGACAATGTTGACCATCCCATTGCTTACTGCAGCCGCACTCTTGATGCGCGGGAAATAAATTACTCAGTCACTCATAGAGAAATACTAGCGGTGATCTATGCTTTAGAACAGTACCATTCTTACATAAAAGGTAAAAAATGTTTTATTATTACTGACCATTCTTCATTACTTTGGCTTTCCAATCTTAAAAACCCTATTGGTCGTTTTAAAAGATGGGCCTCAATTCTCAGTCATTATAACTTTGAAATTATTCATAGAAAGGGTAAAGAACCTATCATTTCCGATCATTTATCCAGTATTAAAATTAATTCCATATTTGACACTCAGTCAACTTCTGATGAGTGGTACAAATCTCTTTATGAAAAATGCTCTAAAACTCCATCTAGGTATCCTAATTATAAAATTGAAAATAATAAGCTATATAGACTTTCTAAAAATAAATATAATTCTGTTTCTCAATTTGAATGGAAACAAATAATTCCTTCTGAAAAACGTCTTGAAATCTTACAAAAGTATCATGATGATCCAACTGCTGGTCATTTTGGTGTTGCAAAAACTCATAAAAAGATTTCTAATTGGTTCTTTTGGCCATCTCTCTTTCAAGATGTTAAAAACTATGTTAAATCTTGTGACATATGCAACTGTTACAAGCCTCTAAATGTCAAACCTGCTGGTTTAATGGGAAATCCTAAATGTGTATCTCAACCAGGAGAAGCCTTATCTTGCGACATTCTTGGACCTTTTCCACCTTCTTATTCTCAAAACAAATATTTACTAGTATGTTGTGACTATTTTAGTAAATATGTGACTATTTTTCCTTTGAGAACTGTGACTGCCAAAAATGTGGTCAAATGTATGGAAAAAGGCATATTCCTAATACATGGTGTGCCAAAATATGTTTATGTAGATAATGGTCCACAATTTATAGCTAAAGAATTTAGAGAATTGATCAGTAAATATCAGATTCCTCACTTATTTTACAATCCAGTATATCACCCCCAAACTAACCAAACTGAGAGGGTAAACCGTGAAATTGTTAGATCCATTGCTTCCTATGTGCGTTCTGATCATCGAAATTGGGATAAGAACATATCTGAGGTGCAATGTGCTCTTAACACTTCTGTTCATGAAGGTACCAAATATACCCCTTTCTATCTATTACATGGTAGGGAAATGATATTGGATGGTTCATTTTATAACCTTGACCAACCCATAGACAGTGCTAACATCTCCATTGATCATACTTACTCATTCTCTGATTCATTAAAAGAGCTAAAATCTATCTTTGAAAAAGTCAAAAATAACCTTAAAAAGGCACATAATAAAAACTCTCATTATTATAACCTGCGTAAACGGCATGTTGAACTTAAAGTAGGGCAATTTGTTTTTAAAAGATGTTTTCCTCAATCAAATGCTGCAAAACACTTCTCTGCTAAATTAGCCCCTAAATTTGAAAAATGTGTCATTTCTGAAAAATATTCACCCTTGGTATATGGTTTAAAATCCTTATCGGGGAAATTTCTTGGCCGGTGGCATATAACAGATATTGTACGCCCTGGTGATTCTGTTTCTGACTAAGAAACACATTTCTCTAATACTTTCTTATTGTGTGGTAACAATAATAATAAAGAATAGAACCTTGTCATAACACTGCGTTCATTCTCCTAGTTATTAATCTCTCTAATAGTTAAACTTAGTTTTATGTTATTCACACTGAAGTCTTAACTTCAACTTAAAATACTTTGTCTCATAAGTATCTCTTTATTCCCTAAGAAAGGAATAATTTTCTTTAATAATAATCTATTTGAATAGTATGTCTATTCTAGTACATATTACTCTAAGCTTGGAAGTTAATTTTCCTATCCATATAAATAAGTTTTAATCTTTAAACTTTAATGTTTGGTCATCTCTTTGTATTCCAACAGAGTGTCCAATAACTAAATCTCATTCATAACTCTGAATGAAGGTGATACTTCATCACTTACCTCTTTGTAAATAAACAACAAATCAGTAAAATACGTTTATTAACACTAGTACTTTTATCTGAAAATAAAATTTAGGTATTCTATTTTAACCAACAGATATAACCATAGTAATTGGTAGGTTTTATGTCTGTCTCATTACATGTTAGTCAGTCTTTGTTTTGCATGAAACTTAGTTGTTAGTCCTTTTATCATATAGACTTAGCCGCACGGATAGGTGATAGGTTATTTCTATAACAGTTTAAGTTATGTAGGTGTAGTATAGGTATTGTTAGGTAAGAATGATATCCACTAGTTGCTAGGTAGCTAGGTACACACTTTCTTTGTAGTATTTTATGGTTTCAACCTTGTCACAAGTTGAAAATTTTTTCCCTTTTGTCCGAGGAATTTTTCTTCGAATTATTTTATTTTAAAATTTTTAATTTTAAAATAAAATAATTCTTACCACCTAAAACGGTGCTGTAACACTTTTTTTACGTAATCTAGGTAATTCCTGAAAACAATTTATAATTTGTTTACTTTTAATGGTTAAGTTCAATGACATTAGTTGAAAGGTCAATCTGTCACTTCATTTTGACGTTTTGCCCGCTCCGTTCCACGAACGCTTTGAGATGTTTTGATGAAATCTTAGTAATCCAAACATTATTTCTTAATTAACAACTTTCGTTTATTCGTTTTCTTATAAAAGAATATAAAATTAAATAAGTAAATTAAACTACATTAGTTCTGCAGTATCTTTCTTCTAAAAAACATGAAACGGAACAAAGCACCGTGTCACAGATAAATTTCTGACCATAACCCTTCTAATAGATTAATCGATTAGTAATCGATGACAATCGATTAGTAATCGCTTTTAGAGTTTTAACTACAAAATTATGATTTTTGGATAAAAATGTTAAATTGAATAGTTTTATCGCATGCAACTAACTTATAAATAAAATCTTTCACGATTTTAGTCTCGTTCTGGTAATTTCAGCGTTTTACTTTGAGATTTGGCAAATCGCTAGGTGTCCGAAGCTGTTAACTTTTTTTATCGTCTGACATGACATGATCATGCACTTTTCTCTTGTCCTTTTTTGGCTCCAAACATGAAGTGAAGGAAGCAAAATTATCCTTTTTTGAGTCTTAATTTGTAGGGCTGCGGCCCATTTTTATAATTTAAAATATCTTTAAAACCCATGCAGTAAACATGGTAAGAAATCCTTTTGGAAATAATATCATTTCATGAATTGCGAACATCGATCCGTCATGTGCTAAACCGCGTGTTCTTTTGTTCCAGGGTTTTTTTTTCCTTTTTTTCTTTGTTCTTATGTCTGTACATAAGTTTTAACACTGTTTAACAGTGCCTAGTTTTCTGGTCTAATCCTTAGTACCAGCCTCATTTTTGATGTAATGAAACCTTGAATTACACTCAACTTATCATGATGGAGATTGTCTCATATCTTCCATCGCCAATATGAAGTGGTGACCAACGCTTCATACTTCAAGCATCCTGTACTGTTCCGTACCTACTCAAGATGGGAAGTTGTATTTACTGATCAACGGCCTTGACACCAAGAGGGACGAAAACCTCACCGATGACATCCTTGGAAAGCTCTTGAATGGTGAAGATTCAGCAGTAACCAACCATCCTACTGTATGTACGGTAACTTTAAATATATTTCTTAACTTAGTGATAAGTTTTACAAGTTAATCTTTTGACCGTAAGCAGGATAAATGTAATAAATGATAAACTGTTCTGAGAAATAAATGTAATTCTTTAAATTCAATCTTTCTCTTTATTTATCTCTGAAATCGCTTGCTGCAGCGTATAAGGCGCCCTTATCTTCTATAAATTCTAATACGCTGTACTCCAGGTGCGGAAGAGCCGACTCCCTGAACATGCTCAAACCTAACTGAGTAAGCCGCATTTCACTTGAGCTTAAACTATAACACCGAACGCTCACCCTTTAACTCTCAATAGTCGCCCTGTGGGAGAAAACCGTTACAGTGGCGTTCCCAACGTTTGGCCTGGAGATTTCAGAGAAAAATAAAGCTTTCTTTTTAGTGAAAATATTAAATTTCACTTCTGTTAAACTTAACTCATAATGTGTAACTTTTTGTATAGAAAACAAGAAGTAGAATCTTTTTATAATACTTAGTTAAGTAATAGCATGTCTTTGCTGTATTCTTTTTACTTTTAAATACTTAACCATGAAAACGGTTAATTGTATGTAAGTCTCTGAGTTATCTACTCACTCTAAGCTGTCTAAGCTAAAATAATACATAACCTAGATAATGGTTGATTGTATACTTTGTTCTTGGAGCTACTTACTCACTTTAAGCTTAACTAAGCTAACTTATATCACACTGTGATACTTTAATGCTACAAGCTTATAAACTTGTCTTAGCAAATAACTTTATTTTTATTACTGTATAATTTAAAAGTGTACAACATGGATTTTGTAACTGCCGGTTGTCCAATAGAATTCTTGCACAAAGATGAACTAGTGTACGAACTTAAATTACGTCATTTACCAGCTGAACCTACATCATCAACCGATGATTTGCGAAAACTTTTACGTCATACTTGCAAACTTACTCGACGTGGTAGTGTAAAGGCTATTGATCAGTTTGTCATTGACCAAGCTTCCGAATTAACTGTATGCACGCCGAAGGTTGCTGAAATAGAAGCGAGTAGTAAAGATTTAACATCCAGTGAACGCTTGGTAAAACGTTTAGTAGCTCGTTGCAATTACATTCTTTGTCGCCTCTCTAGAATTAGTGATCCTGAAGAGGGTATCGCTAAACTTAAATCTTCTCTGATTTGTCTTCTTATGCATCTTGAAAATGATGCAGATGAACCCGAAGATACGGGTGAATCATATTCTACTCCTGAAGTGAATCATGTTGAAAACCCTATGTGTATTCAACAGGTTCCAAAAACTTATAATTTGAACTCTCTTAATTTAAAATACCGCGGCGATACTTGTGTCCGTGTCTTTATAACTCGGTTGGAAGAACTTAGGATTGCTAGGAAAATTCCTAATGATATAATTTTTGATGGATTTCCAGATATCTTAGAAGGTCCAGCGTTGTATTGGTTCAGAGCAAATAAAACCAATTTCTCTTGCTACAAGGACGTGATCCAGTCTCTAGGAGATGACTTCGACATCCCAGATTTGGACCATAAATTGCTGGCGGAGATTCGGCAACGGACCCAAGCAAAAAGTGAAACCATCGTCGTTTTTCTATCTATCATGGTAGGTATGTTCTCTCGTTTAAGGAAAACCCTCTCCGATGAAGAACAACTTGATATCATCTTAAGGAATATTCGACCTGAGTACAGCATGGAATTAGCTCTCCATGATATTACTTCCATAGACCATCTTAAACTTGTTTGCAAGAAACTAGAACTTGCGAAGGCAAAAGCCATTGATTTTAAAGAACCGGTTTTGACAAACGATTCACTTGCTCCTGACTTTACTTATTCTAATAAATCTAGGAATTCTACTCCCAGACAACTAAATACTAATTTTGGAAATTCAAAACCAAAACCAATTGCCTCTTTAAACTCTAAAAATAATAAATCTTTACATTGTTTCCGCTGTGGAATGAATAACCACAACACTAACAAATGCCTGAAGTCTAGAGAACTAGTTTGCTTCAAATGTGGTAACAAAGGTGTTAAGACTCCGGAGTGCACTAAGTGTAATCTGCCAAAAAACGAATAGGCTCTGTCTCCTCATGTTCCAAAAGTAGTCCCAAACATCCCACTACAGAAGAGACATATTTTGAACCTCCGTCTGATGACTACCGACCTTATTTATCCGTTGAAGTACTTGGCCTTAAAGTTAAGGGTTTGTTAGACTGTGGTGCTTCTTGTTCTGTCTTAGGTAATAACTGCCATTCCTTATTTTTAAATATTGGTATCCCGTCTTATAAATTGGATATTCCAATAAGGTTAAGTGTTGCCAGCGGACAGGAATTAATTTGTAATGAATACATGTTACTGCCCATTTCTTATAAAAATGAGGTGAAAATTCTTAAATTTATTATTCAACCAGAAATAAATATTCCTATACATTTTGGAATTAATTTTTGGAAAGCTTTCAACTTAGCTCCTGATATATTTAAAAATGATTGTCAACTAGAAAATAAAAATAGTTTGTCAATTTTCTCTAATCCTTCTGATAACAATACCTTTGATTCTTTAACCTCTGAACAACAGAAGCAAATTGATGAGATAAAATCTTTGTTTAATACCATTCATACCGAAAAGGACATTTTAAACTTTCCTATTCCTAAAGATGTAAAAGACATCAAAAAATTTCTTAGTCTGGCCGGTTGGTATCGTCGGTTCATAGACAATTTTTCTAAAATATCTCGTCCTTTATCTCGCTTAACTAGCAAAAAGATTCCTTTTACATGGTCATCTGAAGCTGATGAAGCTTTCAATAAACTTAAAACAGCATTGGTCTCTGCACCAATACTGAAATGTCCTAATTATGATTTACCTTTCAACATACATACTGATGCTTCTTACGCCATAGGTGCTGTACTTACACAAAAGATTGACAATGTTGACCATCCCATTGCTTACTGCAGCCGCACTCTTGATGCGCGGGAAATAAATTACTCAGTCACTCATAGAGAAATACTAGCGGTGATCTATGCTTTAGAACAGTACCATTCTTACATAAAAGGTAAAAAATGTTTTATTATTACTGACCATTCTTCATTACTTTGGCTTTCCAATCTTAAAAACCCTATTGGTCGTTTTAAAAGATGGGCCTCAATTCTCAGTCATTATAACTTTGAAATTATTCATAGAAAGGGTAAAGAACCTATCATTTCCGATCATTTATCCAGTATTAAAATTAATTCCATATTTGACACTCAGTCAACTTCTGATGAGTGGTACAAATCTCTTTATGAAAAATGCTCTAAAACTCCATCTAGGTATCCTAATTATAAAATTGAAAATAATAAGCTATATAGACTTTCTAAAAATAAATATAATTCTGTTTCTCAATTTGAATGGAAACAAATAATTCCTTCTGAAAAACGTCTTGAAATCTTACAAAAGTATCATGATGATCCAACTGCTGGTCATTTTGGTGTTGCAAAAACTCATAAAAAGATTTCTAATTGGTTCTTTTGGCCATCTCTCTTTCAAGATGTTAAAAACTATGTTAAATCTTGTGACATATGCAACTGTTACAAGCCTCTAAATGTCAAACCTGCTGGTTTAATGGGAAATCCTAAATGTGTATCTCAACCAGGAGAAGCCTTATCTTGCGACATTCTTGGACCTTTTCCACCTTCTTATTCTCAAAACAAATATTTACTAGTATGTTGTGACTATTTTAGTAAATATGTGACTATTTTTCCTTTGAGAACTGTGACTGCCAAAAATGTGGTCAAATGTATGGAAAAAGGCATATTCCTAATACATGGTGTGCCAAAATATGTTTATGTAGATAATGGTCCACAATTTATAGCTAAAGAATTTAGAGAATTGATCAGTAAATATCAGATTCCTCACTTATTTTACAATCCAGTATATCACCCCCAAACTAACCAAACTGAGAGGGTAAACCGTGAAATTGTTAGATCCATTGCTTCCTATGTGCGTTCTGATCATCGAAATTGGGATAAGAACATATCTGAGGTGCAATGTGCTCTTAACACTTCTGTTCATGAAGGTACCAAATATACCCCTTTCTATCTATTACATGGTAGGGAAATGATATTGGATGGTTCATTTTATAACCTTGACCAACCCATAGACAGTGCTAACATCTCCATTGATCATACTTACTCATTCTCTGATTCATTAAAAGAGCTAAAATCTATCTTTGAAAAAGTCAAAAATAACCTTAAAAAGGCACATAATAAAAACTCTCATTATTATAACCTGCGTAAACGGCATGTTGAACTTAAAGTAGGGCAATTTGTTTTTAAAAGATGTTTTCCTCAATCAAATGCTGCAAAACACTTCTCTGCTAAATTAGCCCCTAAATTTGAAAAATGTGTCATTTCTGAAAAATATTCACCCTTGGTATATGGTTTAAAATCCTTATCGGGGAAATTTCTTGGCCGGTGGCATATAACAGATATTGTACGCCCTGGTGATTCTGTTTCTGACTAAGAAACACATTTCTCTAATACTTTCTTATTGTGTGGTAACAATAATAATAAAGAATAGAACCTTGTCATAACACTGCGTTCATTCTCCTAGTTATTAATCTCTCTAATAGTTAAACTTAGTTTTATGTTATTCACACTGAAGTCTTAACTTCAACTTAAAATACTTTGTCTCATAAGTATCTCTTTATTCCCTAAGAAAGGAATAATTTTCTTTAATAATAATCTATTTGAATAGTATGTCTATTCTAGTACATATTACTCTAAGCTTGGAAGTTAATTTTCCTATCCATATAAATAAGTTTTAATCTTTAAACTTTAATGTTTGGTCATCTCTTTGTATTCCAACAGAGTGTCCAATAACTAAATCTCATTCATAACTCTGAATGAAGGTGATACTTCATCACTTACCTCTTTGTAAATAAACAACAAATCAGTAAAATACGTTTATTAACACTAGTACTTTTATCTGAAAATAAAATTTAGGTATTCTATTTTAACCAACAGATATAACCATAGTAATTGGTAGGTTTTATGTCTGTCTCATTACATGTTAGTCAGTCTTTGTTTTGCATGAAACTTAGTTGTTAGTCCTTTTATCATATAGACTTAGCCGCACGGATAGGTGATAGGTTATTTCTATAACAGTTTAAGTTATGTAGGTGTAGTATAGGTATTGTTAGGTAAGAATGATATCCACTAGTTGCTAGGTAGCTAGGTACACACTTTCTTTGTAGTATTTTATGGTTTCAACCTTGTCACAAGTTGAAAATTTTTTCCCTTTTGTCCGAGGAATTTTTCTTCGAATTATTTTATTTTAAAATTTTTAATTTTAAAATAAAATAATTCTTACCACCTAAAACGGTGCTGTAACACTTTTTTTACGTAATCTAGGTAATTCCTGAAAACAATTTATAATTTGTTTACTTTTAATGGTTAAGTTCAATGACATTAGTTGAAAGGTCAATCTGTCACTTCATTTTGACGTTTTGCCCGCTCCGTTCCACGAACGCTTTGAGATGTTTTGATGAAATCTTAGTAATCCAAACATTATTTCTTAATTAACAACTTTCGTTTATTCGTTTTCTTATAAAAGAATATAAAATTAAATAAGTAAATTAAACTACATTAGTTCTGCAGTATCTTTCTTCTAAAAAACATGAAACGGAACAAAGCACCGTGTCACAGATAAATTTCTGACCATAACCCTTCTAATAGATTAATCGATTAGTAATCGATGACAATCGATTAGTAATCGCTTTTAGAGTTTTAACTACAAAATTATGATTTTTGGATAAAAATGTTAAATTGAATAGTTTTATCGCATGCAACTAACTTATAAATAAAATCTTTCACGATTTTAGTCTCGTTCTGGTAATTTCAGCGTTTTACTTTGAGATTTGGCAAATCGCTAGGTGTCCGAAGCTGTTAACTTTTTTTATCGTCTGACATGACATGATCATGCACTTTTCTCTTGTCCTTTTTTGGCTCCAAACATGAAGTGAAGGAAGCAAAATTATCCTTTTTTGAGTCTTAATTTGTAGGGCTGCGGCCCATTTTTATAATTTAAAATATCTTTAAAACCCATGCAGTAAACATGGTAAGAAATCCTTTTGGAAATAATATCATTTCATGAATTGCGAACATCGATCCGTCATGTGCTAAACCGCGTGTTCTTTTGTTCCAGGGTTTTTTTTTCCTTTTTTTCTTTGTTCTTATGTCTGTACATAAGTTTTAACACTGTTTAACAGTGCCTAGTTTTCTGGTCTAATCCTTAGTACCAGCCTCATTTTTGATGTAATGAAACCTTGAATTACACTCAACTTATCATGATGGAGATTGTCTCATATCTTCCATCGCCAATATGAAGTGGTGACCAACGCTTCATACTTCAAGCATCCTGTACTGTTCCGTACCTACTCAAGATGGGAAGTTGTATTTACTGATCAACGGCCTTGACACCAAGAGGGACGAAAACCTCACCGATGACATCCTTGGAAAGCTCTTGAATGGTGAAGATTCAGCAGTAACCAACCATCCTACTGTATGTACGGTAACTTTAAATATATTTCTTAACTTAGTGATAAGTTTTACAAGTTAATCTTTTGACCGTAAGCAGGATAAATGTAATAAATGATAAACTGTTCTGAGAAATAAATGTAATTCTTTAAATTCAATCTTTCTCTTTATTTATCTCTGAAATCGCTTGCTGCAGCGTATAAGGCGCCCTTATCTTCTATAAATTCTAATACGCTGTACTCCAGGTGCGGAAGAGCCGACTCCCTGAACATGCTCAAACCTAACTGAGTAAGCCGCATTTCACTTGAGCTTAAACTATAACACCGAACGCTCACCCTTTAACTCTCAATAGTCGCCCTGTGGGAGAAAACCGTTACAGTGGCGTTCCCAACGTTTGGCCTGGAGATTTCAGAGAAAAATAAAGCTTTCTTTTTAGTGAAAATATTAAATTTCACTTCTGTTAAACTTAACTCATAATGTGTAACTTTTTGTATAGAAAACAAGAAGTAGAATCTTTTTATAATACTTAGTTAAGTAATAGCATGTCTTTGCTGTATTCTTTTTACTTTTAAATACTTAACCATGAAAACGGTTAATTGTATGTAAGTCTCTGAGTTATCTACTCACTCTAAGCTGTCTAAGCTAAAATAATACATAACCTAGATAATGGTTGATTGTATACTTTGTTCTTGGAGCTACTTACTCACTTTAAGCTTAACTAAGCTAACTTATATCACACTGTGATACTTTAATGCTACAAGCTTATAAACTTGTCTTAGCAAATAACTTTATTTTTATTACTGTATAATTTAAAAGTGTACAACATGGATTTTGTAACTGCCGGTTGTCCAATAGAATTCTTGCACAAAGATGAACTAGTGTACGAACTTAAATTACGTCATTTACCAGCTGAACCTACATCATCAACCGATGATTTGCGAAAACTTTTACGTCATACTTGCAAACTTACTCGACGTGGTAGTGTAAAGGCTATTGATCAGTTTGTCATTGACCAAGCTTCCGAATTAACTGTATGCACGCCGAAGGTTGCTGAAATAGAAGCGAGTAGTAAAGATTTAACATCCAGTGAACGCTTGGTAAAACGTTTAGTAGCTCGTTGCAATTACATTCTTTGTCGCCTCTCTAGAATTAGTGATCCTGAAGAGGGTATCGCTAAACTTAAATCTTCTCTGATTTGTCTTCTTATGCATCTTGAAAATGATGCAGATGAACCCGAAGATACGGGTGAATCATATTCTACTCCTGAAGTGAATCATGTTGAAAACCCTATGTGTATTCAACAGGTTCCAAAAACTTATAATTTGAACTCTCTTAATTTAAAATACCGCGGCGATACTTGTGTCCGTGTCTTTATAACTCGGTTGGAAGAACTTAGGATTGCTAGGAAAATTCCTAATGATATAATTTTTGATGGATTTCCAGATATCTTAGAAGGTCCAGCGTTGTATTGGTTCAGAGCAAATAAAACCAATTTCTCTTGCTACAAGGACGTGATCCAGTCTCTAGGAGATGACTTCGACATCCCAGATTTGGACCATAAATTGCTGGCGGAGATTCGGCAACGGACCCAAGCAAAAAGTGAAACCATCGTCGTTTTTCTATCTATCATGGTAGGTATGTTCTCTCGTTTAAGGAAAACCCTCTCCGATGAAGAACAACTTGATATCATCTTAAGGAATATTCGACCTGAGTACAGCATGGAATTAGCTCTCCATGATATTACTTCCATAGACCATCTTAAACTTGTTTGCAAGAAACTAGAACTTGCGAAGGCAAAAGCCATTGATTTTAAAGAACCGGTTTTGACAAACGATTCACTTGCTCCTGACTTTACTTATTCTAATAAATCTAGGAATTCTACTCCCAGACAACTAAATACTAATTTTGGAAATTCAAAACCAAAACCAATTGCCTCTTTAAACTCTAAAAATAATAAATCTTTACATTGTTTCCGCTGTGGAATGAATAACCACAACACTAACAAATGCCTGAAGTCTAGAGAACTAGTTTGCTTCAAATGTGGTAACAAAGGTGTTAAGACTCCGGAGTGCACTAAGTGTAATCTGCCAAAAAACGAATAGGCTCTGTCTCCTCATGTTCCAAAAGTAGTCCCAAACATCCCACTACAGAAGAGACATATTTTGAACCTCCGTCTGATGACTACCGACCTTATTTATCCGTTGAAGTACTTGGCCTTAAAGTTAAGGGTTTGTTAGACTGTGGTGCTTCTTGTTCTGTCTTAGGTAATAACTGCCATTCCTTATTTTTAAATATTGGTATCCCGTCTTATAAATTGGATATTCCAATAAGGTTAAGTGTTGCCAGCGGACAGGAATTAATTTGTAATGAATACATGTTACTGCCCATTTCTTATAAAAATGAGGTGAAAATTCTTAAATTTATTATTCAACCAGAAATAAATATTCCTATACATTTTGGAATTAATTTTTGGAAAGCTTTCAACTTAGCTCCTGATATATTTAAAAATGATTGTCAACTAGAAAATAAAAATAGTTTGTCAATTTTCTCTAATCCTTCTGATAACAATACCTTTGATTCTTTAACCTCTGAACAACAGAAGCAAATTGATGAGATAAAATCTTTGTTTAATACCATTCATACCGAAAAGGACATTTTAAACTTTCCTATTCCTAAAGATGTAAAAGACATCAAAAAATTTCTTAGTCTGGCCGGTTGGTATCGTCGGTTCATAGACAATTTTTCTAAAATATCTCGTCCTTTATCTCGCTTAACTAGCAAAAAGATTCCTTTTACATGGTCATCTGAAGCTGATGAAGCTTTCAATAAACTTAAAACAGCATTGGTCTCTGCACCAATACTGAAATGTCCTAATTATGATTTACCTTTCAACATACATACTGATGCTTCTTACGCCATAGGTGCTGTACTTACACAAAAGATTGACAATGTTGACCATCCCATTGCTTACTGCAGCCGCACTCTTGATGCGCGGGAAATAAATTACTCAGTCACTCATAGAGAAATACTAGCGGTGATCTATGCTTTAGAACAGTACCATTCTTACATAAAAGGTAAAAAATGTTTTATTATTACTGACCATTCTTCATTACTTTGGCTTTCCAATCTTAAAAACCCTATTGGTCGTTTTAAAAGATGGGCCTCAATTCTCAGTCATTATAACTTTGAAATTATTCATAGAAAGGGTAAAGAACCTATCATTTCCGATCATTTATCCAGTATTAAAATTAATTCCATATTTGACACTCAGTCAACTTCTGATGAGTGGTACAAATCTCTTTATGAAAAATGCTCTAAAACTCCATCTAGGTATCCTAATTATAAAATTGAAAATAATAAGCTATATAGACTTTCTAAAAATAAATATAATTCTGTTTCTCAATTTGAATGGAAACAAATAATTCCTTCTGAAAAACGTCTTGAAATCTTACAAAAGTATCATGATGATCCAACTGCTGGTCATTTTGGTGTTGCAAAAACTCATAAAAAGATTTCTAATTGGTTCTTTTGGCCATCTCTCTTTCAAGATGTTAAAAACTATGTTAAATCTTGTGACATATGCAACTGTTACAAGCCTCTAAATGTCAAACCTGCTGGTTTAATGGGAAATCCTAAATGTGTATCTCAACCAGGAGAAGCCTTATCTTGCGACATTCTTGGACCTTTTCCACCTTCTTATTCTCAAAACAAATATTTACTAGTATGTTGTGACTATTTTAGTAAATATGTGACTATTTTTCCTTTGAGAACTGTGACTGCCAAAAATGTGGTCAAATGTATGGAAAAAGGCATATTCCTAATACATGGTGTGCCAAAATATGTTTATGTAGATAATGGTCCACAATTTATAGCTAAAGAATTTAGAGAATTGATCAGTAAATATCAGATTCCTCACTTATTTTACAATCCAGTATATCACCCCCAAACTAACCAAACTGAGAGGGTAAACCGTGAAATTGTTAGATCCATTGCTTCCTATGTGCGTTCTGATCATCGAAATTGGGATAAGAACATATCTGAGGTGCAATGTGCTCTTAACACTTCTGTTCATGAAGGTACCAAATATACCCCTTTCTATCTATTACATGGTAGGGAAATGATATTGGATGGTTCATTTTATAACCTTGACCAACCCATAGACAGTGCTAACATCTCCATTGATCATACTTACTCATTCTCTGATTCATTAAAAGAGCTAAAATCTATCTTTGAAAAAGTCAAAAATAACCTTAAAAAGGCACATAATAAAAACTCTCATTATTATAACCTGCGTAAACGGCATGTTGAACTTAAAGTAGGGCAATTTGTTTTTAAAAGATGTTTTCCTCAATCAAATGCTGCAAAACACTTCTCTGCTAAATTAGCCCCTAAATTTGAAAAATGTGTCATTTCTGAAAAATATTCACCCTTGGTATATGGTTTAAAATCCTTATCGGGGAAATTTCTTGGCCGGTGGCATATAACAGATATTGTACGCCCTGGTGATTCTGTTTCTGACTAAGAAACACATTTCTCTAATACTTTCTTATTGTGTGGTAACAATAATAATAAAGAATAGAACCTTGTCATAACACTGCGTTCATTCTCCTAGTTATTAATCTCTCTAATAGTTAAACTTAGTTTTATGTTATTCACACTGAAGTCTTAACTTCAACTTAAAATACTTTGTCTCATAAGTATCTCTTTATTCCCTAAGAAAGGAATAATTTTCTTTAATAATAATCTATTTGAATAGTATGTCTATTCTAGTACATATTACTCTAAGCTTGGAAGTTAATTTTCCTATCCATATAAATAAGTTTTAATCTTTAAACTTTAATGTTTGGTCATCTCTTTGTATTCCAACAGAGTGTCCAATAACTAAATCTCATTCATAACTCTGAATGAAGGTGATACTTCATCACTTACCTCTTTGTAAATAAACAACAAATCAGTAAAATACGTTTATTAACACTAGTACTTTTATCTGAAAATAAAATTTAGGTATTCTATTTTAACCAACAGATATAACCATAGTAATTGGTAGGTTTTATGTCTGTCTCATTACATGTTAGTCAGTCTTTGTTTTGCATGAAACTTAGTTGTTAGTCCTTTTATCATATAGACTTAGCCGCACGGATAGGTGATAGGTTATTTCTATAACAGTTTAAGTTATGTAGGTGTAGTATAGGTATTGTTAGGTAAGAATGATATCCACTAGTTGCTAGGTAGCTAGGTACACACTTTCTTTGTAGTATTTTATGGTTTCAACCTTGTCACAAGTTGAAAATTTTTTCCCTTTTGTCCGAGGAATTTTTCTTCGAATTATTTTATTTTAAAATTTTTAATTTTAAAATAAAATAATTCTTACCACCTAAAACGGTGCTGTAACACTTTTTTTACGTAATCTAGGTAATTCCTGAAAACAATTTATAATTTGTTTACTTTTAATGGTTAAGTTCAATGACATTAGTTGAAAGGTCAATCTGTCACTTCATTTTGACGTTTTGCCCGCTCCGTTCCACGAACGCTTTGAGATGTTTTGATGAAATCTTAGTAATCCAAACATTATTTCTTAATTAACAACTTTCGTTTATTCGTTTTCTTATAAAAGAATATAAAATTAAATAAGTAAATTAAACTACATTAGTTCTGCAGTATCTTTCTTCTAAAAAACATGAAACGGAACAAAGCACCGTGTCACAGATAAATTTCTGACCATAACCCTTCTAATAGATTAATCGATTAGTAATCGATGACAATCGATTAGTAATCGCTTTTAGAGTTTTAACTACAAAATTATGATTTTTGGATAAAAATGTTAAATTGAATAGTTTTATCGCATGCAACTAACTTATAAATAAAATCTTTCACGATTTTAGTCTCGTTCTGGTAATTTCAGCGTTTTACTTTGAGATTTGGCAAATCGCTAGGTGTCCGAAGCTGTTAACTTTTTTTATCGTCTGACATGACATGATCATGCACTTTTCTCTTGTCCTTTTTTGGCTCCAAACATGAAGTGAAGGAAGCAAAATTATCCTTTTTTGAGTCTTAATTTGTAGGGCTGCGGCCCATTTTTATAATTTAAAATATCTTTAAAACCCATGCAGTAAACATGGTAAGAAATCCTTTTGGAAATAATATCATTTCATGAATTGCGAACATCGATCCGTCATGTGCTAAACCGCGTGTTCTTTTGTTCCAGGGTTTTTTTTTCCTTTTTTTCTTTGTTCTTATGTCTGTACATAAGTTTTAACACTGTTTAACAGTGCCTAGTTTTCTGGTCTAATCCTTAGTACCAGCCTCATTTTTGATGTAATGAAACCTTGAATTACACTCAACTTATCATGATGGAGATTGTCTCATATCTTCCATCGCCAATATGAAGTGGTGACCAACGCTTCATACTTCAAGCATCCTGTACTGTTCCGTACCTACTCAAGATGGGAAGTTGTATTTACTGATCAACGGCCTTGACACCAAGAGGGACGAAAACCTCACCGATGACATCCTTGGAAAGCTCTTGAATGGTGAAGATTCAGCAGTAACCAACCATCCTACTGTATGTACGGTAACTTTAAATATATTTCTTAACTTAGTGATAAGTTTTACAAGTTAATCTTTTGACCGTAAGCAGGATAAATGTAATAAATGATAAACTGTTCTGAGAAATAAATGTAATTCTTTAAATTCAATCTTTCTCTTTATTTATCTCTGAAATCGCTTGCTGCAGCGTATAAGGCGCCCTTATCTTCTATAAATTCTAATACGCTGTACTCCAGGTGCGGAAGAGCCGACTCCCTGAACATGCTCAAACCTAACTGAGTAAGCCGCATTTCACTTGAGCTTAAACTATAACACCGAACGCTCACCCTTTAACTCTCAATAGTCGCCCTGTGGGAGAAAACCGTTACAAACTTATACAATTTACACACTATATATACAATTAGATACAAATGTGATAAAATTAAGTAATTCTGATCACCACTATCACTATGAATTAATTAAATAAAATCGCAAACCAAAAAACGCGTCCGACAAGTCAAACATTTCCCGCCTTTTTTCGTCCATAGATTAGATTGGCATGGCAGGTTGACGTCATAATGATTTTTTTTATCCATATGGGCAAAGGATATTGTCCGCCAAAAATCCTTTAAACGGCACTTACGCTCTTTTAGAATAGATAAGTTTTCAAATTAATATTACGTTGACTTAAAATAAAAATTTTAGAAAATAAAAAGTGTCTCATGTTTTCACCAGTAATTTCTAAATAACAAATAAAAAATCAGGATAAAAAATTTGATATGTTGTCAATTCCTACACACTTTGTCTCCGAAAGCTTACGAATTTGTTCGTCGTGAATATGATACCTGTCTTCCCCATCAACGAACACTAACAAAATGGTACCAAAATATCGACGCGGAACCAGGCTGATTATCTAAAATGAGCGACCGATCTCGATTCCTGAATGGACAACCTTTCAAAAATATAATATGTCGTTTTCACTTTGTATAATGAAAGTAGATACGAAATTAGGGGGCACGTATTTTTTATTTAAAATTTTAATTGTTTTTTTGTATATTAAATCACTGTTTGAAATCTTACTCATTCTAAAAGAGCGTAAGTACATTGTCAGGAAGTTGAAATGTGTAGCTTTTGCCAAAAAAAATCAATTCTGATCTTATCTGTGACAATATGACACCATGATTTCGATAGTGATGTGGCATGGGATTTCTGTAAGTGATGTCGATAATAGACAACATTTTCATTTTGAGAAAGCCGATGTTTAAATGTCGTCAGCTTATATAAATATTTTCAGCTTTTTTTATATTCGCAGCTAGATAGCACTTCTAATTTCGAAAAATTCGATTGATAAAATTTCCACATTTGTGCTTCATTTGTTAGTAATTTTACAAACAATATTTTAACTGAACACGAGCTGCTAGATGTGCGCTTTATATTCAGAAAAAAAAACCGGCCAAGTGCGAGTCGGACTCGCGCACGAAGGGTTCCATACCAAAAATTAGCAAAAAAATCACGTTTGTTGTATGGGAGCCCCCCTAAATTTTTTTTTTCTGTTTTTAGCATATGTTGTTATAGCAGCAATAGAAATACACGATCTGTGAAAATTTCAACTGTCTACCTGTAGTCGTTATCAATATGGAGCAAAAAACGGCAAAAAAAATCAAGTTTGTTGTATGGGAGCCCCCCTTAAATATTTATTTTATTCTGTTTTTAGTATTTTTTGTTATAGCGGCAACAAAAATACATCATCTGTGAAAATTTCAACTGTCTGTCTAGCTATCACGGTTCATGAGATACAGCCTGGTGACAGACAGACAGACAGACAGACAGACGGACAGTGGAGGCTTAGTAATAGGGTCCCGTTTTTACCCTTTGGGAACCCTAAAAATCAGAGAGAATAACATGAAAATAATATTTCTCAACAACGATGAAAACAAGTAACAATTCATCAACAAACAAAACGTGACAGTGACAAACACCCACTGTTTTTTTTATTATTTAACTATATGGAGGTCGTAAGTATTATTTCGTTGATTACACATCTTTTTACTTTTTAGAAATATCCAATATAAAATGTAAAAAATCGACAAAAACTAATTTAAACTAAGTATTTAAGTATTTGTTTCTGAATCAATCACTAAAAAAAGGCTGAACTCATTTTGGATAAAAAGCACACACATAGTTTATAACCTAGCGGAAACTAGTCAAGGAAATAAAAAGAACACGTTAAAAATATCAGTGTTTATTATTTTAGGCGTTCACTTTTTTAACTCTTTCTAGTTGTCGCTGCAAACTATAAATAGGTAATTGCTTCATGTCGTGTCGATAGCTCGCAGGCTCTCCTGCCCCCCTAGCATGACCGTCAAAACACGATATGATAAAGCGTTTTATCGACGCCAACTGTCAAAATATGATAAATTTCGCCGCCATGTTGATTTTTTATCGAAACAGCGAGCATAACCGTGCCTAGTGACGTCACGTGTTATGATACGTTACAATAGATAAAAGAGCGAGCATGACAGTCGGTTATTTATCGAAAAGTCGAGCATGACCAATTATTGGTGGTTAAAAAAAGTTAAATTTATCGATTTTTGACATTTAGTCGTGTTATTTTATCGACGAGGTTTGGAGTGCGTGATACGATCGATACATTAAAAAAGACCAATTTATTAAACAAAAATTTATTCATTATCTGATTTAAAAGGTAAGAATTATAGTTATGATTGCGTTAGTGTGTAAATGTTTATTAAAAATACAGAAAATATTCAGATTTTGCAACCGTTTTTCAGTTAAGTACAATTAACTTCACAAGTACCTACTTAGAATGGCTAGACCATTCATAAGAATTAATTTGTGCCATAGTGTGTACGTGAGTGAACATGTTTGCACACCTGGATCACACGCACACTGAAGCCAAAGCAGAAATAACATTTTTGCTATGGCACAGTTTCAGGTTCATGGAGCGCGGTCGGAGGTTCGCGAACCTAAGTGGGTGGGTACCCACCCCTACAGTGGTTTTCTGTACTTAATTTGAATAGGTATTTGAAGAGTAAACAATTTCGATAACTTTCTTGTTAACTAGGTCTCCAAGTATACACATTTCAGTAATAAAATATGTGATTCATTTCGGATTTATGACACTTAATTAGTTTAAAGACACCTTTACTTTACGAGACTCACCACTTCGCTAAAACAATCATATGTAAAGCTCTCATTTTCATCTAACGAGAGCTCGATGATTATGTCTTCAGTGTCGACAGGTGCAGGTATGCCAGACAGGGCAGCTGGTGTGGATCCAATCTATAATAATAATTTTATAGAATATAGAAGAGTTTTCAATATGACTTAATACAGTGTAGACGTTTACCTATAAAGTAATACTTACACCAGATTCCTCACCACCCTCTATGCCAAAAGCTCCTTCGGTGCCCATAATCCCCAATATTTTTTTTGTCTGTTCTGTAAGGACAGGCACCACGGTGGCATTACCAGTAGAGTTGGCTGCCCGTCTTGCCACACTCCCTTCAGTGCGTGCCTTGCGTCGCAAGTCACGCCAAGTCTGAAAAACATAATTAAGGTCGTAAAAAAGAAGAAATTAAATGGAATAAAAGTGTACTTATGCCATAATATGACTGATTTTATCACTTATCAGAGACACCTTCCTTACCACTTTCCATTGGTCGATTGATTTATCCGGGCCATGTTCACTCAACATAGCCCGGAGTTCTTCCCACTGCCTATTTTCATGGAGACGACCCTGTGGCGCACCAAACTCCCCATGCGCCAATCGGGGATGGGTCTGCATATAATCAGTCAGCAGCCTCAGCTGCTGCGCTGAACTGCGAGTTCTAAAAGACAACAAATTTGAAACTAAGTTAACCGAGAGACAGACAAAATTTAGGTGTAATCTCAAAATGCAAAACTTTCAAAGTTCTAAACGGCGAGGAAATTAAAAGAAACTTACCGTGTTTTAGACATTATTTAGATGAAACACACAATACACACATGAAACAATTATATACAATAAACTTTTATGCTTGGCGGTTCTCTTGTGGATTAGAAGTAAATAACAAACGGTAATGTGGGGACAGGGGACTCACCTCGTGTACATCAAATAAAATACTGATAGAATTTTTATTATTTATTTGCGACAGCGACCGATACGTGTCACTGCGCATACACGACTGAAAACTTAAATACAAAAATGCTTGTTCTCTACATAGGTACTTAGCGTGCGTAACTTGATACACGCACGACCCCACAATATTCCCCCCTTTTTAAAAAAAAATACATTTTAATTGAGAAAAAAAAAGAAAAAGATCATACAATTTTAAAATAGGTAGAGCATCTTAAACTTTTTATCGCTATCTATTAAATTAACTTATACACTTATATTTTTTATACTTTTCAGTCAATTACTACTACTTACTTATATTTTTACTTAAACATTACAAAAATACGTTAGAAACATAATAGGTAGGTACATAAACGTTACTAAACTAGGGAATCTATAATAATTACATAGAGATTTTTCATCATAACTAAAACAAACATATTACTTATTAGGTACTACTCTACCAATAATACTACGTTGTTACAAGTTCACACGAAACTTGAATGGTATAAACACAGGGAAAAAAATTGTGGCCACTTAAGGCACTTATACACACACTGCTTGGCAACGTTAGTCTAAACAATATTTACTTATAATACAGTTACACATTATTTTAAACAAGGGAAGTACTTAAGAATATTTTTTTAATCAACGAAACGTACGGGTCTCCTCGTAACACGACCTGCTGTGGGTCTACTGCCCAAGTACCGTCGACTTGAACTCGACATCGACGCTCGATGCCGACGCCGATGCCGACGCTGTCGAATAATCGGTACTGCCCAATTAATTTTGCGTCGATTTGGTGAGCGTCGAGAACGAGAGTGAATGGAAAAGTGCCGTCGACTTGAGGTCCGCACGAGATCCGTCTCGGATATTATTTTATGCGTCACGGTCCGTTTTATTCAGAACATTTAAGATAAAACAAAAAACTTTGTTGACATATTTTTACAATTTTGTTTGTTTTAAGGTCCGTTATGGACAATTTATCCTTAGTTTATTTGATTTCACAAAGAAGTCACTTAATTTCGTGGTATTTAAAGTGTTTCATTTAATTTGCAATAAACGCGTGTGTCGGTAACGGAACGTCAAAATTGACATGACAGCCATCACAGCCAGGCGTAAATAATAAATAAATATACTTTAAAACAACATAAACGAACCAAAAAACCTTATTTTCATAATCTTTTAGTGTTAACTGTAAAACTACGTGTTGTGCATCATAGCCCACAGAGCAAGCCAAAGCTATTAAATAAGAAGAAGAAGAAGTAAGTATAGGTTATTGCCGCGTATCTATTTACTATTTTGTACACTGAGCATAGAATCACTACGTTTACTTTTGTGTGAATATTTTGTTTGTTTAAATCATCAAGGCCCGGAAAATTAGACACAATATATTTTCTATTGTTGTCCAGACACCGGAGGCCGAGCGGGAATTGATGAATTAAGATATTTGAGAAAGTAGGTAACTAAATATTGTTTTAAATGCTCTTAATAATTAGGCACTAAAGACATAGATACTCAAAATTTTTCAGTTATCCCTTATTAGTGAATTCATTCCTATGTATTTTGTAGATGCCTGCGTCAAGAAAAGTGAGTCTGGTGCAGATTGAGCTCCTCGTGGGCATTATGGAGGAGCACAGCCTTGGCTAAGGGCCAGTCCTTGGACATGCCTCAGGCCAAGGCCGCTGTTAGGCAACAGTGGGAGTTGGCGGCCACACTCAATGCGCTGATGAGGCACCAAGAGACAAGCAATCGGTGAGTTTTTGTTTTTCTTTGCTTATTTCATAAGCCTTGTATTCGTGGTAAACTTGCATAGAGCAATGGATGAGGAACAATAACCAGGCAGTTAACATCAAAATATTTCACAATCGCTTTCATTTGACAAATGGATGCGACACATTGCTGCATTTCTTTGGTAAGTTTTTATTTGTGTCAAAAATAAGTACCAATGTTCTGTCAAATAAAAGCAATTGCTATAGATTTTGAAATTAGACAATTAGTTTGTTTATGCTCATGACAGTTTGTGAACAGTCTGATATGACCCGATTCAAACTTTCTGACTTCTCTCGAGAACATTGCTCGAGATGCTGTGCAGAACACAAATTCCATGTAAGTGTGTGTGGTGAGCTGCAGCACGGCTACGTGCATAGTGGCTACCTTCACAGAAGTTGTAAAGTTTGAATCGGAGCGTACCAACACTTTGCTTTGCACACAATGCTTTTTATTACCGATTGTTTACCATGAACATGAGGCTTTACCCTACACTGGTGTTATGTTATGGTGGTGGGTGACTTCACTTCATATTTCAATTTCAACTCGCATGCTATATATAAAAAAGCACTTTAATTTCTTTGGCAGCAATAATCAATCCCTTTTTGAATAGCATGACTTTTACATACATTATGGCACTTCAGGTGTACTGTGATGTTTGTTTATTTAGCATACTTTCAGCAGATATTTCTTGTATACTGCGTTCCTACGGAAATGCAATATCTTTTGCCTGTTATTCAGACCATTAGAATGTGGATTTTTCTTTATGGACATATTTATGAAATTTTATTATTTTTCATTTTCATACAAACTAAATGATTGAATGTAAATTGTCTAATAATAGAATATTATGAGCTTGCAAACATTTCTCTACTGACAACCTATGACGGTCCAGCAGTGACCACAGCCTCTCCCAAAAAATTGATCGGCAGATCAATTTTTTGGGTTAGACTAAAAAAAAATATTTACCTTCTTGCATTGTGACACCTATAATTATAACTCAATCTACCATTATCAATTATGCTGTCCATTTACATTTTCAGGAAGAATTGGCTGTCCCTGCGGCACTGCCAAGCCCACCCTCGCTTGGTGCAGAAGTAGAGGTTCACTCCCCTGCCCCCGACTCGCCGGCGCCACTGCCGTCGCCAGCCTCCCAGCCTAGCACGAACCGTGCTCCTCCACTTGAAGGCAAGTTTTTTTCTCATCGTCATCAAAATATTAAGCTTAAAGCGTTACTTGCCTGTGGTCCACCTGTCTAATGTATTTCCCCCTGGTGTACCACGAGCAAATGATTGTTCGTTGAACCCCTGAATAACAATCTCCTTATTAAATATATTTTTATTGTCCATGATACTCTTTCTCAATTTGATATAAAAAAACATTTAATAAGCAATCTGTTGTTTTACAAATCCTTACTAATATTATAAATCCGAAAGTCCGTTTGTTTGTTTGTTTGTTACGCCTTCACGTCTTAACTACTGAACCGATCATCATGAAATTTTGTTTAAAAAAAATTACACATTGTCAGAGGTACATAACAGAGAAAGACATAGGGTACCTTTCATCCCGAAAAAAAAAATTGTTCTCGAGGAATAGCAAAAAACCTTTCCATGCAGACAAAGTCGCGGACGGCCGCTAGTAAAGAAATACAAATAAATTTTTAAAGAGATTGTATTTGCATTTTATTTGTCTGGCGATTAGGTGAACCATGAGCCATGTAGTTTTCTTATGGCACCCTTTTGTCCCCTTGGGTGTTACATGGGCCAAAATATTGTGTGATACTTCCCAGCAACGCCACCATGGCGTAGAGATTTCTAAATACCCTCAAATGAAAAACCATAAAATGTACCTAATTGTACCCTAACTCAAAAAATTGTACCTCTGATAGTTTCAGAGAAAAACGCACTTGATTGTGGCGTTGCCAGGAAGTATGCTTCCTGGCAACGCCACGCTGTACCGGATTAAAATTGATCTCGTAGTAATGGCCAGAAATTGTACTTAATTTGTACCGCATTATTGAATTGAAACATGCTGAGTTTCGACAAAAAAAATCATTTTTTTAATTTACCTTGCTTGATCTGCAATACATGCAACGCACGTTGTTATTCATGTAAACTGATGTTTGGCTAAGGATTTACTACGCATTATGCAGTAGTAGGTCTAGTGGTTAGCCCACCCATGTGAGACGCGGGGGTCCGGGTTCGATTCCCTGGGGGGGTGCAATTTGTACTCGGTTTAGTTAGTTGTAGGGCTTATTTCAAGTCCGCCTGGCTAGCTACAACTATCTTACCTATAATTACACACAATTTAATTGGTACCATATTAGTACAATTTATTAGGTACCATATAGAACAATTTATTTATAAGTACCGTATATATAATATAAGTACCATATATATAATACAAATGCCATATAGTATAATTAATTAGGTACTTTTTAGTACAATTTATTTGAAACCATACAGTACAATTTATTTGGTACCATATAATACAATTTCTTTGGTACTAATAAGTGCCATTTATTAGGTACTATTTAGTAAGTACCATTTATTTGGTACCGTATAGTAAAATTTATTAGGTACCCTTTAGTACAATTTATTTGGTATCATATAGTACCATTTATTAGGTACTATTATAAATATTAATACCAAATAGTACAAATTAGTTGGTACTATTTAGTACCATTCATTTGGTACTATTTAGTACATATATTTGGTACCATATAATACAATTTATATGGAACCATATATATTACGATTTATTTGGAACTATTTAGTGCCATTTATTTGGTACTATTAAGTACAATTAATTTGGTACCATATAGTACCATTTATTAGGTACCTACCATTAAGTACAATTTATTTGGATTTATACAGTACTATTTATTAGGTACTATTTAGTACCATTTATTTGAACAAAATAGTACAATTAATTTGGTACTTTTTAGTGCTTTTTATTTGGTACCTACCATTAAGTACAATTTATTTGGATTTATATAGTACTATTTATTGGGTACTATTTAGTACCATAAATTTGTTACCATACAGTACAATGTTTTTGGTACCATATAATACAATTAGTTTGATACTATTTAGTTCAATTTATTTGGTACCATATATTACAATTTATTTACTGACATGACAACCAAGTGCCAAAAGAACCTTGTCGCACTATATGTATAGAATCAATCTTTATTCTGTTTGAAAAGCTCAATAAATAATTTTTTACCATCGCCACTCTAAAAAGTGCGTTTAATCACAGATTACATAATACTAGTACAGATACCTCATCCCATACTAAAGAAATGGCCGTCGTAAGGCGACTATCTGGGCGATTAAAAATGTTTTTCTTGTAGCATGCTAGATGGCGCCGCTATCGTCGCAGCATGCCTAGCACAAATAGCAACAAACTTTACCAAATTTTCAACGCAAAAAGCAGAACACTCTTATTAGTACAAATTATTGCCGATAGGTGTCACTCAATTTTTATTGAAATTTATTTAAAAAAACTCTTCATTTTACTGCTTCATTACAATTTTGCATTTGGTGATTTTTTTTAAGAAACAATTTAAAACTTTCATGACTATTTTTATCTGTATTTGAATATTACAAAAACAAATCGAAGCAGGTACCGCCATCAAGTGAGGTAAATTTAAACTAATTCTAACATTAGTTTGAATATGCCACTAGATGGCGGTACCTGCTATCTAAGCCACATCTGTTGTTCCCGATGAGACCCCATGGTTTAATTCAACGATAAGAGTGAATATTATGCTATTTTATTTACCGAGTGAACAATAGTAGATTATACAACAAGTGAAAAAAGAAGGAATTTAGTTCGAGGTACTATGTTGGATCCCGAGAGCAGCGAAGGATTCTAGAGTTGGATCCCGAGCGTAGCGAGGGATTCAAAAGTAGAATCCTGAGCGAAACGAGGGATACAAAGGACTGAGATGAAATTATTTTTCACGAGTTGTGTACTCTACTTTTTACCATTGACTGCGAGAAAACACAATAGCAGTACTTACACCTATAGTACCTATTTATAGTTATCAAATTTTATTATTTAGATAGGTAATGGGTAATTTCACCGTTAGAAAATAGTGAAACTATAAGTTTTCCAATGACATTAAAAGAGAGTGCAGTGCGATGCGCGCTCGGAAACGGTCGTAAACATTGCATAAGTGAGAGTTATTAAATTCACGTTTCGCGCGGCAGTAGCCGCTGCGCGTTATACCTACACTATGAACTCCCAGCAAATAATAGTGAACGAAGTTTTGGCTTTCATTCAGAATGCCATCGACACCATGGACGAAGTCAGCATCGTGCAAATTTGCAAATCTAACTTCAACGAAGCTGAGGTTTGTAGTAGCAAGGCGCTGCTGTTCCAGAGCATCGGGAAGGCCGATGAGATGCCATCTCGCTGGAGGGATGAAGGTGAGAAGAGTCTCCAGGACATTATCACCTGTCTGAAGGAGAACGACCCTGACGACGTGCCAACATTCGTGGCGAAGGAGCTGCACAAGCTGCCCCCCGTCACATTCGACCACGTCGACGTCACCAGGCTGCTTAAGGACATTATCTCCCTAAAAGCGAGCCTGGCAGAAGTGCAAAGTAAGCTAGAAGCCTCGGATAACACCATCAGTGAATTGCGAGCCCAAGTTGTATTGTTAAGCAATACGGCTTCGGTAAGTAGGTCACCCAAGGTTTCCAACGTGAACACTCGTCGTGGGGCGCAAAATGCATCCATCGGCAGTTTTGAGTCGGCGCACATGGATTCGTCACCGGTCGCCGGCGCCGCCGAGTGCGATGCACCGCGCCCCGCCGCGCGCGATCCGCTGCGCCCCGCCGCCTGCTCCTCCGCCCCGGCGGAGACGTCACGCGTGTGCACATCGACCCCTCAACGTGCGTACGCTGCAGTCACCGCTGCAAACCGACCCGCTGTCCAACAACTCCAGCGAGATACAAATGAGGGAGAAAAACAACGCCGGCCGGTCTCTAAACCTGTGCAGTCAGTTCCAAGGAGACTGGATGAAGAGTGCGATAAGGACGGCTTCAAGAAGGTGGAAAGGAAGAGGAAGCCCACTCGCCGTAACCTATGTGGCACCGCCCCGACCGGACATAACCACCTACTTCGTCCGGCCATCCCGACAACGCTGCTGTACGTGTCCCGCCTGCACTACAGTACGAAACCTGATGATATTGTAGAATGCATCAGAATGAAGACAAAATTCTGTCTGAGGGTCGAGTGGTTGGAGTCCCGCCACAATGTAAACTTCAATTCATTTGTGGTGAGGGCACCGACCGAACATCTGTCGACCTTCATGAAAGAAGATTTTTGGCCGAAGGGTGTCTTGTTCCGACGGTTTCGCGGTCGGATACCGGACACTGCATTGCGCAACACGCCACCGCCATCAATGCGTGTAAAATAGTTGTAAAAATGTAATTTAAATATAATGTATGTATGTTAGTCTGTAAGGTATATATTGTATGGGCCTAGTGGCCTGAATTAAATAAGTAAATAAATAAAAATAAAACAACCATGCTATGAGGGAAATTACATGATCAGTCTGACATCAGTCCATTTCATCAGTTTGTATAGACTTTGAATTTTTACAGACTGAAGATCGTACCAGACTGATGGAATGGACTGATGCAAGACTGAACATCTAATCTCCCTCTAATATAAAGAAAAGAACCCAAAGATAAGACACTAAAAATAACCTAATTAATTTGGCGAGATATTTTTTAGAAAAGAAACCAAAGATAAGACACTAAAAAGAATCTAAATAAAATTGACGGGATATTTTTTTTTAATTAATTGTTAACTATGAATTTATCTATGGAATAGCTCCATACTTTCAGCACTTTTTTGTACATAATTCATACGATGCGCGCTTGTTCCAAATTCAAAATATTTTTATTCACTCGGTGAATAAAACAGCGTTTTATTCACTCTTATCGTTGAATTAAACGCACTTTTTCGAGTGGCAATGGTAAAAAAATAATTTGAATTTGGAACGAGCGCATCATGAATGATAAAAAAAAGTACCTATACATACTGGCTGCTATGGAGCTATTCCATAGAGCCATGGTTACACAATAAAATTAAAGAAAAAAAAATATCCCGCCACAGTTAATTAGGTTCTTTTTAGTGTCTTACCTTTGGGTTCTTTTCTATCTATTAGAGGGAGATTGAATGTTCAGTCTTGCATCAGTCTATTCCATCAGTCTGGTACTATATTCAGTCTGCAAAAATAGAAAGTCTGGACTGATGCCAGACTGATCATTTAATCTCTCTCTTAGCGTGGTTGTTTTATGTCATTGGAAAACTTCTAATTTCACGCATGGGTCGGTCATGGGATAGGTGACCAAAAATGTATTATCTCGAGCTCCTCCGTGCCTCGGAAGGCACGTTAAGCCGTTGGTCCCGGCTGCCTTTGCAGTTGTTAACACCTACCAATCCGCATTGGGCCCGCGTGGTGGGTTATAGCTCATCCTCCCACCCATAAGGAAGGCCTGTGATCCAGCAGTGGGGACATTAAAAATGGCTGATGGTCAACTATAAATACTAAGTATAAAGTACTGCTAGTTACCTATTTGTTTTCTCGCAGTCAATGGTAAAAAGTAGAGTACACAACTTGTGAAAAAAAATTTCATCTCGGTCCTTTGTATCCCTCGCTACGCTCAGGATTCTACTTTTGAATAACCCTTCGCTACTCTCGGGATCCAACTTAGTCCCTCGAACTAAATTCCCTTTTTATTCACTTATTGTATAATCTACTATAATAAAACCAAAGACATACATTAAAATGTTGTTTTATTAGTTTACAAAATTATTAAGTAGGTAGGTATTACAATGAGCACTTGTTTAAGAAAAAAGAAATAGATAGAAAGAAATAGTTCTAATTTCCTCACTAGATGGCGCTGTCAAAAAGTATGATGTCAAAAAACTAGCGAAAAATTCTAAGGCCGCGTTCCGAATCACACTTACAGCACAATGAACGCACTGCCTCCCGGTACGATTCATACTTACCTACAACGCTCACGTAGGTTGAAGTTTTGGTTATTATTTGTGATTTTTAGAAAAGATGGCTGAATTTATTGATCTGCAGGTGTTTTATGAAGCGTTCATAGTGCTGTAAGTGTGATTCGAAACGCGGCCTTAGAATTTTTCGCTATTGTTTTGACATCATACTTTTTGATAGCGCCATCTAGTGAGGAAATTAGAACTATTTCTTTCTATCTATTTCTTTTTTCTTAAAAAGCGCTCATTGTAATACCTACCTACTTAAAATTTTATTACCCACCCTACCTACTTAAATATTATTTGTAAACTATTTAAACAACATTTTAATTTATGTCTTTGGTTTTATTAAATTATTTATTGAGCTTTTCAAACAGAATAAAGATTGATTCTACACATATAGTACGACAAGGTTCTTTTGGCACTTGGTTGTCATGTCAGTAAGTAAATGCTGGCGCCACTTTCCCATTGAAACTTATAATTATAAACTTATTATACAATAAATAAGTCGCATTAATAAATATTTTTATTTATTTATATGTAAGTATATTAATTTTATATGATTATGTAGACATTAATTTATTGGTTTGTATTAATGTATTTTGTACATGCATGTAAATATTTATTTTGTTGGTTGACTGGTAGAGAATGCTCTTAGTATTAAGTCCGCCATTTGTACCTTACTTGATGTATTTGTACAAAAAATATTTATAAATAAATAAACTAAATAGAAGCAAATAAATTGTACTGTATAGTACCGAATAAATTGTACTAAATAGTTACAAATTAATGGCAATAAAAAGTACCAAATAAAGTGTACTAAATAGTACCAAAGAAATAGTACTAAATAGTACCAAATTATTGGCACTAAATAGTACCTAATAAATAGTACTATATGATGCCATACTAATTGTACTTAATAGTAACAAATAAATGGATCTAAATAGTACTAAATACATTTTATTATATGCTACCAAATAAATTGTACTCTATGGTTTCAAATAAATTGTACTCAATAGTACCTAATAAATGGTACTATATAGTCCAAATAAATTGTACTTAATAGTAGTAAATAAATGGCTCTAAATAGTACTAAATAAAATGTAATATATGGTACCAAATAAATTGAACTAAATAGTATGAAACTAATTGTATTATAAGGTACCAAATACATTGTACTGTATGGTACCAAATTTATGGTACTAAATAGTACCAAATAAATAGTACTATATGGTACCAAATTAAATGTACTTAAGAGTACCTAATAGAATGTACTATACGTTACCAAATTAATTGTACTTAATAGTACCAAATGATTGGCACTAAAAAGTAACAATTTATTAGGTACTATTTAGTACCAAATAAATAGTACTAAATAGTACCTAATAAATTGTTCTATATAAATCCAAATAAATTGTACTTAATGGTAGGTACCTAATAAATGGTACTATATGGTACCAAATATATGTACTAAATAGCACCAAATGAATGGTACTAAACAGTACCGACTAATTTGTACTATTTGATACCAAATAAATTGTACTATATGGTACCAAATTAATTGTACTTAATAGTACCAAATAAATGGCATTAAAAAGTACCAAATTAATTGTACTATTTGGTATAGCTAGCCAGGCGGACTTGAGATAAGCCCTACAACTAACTAAACCGAGTACAAATTGTACCCCCCCAGGGAATCGAACCCGGACCCCCGCGTCTCACATGGGTGGGCTAACCACTAGACCACAGAGGCACCTCTGTGGTCCTACTACTTCATAATGCATAGTAACTCCTTAGCCAAACATCAGTTTACATGAATAACAACGTGCGTTGCATGTATTGCAGATCAAGCAAGGTAAATTAAAAAAGGTTTTTTTATCGAAACTCAGCATGTTTCAATTCAATAATGCGGTACAAATTAAGTACAATTTCTGGCCATTACTACGAGATCAATTTCAATCAGGTACAGCGTGGCGTTGCCAGGAAGCATACTTCCTGGCAACGCCACAATCAAGTGCGTTTTTCTCTGAAACTATCAGAGGTACAATTTTTTGAGTTAGGGTACAATTAGGTACATTTTATGGTCTTTCATTTGAGGGTATTTAGAAGTCTCTACGCCATGGTGGCGTTGCTGGGAAGTATCACACAAAATATTTGCCCATGACATGCCATGGCAAGTAACAGCTTAAAGCGATAATTTTTGTTAGAGTCAGTGCCAAGTCAAGTGTTCCCATCCCTGCCAGCTAAATGGTTGTTTTAGGATAATGTGAAAAAATTCTCGGCTATATATTTATAACGAAATGAAAAGGAAAAAATTCACAGCTAAGTAGGCTTTACGAGTTATCAGGTAATAGACGATTAACTTATAAAAAATGTATTTGGAGAAATAAAAAGGAATGTTTCGTATAAATTCCATTGAAAATTACTTAGTCGATAGGTAGTCGTGTAAAACATCAAAACTATGGAGCTCTATGCGATGCGTGGCCCGACACGCACTTAGCCGGATTTTATCTATTAAATATTTATGTATAATTTATGTTTAGGTCCTTCATCTGCAGCAAACTCCCCAGTGGCTTCGTAATGAAACGGCCTGGGCGGGCGCCAGCGCGGCAGGCGGCGTTCAACAATCACTGCGCGCTATCTCGATGGCGGCCTCTCGGCTCGTCGTCACGACCGCGCAGTGGTTACCGAAGTGAGTTCAAATTAATATCTTTAATCCTACTTAATATCATAAATGTGAAAGTTTGTGGATTTAGATGTTTAGATGTTGTTCCTCAATCACGCGAAAACTACTTAACTGATTTGGTTGAAATTTGGCACACATATAGTAGATAGCTTAGATTAAAACATAGGATACTTTTTATCCCGATATTCCCACAGGAACGGGAACCACGCGGGTGAAACCGCGGGCGGCCGCTAGTTAATACTAAAAGGAAAACTATAGCTAAGTAGGCATTATAAATTTATAGGTAATTTAATAGAAGTAAGAAGGAATGTATCGTATAAATTCTATTGAAAATTACACTTGAAGTTGTTAGGTAGCTGTGTAAAATAACACTATGAAGCCCAACACGCACTACCGGTTTTAATATAGTAAACGTTTATGAAAAAAATATGTTTTAGGAACTCCATCTATCTGCTAGAGACTCGCCAGCGGCTTCGAAGCGGAAGCGAACGGACTACGCGGCGCCAGCCAGTGAGTTCAAATCTAATTAATATCTTTATTACTCATGTGGTGTAATAAGGCAGAGGGCTTATTCTGTATACTAGCGCCGCCACGGGAAAAAAATCATAATGCTTAAACAAAGACGAAGTTGTGAGTTATTTCTGTGAAGTGCACTCCAAACAAGCTTTGTGGTACTTTTTATCATTTAAACAATCTTTTTGGGCCTGTAATTTAGTTTAATGGTAAGTAACTAAGTAAGTTTTAAAATCCGTAATTGCCAAAAGTGGCCACTTTGAGCTAAAATGGATTTTAAAACTTACAGAAAGAATGAAAACTGTCGAAGAGTTATTTAAAAATATTAGAGACAATTTAAGAAATTATTACATGAGCTTTTTTAAAATATTAACTTGGCTTACGAGTAATAAAAATTAATCTAGCGGTGGCGCTAGTTTCACTACCACCTCGCCTTACCCCGGCTCCACACGTTGGTCCCAACGTTGGCGCCAACGTTGGGACCAACGTGTGGAGCCGGCCTTAAACAAATACGAAATTCACATTTCGTTTTTGTGTAAGCACTAACTATAAGTTTTTTTTCCAATGGCGGCGCCAGTGTGCAGACAGCGTTTTCTTAAAATAGTATTGCTTTCCACCGATATGAACGAGGGCACTGCAAAGCTATTAATCCACTTACAAAAGATCCCTTAAGGTGACACCTTGAGCGAAAGTGGCGCCGCAGTTTAATATTATAATTCTAATACACAATTTTAATAATGTTTTACGTGGAGTTTTTAGGGCCCATAGTCTAGTATTTTTAGACGGTATCGTTACATTCCCTCGTAGTCTCTGCTAGAAGTAGATAACAAAACTGCTTAAAGTAGTAGTTTTTGACACATTTGCTATCTACTTTTACGAATGACTCTACGAGGGCAGGTAGTGATACCTTTTAAAAATACCAGACCATGGGCCCTATTTCCAAGTAAAACATTAAAAATCTTTTTCTATTTATAATTTATCAAATAAAAACCTCTGAGGGCGCCACTTTCGGTCATACAACCGCCTTAAGCCAATGTCAAACAAAATAATGAATCTGTCGTTTGTTCAACAGCGAAAGATTCTTAATTTTATGTTTGACATTTCAAACATATCCTACTTCTAAGTCACGATTATCCTACTTTAATTCACTTTTGATTATACAATATTATATAGGTTTTTTTTGTGATCTATTAATAATTGATTTACGATAAGGCAGGAACTTTACTGTAATAATTTATCACTACATAATTAGTATCACCATAGCGACCCATATCCGTCCACCGATGGACGGAGGGCCTCATATAAGATCGCACCACACACCCTGCTATCGACACTACAACGTGTCAATCACTTAATACTACTAGCCCGTCGTAGAGGTAGCGGGTTCGAGTCCCGCTCGTCGCGAATTAACACTGTTTCGTGTCTCGTCTATCTAGAAAGGTCGTTTTCACTACAGTTTTTATTTTTCTAGATCCCACTTCAATCCCACTTGCGCGCCGGCGTGGGGGAGTGGAGTGGCCCAGGGAACTACCCGAGCGAGATGGACACTACCACCACTACACACTACCTACCGTGTCGTGACCGTGCTAGGAATGTGTCAGGCAATAAAATATTCTATTGAAAAGTATGACACTGTTCCTACTAGACTAGACCGTCGGTCGCGTCCCGGCCATGCACGGAGCGTCGACGGATCGTCGGCGAGAATATGTACCCGGTGCTGACGCGCTCCGTGCACGACACGCGACCGCACCGGCGAGTATACGGGTCACCGGGCAACCGCGCGTATTATGTATGACCGTTATAAAAGCAAAATGAAACGGAATCTTATCGGTTTTGGATGTTGCATACGTGCATGTCTGGCATCACACTGATTACATACGGGTTGCATACGGGCACATCCCGTATGATGCCCGTATGAATCCGTTTCATTCTCGCATGTTTATCAGTGTTGCGTGTACGTCTCGGAGTGCTGTTAAGTTTTTAAATAATGGAATATTTATAGCTATTAGAAAATTAACTATTATGGCAACAGATGGCAACGAACGATCGCCAATACATTTACAAAGCCTTTATAACGGTCATACATAATACGCGGCTATGACCCGTAGGCCCTCCGCTGCCTTAAGCGGGACACGCGCGCGGGGCGACATAGATTAGAGCTTACTCATGCACTGCGCAAGCATCGGTCCGTCAAAAACCAGCAATCTATATTCCCGCGCCGGGTACCCGCGGCGGGATCCCGCTTAAGGCAGCGGACGGCCGTATACTCCCCGGCGCGGTGACGGCGCGCGTCATATACAGAGCGTGTCGACACCAGCAAAATATTTTCGCTGAAAATAGGCTATGTGACTGATTTTTGGAAAACCATTTTAAATTATTCCTTATTACATAATAAGCACACCAAATTGGTATTTAAAAAAAAGGATGTATTTCAATAAAAAAATGTTCATATCAAACATTAGCACGTGACTCGCTATTGCAGGCACATAACGTGGTTTCCCAGGATTGTAGCTTTTACACAATATATTTTGGTGTGTTCCGATAACTAACGGCAATTGTTTATTATGAACTATGTTATCAAAGCAAACATTAAATGCAATAATGTTTGTAGTATTTAGCGAATATAACTTTAGTGTGTACAAATAAATGAATAAGTACACACTAGTTGTATTCAGCAAATACCAAAAGCATATTGCATTATTTTGATGAGATAATTTGGCTTTGATAACATAATTCATAGTGCATACTTATTGCCGTTAGATGTCGGAACACGTCACGTTAATAATTTATGTACTATGATGTGGGGTATCAACACGAATGTGAGTTTATACCGAATTTTTATGAAATCACATGAGTGTTTTAATACCGAATTATGCACAGTTGTATACAAGACTTTACATTTTTTGACTTTACAATTTATTTGAGAAACAATCAATATTTTAATTTAATACATGGATTAAAAACACCCTTGATATGTATCCTCTATAAAGGGTTTTGACTTTGACTTTCCTCCTCTTCCTCCGGTCTATCATCCGAACGAGTGAAAGAGAGTTACATAACGAAATTCAGTACAACATTATAACACTCGTTCGGATGATAACATGATGAGGAGGGGGAGGATGAAAGTCAAAGTCAAAACGCTTATAGAGAATACATAATCATAAGGTTTTTATCCATGTGTTTTAAAATATATTTTTTTCTCAAATAAATAAATCAAAAGAATGTGTGTAGATAAAATGCAACTGTACATACGTATGTACGTATTTTACGTGGAGTTTTTAGGGCCCATATGGTCTAATATTTTTAGAAGGTCGCAGAAGCAGATAGCAAAGTGTCAAAAACGGCCACTTTTAGCAGTTTTGCTATTTACTTCTAGCAATGACTAGGAGGGAATGTAACGATGCCGTCTAAAAATACTAGACTGGGTCCTAAAAAAATCCACGGAGAACATTATTTAAATTGTGTATTAGAATTATAATATTTTATAAAATTCACCGCGGCGCCACTTTCGCTCAGGGTTGCACCTTAACAAGTTATCTCGCTACTGAAAAAATATTTATTGCGGAACTCATCTTGTTCGTCAGAAAACTCCTACCAAAATTTTTTTAGCAAAGTCTTTTCATAAGACTTTGCTATGAAAATTTTATTACTACTCTTCTTCATAGAGTCACTGTGGCTTACTCTTGCCAAACATATTGAGTCATTTATATGGTCAATGACTTCACCCTCAGTGCAGTGATCGGTGTATAATAAGTGCTGTCATTGATTTCATCGTCGTAATCATAGGTATCATATCATAAAAAAAAGACTTTGCTAAGAAAATTTTGGCAGGGGCTGATGTGAAACTTTTTTTTCTGACGAACAACAAGATGAGTTCCGCAATCAATATTTTTCAGTAGCAAGATAACTTGTTAAGGTATATTCTACCACTATAATCAATTGCGGAATCGGTAAATTTTGGGTAGAAAAAAAAACGAGACTATTTTATTTTTCAATAACTACTTGAACTATTGGGACGCTGTAACACCTTCCATTAAACCATTAATATGCGCCTTCAATAGGACAATCAAATTAGCCATACAAAATGTCTTCAGTATCTCTAGGTGGAAAGTAGGTTTTCTTCGATTTTGTAAAATAAAAAAAGCCTCAACTTTGACATTAAAAAAATATGAACTAAAATTATTATTATTGGACATGCGGGACCGCTGCTGTTATCATTTTGACAAATTCCCTACTGATTTATCGAATTAGTTGAGAGATGTCCGCCTTCAAGGGTTTATAAAACACTGTGGCACAGCCGTGACACACTCTGTAGGTGAGAGTTCGAGCTCCAGCGACCTTGAGCCAGAGCGTGTAAGCGCTAGGGTTGATACCGAAATGGAATTTAGACTTGTGGCAAAGGAAATTACATAGTAGGTATGTTAGGAAATAAACTTGTGCAAGGACATGTTAATGAAAGATAGGTTTGATTTATAATAAGTTTTTGTAATCTTTTAATTATATTAGGTAAGTACACATCATAAATTGCAACCCTTATACGGCTTTATTTTCTGTTATTTATCATATAATCATTTTTTTAATCTCTTAACGTGTTAATGAAGGAAAGGTTTGATTTATAATCATTTTTATTAGGGTTCCGTACCCAAAGGGTAAAAAACGGGACCCTATTACTAAGACTCCGCTGTCTGTCTGTCTGTCACCAGGCTGTATCTCATGAACCGTGTTAGCTGGACAGTTGAAATTTTAACAGATGATGTATTTCTGTTGCCGATAAAACAACAAATACTAAAAACAGAATAAAATAAATATTTAAGGGGGGCTCCCATACAAGAAAAGTCCTTTTTTTTGCCGTTTTTTGGTACGGAACCCTTTGTGCGCGAGTCCGGCTCGCACTTGGCCGGTTTTTTTATTTATTGTCAATTTTACCTACTTGCGAGTTTACGAGGTTTAATCGTCTGAAATCCTTATTTTCAGAGCTTTTTGTTATAATTAAAGTCAGGTTAAAGGAACGATAAGGGCATGACTAATATTTCGTATATTTTAACTTATAAAATAGTCGATAAATATTTATTTTATTAAAATTCAAAATATGGTAAAGTTCCAATAGTAGGTAGGTCCCATCAACTATGGCAACTTTGACATATTTTTGTTATTTTAAAATAAGATATAAAATCGCTTACTCTATAGGTACTTACTTTTCTGGATCACTGGGCAATACGAAGAAACTTTTATCAGGATTTTGTTTTTGGTTGTTGCCACAGCCATAAACACAACAATAACGCCCGCCGCCGGGCATGATTAATTATCTAACAATTAAATAATGTAAATTAAATGCGTAGTCAGTCCGTGCGAAATGCGGTACAATACGGATTGCGGTGGGACAAGCGAGCGGCGAGCGAAAGTAGAAAGAACCCTTGCCCGAGTAAGTCGGCGACTAGCGGCTGCACTCCCCGCGCGCCGCGCGCAGCCCCCGCGCGCCTCCAGACACGCACACATAGCCGCGAGCGATTTTACGAGCATACATGCGCGAGTGTCGTTTCTTTTCGCGTTAGAGTATATATTCTGTGACTGTGGGCAGGTGACGGAACTCTCTAGTGGAAATAGTTTCATACTTTTCTATACAAAGAATATTTTTTGCCTCGTTCTTAGCACGTTCATGTGGTCATGACATGGTACGGGTGTAGAAGTGAATAGCAAAGCAACCATATTATGTTAACGTATCGCACAATGCTAAATGCTTCTGACAATAACTGTCTTCATCATCAGTTCCACTTAACCAAATGGTACTTTCTGTCTTTGAGTAATCGAGTAACATACCTACATAAAAGAATAAAGATTCCAACGAACTGAGAACTTCCTCCTTTTTGGAGGTCAGTTAAAAATAAAGGCAATAAGGCAAGGCCGCCTGTTGCATTTTAGTTCTGTATGTTATGGTGGTAAATTGACCACTTGTAGCATTTCACTAATGCAATTATTAGTACTATTTTCAAATTATTTATAAATAATAAAATATGATGTACTTGGTTGTATAAATGTTTTTTATCAAGAAAATACCCTTGCACGGCAAGTTTTTGATTTGTTTACATAATAATTATTGTGAGCCTCCAAGAGTTTATATTTATATAGATGCATAAGTAGACACAATTTATAAAACATCTTGCTTTTTATTAAAATACAGTTAAATATTACATTTGTTTTTTATTAAGTTAGCTATTCTTAACACATAGTAGAGTTCAAATACAAAGTAATTAACGTTGGCGGGATGACAAAAACTTGATACCGCTTGGTGGCGCTGCTTTATCAACCCCCTTTGCTTGCAGTTGCATTGCAGTATCATAATGGAATCTGACAAAAAAGTGCATTCGACGACATTTTGTGTGCGCATGTGGACTGGTGTATGATGCACTACTTCTGATGAATTCAGCTCAGTATGGAGAATAGGAGTCATCATATGGGGACGCTGGGCATAGCCCGAGTCACCTGCAATTTAATTAAATTGTTGTTATTCTATTTATTATACAAGTAGTTATGAAATGCTCCTAAGAATCTATTTCATCTTCCAGTGTTGCAAATTAAACTAGAAACATACTATTGTGTTGTGTCGTGTCTGTCGCGTATCGGTTTCATACATTTAGTATGGTTAGAAACACATTACTACAGTGTATAGTGTCGACACAACACAATAGGTGTGTTTCTAGTCATACTAAATGTATGAAACCGATACTCGACAGATCGCGACACGACACAACACAACACAATAGTATGTTTCTAGCGTTACAAAACTTATGTAAATAAATAGGTAACTACAAGGTGTTTGGTAAAAGCCTTATAAAGCCGAATACGGTTGATAGGGACCATCAAACTGAACAACTTTTACAATGAAACCAACTCTGAAATCACGAAAAAAAATCAGCTGTTTCATACATTTTGATATTTTTGTAATTAATGGGGAGGCGAAGGCAAAGTGAATTACAGATGGCGCTTCATTCTTTGGAACAATTGTCAGTTTGAGCTTATATTGTCTTGACTGTGTATTACGTGATTTTACTTTCTTAGATTGTATTTTTTTCGGTTTTGCGGACAAACAATGTATTATATGCTAACTTTAGCTCATATAAAAGAAGAATTACGGAAAAGAAAAGCCAAAACAACAGGCAAGAAAGTTTATAGCAACTTACAAAAAATTGCTAACAAGCATTACATTTCTTTAAATTTCGTGTAAGATTTACAAGTAATCTTTTTATTTCAGATTAGAAGCATATGATTTAAATTTTAACAAAGCAACTGAGTGTGAATTTCCGTGTTTATAGTTGCCTGATGATGCCTTCTGTGCAATAGTAATTTCAGGTTTCTGTACTGGAATTTCTGTACCATCCAAAATTACACGAACCGTTTTATCATATTTATTTTATTATTCTAAGTTTCTTGAATGACTCTGGCATATAAAATTCTATTAATTCTCTGTTTGGCCCCAATATTGGGCTTATTCCATATTTGATATACCTATAAAATTCATCCAAGTTATAAATATGCTAGAAACTGCTGAGGTTGAAATATTAAAGAACAAAGCTGTTATAATTCAAATGTTGTTTTATTTTGGCGAAGCTTCATCAAATTCATGAAACATTCCTTTTGATTTATAATGTTTCTCAGGCTCAGCAAAGGAGAAAATCGAGGGAAAAGCATCTTTTTTTTGATATTTTTTTGCCCAATATTTTTTTTGTTACTGGGAAATCGATGAACTCCAATAATTTACAAGTTACATGCATAACAATGCGGAATTTTCTCAGTATAAAATTAAAAAGTGCAATACTCCAAGAGATTCCCATATGTTTTGACACTTTCTTTGAGGCGGCCCGGTACCAAGACCAGACGCCACCTATCGGGATAAAATTGCGCTTTTCCTCCCCATTTTTGTATGAAACAGCTGTTTTTTTTTCACGTTTTCAGACCTACTACACCTAGTATTTCACGTTTTCAGACCTACACTTTATATAAATTGAAAAAAACTCTCAAGTCATTGCCAAGTTAAGGCAATTCACCAACTCTGTTGAAAGCAAAATATCTTGGCAACGGCTGAACCAATTTTTATCATTAACTTAACAACCCTCTGCTTGCATCGGGGGTATAAACCGGACAGTGCGTGTCAGGTTATGCAAAGGGTTCCATGCTCATATAAAATCCTAAAATAACTATATTACCCAAGATGTAAAACTAAAGGAGGTTTATAAGAAAATTTTAGATTTATTCTGCTTACCCAAAAGCCAGAAATTCTGCCCTTCATCATGCAGTCTATGCGTGGCTGGATTGACCGGGCACATGTTCCACACGTGAGAGCCATGGTTTGCACCACCAAAAGAGGCATCAGCATGCAAGATTTTGAGATCCGCATCACAAATCTGAAAAAAAAAATCCAAACTTCTCATTATATCTGAAAGTAGATTAGTATTAGGTATTTATTATTTTATGTATTATTGCTTATTAGGTAATATTTATTTATATTGATTTGACTACCTAACCTACCTATTACTGCAATAGAATCAAAATTAGGTACCTCATTGCTTCAGAGACTCGTCTGGGATCATGGAAATTGGATATATTTCCTCAAAATGGCAGGAGTATTGAGAGCGTCCGTTACGTTGATTACTGGCTCAGGTGAAGAAAGTCATTCTCCCCACACTTAACTACCAGTAGCATAGAAATTCAATGCAGCCAGTAGGAAATCTGTAAACATATGAGGTCAATCATTGGCCCCACCCCATATGCCCGGAAGAATCATTGAATATGCCACATTTTGCGAGCAACTGTCCACGTATCATATACGTACATACCTTAATTTTGGGTTTGATCCTTTCATTTGTGGACAAGACCGGTATAACATCTTCGCATAGCTTCGCATTTTGATAAGCTAAACCGTCCGATAAAATCGGTGGCGGGAAGCAACAGGATACAAATGGGCCAGTGCGCTCTCCATCCTTCTGCGTGTGATATTCATCTTCTTCAGACGCTGTTTCTCCACAGTCACCATGAATGTCGTCCAAGTCATGGTATCGCCGCCTTTTTTTTAGAACACAACGAAAACAACAATACAGGAATAAAAACGATTAAGAGTTTTTAATAAAAAAGATAAAGAGTGCTTTAATTTTTTAGAAAGCATAATAATTAAAAAATCAAGCTAAAATTGGAACAAAAATCCTTTTTTACAATCAAATCGACAACTCAGGAGGTGTCGAATTGAAATGACACTTCATATCGACGCGTCGAATTGGCCGTCGACTTGGATTTTCTTGGGCAGTACCATTTTAACTGTCAAAAACAGCGTTTCATTCGTTCTTTTGCCGTCGGCATCGATTATCAAATCGACGCGTCGACTTGGGAAATTGGGCAGTACGAAATTGCCGTCGACTATCAAAATGAAGTCGACGGCGATATCGACGGCACTTGGGCAGTAGCCCCACTGAGCGTGTTTTTGTGCTTGATTCTGAATCGGTCGATTGTGAATTACGTTCGATATCTGAATTTGATGTCTGTAACATATACGCGGGTTTTAACCGATCGATGGATATATTAACTTTACGATTAGGAAGTTCTATTTCATAAACCTTAGTTCCACGTTTTAATACGCGGTATGGACCGTCGTATGTAGGTTTCAAAGGTTTATGTACCTCGTTACGAACAAAAACAAATTCACAATCCCGTAAATCAGGATGAACGAAAAATGATTTGTTTGAATGTGACTTAGGGCTAGGCCTAAAACTGTTCAAAATGCCACGCAACTTTTGAACGTATGTGAAATCATCAGATGCATTAACTGATCGTACGTCGTAAAAATCGGATGGTAGGCGAATAGTTTGAGCATAAGTCATCTCGGCAGCACTTATCTTGTTATCAGTTCGAACAGCTGCTCTGAGACCAAGCAATACCGTTGACAATTCATCTACCCAAGATGATAATTTTTCAGTAAGACGTGCTGTTAAAGCTACTTTTAATGATCTGTGCCACCTTTCTACGGCACCGTTGCTTTGAGGATGATATGCCGTTGTTCGGATTTTTTTAATTCCTAGCAACAACATAAGTTTAGCAAATAAATCGCTCTCAAATTGACGTCCTTGGTCGCTCGTTAATTTTAAGGGACAGCCAAAACGCGTTATCCAACCGTCATATACATTTTTAGCTACTGTTTCGGCAGTTATGTCCTTGAGCGGAAAAGCTTCAGGCCAATGTGTTCGTCTATCGATAATGGTCAAACAATACCTATATCCCTCAGAAGTTATTGAAAGTGGGCCGATAATATCGATATTAATTTGATCAAATCTGTCGCATGACGGAAAAGCTTCGACAGCGGAATTAGTATGTCTAATTACTTTTGAGCGTTGGCAGCTTAAACAAGTTTTAGCCCAAACCCCAATGTCACGGTTCATATTGGGCCAAAAGAATTTCGTCGACATCATTTTCCTAGTCGTGTTAATTCCCGGGTGACTTAAATTATGCACAGTGTCAAAAGCGATTCTACGATACTTAACAGGTAAATACGGCCTTACATTGCTCGTAGATATTTCACAGAAAATAGGTTTGCTACACGTGGGCATAACTATTTTCTTTAATTGTATTTTGCTATTACATTCGCTTGATAACTGAGTGACGTACTCATCGGTGCATTGCGCGTCTGCTAATTCATCATAATTTATTGAAGTCGGACAGGCTATTGTCTCTATGCGTGATAATGTGTCCGCTACCACGTTGTCGCTACCACTTATGTGACGAATGTCTGTAGTGTACTCACTAATAAATGCTAGTTGTCTAATGCGTCTAGGTGTTTCCTTTTCGCATCTGGTTTTGTTAAAGGCGTAAGTTAAGGGTTTGTGGTCGGTAAAAATACAAAGTTGACGACCTTCAATTAAATCTTTAAAATAACGAACTGCTAAGTATACAGCTAATAATTCACGGTCGTAAGTGGAATACTTAGTTTGCGCTTCAGATATTTTTTGAGAAAAATAACCTAATGGTTTCCAATTATTATCAACAAACTGTTGTAAAACTGCTCCTACGCAAGAATTCGAAGCGTCAGTCATAAGTGCAATTGGAGCTTCGCTGTGTGGGTGCGATAACGTGACGGCGTCTTGTAGACTCGCCTTACACCGTGAGAAAGCTTCGTCAGCTTCAAGTGTCCATGTTATGGATGTTTTGTCTCTTTTCTTCGCATTGCGCAAATAGCCATTCAATACTAACTGATATTTGACTGCGTTAGGAATGTGGGAACGATAGAAGTTTATTATTCCTAAGAAACGTCGTAATTCCTCGACTGTTTTCGGCTTAGGATAATTTTTAATGGCTTCAATTTTGCTATCCAAAGGTCGGATGCCTTCTTTAGATACTTCGTATCCCAAATATTCAATTTTAGAAACGCCAAAACAACATTCAAAGTCAGGTCCACAGATTACACAGTACGTCAAAAAAGGTGGAAAAAGTTGCAAAAAAAAAAAAGAGCGAGTGGCAAGTGAATGATAATTGAAAATTTGTATTAGTACATTGGCAGCATTGTTATTCCATATCGCGAGTCTTATCATTTCATAACACGTGATAAATTTTATCATATCCTATCATATCGTATCGCTACTTTGGTCATGCTCGCGAAATCGGTAAAAATGTTGGTGTTATATGATACGATATCTTTTATCGTTTATCTACGACGCGTGGTCATGCTAGGGGGGCTGACGTGTTACGTATTGTGTTTTGTTGGATAACGGTGGCGCCTAAAACAAAGAAATTGAGCTTGTAGTAGTACCTACATACAAAACATTATGTTACAACTGATTTGAGTTTACAAATGTAAATGACGTGATTATTATTTATTTACATAAAAGAAAGATGTGCCAAGCCATGTGATGGTTTTCTACTTTTTATTGTTCCCATCAAATATAAAGAAAGTAAGTACAATAAAATAAATATCGATATAGAAATGCAAATCACTAGGCGAAATAATATAACCTCTACGACATGTAATAAAAAATCTGATATTTTCAAAATCAACAAAGAACTGGACACAAACGACTATTTGCAAAAATTATTAGTATATTATAATAGTTTCAAGCTATTTACACTACATAAAAACATCTAAAACAATATAAACTTACCGATGAAACCATAATGTTTATTGATTATTTTCATTTCTTTCTGTGCGAGATTTATAGCCTTTAATCACACAAGACATAATTTCACTGGTAACGCATAAGTATCCCAAACAATGCTATGACTTTCTTTTAAGTTTTTTACAAGAATATTTTATAAATTTCTACTTTTTACTAGTCTGATCAGAAATACGCTTGAATGACATTCTGTCACTATGATTTATTATGACAAAGAATTTTATTTTTTAATGAATGCACAGATAATATAAATACAAGACAAATAGACTCAACTCAAACATCCTGACATTCCCAATTTGGACTAGATTTTAGTATTTTTTAAATAACGTAAAAAATACTGAACTAAAAATTCTGAAAAGAAAAATATGAGCTTAGAACACTAAAATCTCGAAATGGTTTTCTAATTTTAGTACTTTCTCAAAATGAAATGTTGTCCATTATTTCGAAATCGTCGCGCGACCGAGTCACTGATTTGGTATTATGTAAGCGATTGCTGATTAGTTTATGCTCGGTTTATGCTCGTGAATATCTCCATAGAAACTAGCGCCACTGGCAACCGGTGGGAGCGACTGAAAAGTATTTTTACCGAAAGTAGTCTGTGACTGTGTATGTGTCTGACCATATGTGCTCTGTGAACATAACCTTTTTGTTTTCGCTTCGAATTTTGTTTACATTTTTTCGTCTTCAAAATTGCAAATTCCGTGTATAGGTATTAAAGGATAGGCCTTTTGTTTTACATTATAGCAATTTTATTTAATTTTGGTTAAAAGTAAGCCTAAGAATTTAACGAAAACCAACCAGAAATTACGTTTTGTCTGGTTTCTGTTTGACAGAAGAAATCGCGAAATCGTCGCGGTCGCGTCTCGGTTTCCGAGTTAGATAATACGAATTTCGGAGCATTTCCTTGCAAGTGCTCGTATATTTTAGTTCTTTAGTTGTCTGTTGGAGGCAGCACTCGTAGAAACTCGATCGGTGGTACGAAATCGAGTTTGACAGCGACGATTCCGTAATTATGACCGGTCGCTAGGTGGTTTTTAATAAGATAATCAGCCTGCCGGTTTTTGTCAAGAAGCATTTGAAGCATTAAAAACAAAAGTACAGGAAAGTGATGTGCCCGTCGTGTGTTCATTAATTTTTGACGAAATGTCAATCCGAAAATCTCTGTTGGGAACCAAAAAAGAAAACTTATTGTGGGCGATTAAATATCGGCACTGATTATGACAGCGACGCCCTTGAAGTTGCGAGCCAGTCTAGTACTTTTGCTGACATGTGTAAATGGTTCGTGGAAACTGCCCGTTGGATACTTTTTTGTAGTATCTTTAACAGGTGAAGAGAAAGCCAATTTAATGCAAATGTGTGTCCAGAAATGTGAAGAAGTGGGAGCCAAAGTAGTTAGCATTACTTGTGATGGGCCTGCTACAAATTACAGCATGTTTTCGTCTTTGGGGTATAATTTGACAACCAACCAAAAGTTATCCGTACGAAACGTACCTTTTGGAACCAATGACGAAGGAATAATATGGACCTGACATACCTACGAAAAAAGCTTGCATACCTACTTGGTGTACCTTACGTAAACAGCATAGAGTCGAAATCGTAACATGTAAACGCAACACAATATGGCGGACACGACACGCGCCTGACGTCACGAATCCGTTGTTATTGCAGTTTGTGTCACTTCCATAGGTTTCCTTTTTCTGAGTTTGGAACCGAGGTACATTAAGAGAAAGGACACTTTGATTTTTGAATCTGAAAGTCATTAAAATCCTTGTTGGATAAAAATAATAACATTTTTAATATTGTGATTATAAGTGAATGATACGATATACTATTAAATAGTTTATAAAATGTAGCCAGGTGTTTGGGTTTAAGGAGAAAGCTTAAAAAAACCGAGATCCGATGTAAAAGAAATGTGTCTCAAAAAATTGAGAATAATGAGTAATAAAGAAATAAATCTTGATCCTTAATTTTCCTTACATTTTGTTTTATTTCATTAGGCATCCTTTATCTTGAATTCTATGGAGATCCCGCATGAGTCTAGCTAGAGTCTAGACTCAGGAAATACTTACCTCCGTTAAAATTTGACCATGAAATTGCACAATTTCTAAGTCTTAAACCGTTAATTACAGTCCCTCATACAAAGGTTTCCTCTTGTTAGGTATTATATACCATGTCAAAGAATACAAACATTAATTTAATTAAAACTTCCCAATTCACAAGTCCACTCAAAAGATAATTTTAATTTTAACTGCGCTCAACGTTGAGAGCTATCATGAGATCTACTTAAGGTGGTTCGTCAAGCTCAGTAGCGCCACCAATAGAAATAAATAATTTACGTTTTATCAAGGGCTTAGAATAAAAGTTTTAGTTATTTTGCGCAGATAGAAGAGTAAAGTGCAATAAGAGTAGGTACCTACAAGTATTTTTGTGAGATATTTTATAATCATAGTTTTCCGTTTTCATTCATTCTGTAAGTTTTAAAATCCATAATTGCCAAAAGTGGCCACTTTGAGCTAAAATGGATTTTAAAACTTACAGAAAGAATGAAAACTGTTGAAGAGTTATTCAAAAAATATTAGAGACAATTTAAGAGATTATTAACTACATGGGCTTTTTTAAATATTGACTTGGTTTACGAGTAATAAAAATAAATGTAGTGGCGGCGCTAGTTTCACAGCGCCTTAAGGTGGTTCGTCAAGCTCAGTAGCGCCACCAATGGAAATAAATCAATTACGTTTTATCAAAGGCTTAGTTAAAAAGTTTTGATAATTTTGCGCAAATAGAAGAGTTAAAGTGCAATATTTAAATATTTTTTAATGGCCTCAAATATAAGCAATAAGTTATGAATGTCGATATTGCCAAAAGTGGCCACTTTTGGCAATATCGACATTCATAACAAAATTATCAAAACTTTTTAACTAAGCCTTTGATAAAACGTAATTGATTTATTTCCATTGGTGGCGCTACTGAGCTTGACGAACCACCTTAAGGCGCTGTGAAACTAGCGCCGCCACTACATTTATTTTTATTACTCGTAAACCAAGTCAATATTTAAAAAAGCCCATGTAGTTAATAATCTCTTAAATTGTCTCTAATATTTTCTGAATAACTCTTCAACAGTTTTCATTCTTTCTATAAGTTTTAAAATCCATTTTAGCTCAAAGTGGCCACTTTTGGCAATTATGGATTTTAAAACTTACAGAATGAATGAAAACGGAAAACTATGATTATAAAATATCTCACAAAAATACTTGTAGGTACCTTACCTACCTATACAGGATGTTTGGTAAAAGCATTATAAAGCCGAATATGGTAGATAGAGGGACCATCAAACTGAACAACTATTACTATGGGACCAACTCTGAAGTCACGAAAAAAAAACAGCGTTTTCATACATTTTGATATTTCCGTTATTAATTTTTGTATGAAACAGCTGTTTTTTTTCTCGCAATTTCAGAGTTGGTGCCATAGTAAGTAACAGTTGTTCGGTTTGATGGTCCCTATCTACCATATTCGACTTTATAAGGCAATTACCAAACATCCTGTATGCAACGTTTTACAAACTAACACCTCTAATGCCGAATATGGTACCAACAAAGGAACCATCAAACTGAACAACTTTAAAGCCTCGATTACATACTATCCCCGTCAATTGGTAATGCGCCTGGCGGCCATGATTTTAACCTCAAAAACGAAAAAAAAATGTAATTTTTTCATATACCTAGGCCCTTTCTTACTAAAAATAAGAATTCAATAATTAATTTATTATATTCCCTATTAGAATTTTACTGTTTTTTGTCATTTTTAGTTGCGGATGATGTTAATGTATATGTTAATTTGACAAGGTTCCAGCGCATTACCAATTGACGGGGATAGTACGCCGATTTAGCTTCCTTACTGGGGATCCAATCTAGGAACCCAAATTGGATGTAGCGATCACACTATGCCCCAATTAGGACATGATTTCACTGATTAGGGTTGTCACCAGTACTTGACAATAACATTATTGTACATAGATTAAACAATGAGTTTTCACTATTAACGGAAATGTAAAGGTAGGTTTTGATGAGTACTCTGATAGGAAATGGTTTGATGATGAAGCCGGACGGAAAAAGGCCACTAGAACTCTGTAATAAAAAAGATGGCGGTCAACTTTATTGTTTGTGGGCCGATTTCAATGAAGCACGGTTTTGATACTATTTTGACAAAAAATAACAACGAAATGTTGAAAATATTAAAAATCCAAGATGGCGGCCAACATTTTTGTTTGTGGGCCGATTTCGATGAAACTAGGTTTTTGTACTATTTTAACAAGAAAATAACAACAAAATTTTTCAAATACAAACATCTAAGATGGCGGTCAACTTTTTTGTTTTTGGGCCGATTTCGATAAAACTCGGTTTGGTCCTATTTTGTCAAGAAAATAACAACGCAATATTGAAAATATTAAGAAATCCAAGATGGCGGCCAAAATTTTTTTTGTGGGCCGATTTCGATGAAACTCGGTTTTTGGTACTATTTTAACAATAAAATAACAACACAATTTTTTAAATACTAAAAATCCAAGATGGCGGTCAACTATTTGTTTTTTGGGCCGATTCCGATTAAACTCGGTTTTTGGTCCTATTTTGACAAGAAAATAACAACGCAATATTGATAATATTAAGAAATCCAAGATGGCAGCCAACATTTTTTTTGTGGGCCGATTTCGATGATACTCGGTTTTTGGTACTATTTTAACAAGAAAATAACAACACAATTTTTTAAATACTAAAAATCGAAGATGGCGGTCAACTTTTTGTTTTTGGGCCGATTTTGATAAAACTCGGTTTTTGGTCCTATTTTGACAAGAAAATAACAACGCAATGTTAAAAATATTCAAAAATTCAAGATGACGGCCAACGTTTTTGCTATTGGGCCGATTTCGATTAAACTCGGTTGTTAGTACTATTTCGACAAGAAAATAACAAGGCAATGTTAAAAATATTAAAAATCCAAGATGGTGGCCTATTTTTTTGTTCGTGGTCCGATTTTAATAAAACTTGGGTTTTGGTACTAACTACTTAAATAGTAACAATTATCATCATCATCGAAATCGAAAAATTGAGAAATCGGCCCATAAATAAAAGAGTTGGCTGGTATATTGATTTTATTATTATTTTCAACATTTCGTTGTTATTTTTTCGTCAAAGTAGTAACAAAACCGAGTTTCTTTAAAATCGCCCCATAAACAAAAAAGTTGGCCGCCATCTTGGATTTTTATATTTGAAAAATTGTGTTGTCATTTTCTTGTCAACATAGTAGCGAAAACTGAGTTTCATCGAAATCGGCCCACAAACAAAAAAGATGGTCGCCATCTTGGATTTTTAGTATTTGAAAAATTGTGTTGTTATTTTCTTGTCAAAATAGTAGCAAAAACTGAGTTTCATCGAAATCAGCCCACAAACAAAAAAGATGGCCGCCATCTTGGATTTTTATTATTTGAAAAATTGAGTTGTTATTTTCTTGCCAAAATAGTACCAAAAACCGAGTTTCATCGAAATCAGGCCAAAAACAAAAAAGTTGGCCCCCATCTTGAATTTTTGGTACGCACTCAAATGGTAGTGGTGGTGGTAATGCAATGTAAATTATTGACAAGCCATGCTTGATCATCTAGATGATCATTATAAGTAACCCCTAGGGGTTACTTATAATGTGATTTAAGTACCGGCATAAATAACTTGGTAAAACAAAGATGAGACAAAAGATGCACCGAGTTTAGTGTTTGTAGCTGCTGCGCATCTTTTGTCTTGCCAAATTACGTGCCCGTAATAATACACCCGCAGAAATGCAAACTAAAGAAAAAAATATGACTGAAGACTTGGCTGCATGATCAAAGTTTCATTTGCCTTACCTATATAGCCTTGGCTAGGGAGGCAACCCTTAAATTCCCCAACTAGGATCCAATTCGGGGCATCGTTTCGAAGCTAAATCGGCGTATGTAATTGAGGCTTTACTACGGGACCAACTTTGAAATCGCGAAAATAAATCAGCTGTTTCATACATTTTGATATATTTGTTATAAATGTTTGTATGAAACAGCTGATTTATTTTCGCGATTTCAGAGTTGGTCCCGTAGTAAAAGTTGTTTAGTCTGATGGTCCCTAGGGCCTAGCCAAAGTAACATTGGCAAATCTTCGTTATCGCTTCGCTTTCGAAACATGTATGGGATTGACATAAGAGGGCCTAGCCAAAATAACATTCGCAAATCTTCGTTATCGCTTCGCTTTCGAAACATGTATGGGATTGACATAAGGTTTCGTTAACAATCGAATTTTAAAACGTCAAATCCATACATGTTTCGAAGCGAAGCGATAGCGAAAATTTGCAAATGTTACTTTGGCTAAGGGGGAAGGTTTCGTTAACTATCGAATTTTAAAACGTCAAATCCATACATGTTTCGAAGCGAAGCGATAGCAAAAATTTTAATCTACCTACCATATTCGGCATTAGGGGTTATTTTGTGACATGTTGTAGGTATATACGTGGCTCGAAAGGCACATTATGCCGTGTTGGTCCCTCCCGACTGCATTTTTTCAGTCGTTAACACCCGCCAATCCGCAATGGACCCGCGTGGTTATGGCCTATCCTTCCTCCTTATCCAGTAGTAACACTGACGTCCATTATACAAGTACGCTGGACAGGCGAACGTCACCAATCGTTTGTTCCGATTTGAAAATCGCCATATTGGCGCTGAGAGCACTAGATTCTACTATAGCAGAAGTGAGTGTACTTGGAACTAATTAATTCCAAAATCGGCACAAAAAATTGCTGTCATTTCATGACAATAGCCTGTCCAGCGTACTTGTATAATGGACGTCAGTGACTAATAAGGAATGCCTATGCCTGCTGAGGTTGTACTATGTATTCTGTGGCTGAGGGGAATGGGGCCTTACTATGAGCTCTTATAGCAGGCCTTATATTGAACTGCCTCACTTTTTCGTACTATGACCTCAAAGATTAGTATGAAAGCAGGCCTTAAGCAGTCCAGTTTAAAGCCTGCTTTTGAACTGAACGGTTTCTTATTTGCTGATGGTAAGCCCCCTGGCACAGCGGCGGCACTCCCTGTAGGTGTGAGCTTGGCGCCAGTCTGGCGGCGGCTACGTCACGTGCGTCACGACTTGTGATAGGGTTGGCTATTAGCATCATTACATATTAACGCAAGGAAATAATAAAACGAAAGTTTGATGAAGTAAATTTGCATTGATTTTATAATAATTTAAATGCTAATACATTACAATTATATGGATCAATAGCTAATATGATTTCTTGATTTGCACCATTTTCAAGGTTTATTTTTCGTTTGCCCGAATTGTTATTTTTATTAAAATACTCGTATCAACTTCTGCAATTACTTATACATTTCCAAGATTTCCGCGCGTACAGTTTTACGGATTACCGCTTTTATATTGGTATTAATTCTTTAGAATTATTTAGTTTAATTATCTTAATTAGTTTAATTTAGGTTTAATTCGTTTGGTTTTAGTTTAATTAATTAATTACTTAATTAATGTGTATTAAATTCTACTATTGATTTTTCAAAAAGGAGCAGAAAGTCCTTCTTTGTTCTTATACATAATTATTGTAGCTACTTGAATTCAATAACATTTTAAGTAGGTACTTACTTATTTATTTTATTTTTCTGTAGTGTAAAGCACTATGTTTCACTCGGAAGAAAGTGCAATTACCACATCACCCCTTAATGTACAAATACTATTATTGAGAAATACAATAATATGCCCTGCATTGTATTGTACGGAAAGCAAATTACATTGCCTGAATGCTGAATGATTAAAGCCCTCGCATACCGTTTGTCGTTCTTGCCTGTAATGTTATGTACTATTGCGCGGTGCGAGCGAACTAGGCAAGCCTGACAGCGCGTGCCTCCGCGGAGGAGATTCCTCGCCCCGATGGCGTCGCGGCACCCCCGCGCGCGCCCGGCGCACTCACACATAGCCGCGAGCACTTTTATAGCACCCATGCGCAAGTGTCGCTTCTTTTTACGTTAGTATATATTTTCTTTGCCCCTGGAAACATTATAAATGGATAATGTCGATAAATATATCGATATACAATAGGGCAGCTCTATGGAAAGGTGCCATTTTTGTTGCCTGGTAAGTTTAGGTATAGGCACAGGTTTTTTTCGTAGGTATGGCAGCTCCATATACTTCCCTACTCAAAGGTGCGTTACTGGAATGGGGAGGCGAAGGCAAAGTGAATTACAGATGGCGCTCAGTCTTTGGAACAATTGTCAGTTTGAGCTTATATTGTCTTGACTGTGTATTACGTGATTTTACTTTCTTAAATTGTATTTTTTTCGGTTTTGCGGACAAACAAAGTATTTTATGCTAACTTTAGCTCATATAAAATAAGAATTACGGAAAAGAAAAGCCAAAACAACAGGCAAGAAAGTTTATAGCAACTTACAAAAAATTGCTGACAAGCATTACATTTCTTTAAATTTCGTGTAAGATTTACAAGTAATCTTTTTATTTCAGATTAGAAGCATATGATTTAAATTTTAACAAAGCAACTGAGTGTGAATTTCCGTGTTTATAGTTGCCTGATGATGCCTTCTGTGCAATAGTAATTTCAGGTTTCTGTACTGGAATTTCTGTACCATCCAAAATTACACGAACCGTTTTATCATATTTATTTTATTATTCTAAGTTTCTTGAATGACTCTGGCATATAAAATTCTATTAATTCTCTGTTTGGCCCCAATATTGGGCTTATTCCATATTTGATATACCTATCAAATTCATCCAAGTTATAAATATGTTAGAAACTGCTGAGGTTGAAATATTAAAGAACAAAGCTGTTATAATTCAATTGTTGTTTTATTTTGGCGAAGCTTCATCAAATTCATGAAACATTCCTTTTGATTTATAATGTTTCTCAGGCTCAGCAAAGGAGAAAATCGAGGAAAAAGCATATTTGTTTTTGATATTTTTTTGCCCACTATTTTTTTTTTGTTACTGGGAAATCAATGAACTCCAATATTTTACAAGTTACATGCATAACAATGCGGCATTTTCTTAGTATAAAATTAAAAAGTGCAATACTCCAAGAGATTCCCATATGTTTTGACAGTTTCTTTGAGGCGGCTCGGTACCAACGACAAGACGCCACCTATCGGGATAAAATTGCGCTTTTCCTCCCCATTTCAAGAGGTACTATCAATGATTAACAAGTCCCAACCCGGCTGGTCCCCGTGGGACTTATAATGACCAATACCCCTCATCTCATAGAGCAATTAAAAAACAAAAGACACTAAAAATATGCACATTTAATATAAGATCTCTGGCCTCACCCACCCGCTTTCTAGAACTGACACAAGCCTTAGAAAAAATAGAGCATGATATAGTAGGACTTGCAGAAGTGAGACATCTTGGATGCGAAATTCAAGAACACGAAAAACACATATTTTGTTTCATGGGTGAAACGCAAGGATTGCACGGAGTAGGATTCTTAATAAAGAAAAATCTAAAGCAGAATATAGTAAACTTCGTTGGCATTTCTGAGCGTGTCTGCCTACTCCAAATGAAATTTGAAAATGAAGCCATATCATTAATCCAAGTTTATGCTCCTACCTCAAAGGCAAGTGATGATGAAATCGATAAGTTTTATGAAGACCTAGCAAAAGCCCATGACCTCACTGATGAAAAGATTATAGTGATGGGAGACTTCAATGCGATGATTGGACAGCCACAAGAACATGAACACCACATAATGGGAAAGTACGGATACGGCATTAGAAATGAAAGGGGTGAGAGACTACTACAATATGCATATGAGAACAAATTGTCAATATTGAATACTCATTTTAAACAAAAACTAAGTCGAAAATGGACATGGCTATCACCAGACAAAAAAACGAAAACTGAAATTGATTTCATAATGAGTAATAAGCCGAGGAGTTTTACCAATTTCAAAGTACTAAACAGAGTTAACTTCCCATCTGATCATAGACTTCTACGAACATCTATTACACTCGAAGCACCAAAATTGAGCAGGAATAACTTTAAACCGGCACTAAAAAGACTAGACACGGAGGGCGAGGGAGAAAGGTACATGGAAAACTTGAAAGAGAATTTGTCAAGGCGGCTTGATGCATTGGAGCGGATGGATGAAGTCCAGGAATACTATGATGGGATGGAGAGCATAATTGTGTCCAGCCTCAGAACTGGAAGGGACAATAGTAACAGCAACAGGGAACACAAAATATTTAAAAATAGTACCCTAGAGCTAATAAATAAGAGAACAGAACTAAAGGCAGTCAAAAATAAAACAAAAGAAACCAAAGAAGAGCTAAAAAATATTTACAAAAAAACACATAAAGCAATTAGGGAAGATTATCAGAACTATAGAAAAGACATTTTGGAGAGAAACTTAAAAAAATTTAGAAGTGCAAAAAGAGCATATAAAGAATTAAGTACACATAAGAACTGGATAACAAACCTGACAAATGACAAAAAAGAAACAAAAACAAGGAAAGACATAATTAAATGCGCCACAGAATTTTACAAACAACTTTATGAAAAAATACCAGAAGATAAAACTATAGAAGAAGACCACAATATTGATAAAGAAGAAATAGCCAAAATTGAAAAAATAACAGACAATGAAATACTATTCCATATAAAAAAATTGAAATTAGAAAAAAGCCCAGGACGAGACAACATCTGTAACGAAGCACTGAAATTAGGATCACCACTACTAATTACATTTTTAACAAAATTATTCAATATGGTGATTGAATCTGGAAAAGTTCCTCATCAATGGTGCAAGTCTGATATAATACTGCTTTACAAAAAAGGTGACCCAAAAGATATCGGGAATTATCGACCCATCAGCCTACTATCCAGTATCTATAAACTATTTGCATCGCTGCTGCTGAGCCGAATCGCAGCAAAAATAGACAGTCGGCAACCATTGGAGCAAGCAGGCTTTCGCTCTGGATTTTCTACAACGGACCATATTCAAACCATAGAGCAACTGATAGAGAAATTTAAGGAGTTTAACCTTCCCCTTTACATCGGCTTTGTAGACTATCTTAAAGCCTTTGACAGTATTACTCGAAGCTCTATATGGGATGCATTAGAGTCATGCAACATAGAGCACTGCTACACAAGAATCATACAAAACATCTATTCACAAAGTTTGAGTTCAGTCCGTCTGGAGAGCAGAGGAGAAGAAATAAAAATCGAAAGAGGAGTAAGACAAGGAGACCCGCTGTCACTCAAACTCTTTATAGCAGTACTTGAAAGCATCTTCCAAAGAATAGGCTGGCAACATAACGGTATCTGGATACAAAACAAATATTTGAGTCATTTGAGGTTTGCCGATGACATAGCGGTCTTTGCTAACTCGGCTTCAGAATTAGAGCAAATGATGAGGACTTTGAATGATGAAAGCAAAAAGGTAGGACTGCACATGAACACTTCAAAAACTAAAATAATGACGAACAGCCACCAAAAACAAATACTAATAGAAGGGAACCCAATCCAATATGTGGACCGTTACATCTACCTTGGAAAACAAATATCTTTTGATCCATGCAGCAATGATGAAGAGAGAGAGATAGACGAATCAAAAATACTTGGAAAAATTTTTGGTCGCATAAAGAAATATTAAAGGGGAGCTACAGCACCGAAATGAAAAAAACCATCATGGATACCTGCGTCCTGCCGTGTCTTACATATGCATGTCAGACATGGGTGTACACAAACAAGGTAAAAAGTAAAGTGCGATGCTGCCAGCATGCAATGGAACGAAGCATACTGAAACTTAGAAAAATCCATAAAACCAGGAACAAGGACATAAGGAAAAGAACAAAGTTAGTGGACGCTCTGGAGTATGCACTGAAGTCCAAGTGGCAATGGGCAGGACATGTTGCTCGTTTCACTGACTTTAGATGGACCCTAAAAGCCACCAATTGGAAAGGGCCTCCTGGAAAACGGGCTGTAGGCAGACCACGTGCGCGCTGGAAGGACGACATAGTCAGTGTAGCGGGCAACAACTGGATAACTAGAGCCCAAGACAGAGACATGTGGAAGGAGTTGGGGGAGGCTTTTACCCAAGGGGATTCAGACCCAAAGTAGTTATAGCACCTACTCATAAATATTGAATTGTGAAAATATGAAAGGGTTTGAAAATAAAAAGCTTTATTATTATTATTTATTATTATTATTATCAATGATTAAATAAAAATTACTCTATGGTGATCGATGACTCAGCGATATGCCTGCTGGAATGCACTCATCATTGACGTGAGTCGCGAATAGTGATGGGCCAGTCAGGCAGGTAAGGTCCAAACAAATTATCGGACGCGGCTTATGGACGCGGCTTACTGCCGCGGCTGATAGGTGTGCACACTCTCATAACATCCTGCGTTCCAGATAGCTATCGGACGTCCGATGACGTCATATTAGTCTATGGTTACGTCCGCGACCTACTACATCCGATAGTTTGCACACCTCAGATCAGCCGCGGCAGTAAGCCGCGTCCGATAATTTGTTTGGACCTGTATTTTTGGTATTCGTTAAAAAAATCGTATCAGTATTCGAGTCCTGACCTGAGGGCCTAGCCAAAGTAACATTGGCAAATCTTCGTTATCGCTTCGCTTTCGAAACATGTATGGGATTGACATAAGGTTTCGTTAATAATCGAATTTTAAAACATCAAATCCATACATGTTTCGAAAGCGAAGCGATAACGAAAATTTGCAAATGTTACTTTGGCTAGGGGGGCAGGTACTCGCATTGGGTAATAGAGTACTGAGATACCGTCAAACCCTCCATCTTTGGCCTTTGAGGGTAATTTTGGCCAAAACCAGAAAAAAGGAAAACAATTAATAACGCCAGAACTATGTAAGATAGGCTTAATTTTTAAGCATTAGTAGAAAATAGACTATTTTTATGGTAGAAAGAAAGAAAGAAAGAAAATACATTTATTTTTAGGTCAGCAGTTAGGTAGCACTAAGTGTCAGTTCCATTACTAACTTCATCCGGTTGTGTGACAGCTGTTAATAAAGACGTGCATTGTAGTTGAACCAAATTGTGCTCTCTTTATTTTCTTTAGCATTGCGTTGCTGTTTTCTTGTCAAAATAGTACCAAAAACCGAGTTTCATCGAAATCGGCCCGCAAACAAAAAAGTTGGCTGCCATTTTGATTTTTTTACATTTATAACATTGCGTTATTGTTTTCTTGTCAAAATAGTACCAAAAACCGAGTTTCATCGAAATTGGCCCGCAAACAAAAAAGTTGGCGGCCATCTTGAAATTTTTTCATTTTTAACATTGCGTTGATTTTCTCTTGTCAAAATAGTACCAAAAAGCATCGGCAAGCAGTACCGAAATTAGCCTGCAAACAAAAACACACCAATACTAATAAACAAGTACTACAATGTGCGGCCGCCATTTTGATTTTTAAATCTAACATCAAAATCTTGGCAAAAATATTTTTTCATGATAACAACATCAAGAAATTGCAAAAACTATAAAGTAGTGTATAATATAATGTAACCCAATCGAAAGCGTAAGCCCTGTCGGGATAGGGCCCGAGATGCATACATTGTCAAAGTATGGCCTCTCGGGACCTCCTACCCCCCTTCTATACTGCACCACCCCGCACGATTGCTCTGTCTAGACTCCTTCGCTTCGATGATCGACTATATGAACTAAATATCGGCTGTGCTAGAACTTAGTGGAAAATAACAGGTAAATTAAGGCTCGTATTACAGAATCAAACTCAAACTCAAATCTCTGCTTGAGTACAGTTAGATAGGGATGGCACTATATGCGCTGAATAGCACCATCCCTTTCTAACTGTACTCAAGCAGCAAGCAGTGCTTGAGTCGCGTCCTATAGTACGGACCTTAGTCTCATAAAGCTACGGAAATATTAACAAAAGTAATAAAAAAATGTATTTCAAAGTTGTAATAAATAAAAATACGTTATTTCCATACCACAATATACTTTTTCTCTACCGATTATAGCAACCAATAATTTTTTTAAACAAAAAAGTAGCAACCCTGTTTTTCTTGCCGGTGACTCGCCGGCGACACGCCGTGCCGGTGACGCGCCGGCCGTCACGTCACCGGCGCGTCGCCGGCCGGCGCGCATGTATCATCTTAAGATTCTACATTACTAATTAGTACCTAATACATGTTAATGGTCATTCGAATTATGCGAATGATTGAGAAGTCAAAGTCAAATAAGCTTTATTCAAATAAACTTAATTATTAAGTACTCTTGATTCGTTTATATTTTCCTACCACCCGTTCCAGACTTTTTTAGCTGACAAGAAGAACAGGCGCAAGAAACGTAATGTCGTAATCGAATGATCATTCATAATCGCGCATCACTAGTCGCGAATATTTTTTTTTTTACTTGTACCTTGTACGCATCAGCTGTGAAAAAGCGTTTTCCTTCCTCCCTCCCTTAATTTTCAATTTCAAATTCAAATCGAATAACTTAATATAAATAATTTCTCTCTCAAATTACCAATTATTTGTTTTGTTCTAAAGTGTCAAAGTAATTTTAATTACGACATGCCCGTTGATCAGATACAATATTCCGAAAGGTACACTGATGACGTCTATGAATACAGGTAATTATTATTTAATCTCCTTAGAATATTTAGTAATTCGTTATTAAGACTTATAGGCTTGCCTAACAACTTATCTTGCTGTAAAACCATTTGGCATCATATTATACAGGTACTCGTAGTCAACGCAGGTTTTTGCACAGTACTTGCACATTTGTGAAGGTTTCAAAATTTTCAAAAACTAAATGTTTATAAAATAATTTCAGACATGTCATTCTACCTCCTGACATCGCACGGTTGGTGCCTAAATCTCACCTTATGACGGAGACGGAATGGAGGAACCTCGGGGTGCAGCAAAGTCCCGGGTGGCTGCATTTCATGGTCCACAATCCCGAACCACATGTTCTACTATTCCGGAGGAAGCGAACGGACATACCGACCGTCAATGGTTTAGATGTGAAGAGTGGGTCCACAATACAAGTAGGATCGAAGTGAGACTAGTTAATATTTAAACTTATTTAAGCCTTAATACATGCATATAATTCTAGGTGATGTAATTTCTTCTGTTTTTTGTTTTGAGATACAGATTATTGAGTTAACAATTTAGGCCATATTCCGAATCACAGTGACAGCACTGTTAGAGTGAATCTGAACAAATTTAATAGTCGCATAATCACAAAATAGGGTATTTGTGTACCTGCTGCATTTATATGGATTTGCGCTAACAGCACTGTTGGTGTGATTTGGAACTAGGCCTTAATTGTGTCTTGTGGCAGCAATTTTGTAAATACCTACATTATTATATTACAGATGAGAGCCCTCGCATACTACCGATTTTCTATTGACCGATAGTTTGGTTGGGCCTTTAATCAGTATGAAGAAGTATGCAACATTACAACTGGCCGATAGAAAGTCTGTAGTTTGCGGGGACCCTAAAATAAGTAAAAGTTGTATGCATGCATTAATGTAAATTTTTATATGTAAGAGTGAACAGGACAGTATTGGTTTTGAATGCTGTCAATATCATGAATATAATGAAGAGACACAAATCATTAAGAAACTTAGAGAATTCTAATCTTAAAGAGTATAAATTGTCTTCTATAGAATTACCTACAAACTGTGTTAAGTGCTCACAAACTGTCTGTAGCAAGAATGAAGTTGAACTTTGTTTAGGTCTTCTCCAGTCTTTAGAGCTTAAACATACAGGATGTGTGCCGGTTCGGAACATCAGAACAGATTGCAGATCGCTGCGAGCTATGCAGTGTACGGAGTATTAGACTAGCTGTCCAGTGACGCAAGATCAGAAGAATAAAAGTCCATACATCGCATTGCAGAGCTCTGTGATCAGATGGGATGACCAGAACAAATGCTGTGTGTTTGAGCTCCGACATTTGTCAATGTCCACATTTGTGTCCACACTTATGTGGACATTGACAGGTGTTTTCTTGCGAGAAAGAATATTTTCTATGTATTATCTAATAATTATAGCTCTGAAAAAACAAGACAAGTAGTTTAATACTAAAATAGCATTGTAAAAGCTAAAATCTCAAAAGCCAATGACTGATTTTTGCGCCTTTTTTCTGCTGCCTGTTGCATCGACTACACTGATATAATTAAGTTTTAAATAATTTAACTAACACAATTTATTACGAGTACTATATTCTAAACGCAGTCGGAGTGAAGCTAAAAGGGGTTTGAAGTTTAGTAAAATGGTGCAGATTACTATTTTTCAAACTTCTAATATTTATAACTCCGTTCGAACTGATTTAAGAATTATAGTGTAATAATAAATCTTGCTTGTTACATTATTCTAGAATTAAAAAATATGTGCGATTGGTGTAACACAAAAAGTTAAAAATAGGCACCACTGGTCCATATAAATCCGGCTTTCACTTCCTAATTACCTACTTGCATAATCAAAAATTCAGCTGTCCTCAGTGTCCTCTTCACTCTTAAAAAAATAAGAGCATAGCTTTTTACGCGCGTTAAAAAGCATTGACATGCTTAGCATATATTTTTATCTACCTAAATGCCTTAATGTTCTAATGAATATGTGATAAGATAATACGATTTATAAGTTATATTTATATATTTGTTTCATTTGAAGCTACTGACTGAAATTTAATGATTCCTTAAAGCTTACGCAATGTTGATGTAATATTGACTGTGCCTTTTTACGGGAACCTGAATTGTTAATTATAGAGATAACTATATGTTACTAATATACCAAATGCAATTACTATTATTTCTTTTTCTTGTTCAACATTTCCTATTTTTTTCTATGAAAGCTGAGGATTTTAGAATTTGAATAGGTAGTTTGAGACTCAACGAAGCCGAAGTCCACGCATTCCGCCCATCATCAGGATCATTTTTGTCTCTTGAACTATACCTGAAAAACCAATAGTTACGAAGTTATTGAAGGTCAAAGTAAAAAATGTTTTCAAAATTTTTGTGAAATCTTATTTTACTCATTATTTCCTAATTTTTGTCTACAGAAACATTATCAAAGATTTATATCATTTTGAAGGCATTGTTTATATATTTTGTAACAAACAATGCCTTCAAAATGTCATCACTCAATGTATTTCATGACCACGTACATAAACGTTGCCTTCCAACTCCGCTCCGTCCGCACGCAGCTGTGTAGCATACCACTCGTAGGCGCGGTCTTTTGTACGCGTTACATTGCGTGGTAATGTATGCAAGTGCTTTTTTAACACCAAAAATTAAAATCGTTTCCCAGCAATAATTTTGAACAGAAATGGTCCTGATGATGGGCAGAATACGTATAGTAGGTGTTCTACGAGCTCAAAATCAATGGAATACCGCAAATCGATGTACAGTATAGCCGTTTGGTACTCGTATACTTGAGGTGAAAACAAAATTTTGGACCCGCAGTTCTTAAAAATTCTTCCCCTAAGAGAGGAGGTGTCATCTTTTTTTGTATGAGAAAAAAAAAATTGTTCTAAAACCTATCGTGTATGGTATTGAATGAAAGGGCTTGCTGAGCCGGTTCCAAAAATATATCACATCGTTATATTTCAGCCACTTGTTTTAAATTAAACCAAAAAACATTTTCAAAACATACCAAGTTTGAGCCATACCAAGGCTCCTACAGATACAATATGGTTGAATTATTTTTCATAAAATATACCTCAAATGATATGTAATATACACAAGAAAGCAATTTTGAAAATATTGATTTTTTTATTTTTTTTATTTTTTCATGATTTCAAAGCTTTCACAAAGTGATTATATTTAAAAAAAATACTGTTCTAAAACCTATCTTGTTTGATATCGAATGAAAGGGCTTTCTGAGCTGTTTCTAAAAATATATCACATAATTACATTTCAGCACTTGTTTTAAATTAAACCAAAAATCAATTTCCAAAAATTTAAAAAAAAATACTAAATTTTAAATATTTTCAAAATTACTTTCTTGTGCTTTGATATGAGGATATTATGTAACTCTTAAGGTGTATTTTACAAGAAACAGTTCAACCAAATCGGATCTGAAGGAGCCCAAACTTGGTATGTTTTGAAAATGTTTTTTGATTTAATTTACAAGTGGCTGAAATATAATGATGTGATATATTTTTAGAACCGGCTCAGAAAGCCCTTTCATTCGATACCATGCACGATAGGTTTTAGAAAAAAATATTTTTTTTCCCATACAACAAAAAGATGACGCCATAACTCCTTTCCTGAGGGAAGAATTTTTAAGAACTGCGGGTCCAAAATTTTGTTTTTACCTCAAGTAGGTATACGTGTACCAAAGGGCTTTGCTGTACCTACATCGATTTGCGGTTTTTTTTGCGTACGCGTAGGACTAGTAGACCTCGGCTAGGTTGAGGGTCTTGTTATACCTGGTATATTCTGTGACTGTAGGTACAAACCCCAATCTCATGATATCGATGTATCTTTCTGTATCTTGTTCTAGTTCCAACAGTTTGTGATTAAGATAATCATAATATAGGGTACCTATCGGCTATCTATGTAGGTAGTTGATAATAAAACAATTTGATACTATGCTTGAATGTTTATTTGGATTTTATTAACTTCTAAAACATTATAAACACAGTAAAATAATCAAATAAATGCGGAAGTAGTATATATTTTATAAAGTTGCCAATATTAAAAATAATGAATTTCGAAACAAAACTACACATTCTACTCATTAAACAAGTAAAATAAAATTATTAACAATATATTATATTAGTGTAAATTTAATTAACTTTTCCTCGTAAAATAATAATTGTGCTTCTTTTCTTATATACTATATTATTAGCCAAATTAATAATAAAAATATTAAGTAGGGTCGCGAGTTGTACGAAATTTCGGTGTTGCCAATAAAAAATAAAAATTAATAGAAAATATAATCCAAATTCCAGCACACCTCGGCGACACAAATAAAAAATATAAAAACCATGATATGGTTAAATCGGAAGTCCTTAAATGTAAGGTTAGCGTCAACAGATTACTTAACATTCGTATAAAAGTCATCTCTCCAATATATTCTTATCTAAAAAAGGTAGGCAGCGTCTTACTTGTAGACACACTTATACAAATCGTCGAAATATATGAACGGGACATTAAAACTCGTCACATCCACCATTAACCTAAGTATAAACGTGTCGTCATGCCATTTGTAATACTTAGTGAAAATGTTTGGTTAAATTGTTTTATAGTCGCTAAGAAGAAACCCTATTTCGACAGTCCGAAACATTTCAACCGAAGGAACCAACTATGCGCAAAACCAGCGATTAGTCATATGTTTTTCTAACGATACATTTTTTGATAACGCGATAATATGTAAATACACAAACATGCATATAAATAACATGCTTGATATCGATTTCGCTACGACTACTAACTACATCAGAAACTGTTTAATCGTTTAACTACAGCCATAATAAATGGCATACAATGTATGTTGAAGACTGGATAGGTATATCTAAGTATAACAGATTCCACTAAAACGTAGGCCCCCGTCCTCTTGTATTCTTGATATATTTGCATTAAAAACGTCTCAAAACAGGGTTTAAAGCTAACATTGCTATTTAAAGCTTTCGGCTGTAAGTCTGCCTTTTCTTGACTAAATGACGTTTGTATGATATACATCGCTCCAAATACCATAAACGTTCCCGTTTAATACGATAGAAAAGCAGCAATGGATCGAAAACGTCATTTCCTCATTGACAAACTAGTTTTTAATATTTCGCCCGGTCTTTGGATTTCAAGTTTCAACTAAACCAATGACTGACTTGCGTTTTTATCGTGTTATATTTATACACGTGCAGCTTATACACAGCGTAAAAATGATATGGAAATTTACAAGAAGTGATATGATAGTTATAATGGAGATTGTACTAATAGATATGTACTTAAAATAAGTGTTAGTATCGACAAATATCAAGTATAATTTGGTACAGGTTTTGTTTTTAAATATAAATGCTTGTTAGCTGTCTTTTTCGTTGGATATTTTCGATCTGGCAACACTGTCGAGGTTGCCGCTGTTAAAAATAGTATATTCAGTGTTGCTCGCAAGAAAAATAGAAAGAGTAAAGAATGTAGACGACTCAATCACGATACGTACTGCAACAATTGGCCTTATTTATACAATAAGCGTTGCATACGATAATCGTCTTCAAATAGGGAGCTATCATGAACTAAATCCAGTTTCAAACGGTTAGTTCTATTTAGCCTATTCCTTCAGACTCCTATAAATGGACCCAAAACCAGGGGGTGTTGTAATAGAAGCCTGTATGGAGCCTGGATGTAAAAATACTGTGAATGGAATGTTAGAATGCTTTTTTGTATAATAAGGTTTATACAGTGCAGGTTATGTTAGTGACGAGTCGAAAATTAGTAGACAGTTTTAACAGGCACAGAGTCACTATAATTAATTATAAAACTATTTACTGATCGCATCGAGCTACTATCGTGTAGTGGCAACAGTGAACAGTAAAAAATGACTCTGTGTCTGTTAGGCTGTAAAGCGTAATTCCTTTTCCATCGACAGTGTTGCTAGAGGGAATATTTCTGGTTTGTAACGTGGCAACACTGGCAGCACCGAGGTCGATGTCTACTCGTCGTGCTTGCCGTTGGTGTACTGCGGCGGCGCGTTGCTGGGTTGGTCGTCTGTCATCACTGACACTAACTCTTCTACCGCACGGCCTAGGTCATCTGGAATAAAGAAAAACAATTAAAAAACCTGACTAGAAAAAAGTCTAAAGACGAAATCTAGTTGCAGTTCAAGTGATTTTCAGGGCTTTTTCGCAGAACGTCTACTGCGCAAAACAGAGCTTTGTCGCAGAACGTCTACTGCGCAAAACAAGAGCTTTTTCGCAGACCGTCTACTGCGTAAAACAGAGCTTTTTCGCAGAACGTCTACTGCGCAAAACAGAGTTTTTTCGCAGAACGTCTACTGCACAAAACAGAGCTTTTTCGCAGAGCGTCTACTGCGCGAAACAGAGCTTTTTCGCAGAATGTCTTTGCGCAGAACGTCTACTGCGTAAAATGCCTACTGTAATTAAAAATGTTTTTAAAATTTACAACAATTTTTACACTACTAAGTAATAAGGTTGGCTATAAATACTTTACCTCAAGGTATGCGTCCTGTTGTTAAGAATGCAAAAACAGAAAAACACCAGATGATTAAAATCGAGATTCCGACGCCGATCATGCTAAACACATGCACACAAAACGTGAAAAAAAAACCAACTACAAAACGTGACGACACTCGGTGCAATTAAAACTGCTGCATGTTAAAAAAACTGAAACGAAAAACAAAAAAAAAACTACAAAGCCACACTAACAGTTTTCCTGAATCGCAATTTACCTATTTATTTATGTGAAATATTATTAAAATCTCCATTATTTATTTTCCCAAAAGTAGGTACTTATTATAAGAAAAGAATCTGATGACACATTATTATAAGCGACTTCGCTGCTTAACCAAGTTAAGTAACCATTTAAAGTTAACAAAATTTTATAATCGAATATACTGATACTCATTCGCGTAAATAATTACCTACCTAAGTAGGTGACATCTAGTAAGTTTACTTATAGAAGTTTCAGATGAAATATAAATCTACATTTTATTTTACTTAAGTTCTCTTTTAGTCAATAAAGAAAGATGACCACTTCCCAATCCCATACAAATGTATTGACCAGTCAAATAGATTTTTTTAAAGTGGATGTATAGTGATAGTAAAATTGTATTTGAATAGTTGCTATGATCGTAGAACACTATTTAAATTTAATTTGGCAATTTGGTATTTATTGAAATTTAATTTGGCAATCAGAAAAAAATGTAATGGTAAAATCAATAATGTTCTAATTGTAAAGATTGCTAATATTTATTACGAATTTTCTCTATTTTTGTATTGCCGATTTATATTTTAGTTAGCAATTTATAAATAGCAATAAAATGCAAATTTACAAGTTATTTAATGATAATTGATAAAATCGTCATTGTGAGGGGTCAGAATGTCATAAATGGGCGTCCTTCTTTCAAATTGAACAGTAAAATTCGTAAGGGCAATTGCGATCCAGCGTTGGCCGTGTACCTGCGCAGTGCATGAGCGAGTGCAGCGCGTGCGGCGGCGGCGGCGGCCGCGCCTCCCACTCCGCGCCCCCCTCGCGCGCCTCCCACCGCCCCCCGCCGTCTGCCCCGACACACACCACATGTTAGTTAAATAGTCGAGGACCTAGGCGGCGCCTTGAGGGAGTCTTATACCTTAATTTATACCTGTGTTAGTTAAATAGTATCGGACCTAGAGCGGTACCTTGGGGAACTCGAATGATTTAGTATAGAACGCCTTAAATAATCCTAAAGGAATCATAAGCTTCGCTTCGATTCGTTTGTTTGGCGTTCATCATATCAGTCGCACGACACTCCCTGCTGGGTATAGATAGGCCTCCCCCGCAGATTTCCACGCCGATCGGTCCTGCTCGGCCCGCATCCAGGGGCGTATCGCTCCCTTCCCCCTCCCGCCGGTCCCCCTTATGGGGGGCCTACCCCCGGAGCGTCGTCCGGTGCGCGCGAGCCATTCAAGATCTGCTCCGCCCCATTGGCCATCGGTTCTTCTCTCTATGTGTCCAGCCCACTGCCACTTCAGCTGAGTAGCCGAACCACAGATCAGATCTGTGAGCCGAACTGTGTAGAGTTAATAATGTGTAATAGTGGTATACTGACTGGTGTGCGCGTCGTGGTAGAGGCCGTTGTGCAGCTTGGCGGGCGAGTCGGTGGCCAGCTGCGACGCCGTCACCGAGCGCGTCTGCAGCGTGCCGCGCGCCACCGGCGACCCCGCGCCCGGCTAAGGGACGGATATACACGTTAATACCGTGATCAATCAATGACAAAGGAATAATATGGACCAGCCCCCCTACTCAAATGGCTACTTTTCTATTCGTTTGAACGCTACGCTTACTTTTAAAGCTTAAATATGAGCAATAGACGATTAAAAGCCTGGGCACACCGGCTGCGTAAACACGCGCGTGGTTACGCGTGCGTGTACACGCGCGTAGTTACGCACGTAACCCCCTGACACACCGGGTTACGCATACGTCTACGCGGCACGCAACGCAACCTGTCCCTTGCGTACCCAGCCGCTGCGGCAGCCATGTTTGCGACTCTAGTTCGCGATGTCAGACGAAGATTGAGTAAATGGACTAATTTTTTCGCACTAATTCAATTAGTTTTTCTTTAATATCGTTATTCATTACTTAAAAACAAAATAAAACACCACTTACTACCGTTAGTACCGCTACTATTTGTAAACAAATACAACTGGATGCGTAGTCACGCGCGTGGTTACGCGCGTAGTGACGCGCAGGACAGATACGTGCGTGTTCGTATTTGTTCGGTGTGACCTCCAATAGGGAATGCCATTGAGTACAACGTCATCAATGCTTTCCGCTCTGCGTAAGTACGCAGCCTGGTTGTCTCATGAGAGCTGCAATGCGTAGGGTTACGCATCGGTCTACGTGCACGCGTACGTTACGCAAGCGGTGTGCCATGTCTCATAAGGTTTCAGAGATTACAACGTCATGGTACGTCTACGTGCACGCTTACGCATACGCTTACGCATCCGGTGTGCTGGAGCCTTAAATCACATGTCGAAAACTTATATGAATCACAGACTTTGATGTAGGTATTGTATGGAATTGACAAGCTTACGGTACGTAATTTTATCCCCTCCTGTGCTAAGGTTCAAACGCGTGTTTTCGGCGCATCTGCCGCAAATTTGCGCGTGATTCTGCGCGGAACGTCCGTTCCGGTCCGTTGTGGAATTACGAGTAATACTCGTATGAACCTAGTATATAAACTATATATTTCTAGAATGTGTATTAAATTACCTTTAAAACAGTATTACATTTGTATAAATTCTAAAAACAACCACCTACAAAAATAGGTGAGGAAATCGGAACAAGTCTGCGACGGATCGGTGAAAGTTAAACGTTGTTATTTCTAAATAAAACACATATTCAATATTTTTATTGTTTAATTTCAATAAGGATACCTTAATTTACGATATTTATATAGAAAAAAGCAACTACAAGTAAGTTGAAAAATCACAAAGGCGCATCTGCCAGGCCCTAAAAGAAAAAAGTTATTCCGGCCACACAGAAGATTGATTTTCTCAATAAAACGATCGATGACATGACCTTTTTAACATTCCATTCTCTACTCTAAAGGTCCGAACAAATTATCGGACGCGGCTTATGGACGCGGCTTACTGCCGCGGCTGATAAGTGTGCACACTCTCATAACATCCTGCGTGCCAGATAGCTATCGGACGTCCGATGACGTCATATTAGTCTATGGTTACGTCCGCGACCTACTACATCCGATAGTTTGCACACCTCAGAGGGCCTAGTACGAGTTGTGTTTCTCACCTCACTTTGCGAATAGTATCGAGTGAAAGAGAGGAAATCATGCGAGTGAGTGAACGAGTGAAAGAGAGAAAACGATAGTTAACTATTCGCAAAGTGAAGTGAGAGCAAAAAACCAACTCGTACTAGGCCCTCAGATCAGCCGCGGCAGTAAGCCGCGTCCGATAATTTGTTTGCACCTTAGTACAGTCTAGATACTCTGTACAAATCATAGACGGAAATATAGAGTTGAAAAATTGAGAAAAAACAATGAAGACGCGCGGCCGGATGAGGCCCGATTCGGGCGTCTAGCATAAGTGTCACTTTTTTTCGAGGCCCGAATCGGGCTTGTTAGCAGACGAGGGGTTATACTTAGTTTGCTGCTTATTTTAAAGCTTTAATACTAAGCGTAGCGTTCAAACGAATAGAATGTTGGCCATTTGAGATACCTACTTCATTGTTCTTTATTGAAACGCAATTAAACGTGGCGGCTTAGTTTAGTGTACATACATACACTTTATGTAAACAGCGTAGAGTCGAAATTGTAACATGTAAATATGGCAGACACGACACGCGCCTGACGTCACGAATGCTTTCTTATTGTTTATGTCACTTCCATAGATTTCCTCTTTCTGAGTGATCAATATATGAACGTCTAGCAAGAAGCTTATACCTCCCTCAAATGGAGATTGCACGGCCATATGTCATAGTGAAGATTGAAAAAAGCTCCTTTAGTGACGTGACGGCTTATTGCAACCTCTTTCTTTAGTGTTACAATACGTGTTCGTTGTTCGTCGTTCGTTCGTTCGTGAGAAACGAAAACGTATTGTAAAACGAAAAGAAAGAGATAGCAATACGCCTTACGTCACTAAAGAGTCTTTTTTCAATCTTCAGTATGATACTAGGCGTGCAATCTCCATTGTGGATTTAAGCTTCTTGGCGTCTAGTATTCCGGGATGATACTAACGTCACTATAGTTGCCAGTTTAGGCCGTGCGCACTCGGCCAGGCCGTGAAATATGTAAGTATGACTTTCTAAGCGCGAAACGTTTTCTGTTTTAGCATGGGCAAAAATTGTTTCGTATGTCTGTTCATTTATTCTCAATAGAATTAATGGCTATACCAGAAATGGTATAGCAGAGGTGCCCATACAGTCGATTGCGATCAACCGATCGATCGCCAAGGATAACAGATTTGACACTTTGCACACAATGTAGTTATTCTTAAGTACCAATGCAATTTTTTTTCAACAACGGTCAAAATGTCGATCTCTTATTCATAAATTATTACTATAGGTCGATCTCCTTAAGAAAAGGTATGGGCACCCCTGTGGTATAGGGACCATCAAACTAAACAACTTTTACTATGGGACCAATTCTGAAACCGCGAAAAAAATCAGCTCTTTCATACAAAAATGAATTACAAAAATATGAAATGAAACAACAGATTTTTTTTCGCGATTTCAGAGTTGGTCCCATAGTAAAAGTTGTTCAGTTTGATGGGCCCTATCTACCATATTCTGGTTAAGCCATTAATTCTGTTAACACGTTGAACGGATTTTTAGGTCGAACCAGTTTTTCAAAATTTTTCGTAATAACAAAGCATTTCAGTTATTTCGAAAAAGGACAAAAAATGTCACAAACGAGATCTACAGAGCCACTAGAAATAAGTATTGGAGGTACCTCGTCGAGCAGGCGGCGCAGGCGCTGCAGCTGCGCCTCGAGCTGGCGGTTGTGCTCCTCGAGGATCTGCATGCGCGCCTCGAGGCGCCCCTCGTGCTGCCAATGTCACTGAGCCACTAGTCATGTCGGAGGTTACCTCGTCGAGCAGGCGGCGCAGGCGCTGCAGCTGCGCCTCGAGCTGGCGGTTGTGCTCCTCGAGGATCTGCATGCGCGCCTCGAGGCGCCCCTCGTGCTGCCAATGTCACTGAGCCACTAGTCATGTCGGAGGTTACCTCGTCGAGCAGGCGGCGCAGGCGCTGCAGCTGCGCCTCGAGCTGGCGGTTGTGCTCCTCGAGGATCTGCATGCGCGCCTCGAGGCGCCCCTCGTGCTGCCAATGTCACTGAGCCACTAGTCATGTCGGAGGTTACCTCGTCGAGCAGGCGGCGCAGGCGCTGCAGCTGCGCCTCGAGCTGGCGGTTGTGCTCCTCGAGGATCTGCATGCGCGCCTCGAGGCGCCCCTCGTGCTGCCAATGTCACTGAGCCACTAGTCATGTCGGAGGTTACCTCGTCGAGCAGGCGGCGCAGGCGCTGCAGCTGCGCCTCGAGCTGGCGGTTGTGCTCCTCGAGGATCTGCATGCGCGCCTCGAGGCGCCCCTCGTGCTGCCAATGTCACTGAGCCACTAGTCATGTCGGAGGTTACCTCGTCGAGCAGGCGGCGCAGGCGCTGCAGCTGCGCCTCGAGCTGGCGGTTGTGCTCCTCGAGGATCTGCATGCGCGCCTCGAGGCGCCCCTCGTGCTGCCAATGTCACTGAGCCACTAGTCATGTCGGAGGTTACCTCGTCGAGCAGGCGGCGCAGGCGCTGCAGCTGCGCCTCGAGCTGGCGGTTGTGCTCCTCGAGGATCTGCATGCGCGCCTCGAGGCGCCCCTCGTGCTGCCAATGTCACTGAGCCACTAGTCATGTCGGAGGTTACCTCGTCGAGCAGGCGGCGCAGGCGCTGCAGCTGCGCCTCGAGCTGGCGGTTGTGCTCCTCGAGGATCTGCATGCGCGCCTCGAGGCGCCCCTCGTGCTGCCAATGTCACTGAGCCACTAGTCATGTCGGAGGTTACCTCGTCGAGCAGGCGGCGCAGGCGCTGCAGCTGCGCCTCGAGCTGGCGGTTGTGCTCCTCGAGGATCTGCATGCGCGCCTCGAGGCGCCCCTCGTGCTGCCAATGTCACTGAGCCACTAGTCATGTCGGAGGTTACCTCGTCGAGCAGGCGGCGCAGGCGCTGCAGCTGCGCCTCGAGCTGGCGGTTGTGCTCCTCGAGGATCTGCATGCGCGCCTCGAGGCGCCCCTCGTGCTGCCAATGTCACTGAGCCACTAGTCATGTCGGAGGTTACCTCGTCGAGCAGGCGGCGCAGGCGCTGCAGCTGCGCCTCGAGCTGGCGGTTGTGCTCCTCGAGGATCTGCATGCGCGCCTCGAGGCGCCCCTCGTGCTGCCAATGTCACTGAGCCACTAGTCATGTCGGAGGTTACCTCGTCGAGCAGGCGGCGCAGGCGCTGCAGCTGCGCCTCGAGCTGGCGGTTGTGCTCCTCGAGGATCTGCATGCGCGCCTCGAGGCGCCCCTCGTGCTGCCAATGTCACTGAGCCACTAGTCATGTCGGAGGTTACCTCGTCGAGCAGGCGGCGCAGGCGCTGCAGCTGCGCCTCGAGCTGGCGGTTGTGCTCCTCGAGGATCTGCATGCGCGCCTCGAGGCGCCCCTCGTGCTGCCAATGTCACTGAGCCACTAGTCATGTCGGAGGTTACCTCGTCGAGCAGGCGGCGCAGGCGCTGCAGCTGCGCCTCGAGCTGGCGGTTGTGCTCCTCGAGGATCTGCATGCGCGCCTCGAGGCGCCCCTCGTGCTGCCAATGTCACTGAGCCACTAGTCATGTCGGAGGTTACCTCGTCGAGCAGGCGGCGCAGGCGCTGCAGCTGCGCCTCGAGCTGGCGGTTGTGCTCCTCGAGGATCTGCATGCGCGCCTCGAGGCGCCCCTTGTGCTGCCGCAGCAGCCGCGCCTCCGCCATCATATCCTATCAATGATACATCATTTGTCAATACAGAACTCTTTCAGTTTGACCACAAGTGCAGTATCTCGCGCCTCGGATACAGTGTTTCTTTCAGGTACTAGCTGGAGGGGCGTACAGCCGGCTGTACGCCCCTCCATTGACACAGTAGAGGAGAACGGGCCTATTCCTGTTGTCCCCCACTTATTGTCCACCACTGGTGGATATCGGGAAATAAAGTACCGCGCCTCCGACATCACGTCCTGCCAATGTTACATCATTTGTCAATACAGAACGCTTTTAGATTGACCGCAAGTTCAGTGTCGCGCCTCGGATACAGTGTTACTTTCAGATACTAGCCCCCAGGTTTGTGCTCCTAGGGCCTATTCCCGTTGTCTATTTTTTCTGCACATTTCTTCCCGATATCTCGGGACAACGGTTGTCCCGAGATATCGGGAAGAAATGTTCAGAAAAAATATTTTTCCCGATATCCCCCAGTGCTAAAGGTGGGGACAACGGGAATAAACCAGCCCTCGTGCCTCCGCGGAGAAAAATGTGTAAGTAGGCGTGTGCCTGTATGTGTTTTTAGATTAAACAAGGCGTGAGTTTGAACCGGAACCTCATAATTGGCCTCCTAGAGAATTTAGTAATAAGTAGGTGCGTGACAGAGCAGCCTCTTCATTCTCCCTCCTGCATGTACGTCTATCACCGTTTTCCCTCCCCCCGCCGTGTCTATCATCATCACATAACCCAAGGCGCGATACAGCGTTTACGGTCAAACTATAATGATAGAAATGGTTTTTGCCATTACTTTTGCCATACGGTATCTGTTGAAAGTACGACTTGTGTTTTTTATCAGATTCAATTTCAGCTCGCTCAAAACGACCGCCAACTCTGAGGATGTCTTCGCTGTCCAAAACGGGATCTTTTTCGTGGGCGAATTTTGGCAAGCGCGCTACCATATAACCGTATTCGTCAGACATACATATTTCTAATCTGAATTGCACCTTATATCTATCCGCACTAAAGCTCATACCTGGTCAACGGGAGCGCCGGAGCGGTCGCCCGCGCTGAGCTCCTCGGGCGTGGAGCCCGGCGTCGATTTGGCCTTCAGCCGTTCGTACTCCGCCTGTAGACTGGCGTTCTCTTCCTCTAGTTCTCTGAAAAGTAAAACACAAGTTGGATAAGTATCTATATCTAAAACTACAAAAAGAAAGTGAAAATAGCGGGTGAGTTTCTGGTCGAGGAGGGTAACTTTTGATAAGACCATGACAGACCAGACATAAATGAGTAAAGTCGCGGAATACTTAAATAATAGTACTAAAACGTACAGAAGCCCATCTGTGCGAGGCCAATCCTTACTAATATTATAAATGCCAATGTCCATTGGTTCGTTTGTTATGCCTTCACGTCTTAACTACTGAACCGATCATCATTAAAATTTACATACACGTTGCCAGGGGTACAGAAAAGGATATACGATACCTTTCATCCCGAAAAAAGTATTGTCCCCCTCTGGGGAATATCGGGAAAAAATATTGTTTTTTCCCAATATCCCCCAGCGGGGGACAACAGGAATGGGCCGGGTTAGGGTTGGGTAAATTTCACGAAAACATTTCAGTATGTGAAATATTTAGAATAAGTTTCATTTTGGTAAATATTTGGCCAGGCAGCATCAAACTACCACTTTCGCGCATTTTGATGCCGCCTGGCACTACTTTTTCATCAGTCAAAATTCCTGGCAATGATATTCGATTTAGGTACATGATTGGCTTGCTATTATATCACACCAAATCCAGAGCTCTGTAAATCGTATACCTTCAATCGGTTTTTAGTAACTTTGTTGCTCAACCAATCCCACCCCACCACTGAAAATCTGCGAGGTGCCCGGATCTGTTAATAATAATAGTTAGGCTAACTAACAAGAGGGATTTCGTCGCTCTGTAAATTATCCACCTATTTCCGGGGCTAGCTCTTAGTCCATGAGGATTCAACTGTTTTGTGTAAAGTGCTTGTAAAGTGAGTTTTTATGTTCTTGTGTGTTGAATACCTGATCATGGCCTCCAGCTCGTGGCGCTGCTCGCGGTGGATGATGGACACGACCTGCACGGGCGAGCGCGGCGCGTCGTCGTCGCCGCCGCCGCTGCCGTTCAGCGACTGGCAGTACTGCGCGATCAGCTGGTGCTCCTCGTCGCTGTAAGTATTCATAAAATCAGTTAGGTGTTATGACAGAAAATATCATTCATAAAGTCAGTGTAGCGGCGCGATCAAACCGCTACATACAGTAAGAGGTATATATCTTGAAATTTTTTCGACAGAGTGGGGATAAATTCGCGCATGTGCTCTTATGAGCGCCCAATAGCGCACGCCCCTTTCTCGCCGCCCGCGCCCATCACCGCTACGCATGCCCAAAATACGCGTTCCGGGCATTCCCCATTCGATTTCAATATATATGTAGTTTTGTATAAATGAGCTGTTGGGTTTCCAAATAAATAAAATAAAAAAAAAATATATGCCTCGTACTGAATAAATAAATAAATAAATAAATAAATATTTGACAACATCACATACATTGCTCCAATTCCAAAGTAAGTAGCTATAGCACTTGTGTTATGGAAATCAGAAACAACGGTGGTATGACAAACATCCAGACCTGAGACAATATTGAAAAGTTCATTTTCCACATTGACCCAGCCGGGGATCGAACCCGGGACCTCAAGAGATGGTGACGCCTTGAAAACCGGCGTGCAACCAACTCGACCACGGAGGTCGTCGAATCAATCGACGAAAGATGAAGAAATCCAAGACCAGCTAAAAGTACAAGTAAACATTACGCAGACGTGACGTTGCACTACTAAACTCTACGTACTACTAAAATGCAAACCTGACTCACAATATCGAAGTTTTCTACCTGCCTCGCATAAATACGAAGCAGTTGTCCACCTAGCTCGATGGAAGGTACACCTACTTCCCTTTTCGCTGAATATTGGCAAACAGGAACTGCCTCAAAAGTCAGATTTGTATTCGAAATGAGTGCATAAGCAAGTGTGTGCGAGCGTGCGAGTGTGTCCCCCGTAGCATAGAATACATAATTGCCCGTAGGGGAACTCACCTGTCGGGCGTGTTGGGCACCCGCGCGCGCTCCACCTGCGCGAGGCGGGAGGCGTACAGCTCCAGGCGCGAGTGCATGTCGTCCGCGGCGAGGGTGCCGCCCTTGGTGCCCGCCCCGTGCCCGGACTCACCTGTCGGGCGTGTCGGGCACCCGCGCGCGCTCCACCTGCGCGAGGCGGGAGGCGTACAGCTCCAGGCGCGAGTGTGCCGCCCTTGGTGCCCGCCCCGTGCTGGGACTCACCTGTCGGGCGTGTCGGGCACCCGCGCGCGCTCCACCTGCGCGAGGCGGGAGGCGTACAGCTCCAGGCGCGAGTGTGCCGCCCTTGGTGCCCGCCCCGTGCTGGGACTCACCTGTCGGGCGTGTCGGGCACCCGCGCGCGCTCCACCTGCGCGAGGCGGGAGGCGTACAGCTCCAGGCGCGAGTGTGCCGCCCTTGGTGCCCGCCCCGTGCTGGGACTCACCTGTCGGGCGTGTCGGGCACCCGCGCGCGCTCCACCTGCGCGAGGCGGGAGGCGTACAGCTCCAGGCGCGAGTGTGCCGCCCTTGGTGCCCGCCCCGTGCTGGGACTCACCTGTCGGGCGTGTCGGGCACCCGCGCGCGCTCCACCTGCGCGAGGCGGGAGGCGTACAGCTCCAGGCGCGAGTGTGCCGCCCTTGGTGCCCGCCCCGTGCTGGGACTCACCTGTCGGGCGTGTCGGGCACCCGCGCGCGCTCGACCTGCGCAAGGCGGGAGGCGTACAGCTCCAGGCGCGAGTGCATGTCGTCGGCGGCGAGGGTGCCTCCCGCCGTGCCCGCCCCGTGCTGCGGGGACGGCGCGGGGGACTCCAAGGCGTCGCCTGGAAGAAGTAACGGTTTTTGTCATTGAAAATGACTTTTAGATCGCTGGGTATTAGGTCCCATTTGGGAGTTTAGTGCGATACGGCGATTGTATGGAAGCTATTGGTAGTTCATAGATAAATAGGGTGTCTGTCCACGCCACCTGCGCGCGCGGGGGGAACCTCTCGACGGACGGCGGCCGGAGCCGAACCAACACGACGGCGCGACACCAGCGCCAGCCGGCGCTTGCCTCTTTCTCTCTACTACCACTGCCACCGATGAAGACGCACGTTTTCCCTTTGCACACATTTTTTGATTTAACTATTGTTTAAACCTTGAGTACAGTCCGCCTTTTATATCGAAGAACTTCTTTCATTTCTCAACCCTATAAGTCTTAACATTTTGGTCCTTAAAAAGCAAAGGGAAGCGTATTCAAAGCGTCGAAAAAGGCACTCGGACTTCAATAAAAAACCCAGCCGTGCGACATCGAAACGTGGCGTCGTCCATTTTGCCACAGTTTGCCACTTCAAGCAGGCAAACAAAAAGTGTCGTCTACATCAAGGAAAGGGAGAATTAACAACCGAGTGAGTCCGTTCCATATCCTTATTTATTATTTCCATCTTTCCGCAGAAATTAAAATAGATTCTGTGCATTTTCTCGGAATTTTTTTTCAGAGCACGTGTTTTTTCCTCATCAAATTTCTTTTGCATCTTGTTTAGGGCACATCTAAAGCATTATACCATTACTTGTTTAACGCCTTCTTTCAATTTAAAGCATTATTCAATATTTTTTTTGCAATTTCCCGTTTCTTTTATTTCAATAAGGCATAATGACCGACGCAAAAACTGACGAAGCTAACCTAAAACGCCTGTTTAAAGCACGAAGCAGCCTTAAAGCAAAGCTAACACAGTTTGTGAATTACTTAAATGTTGCTAAAGGTTACTCCGCATTGAGCATTGCCCACAAGATAGAACTCGAAACCAGGATAAAATTCATAGAAACAGCTTATAAAGATTTTAATAAATTACAGACGGAAATCGAAGCCCTGACCGAGGACGCCCAAAGGGAGTTCGCCGAACGGGAGCAATTCGAAAGCGTGTTCTTCGCGAACATTGCTCTCGCGCGAAGCATGCTGGAGTCTCCGTCGAGCGATGGGCTCGAGAGGAGGAGGTCTGAGGCGGGTTCCGGGGAGAAAAAGGATTTTTTTCGTCTGCCTGACATCACCCCTCCGTCTTTTGATGGCGACTATCATCACTGGCTCGAGTTTAGAGATACGTATATTTCACTAATTCATAACAATCCTCGTATAAATGACATTAGCAAATTTCATTATTTACGTGCGTCCCTCAAAGGGAACGCATCTTTAGTAATTCAAAGTCTAGAATTCACTTCCAGTAATTACATAATAGCTTGGCAGCTTCTTACAGAAAGGTACGATAACCCTAAAATATTAATTAACAACCACATTCAGTCGTTATTTAATGTTGATCCTGTACAAAAGGATTCTTGTAAATCAATTCGTAATTTAATTGATACTACCAACAAAAATTTACGTGCCCTCTGTACTTTAGGCCAGCCCACAGACCATTGGGACATATTGATTATTTTTATGATGAGTAAAAAGTTAGATTTTGTAACTTCCAGACAGTGGGAGGAATTTAAAAATACATTATCTGATCAACCTTCTTTAAAACAATTTCTTACATTCTTAAATAACAGAGCAGAATTATTAGAAACATTGAACAGTAACAAACAACCATACAAACCGTCTCACATAGTCACACAAACATCAAAACCTAAATCCTTTGCCGTAGTCACAGAAAATAAACAAAACATTAACCAACCTTCTTGCCCGTTATGTAAACAAGAACATTTTCTTTTCAATTGTTGTCATTTAGAGAATTAGATGTCGATTCACGCATCAAACACGTTTCATCTTTTAAAAATTTTTGCAAAAATTGTTTACGTACTGGACACTTACATACATCATGTAGACTTACACATTGTAAATATTGCAAGTCTAAGCACAACACTCTTCTTCACAAAGACACTGACGTCAAAACCAACACAGAAACTGTGTCACTTTCAGCACATACTCATTCATCTTCATTGCATGCATCTCACAATCATGTCTTGCTTTCCACAGCACTGGTGAAGGTGAGGGACACAAAAGGTGTTCTTCACACCGCTCGAGTCTTGCTGGACAATGGCAGCACGTCCAACTTCGTCACCTCTGCACTCTGCGAGAAGCTAGGTCTGCCCAGGTTCAACTCGGGATCCACTGTGGTAGGCATAAACAATTCCGTTTCATCTATTACAAAATCATGTTCATTTAACATACAATCTTGTTTTGGAAGTTATGAGACAAACATCGAATGCTTCATCTTACCGCACATCACTACATCATTACCTTCTACATTCATCTACAAAAAACACATACCCATACCTACCGGGATTAAATTAGCTGATCCCTCCTTCAATGTTCCGGCATCAATAGATATTTTAGTTGGAGCTGAAATATTTTGGAGCATCCTAGGAACCAACTTCATCAACCTAGGTAATCATCAACCATCACTACGCGAGACAAAGCTAGGATGGATAGTGTCAGGTAGTATTCCTAGTGTATCTAATAGTACTCGTGCCAATAATTGTCATTTCTCTCAAACAATAGAATCGCAACTCGGTCGCTTTTGGGAATTAGACTCTGTCAGCGCCAGCCCTGTATTGTCTAAAGATGAGCAAGCATGCGAGCAACTATTTCAACAGACAACAAGGCGTGACAACGACGGTAAGTTTATAGTCACATTACCCCTGAAGGAACCGCCACAAGCATTAGGAGATTCGTACTTCATGGCAAAAAATAGGTTTCTTTCCATCGAAAGAAAACTACAACGTAACGAGCAGCTAAAGAACGATTACCATCAGTTTATGCGTGAGTATTTATCGCTTGGACACATGACACTTAACACAAACATTACAAAATACAAAAAACAAAACTTACAGTCATCAACTTCAAACACTACATCTAGTACAACATCACTCGTACACTCATCAAACACGACATCTTCACCCGCATACACACCTACACATACATCTATACATAAACATCAGCATACATCTAAACCTACATCTACTCATACAATTACATCTAAACATAATAAAAATGTAAACAACTACTTACCTCATCATGCAGTAATGCGGGAGTCCAGTACAACAACGAAACTGAGGGTGGTCTTCGATGCGTCAGCAGCTACTTCTTCAGGTAAATCTTACAATGACATACAAAGAGTGGGACCAACCGTACAAGATGACCTTCTTTCGATCCTACTTCGCTTCAGACAGCACAAGTACGTCGTCACCAGCGACATAGAAAAAATGTACAGAGCCATCAACGTGGAGCGTTCACAACGCCCACTGCAGCAAATTATATTCAGGTTTGATCCTTCAGAACCACTACAAACATATACTCTAAACACAATCTGTTACGGTACCGCGTCGGCTCCGTACTTAGCCACTCGGTGCTTGCTCGCCCTCGCTGAGACATGTACTAATGCTGACACTAAACGTGCCATTAGTCATGGATTTTATATTGACGATTTATTATTGGGTGAAGATTCAATTACAGCGCTTACTAACCTTTGTCATAACGTCATTAGTGTTTTAGAAACCGCCAAATTTAATTTACGTAAGTGGCAGTCAAACAGTCCTGAAATTTTACAAAGTATTTCAGCAATAAAAGGCGACAAGGATAAAACATTAAATTTAAATAATCCTTCGCCATGTAAAACTCTTGGTTTATTTTGGAATTCTGCAACAGATTGCTTATTTTTTGAATTTGACCTTAATCCAAATTACAAAATCACTAAGCGCACAATTTTATCAGCTATAAGTCAAATCTTTGATCCGTTAGGCCTCGTAGGCCCTTGTATTGTAGTAGCAAAAATAATATTACAAGAATTATGGAAACTTAAATCTGATTGGGACGATGATGTTCCAAATGACTTAAAACAGTCTTATATTAACTTAATTAATTCACTTTCATTTTTAAATAATGTAAACATTCCTCGCTGGTCATTCAACGAGGACGATACCATTATTACTGAGATACACATATTTACAGATGCATCCGAGCGAGCATACGGAGCATGCTGTTACATCAGAACAGTTACACGCACTGGCAGCATTCGTGTGCGTCTACTAACTTCCAAAAATAAAATTGCACCCATTAAAGCAAGCACAATTCCTCGTCTCGAATTATGTGGGGCGCAAATTGGTTCAAAGCTTTATAAAAAGGTAAAAAAGTCACTGACAAAACCAATTGATAAATCTTACTTTTACACTGATTCTTCTATTGTATTGGGCTGGTTAGCCACTTCGTCGAATCGTTTAAAATCATTTGTTCGTAATCGTGTGAACGAAATACAAGAAAATACTGACAGTGCAGTATGGCATTATGTGCCGTCCAAGGAGAACCCAGCTGACCTGGTTTCTCGCGGGGTGAGGGCTGACTCACTCAGCTCGTCCAGTCTGTGGTGGACTGGGCCTTCTTTTTTGCATTCCTTACACATACAGCTACCAAACAAACCTAACACCTACACTCAAACTAACGTTTCTCTTCCGGAAATGTCATTCTTTGTTGACAACACAGATAACTCCATAATCAATTTAATAAATAAAAATTCAAATTTTTCAAAATTAATAAGAATAGTAGCATACATGAATAAATTTATTAATTGTTTAAAAAATAAAAATTTAGATAGTAAAAACAAGAAATTAACTTCAGCAGAATTATTAGCAGCACATAATACAATCATTCGTTTCAGTCAGCAATGTCTTATGTTTCCTGAAGAGTATCACATTCTGAAGTCCAATCAAACTTTGCCATCTAAAAATAGACTTTTGTCACTTACACCTTTTATCGACTCAGACGGCATCATAAGTGTCGGAGGTCGTCTTCAAAACTCTAACTATACTTACAATGTAAAACATCCAATTCTTTTGTGCAGTAAGCATACAGTCACAAAATTGATCTTTGAAAATCAGCATATAACATCGTTACACGCAAGTCCTCTTTTGTTACTTTCTCAGATACGCCAAAGGTATTGGGTACTCGGAGGAAGAAACTTAGCCAAACGTGTAGTACATTCATGCATTCGTTGTGTTAGATTAAAGGCAAAAACTACCCAGCCTATAATGAGTCATTTACCTAGTGATCGATTAAGTTTGGAATTTCCCTTCCTAAAAATTGGTCTAGATAACGCTGGACCAGTGATGATGCTCAATCGTAAGGGGCGCGGCAGCAGACTAATCAAATCCTATATTTGTGTTTTTATTTGTTTCGCAGTCAAAGCCATACACCTGGAAGTCCTCACAGATCTTACTAAAGAATGCTTTCTTAGTGCTCTAAACAGATTCATCGCTCGACGGGGCCTGCCGCAGACAATATACTGCGATAACGGAACCACGTTTGTGGGAGCCTTCAATCATATGATTGCTAATTGTATGAATGACGTTCATGGTCAAGGTATCGATTTTAAATTCATTCCTGCCTATTCTCCACACTTCGGCGGCTTGTGGGAGGCCGCAGTAAAATCAGTCAAGTTTCATTTGGTTAGAATCTTAGGACAATCACATCTAGTTTATGAGAAAATGATAACGTGTGTAGCACAAATAGAATCTATTTTAAATTCTAGACCCCTAACTCCTATGTCTACAGACCCGTCTGACCTTACCTTCCTAACGCCCTCCCACTTCCTCATTGGACGGTCTCATACATCGGTCTTATACCCTGACTTGACAGACACCAACATAACGACACTTCAGCGATTTCAGCGAGTTGAAAAGCTGAAGCAGCATTTTTGGAAAAGATTTTCTAACGAGTATGTGTCTCTCCTCCAGCAGAAACATAAATGGAAGTCCACTTCTGGTCATCTACAAGTCGGAGCCATGGTCGTCATCAAAGACAAGATGTCACCACCACTGATGTGGCTTTTGGGTCGGATCACGAACATCGTCCCTGGCCCTGACGGCATCCCTAGAGTGGCCGACATACAGACGAGGAAGGGCGTACTGCGACGGGCGTATAACAACATCTGCCCACTCCCAGTCCAGTCTGCTGCTTGAAGAGGACCATGCCATCTTCAACGCGGGGGAGCATGTCCACGCCACCTGCGCGCGCGGGGGGAACCTCTCGACGGACGGCGGCCGGAGCCGAACCAACACGACGGCGCGACACCAGCGCCAGCCGGCGCTTGCCTCTTTCTCTCTACTACCACTGCCACCGATGAAGACGCACGTTTTCCCTTTGCACACATTTTTTGATTTAACTATTGTTTAAACCTTGAGTACAGTCCGCCTTTTATATCGAAGAACTTCTTTCATTTCTCAACCCTATAAGTCTTAACAGTGTCAAAGGATGCTGATTGAGGAGATCTATGAGATGGTAGAGGAATTTAAAAAAAATTGAAATCTAAAAAAGTAATGGTCGAAATTTTTTGAATTTTTGACTTTGAGCCCTAAGCCTCGAGAACTAAGTCGAAATAAAAAATAAATAAAAAAAAACTGGGGGATTTAGTTGGCTGTCGAATGAGATCAAAATTTTGAAACTAAAAAAAAAAATTAAGGGCTGGTAGGTGCGCCCTCAAAAAAGTACCTCAACAAGAAACATTTTTTTCCAATTTATTAAACGAAGTCAACATCCACAGCTAAACTTTTCTTTAAAATAAAATATGAGTAGGTAGTAATAAAAATTCATAACATAAAAAAATATTATAAAAAAATTAAGTACCTTCGAGAACAGTCTGCACAGGTAGATACCCAACTCGCGGGTGCTTCTTGAAGTAGCGCGCAGACTTGAATTTGTTGCGCAACGCGCGAGTAAAGTCGCGCACGTCCTCGCCCGATGTTGTCTGCACGAAATTAACAACGATTTTATTACTCACCACACGTCAAACATCATCGGTTTTATTATAAACGAAGAGTAAGTTTATACTAGATATTACTCCTTACGTTTGTCGTCCCAAAGCGTAATATTCATAGGAAAACTTTTAGTTAGCAAACTAGGTGTAAATTAGGTTAATCTTAGTAGTTTATTAATATGAGGGCATAAGTTTATAACATTTGATTTAATACCAAAAAGATTCAAATCCTTGCTGAACGAATTTGAACTGTTTGGTGTGAGAGTGAGGCCTATTCCTGTTATCCCCCATTTTTGTACCTCACTGGGGGAATCCGGGAAAAACATTTTTTTTCTTTACATTTCTTCCCGATATCCCCTAATGGTGGACAACGGGAATAGACCGTCCATACTTTATTTATCGATATCCACCAGTGGTGGAAAAATAGTGGGGGAAAACGGGAATAGGCTGGAGTAGAATGGTCTGTCATGATGATGATAATGATGAAACTCACCGCTGTACAATACTCCTGCATAGGATGTGTGAGTTTGTGGTTCTTCGCCTTCCGTCCGCTGAAGAAGCACTTCTGGCACATGTCGAAGTTGAAGCACTTCAGGCATCGATACCTGAAACAATACGAGTTTGTTATGATTTCATGGCGACGTACTGTAGCTGACGAAGCGAAAGGCATTGGGATGACTTGGAGAGAAGTAAAACGCAAAGATCGAACGTGATTGAGGTTAATTGTTAAATTTGGATGCTCTCTGCCTCTATCTCATCTAGGGGTCACATGATATTAAGTCAAAGTACTTCAGTCATGATTTCATCTAGAGAATATATTTGGAATAATAAGAAGACTAGCAAAATCATAGATTGGCTAACTTTAAAGCAATATTTTGCGTCTATTTCTATTTTAACGAATTGGAACCAACCGACGAATCCAAGGCTATTCGCTGCAACTCGGGCAGCCACACCATGGACTGCGTCCCCGCAGCTCCCACTGCAGGAGTGCAGCCACGCCGTGCCTAACTATCTATCTACAACACATACCTGAACCCCACGATGGGGTAGTCCTTGCAAATATTGCACTTGGCCTGGTGGCGCGCCGGCTCGGCGGCCGCCAGGCGCTGCAGCACGGGCAGCCACACCATGGACTGCGGTTCTTTCTGCAGCCACGCCAGGAATTGCACTGCCTCGATGTACTGCAGTTGGCCGTCTGCGTCCCGCTCTAACGTCTTCTCTTTGGAGTCTTCTTTCTCTTTCTCTTTGTCTGTTGGGTGGTTTTTAAAAGATAAAAAACAGTCTAGCTAGGCTAGGGAGCACTTGACTCCCGCACAGTGAAAGGTGTAAAGTCTTGTCTTTTGATAGTATGGGGAAACGGCACTGATATTAAACAGCTATTCATTGCGCAAAAGCGGTGCATAAGAGCTATTTGTAACATAGCTCCAGATATAACATGTAAGCCCTATTTTAAATCTTTAAAAATATTGTCCTTACCGAGCCTCTATATTCTTGAAGTTTGTGTGTTTGTGAAGCAAAATATGGATAAGTTTACAATGACTAAAGACATAACCCAAAGGTCGAGACGCGACCCTTATAGACTGGTTCTAATGACGGTCCCAAAAACTCAACGATTTCTTAAAAATTGTCATGCTATGTCTCAAAAAATCTTTAATAAAATACCGAGTCGCTTTAAGGATTTATCTCTACAGCGTTTCAAAACACTTTTGCGTAGGTGGTTGCTAGAACACACATTCTATTCCATCGAAGAGTTTTTGAAACATAAGGAGTCCTGTTGTAGTCTATGCACGGCTTAGTTGAATTTAAAACAAAAGAAAGTATTGACATAAACTGTATAACTTAAAATACTACATAAAATCAATAATGAAAATCCTATATTTGCATGCTATCTCATATGGCTACATAGGTTTTAAGCACTTTAACAAATGACGACCAACATTATTGTAAAATACCTACCCTATTTACTGCAAATAAATATTTCTATTTCTATTTGGAAAACTGGTGTTTTTTCCACTATAAAATTTCGTGCGGAGTTGTCAAAATGAAATGAGCTGAGTTTTTAACACGATAACGTTGAGTACGTAAACTTTATTTTGTGGTCTTTAATTACCTACTTAAAGCTCCTTTTTAAATGACACAATCGAATAGAAATCATCTACCTTTTTATTTCTACGTCTTTCGAACCACTTTGGAAAAAATGCTTAAGATTAGTTGATTTTCAGAATCACTCTTCCGAGAAAGTTATTATCAAAGTCACCAGTATTCTTGATCAAAATATCCGTTCAGCCGTTTGAAAGATATGAGGTAATATAGAATATTACATACATACATACAAGATACGCGCGAGAAAACATAACCCACTTGCAGTCGGGTCAAATAGATACAGCAGGTTACAGCTCGCGCGGTGAGTTAAGAGCGTTCGGAAAATGTAGAGGGGGTATGCGCAGTAAGAATTTGTTATTAAAAAATGATACTGCGCATACCCCCTCCAGACTGCCGAGCGCTCTTAACTCGTCGCGCGAGGTATACAAATCATTACATGAAACGTAAAATGTAAGGAGCATACCCAGCGACTTCCTGTCGAGCGTGCCGGGCTTGGAGTCGCGCGCGGCGGCGGAGGCCTGCTCGAAGCAGCTGCGCACGGACGGCTCGATGTTGGACCCGCCGAACGCCGCCACCTCGCCCAGCTGCCGGGGCACCTGGGAACAGACAAACGTTAAAATGGGGATTTCCAAACAAATTGTAGATGGCAACACATGCGCAATGACCACACAAATGGGGAAGGCAACTGTCAAAATGGCGCTGCGCTTGTTCCACGAAAACTATCGAAACAAAGGACTTTTACTTTAAAAATCGTTTTTATAGCTTTATATGATCAAATTCTGTGTAATAGGCTGTAAAGATGTTGGCACTTACAAATTTCCGCAAAATCTGGATATTAAAAAAAAGAATAGAATAAGAATTTAAACGTCTTAATTTGGCTTTCAATTCCGGCACTTGCATTGTAGAATAGTCTTTTATATCCATTTTGGGTCAATGGGTCTTTTTCGGTAAAAAAAATACCACAAAATAAATACCTATTTTCCTATACATTTTGTTCTGAACGTCCACTGTCTTAGGAACAAGCGTACGCAGCGACATCTACAATTAGCTTTGCGTTGCCATCCCTATTGTAGCAGCATCTACCCACACCACAAAACGGCAGAAGCGTATCGGTTTCATACATTTAGTATGACTAGAAACACACTATTGTGTTGTGGCGACAGAATCCCCACCACAGTTCAGTCGCGACACAACACAACACAATAGTGTGTTTATAGCATAAGACATGGTACAAACAACAAGTTATCACAGTACTCACTAGATCGCTAATGTTAAAAGAAACCAAGATTAGTGCAGAACACATGCAATACCTATATATACAAAAAAAGTAGAAATAAGTAAAGTATGTATGTAAAACAAGTTTTTTCCCGATTTCCAAGCCGATCAAACCGCTCTTATTTGTCACAAACCTGTATGCAGTCGTGTAGTAACAATCCTAGTTTCCGTTGGTCGGCCCGACATTGCGGGTCGGCTATCAGTCTGAATAGATATCTGGAAAAGAATATAATATTATAAAGATAAATAATTCTATGACAACAATTGGTGTAATTAACATGATTAACAACGCACGTGTGATAATAACTTTGAGAAAAGGCATGCCACTGGTCGTTTTGATGGGTAAAGTTGCTGGAAATTTCTTTGACGTTACGTGTTAACGCGCCCGTCAGATGGGTCTATTCCCGTTGACCCCCACCCTAATCACCCACTGGGGGATATCGGAAAAAAAACTTTGTTTGTCTTTACATACCCCGATATCCTCCATTGGTGGCCAACGGGAATAGACCGTCCATACTTTATTTCCCGATATCCCCAGTGCGGGACAAAGATGGGGGACACCGTCAGATGACAAACATTGATTTTCATAATAAATGTATGAACTAGAGGCACACTTATCTTATAACATGTCTTTATAAAATACAGCGTATGAACATGCACGTCAGACAATGTGCCATCACTTTAATTGTGTTTCAGTATCCTGAAACCTGTTAATCGTCATACCCCTTATTTCCAGGTAGTTTTCTGACTGGTCAACAAAATCTATCTCATTTTATGTTTACCTATTGAGATTCTGGTTATACAGTGTGAATACTCTCTCTATATTGTGGTAGGGCGTCGCCGTCGTGACAAAATACTAAACTTGTACGTGCACCGCGGGCTGAAAAAGATTGGTGACTCCTGACCTATACGATTTGTCTGTTTTCTGTCTATGTCTTACCTATATTTCTCCTCGAGGTGTCCCTTGCAGAGCAGCACGAGGCCGACCTTGAAGGAGAGCACGCGGATCTGTCCGGTGCGCTGGCTGTCGTACACGTTGAGCAACCAGTTGATCGACAGGTCCAGGCACAGCGGCACGTTCACTAGGCTTGGGTTCTCTGCTGCTATCACCTGCAACAGTAGAAGTTATGATAGATCATAGAAGCGCTCATGGCGGAACTTGACTGACTGATCGTACTCGATCACGTTTGTTAAGCAACGCTCGGTCCGGCCAGGTTATTATTTATATAGTTCCACTTCCACCAAGTTTTACCTTTGCAGGTGTATTCACATATTTAACTATTAGGTGTCGGATGGGTGACCGTAAAAGTGGTATTTCAACTGAGCGCTTCCGTGCTTCGGAGGGCACGTTAAACCGTCGGTCCCGGCTGTTGTCATCTGATAACAGTCGTTAAGCCAAGTTAGAGGCCTTACAGGCGGCTTGATAAACTCTAACACCAGAGGTGGCCACTAATCCTCATTCGATAAGATAAGTAAGAAGAAATGATAGATCATTGTTACGTCAAATAAAATAAATTCATAGATCATAATTATTAGGTATTCACTTATTATTTATTTAAACAGACATTTTATAAGCTAACAGGTAAGTCAATTAGTAAGGCATAATACATATTCTACAAAATAAACAGAAAATCTTTTATAAGTCGTCACAGAAAAGAAGCGACTATTAATTTATGCGGAAGCACAAAATTTTCAACTTATAAACCTTTTTATGTCAACAAAATGCTCTTTACGCATACCACCGCTTGCAGGTGAGCAGGCGGATCGTATGTGGGTGATGGGGCTCGCCAGGAGGGGGCCGCTGAACGTCCTATTCCCGTTGTGCCCACCTTTGTCTACCACTGGGGGATATCGGGTTTTTTTTAACCCGATATCTTCCAGTGGTGGACAACGGGAATAGACAGTCCATACTTTATTTCTCGATATCCACCAGTCATGGGCAAACAGTGGGGGACAATGGGAATAGGCCGGCTGAACCCTCCATGACCGCCTCCCGTGATACCACCTAGCCCCTAGTGGGCTCGAGGGGGCCATACCGGAGTGAACTTACCTCGTATAAAGATGTGAGCACAGTGATCATGTCGGGGATGTCGATGAGGCGGTCGTTCTGCGCGCGCAGCCCGTGCGCGTCGAACGCCTCCAGCGCAGCCGGCAGCTGCAGCATGTGCACTGCGAAATTAAAGGTTAGGTATATTATTTTTATTATACAATATGCTACAAAAAACCTTTAAAACTGGGACCGCTACGCCTAGGGACCAACAAACTGAACAACTTTTACTATAGGATCAACTCTGAAATCGCGAAACTGTCTCATCATCATCATCATATCAGCCACACGACACCCACGCTGGGTATAGGCCTCCCCCAAGGATCTCCACGACAATCGGTCCTGAGCTGCCCGCATCCAGTGGCTTCCCGCAACCTTCACCAGATCGTCGGTTCACCTTGCCTACCCACGGAGCGTCGTCCGGTGCGCGGTCGCCGTTCCAGAACCTTTCCGCCCCAACGGCCACCGGTTCTTCTCGCTATGTGTTCAACCAACTGCCACTTCAGCTGAGCAATCCTTCGAGCGATGTCGGTTACTTTAGTTCTCCTGCGGATCTCCTCATTTCTGATTCGATCACGCAGGGAAACGCCGAGCATGGCTCTCCATCGCACGCTGGGTGACCTTGAGCCTCCTTATGAGACTCATAGTTAGCGACCACGTTTCACTGCCGTAAGTCATCACTGGCAACACACACTGGTCATAGACTTTCGTCTTGAGACACTGAGGTAAATCGGACGCGAAGATTTTTCAAAGCTTCCCGAATGCTGCCCATCCGAGTTGGATTCGACGAGAAATCTCTTTCTCGAAGCAAATATACGTGACGAGAACACGGACGGGACGGGATGATGACGAAAAATGTATGGTGCACAGTAACTATAAGTAACAGGGAGTCTCTATCGATCGCAGAGGCCCATCTTTCCCAGCGTGCCCAGTGGGAAAGATGGGCCTACCAATGTCATGTTTATGTCACACATGTGTTAAGGATACATTTTGTCTACTCACTGCACAAGGCCTTCTGCACCGTCCGCAGCTTGAGCGCCGTCCGGTACGCGGAGAAGCGGACCTCGTTTAGGTCTGCCAAAGAGTTCATCAGCTCAATCATCTTTGGGTGGTCCCAGTGGGTCGTCTCTAGTTCGTGACTGGGGGAAAAAGGATCAGTTCAATAGACGGTAAAACACTTAAGAATTTCTTTTTAGTTGTCGGTGATCATTTGTAACTCTGGTAGATATATCGGACGGACAGCGGAACAGACAGCTGTGTAAGTACAATGGACAATTCATCTAAAAATTTAGAGAGTCTTAGATGAATTCCTTACTCGTTCCGCCGAAACTAAATGGGTGATTTTACAGATGTGTCACATCCATGTCCATGACTGAGTTTTCTGTTTATAATACTGTCCATATAGCTTGTTTTTTATCTCCTGAAACATCAAAGTTAGGATTTTCTTGAGACAAAAGCTTAGAACAGTAACTACTTAAAAAATCTTAAGACTAACTTATGCACACAGACTTTTTATTTTGTGCTAAAGCCCAAAATTATTTGGGTCATTCTTTAGTAACGTCAGATGTCAGGAGTCATTAGACTCCTAAACAATGGTAGGTGACTTTCGTTTTATTATTTTACTCATATGTACTCTAATCGTAAATCTAAGATGTTTATACACGCTGAAATCATTTGGTTCCCGCAGTGGAGTGGTTCCACTTATGATTAAAAGTAACTTTTACAATGGGACCAATTTTGACAGCGTGAAAAAATCTGCTGTTCCATACATTAAGGTCGAGTAGGTGTTGAGCTTTTTATAGAACAGCTGATTTTTTTTCACGATATCAGAGTTGGCCCCATAGTAAAAGTTGCTTGTAATCATGAGTGGAACTACCTGAAGGGATTTTCCCCTAGATCCCTAAGATCCATTTCACGCTGTATGTGTCTGGTTGTTTCTACTCACTTGATATAGTAAGGTACATTGGCGGGCGTGACGGCCCGCTCCCAGGGCGGCTCCACGGACCCGGCGAGGAAGCCCTGCGCTGCACCCGCACCACCGTCCCGCGCGACGCCCGCCAGCTGCCGCGCGCGCTCCTCGCCACCGGCACATAGCGCGCCTACCCTGTGGACGATCATCAGTGATGGGTCAGCTATCCATCCATCCATCAGCCATTTTTAATGTCCCCACTGCTGGGGCACAGGCCTTCCTTATATGTGAATAAGGAGGACGGGCCATAAAACACCACGCGGGCCCAATGAGGATTGGTGGGTGTTAACGACTGCAAATGCAGCCGGAACCAACAGCTTAACGTCCCTTCCGAAGCACGGAGGAGCACGAGATAATAAATTTTTGGTCACCCATCCTATGACCGACCCTTGCGAAAGTTGCTTAACGTCCGCAATCGCTGGGCCAGGCGCTAAACTACTGCGCCACCGAGCTCCCCAATGATGGGTCAGCTATACTATTCTCTAAAGTTTGCAGCGTCCAGTTCATCGCTGCAGCAGCGTTGTCTGGCAGATGTCATATTCCCATTACTGGTTAAGTAGGTACTCTTTAGAATCTTTGGCATTTTGCCTAGTGACTCAGTAATGGGTATATGTCATCTGTCAGAAACTCGACGAAATGATCGCTGACAGTGAAGGTGCATGTTAGAGAATAGCATCCCAGAGCATGAAAAACGAGCTAAGTATTTTGAAGAAGAAGATCACCGAAAATTAGCAAAAAATGTGTCGTGTGCGTAAAACACGACATTGTTTTTCAGTAGGTAGCCTATCTTCTGCATTTATGGGACGGATTTTTTGCTAAACTTGATGTTGGTTGGTATATTTTTCTATTTTTTACCGACAAAAAGTACCTAACTAGCTACTTTTGCAATTTACACCCAGATAAGCCATGGAGAATCTTTAATTAATTAAGTAGAATATTGTTAGGAAAGTACTAGAATTTCCATAACAATGGATTGCTAACAATAGAAGTTTTATAAGGAAGGTCTGTATTTAATGTGCATTATCCGCATACTATGCGTATGCATACGCGTGGCTTAAATACGGAATCGTAATGTGGGGCCATAGTACCGATGTTAAGGATCTATTTATAATACAAAAGAAATGCCTCCGCATTATTGTAAACATTCGGCAAAGAGTGAGTTGTAGACCGTATTTTATTAAACACAACATATTAACTTTAACATCAATATATATTTTAGAAACAGCAACATTTGTCCATAAAAATAAAATCCTTTATGAAAAAGTTAAAAGTGAGCGAAGGAAAAACAAACTCATACTACCAGAACCAAAATTAGAATTATTTAAAAGCAGCCCTTATTATAAATCCATACAAATATTTAATAAACTACCCCCATCTATGACAGAAACAAAAGACTCAAAATTATTTACCAACAAATTAAAGTCATTATTATTACAAAAATGTTATTATACAATAGAAGAATTTTTTTGTGATAAGTTAAAATAGATTTAAGAAATTCATTAAGTACAATAATTAAGTATATATTAAAATTTGTAGTTCCTACTAGTCTTAAGTATTAACAATATTTTGTAAAATTAAGGAAAAAAATATTGAATTATAATTAAGTAAGTAAAATTTACTAAAATTGCCATACCCTTGCCGGGTGCATGTATAGCTATTATAAGTCTTATCTTGTAAGTGTGTTACATGTATGCAATAAATAAATATAAATAAATAAATAAATAATACATTGTTTTGTAAGCAGCACAAGTCGAACCTATAAGTAATCAGATCACTTCATCATAAATACATATTTGTAGTCAATGCATTTAGCCTAGGTACTAAGTTTATAAAACGGGAAGACAAACCAAGGTCTATTACATGCATCGGTTAATTAAACTGTCCGATACAAATCCTGATTACACTTCATCTTTCAGTTAACTAGTCTTCTTCAGGAAATAAAAGTTTCTACAAATGAAATAATGACACCAACCTGGTATTTAAGTCGTCTAATCTCTGTAACAAATGGTCAGGCAGTTGGATCTTGTCTCTCGCTAAGGCTTGGGCCTGCCCATGCAGTTCATCAGCTAGCCTCCTCAGCGGCGGCAGCTGTGCCCTCGCCCTAGTGACAGCGTCGAGTTGCGCGCGCGCATCCCTCGCATCACCAGGCCCTCGCCACGACGCACGCGCAGCCTCCGCCGTCTGGACGCGGGACGCTAACTCGTCTAATGACGTCGTAAAGTTGCGGACGCGCTGTGGACAAAAAGGTCTTTGTTTAGTTATGACGTCGGATGGAACACTGGTCTGATTGGTTGGTCAAAGTGAGAATGTGGTGTTAAAGCTTTTATTGCATGTAAACAGAGTCCTAAACAACTCTGGCGTTCTTTCGTTTAAACAGGGCGATTTCAAAAATCTTAATACGGAACTGGAGAAGTTTAGTTTGGTATTTCATTCTTCAAAGTAGCTGGAATCTGAAGAATCTACACGTGAATCGATTCTGGTGACAGTAATTTTTAAAAGTTGAAGATTTTAGTTGTACCTATTAATGTAATTACAACTTAGTATTATTCAGATAATTAAACAAATTTATCACCACCCTAATTTTATTATTAGCATCTTATGACTTAGAAATAATTTAAGAGACTTTCTCTTCTTTCTAGTGTAGACGTTCTCTAGAATTAGATATTATCTACTCGTCAGAAATGTTCACCTGATGTTAAAGTGACGATAAGGCGGAAGCACAGAATAAATAATTGGCCGAAGGTGGAAGTGAACTACACCCGGAATCCTCATCACTGAGAAACTGGCTATCTTACCTCTAACTGCCTAAAGACAGCATGTTTTAAATTGTTGTTATGGCTTCAGACTTAGGTAAGATGGTGGTAGCTAGCCAGGCGGACTTGAAATAAGCCCTACCACCAACCAAATCAAGTACAAATTATACCTCCCAGGAGGGAATCGAACCCGGGACCCCCGCGTCTTACACGGGTGGGCTTCACTAGACCACAGAGGCGGTTGAAACATGAAGGAAGGTTGTTAGATCCTAGTTAAGGATTGCTCGTAATGGCTTCTCAAACTATTCCCCTATTTAAGTACCTAAGTAGTAAATTGAACCGTAAAATCTACCGGTTCAATAAATAATGCAAGTAGCCATTCCACACATGTCATTACTCGTACGAAATTACTCGTCCATCCTTGGAGTACGATCGCCTAGATGCTAAAACTAGTTTTTTCCCATCCTAGTACGGTAGGCACATGACAGGTTTGTTTGCATAACTGTTACTCAGAACATGACACTTGACCTTGCGGGGAACAGCCTTGTTAGACTTCTAGGGTTACATTACATAGGGCAATGCAAGTGTAACGTTTTTGTGCGATTGCATGATTTTGTTTAAGTAAGTATTATAGTGAGAAGAAGAAGCTCTTTCTTCTGGACCAATCACACCGATAATTTAGTCTCAAACTAGAGTTTGGTCAACGAAAGATGAGACTCGGTTGGAAAAGGAACTAATTTTGCGCCTTATCCTTAATTTAATAGGGAAAGTGGCGCGACCATTTCAGTCTCATCTTTCGTTGATCAGACTCTATCTTTCATAGTTTTTCGAGGGATAGATACTTAAGTAAACAAAAGTACCTAAGCGGATTTGAAAGAAAAAGAAAAACCACTCATTTCAGTAGGTAGGTATTCTATGTTTAGCAAATTCCATTTAAGCTTAGTTGCCAGTTAAATCCAATTCAATCAAATCCAATTCAACTTAAATGACCAAGTACCCGAACCAAAGTAAGTAGGTAGTTAGGAATTAGATGTCAAAAATATCTCGAAATCCATAAATTTTATCATTATATTTCGAAAATTAAACGCCCAAGGTTCTAAAGCTATGATAGTGATACCACAGTATTATAAAGCATATTATAAGTATTAAAACTGTGGTGATACAAAAAGCACTGTAAGTAGGAATACAAAATGTTGAATAGACACCATATCCGATCCACATCTCCACAATGTTATCTCAAAACCACAACACATCATCGCACCGATAGCAGAAATGCGTAACATTTTTTCTGTCGGTACATGTAGGGGGGGGTAAGTGATACTTCTATTTGGTACGGAAATGCAATCTGTCACGCTTCGTCAATCGTTCTGAGAGGACATAGATACTTTACCGACGGATGTGACTTGTAAATCTTCTTGAAGACGATCCTACAGTTTATGATTGTGTTGTGTGTAGGTAAGGATCTAAACTGTGTTATGTCGTAAAATCTTTGGTCTTAAAAAACGCTGAAGTAGAATAGCTCCTGGCTGAGAAACGAAGGTACACAGATTCCGATGGCTTGGTCACGTCGAAAGAATGGGATTGGAGAGGAGCGCTAAAAGAGCCTATCTCGGTCAAGCAACGGCGGACGACAGGTCGGACGCCCCCGCTACCAATGGAGAGACCAGGTGGAGGCCGACCTACATGAGCTCGATGCTGGGGACTGGGTCGAAACAGGAGAAGATCAATATGGATGGCGAGCTCTAGTATCGAAGACCAAGACACACTTTGTGTCGCTGATCCACCGAAGTAATTAAGTAAGATGTGTATTTAAATAAAATGAACCAAATCAATGAATAGCATCTAACTACGTATAGTAAAACGGCTATGATATGAGAAATAGGAATCTGTTACCTACTTTTGCAGTATTTTGTTAAAACTATGATTGTCTTATTCCTATAATCATCTCTGACTACCTACCGTACCAATCATTAGTCGCCCTATCCATGGCTTTTTAATTTATTTTCATGACCCAATAAAACAGATTCTGATTGCTGAACAATGAACATATTTTTTTTACCTATATCAAAAACGATCAAATATTTTTTATTGAATCATTTCATAGATAGCGAATTTTTTTACAAAATACAACACGACAAGACAGTAGTGGCTGTAATTTTATTTTATCTCCCATGCCATATCCAGGACGATGTCTCTCTGAGCAATCCCCTGATGGCTAGAGGCATTATAATGTTCGCCGATTTGCCGAATCGCGTCTTTTCGAGTCTATTTGGGCTTTCTAAAACGAATAGAGGCGTCTCGTAGCCTCGGGATGGGGCGGTCTTTACAGCAAATTGGCAAATTCGTCACAAATTCCTTGTAGAATACAGAAAGCTTTTTTGTCGGTGCTCTTGTAGTGATGGTGGGAAAAAGGATTGTGCTTAGTTTGGAAAGCAATACGCCTTTTGTTTATATTAAAGTTACTTTATAGGATACTAGCGACTCACCATCGCTTCGCTTCGGTGTAGTGTGGAATTTGACATATGTATTGTACATATAAACCTTCCTCTTGAATCATTCTATCTATTAAAAAAACGGCATCAAAATCCGTTGCGTAGTTTTCAAAGATCTAAGGGGACAGACAGCAGGAAGCGACTTTGTTTCATATACTAAGTATGTAGTGATTCTGTAAGTAGGTATGTCTTTTACTGTATTTTCTTCAAGAGAACATTAACTTCTACTAATTTGAACTAATAAATTATTTTTATATTTCAAATGATCCAAATTTTATGATTTCGCTATTAAATAGAAAAAGGTAGTGTTGCTTTCTGAAGTGATAAGTTTTTTGAAATCGGATGATAGTTTTGGAAATTACCTCGAAACTTACAAACATAAGATGTACTGTAACACCATACAATAAAAAAATGGTCTACGTATTATAGTGTCTTATAAGGTTTATCTAGGAACCCCAAGACCTTATGTAATCATAGCAACTTATACAATTTTTTATCCATAAAATTTCTCAGAGTCCATAAAACCTTTTATTCCAAAACATACAGCGATCCAAACAATTACAAAACAATGTTCCTTATTGGTCCCCCTTGTGGAACACATACGGTTTGTCTGCGGCAATTTAATTAAATTAATTGCTTCATTAAGTGGCTCAGTCAATACTGCGGTGTATGGTGGCTGTTTGTAAGACAAACTTGGCGTTGTTACATCTGTATTATGGCCATTTATTTGTTTGACAACTTAATCAAGTGTCATAGAGATTATTCGACTTTGTTAAAATAAACTTATAGGTCGATTGGTTAAAAATACATGTCGATCTTACTTATCATAAGTATACCAGTGACGGACGAAAGGTGAAATTTTATTATAGCGAAGGTAAGATGCTCTCCAAAAATGTTATGATTTGCATAGGTGGATTATTGGGATGGGATTTGCTTTTTAGAAATCCCACCCCACCGATCCACTATGCAGATCATAACATTTTTGTAGAAAAGCCGATGGGAATCAACTTGTATGAACCTTTCGCCACTGGTAGCCTTATTTTTTGCCTCAATGGGCCTTCTATTAGTTGTGGATGTGGAATGTGGATGAAAATAAGCGATTTGCTTTAGGATAGCAAAGACGCCGCTGAGCTTGTGATCTTTTTGCACTACTACAGCACTTAATAAGTACCTACCTACGTAATTTTCGTGTACCTAGTTATAAAGACGTAATAACTTTTAGTTTCGCACCTATTTTATATGTCACCGGCAATGTATGAAACGCAGGCATTGTATACAATGCCTGGCCCTTTTAGGCAATGTATGAAATAGAATGAATATTATTGTCTATTTCATACATTACCTAGGCATTGTATACAATGCCTGCTGGTCCACCGGCAATGTGTAAAATAAAAAGATTTTGATTGAGGCCCCGCTCGAGGGGGGCTGGAGGGGGGCTCGGGGGGAGCTCGATGGGGGGCTCGGGGGGGGGGGCTCGAGGGGGTGCTCGGGGGCTCGAGGGGGGCTCGGAGGGGCACGAGGGGGGCTCGAGGGGGGCTCGGGGTGGCTCGAGGGGGCTCGAGGGGGGCCCGTGGGGGGCTCGAGGGGGGCCCGTGGGGGGCTCGAGGGGGGCTCGAGGAGGGCTCGAGGGGGGCTCGAGGGCGGCTTATTGAGTTTGGAACCGAGCCTGCTTTACCCCTGTAGTAGTTTACCCCTGTACAAAAAATAACCTCGAAATTTCTAACCTAACCCGGGACGGTTAGGTTAGAAATTTCGAGGTTATTTTTTTATAACAGACAACAGAAATAAACTTATTTTACACATTGCCGGTGGACCAGCAGGCATTGTATACAATGCCTAGGCAATGTATAAAATGAATATCATTTCATACATTGCCTGATCGTTTCAGGCATTGTATACAATGCCTAGGCATTGTATACAATGCCGGAGAATACATCACTGTTTTATGTATGCGTTAATATTATCAAATAAACGGGTTATTGTCTTCTAAAACAGCGGTTTCCGAATTCGTTTGGTTACGGAACCCCTTTTGGTTCACCGTTTTTAGGCGGAACCCTAGCTCAAGTAAGAAGTAAATTAACTGTAACTTTTTTTAACGTGAAATCACATCATATAGGTATACTGGGGCTTGGTGTTCGCATCTTGTAAGTTAATTTGACTTTAAAAGAAGGACTTTTTAAGATAAAAATATTTATTTAGTTAGAACAAAAACATTATTTACTTTTCGCGGAAACCCTGAGAGAGCCTCTTACGGAACCCCAAAGTTCCGCGGAACACCGGGAACGGGAACCTCTGTTCTAAAACATTTTTTTTATTGTAGACTGGGAAGGCAGGCATTTGACCACCTCTTGCTTGGTTAACAGGATGTGGTCTAAGGTGTAGCACGCTTGCCCAGGAAATGCCGATTTACTCTTGCCTTGAGGAGACCAAGGTTGTAACTATCAGGGAACACATGAGCAGGGAACGCATTCCATTCTTAGCAGTTCGCATAAGAAATGTATTGGCAAAGCGCTTGGTACGAACCCTTTCCAAGGGTATCTCTATGTAAGGGTGATATGTTAACCTGCGTCTGGTATCCCGATGGTGGAAAGGGGATGGAAGAACAAGGTTGTGCAGTTCCCTCGCACACTTCTTGAAGAAAGCGCGTGCTACTTATTTTTTTTAAAGTTTCGTCCTCAACGTCTGCAGCCGCAGATTACGAACCGATGATGTTTGCAACTTTCATAGTGCTTTTGAAATAAATCAAAGTTTACTGAAAAATTACATAAGTTTGACTTACCTACAACAATTCTATTTCTACCACTTGAGTATAAAGTAGGTTGATCAAGTCACGACTAGATCGTGTATTTGTATATTCTTGGTTTTCTTAACACTGTGCGGTTCGTGAGTGTTACGGGTGGCCCATATCTGTCCCATCTCACGGAATGGGTCAAAATGGGTACAGTGGTACGAGATATACATTTTAATAGCTTAGCTTAGCCTATTTGGCTACTGGAATTAATCTGGTTATCAAGAAAGTTATGGCTATTAGAAACATAAAAGCTATCAGCAACATAAACTTTTCCATCACTGGTCCGGAATGTAATGTGTGTTTTAAATTATAGTACGCTTTTTTCTAAGCTGCAGCAGATTGGTGTGCGGGGCCCAATGTTGGAATGGTTTCGAGATTATCATAAAAATAGACATACATTAGTCAGTGTAAATGGGGTAAACAGCGATCCTATTCCCACAGAACAGGGCACGGCCCAGGGTTCAATCGTAGGACCTACTGAATATCTGGTCTACGTCAACGACATGTGCAATCTCTTCCAAAACGGCTCCGTGTACCAATTTGCTGATGACACATGCTTGGTTGCGCACAGTAGGGACATTATTGAGGCGCAGAAAATTATGCAATATAATTATGACTTACTATGCAAATGGGCACACGATATGGGTCTTGTTATCAATGCCAGTAAAACAAAACTTTTGCATATTAGATCACCCTACATAAAATATCCTACCGATCCAATTGTTATATCACATAGCCATCAATGTTTGCATGACCAGCCTAACTCATGTAGCTGTGAAAAACTTGAAATAGTGAATCAGTATACTTATCTGGGCCTCACCATTGATAAACATCTTAATTGGAGACCTCATGTAGAATACATATGTAACAAATTAAGATCACTTCGTGCTAAATTTTCTATCCTTAAATTTAAATTACCTTATAATATACTAAGAATGTTGTACTTATCATTAGGTGAATCAATAGTAGGTTATGGACTCAGTAGCTATGGTCGTACATATAAAACTAACATTGACTTAATATACAAACTTCAACTAAGCATACTTAAAACAATTATCCCAAAATATTTAAGAAAAAAATATAAAGAAGATGAAACAGGGCTGTTAAAGCACTGCAGAATTATGTCAACTTACAATAAAATTAATTATCAAATAGTACTTGAGGAATACCATCACATTGAGTCCCTAACTGCTAAAGTTAGGCATAGTAAACTGCGCAAACTAAACAGTACACCAATGTTTGTTTTACCTAAATATAATAATGTGTATGGTAAAAGGACGTGGAAATATACGCTACCCAATATATTAAACAGGCTTCCGCGAACATTGCAAAATAGTATCTTAAAGAACTACAAGACCTGTAAACATTTATTAAGAAAATACTATATATTGGGATCAAGTGAGTTACATTATAAGTAATGCTTTAATGTATGTAATGCGACTCATTCGTGCAAGTATAAACCTCAAATAGGTTTAAAGCGCGTCTAGTTTTTAACTTTTGTAATTGTAATATTATGAACAAAAAAAAAAAAAAAAAAAAAAAAAAAATGAAGCCAAAATGTCTTTAAAAACTTAGAAATTAAGCTCGTTTAATCATAATCATTTATTCGCATCAAACATGGTATAAAACGGTGGTTACATCACAGAATACATAATAGTACAAGTGTTACATTAAGTGAATAAAGGTGCTCATGTTTCACTATTAAAATAGTATGCAAATGATTAAACACACGATAAAAAAGAATATTTTTAAATCGTCTAGGTAAGTTGAAATGAAATGAAATGTATTTATTTGCAATAAAATACGGTATACAAGTTGTTACAGTTATAAAGGTCAAGCGTATTTTGTCAAGTTTTGACATGCAAAAGTTTTAATTATAATTAACATCACATAGTTTGGGTTTCAGATTCATAAAATTTCTATTAGGTATTGGTTGGTTGGTACCTACTCTACTACCTACCTATAAGCATTTTTCTACCAACCGTTCACGACTTTTTTAGCTGACAATAAGATACTAATACAAGAACATAATAATATTATACTTATTATTGAGGCTTATTGCAAGTTGTAAAAAGTTTTTGCGATCGGTTTTTACTAAAAACCGATTGGAAGACTTGATTTTCAAATTTTGAATTTTACGTTGTGAGAAATGTATACAGGAGATAGGCTGATCGATCATATTCAAGTAAAAGTGATAGTGAATTTCGCAAAGCAAAGAATAAAATTTCGCTTACATGGTATTATAGCTTTTGAAAATGTCAAATTCTATAGATACCTACTTACGTTGTCGTTTTTTAGAATGAATAGGTAAGTAATTCATTTTCACAGACGTTTTTTAATGTGGGTAGGTACTACTAGTATCTATAATAAAGTATGTTCTGACTTTTGTCCGGTTAATAATCCTGCAAAACTAGCCGCAGATCGGTCGCGTCGATAGGTACGCGCGCTATTATCCGGACATCTTGTACGTTATAAACCATTCGCGAGGAGATGGTGCGACGAAACAAGTAATTCCCAGGAGAGGCAAAAATCTGTTGGTTTAATTATAGTGACTTTTACAATTTAAAATAGTCGGGTTTTAACCCCTGACGCAAAGTGAGAGGTGTTATAAGTTTGACTGGTGTGTGTTTGTCGAAGGCTAAGTGGCTCTCAAACTAATTGACCAATTTTGTTGAGGGTTTTTTAATTTTTTTCTGTATAATGTATTTCTGTTCTACTAGCGAGCTTGATTATTGTCATGTCGAATGCGGGCAGCGTATTTTAGATTATACTTTGGGGAGATACGACGAATGGCTAAAAAGTATTTTCTTTTTTCTTTTGTTTCCATGTTTTTTCATTTGTATGAATGAAAACGCAAATACGTTGCACGAAAATCCTATAGGGTAAAGTCACTTCTGTATGAATTAATTGATCGAAGATGAATTTATTTCTTACTAGCTTTCCGCCCGCAGTTTCGCTCGCGTGGACTACAGGTTATATATAGTGCGGGCGCTGACCCATGCCCAGCAGTGGGATAAAAAGTAGCCTATGTCCTTCCCCAAGGTTCCGTCTATCTCCGTACCAAATTACATTAAAAGTCGGTTCAGTAGTTTAGGCGTGAAAGCGTAACAGACAGAGTTACTTTCGCATTTATAAATTAGTAGGTAGGGATTTTGCAACCATCGCACATTATTCAGTCGCACCACACGCATAAAGCATTTTTGCCCGGATCGCTAGAATTTTCGGGTGGCAAGTATCCGGGTTATCTGCCGGTTAGATGTTAACTGCGATATGTGCCCGCATCCGCGCCATATGGAGATAATATAGCTGTATGTTATATTTTCTGTAGTTACAATGAAATGTAATCACATTTTTTTTATAGATAGGTAGGTAGATACTTAATAAAAACAAATAACAAAATCCAGTAAAAAAACCTACTTGGTTAAAATATGAGAAAGAGGTAGATTGAGTTTCGTTAAAATAGGTTAATTTTAATGACAAAGTAAGTAAGTACACAGTTTTTGTTGTGCTTCATCATTCCTTTTTTTAGGGGCCGTAAAAAGACGATTTTGTCAAAAAAAAACAGTAAAAAAATAGTCACATAAACATAACATTAATCCTATTAATATATATGCACTCTTACATTGTGTGTGGTTGTTAGGTTGTAAAATCTAACTTTTATATTTTTTTAGGTAGGTACTGAATTATTTTGAAGTAACGAATAAAACAGCCATGTTCAAATGTGGATCATATATCTTTTTTTTTACGCCATACCGTTATCTCAGCGCCGAACTATATTTAAAGAAAAGCCAAATAAAACTAAAACCAATGTTATTCACTAAGATAATCTTTTTATCCCCCAAACAGCAAAGCCCGCAATTTGCGTCCATAACAAGACAAGTGTGAGATAAGACAACTATAGCGTGGACCAAATCGACCCGGTACTGGGTCCCAGACTCCCAGTGGACAAGCGAGACCCTTTTTTCGTTAAAAATATCGGGTCATAATAACACGGTTCGGTAACTTTGGGAGATACGCACTGAATGTTGCTATTTTGGCTGTTATAAGTTAGAAATTTTTGTCCTTTGGTTCTAAAAAGATTTCGTTTTTTTAGACTGAAACAAGTGCATGGCCCTTTATCATAGCAACTATCATAAATGAAGAATAGGTAAGTTTATATGCTTAGAATAACCAAAAAGTTAGTTTAGGAATATGACGCTTCGAGACGTAAATGTAAGAAGTAATTATTGGTAAGCAATATTTTTGGCTAGTCTAAGCATAAACTTATTTTAGCTGTGTTATTAGTCCATACAAAAACCTGAAAACAAAAACAGCTTAAAAATTAAATACCTCTAAAAAGCAAGAAATAATATTTGAATCATTCGTTACACATATCAATATTAATAAAACACGTCTTTTGAAGTCGGGTGGGGCTGGAGGACAACTTCATTATTTTCTAAATGCCCCACCCGACTTCATTAGACGTGTTTTATTAATATTGATATGTGTAACGAATGATTCAAATATTATTTCTTGCTTTTTAAAGGTATTTAATTTTTAAGCTGTTTTTGTTTTCAGGTTTTTTGAAGGCGGTTTTTCTTTTTTTTTAAAAAGCTTTTTTATTTTCAACTTTTTAGTGGTTGGTATGTAAGCGCAGCGTGTAAATATTTTTTAACTTTATATTATAATATTTTCAATGGTAAAATGTCCAGAACTCAATTTCTAAATTTACGCTGTTTGTTTTTGAGGAGTTCCGTTGTGTCTTCGTAGTCCAAGTCTAGTCCAGAACGTTGCATCGCAAACCATGATTTGGTTTGTTTTGGATTGCCATAAACTTACCAAAACCTAAATCACTTTACATATACTATTTGACTTTGAGGAGTTCCCTTGTGTATCTTCGAAGTTCGAAGTCCAATAACGATGAAATTAAATTGTGACCACTCTTGAAGTATACCCTTTCAAATAAAAAAAGAATCATCTAAATCGGTTCATAAACAAAGAAGTTATGTCCGAAATTCCATAAAAACTCGTGCGATGGCGAGCTAAATAATTGATATTTTTCAGGAATATGAAAAAACTACTGGCCAGATCTCTGTAAAAAAATTATGGGACCACACACGAACTATGTTCTTTGAGATAAAAAAAGAATTGTACAAATCGGGTAACAACTGACGAAGCTATGTTAAAACATACATAAAAAAAAACCGTCGACTTGAGAACCTCCTCCTTTTTTTGAAGTCGGTTAAAAAAGCACATCACTATGAAAGTAGGTAATAAATAAAGAAACTCTCACAAAAAAGGGACAGTAAAACTATTATTCTTATGGTAAAACCTCAAAAATTTTCAAAATTTTGCTTTAGTAAGTTCTGCAATAAATTGTATCTACCGGGTGTAACAAGACCTTTAACGAAGCCGAGGTCTACGTATTCTGCCCATCATCAGGACCATTTCTGTTCAAAATTATTGCTGGGAAACAATTTTGATTTTTGGTGTTAAAAAATCATTGCATACTTTACCACGCAATGTAACGCGTACAACAGCCCGCGCTTGCGAGTGTATGCTACACAGCTGCGTGCGGCCGAGTTGAAAGGCAGCGTTTATGTGCGTGCTCATGAGATACATCGAGCGACGACGTTTTGAAGCCATTGTTTGTTATGAAATACTTAAAATTTTGATAACGTTTCATTGGACGAAAAGTAGGCAATAACGAATAAAATAAGTTTTCATAAAAAATTTGAAAAAATTTTTTTAACTTTGACCTTCAATAACTTCGTAGCTACTGGTTTCCCAGGTATAGTCTAAAAGACAAAAATGATCCTGATGATGGGCGGAATACGTGGACTTCGGCTTCGTTGAAGGTCTTGTTACACCCGTTATATCAATGATTTCAAAAGGACGCTAGTAAGTAATATAATAAGTCTATGATCAATGTATACAGAGTACAGTCCTTAGTCTGCACTAAATTTATATATGGAAAGTCGGACAAAATTGTAGCAAGGAAATGTTTTACTCCGTGACAATTTTAGCAGCTGATATCATTCCGGATAACATTGCAATTTGCAACACGCAGGGTTGTCGATTTAGCTAACTTTATTTTTTGTATTACATCGATTAATTATGATTATTATAAGCATGATAATTATAAGTATGTGTAGTAATTGAGACAATAAAAATTACGCCAATGCCGATTTAGTGCCTGAAGAAAATAAGATGAAAGACAAGTACAAATAAGTAGTTTAGATTGGTTCATTTCATAATGAAAATATGAACGAACATCAAACATTGGTAGGTAATTGAAACTTGAGTGTTGTTTACAAAACAAGAATGCGAAGCAATTGGCTGTTTATGGTGAAAATGCAGTTGTAATTTTATTTTTAACTAGCGACCGCCCGCGACTTTGTCTGCGTGAAAAGTTTTTTGGTATTCCTTGGGAACAATATTTTTTTCAGGATGAAAGGTTCCCTATGTCCTTCTCTGTTTCATAATAAAATTTGTTATCTCTGCAGTCTGCTCGAGATAATTAATTGTCAGGGGTACCTGACAACGTGTTTGTAAAATTTCATGATGATCGGTTCAAAAGTTAAGACGTGAAGGCGTAATAAACAAACGAACAGACTTCCGACTTTATAATATTAGTAAGGATCTGGCAAAATATTGATAAATACTTAAATAATTATTATTTCAGCTATTAGTCAATTAGGTACTTATTATTACTTTGGTATGACAGCCCTATTCCCTTGGGACACGTGCGCGCGCGCAGTAATGCACCCGCCGTCAAACAAACCGGTACCTACCACCTAACAGGGTTACGTAACTAATTAGTCTCATTGTTGCGAAAATAACACGGGTTTATTTTACTATTACCAAGTTTAGAAGTTGACATCCTACGAATACTTATTATAAATGTGAAAGTTTGGATAATTGTTACTCGATCACGCAAAAACAACGGATGGATTTGGATGAAATTTGGCACACAGGTAGTTTAAAGCCTGAATTAAATCATAGGATACCTTTGTTACTGGTAAAAGGTCTTTAGAGATTTCCCCAATTTCCACGCGGACGAAGTCGCGGATGGAAGCGAAAACGTAACTATTGACCACCACCATTAGCCATTTTTAATGTCCCCAGTCCCCACTGCTGGGGCAGACTCCCTTATGGGTGAATAAGGAGGATGGGTGTTAACCCACCACGCGGGCCCAACGCGGATTGGTGGGTGTTAACGACTGCAAATGCATCCGAGACCAACGGCTTAACGTGCCTTCCGAAGCACGGAGGAGCTCAAGATAATATGTCTTTGGTCTCCCATCCTATCCCATGACCGACCCTTGCGAAAGTTGCTATCGCTAGGCCAGGCGCTATACCACTGCGCCACCGAGCTCCTCCTCAACAATTGCTTTTATCAAAATACCTACCTATTCGTTTTTATTTAGGTTTTATAAAAGCATTCCTTTTAAAAACAATTCTAGTGAAAATCGGGGATAACATAGTCTTAGTATAGCTAGCAATTTCAATAACCTAACCTAACTTGAATTTTGCTCTCTACACACATCATCTACACACATAAAGTCATTCATGACTCTGTGTTTTCACGTCCAGTGCGCAGGCGCCGGCGTCATTATCAGCTGTTGGGGTCAACGGCCGGTTCAACTGGACGGCGATTCTTGGAGCTTTACCATTTTAGTTTTCAATTAAATCTTTGCTTTTAGAATTAATTCTCCGTATCCATGTTTGGAGTTACGTCTAATATTCCTACCCGATTTTCTATTGATTTTTAGCCAGTTTACTTACATAATCTTATTATGAATAAAATTGATTCAGCAAAAAATTCCTAATTAACACTTTATCATTGCTTCTTCTAAAATGTTTTTACAGTTTATTTGATTTTTCCAACCTTGCTTTATCTTTCCTACCTGATTGTTATTTTTTAGAATCATACGACAGGCTTATTTACTCGTAATTTGATACTTGTAGCTACTATAGAATCTCTTTAACTTGTCGTATGTTTTTTTAACCGACTTCCAAAAAGGAGGAGGTTCTATGTTCGGCTGTATGTATGTTTTTATTTTAATGTATGTCCGCCGATTACTCGAAGACGGCTGAACCGATTGAAGTAATTTAAACGTTATTAGATCAGGTTTGTTCCGAAGTTGGTCTCATTTTTTGAAATTTTGAAATCGGTTCAGTATTTTTCAGGAAAACTTGAAAATACTGTCGTTTTCGTTACCATTTTATGCATTTATACGGATGATCGACCATATCTTCTTTGTTTATGTACCGATTTAGATGATTCTTTTTTTGTTTGAAAGAGGACACTTTAGTGATGATATCATTTTGATTTCATTGTTATTGGACCTTGGAATTTTAAGATACACTAGGGAACTCTTCAAAATCAAATAGAAACTGTGTAGTGATTGAAATATTGCTAGGATTATGACAATAGGTATCTAACTATGGTCAAGAACGTTTTGGACTAGACTTGAACTGTGAAGGAACAACGGAACTCCTTAACAACAAACAGCACGAACAGTGGAAATTGAGTTTTTAGTGGTAGGTATTACACCACGCAAAAGTGTGAAATATAAAAAAAAAACATCGCTTACATTTACATAATATACATACTTTGGGTAAAAGGTAAAACTACCTAATACAGAAGGTACGTACACTGAAAAGAAAAAAATAAAAAATTGTTTAAAAACAAAAACCGACTTCAAAAAACCTGAAAATAAAAACAAAATTAGCTTAAAAATTAAATACCCCTAAAAAGCAAGAAATAATTTTCAAATCATTAGATACGCATATCATTGTAATTAAACACGTATAATGAAGTCGGGTGGGGCTGGAGAACAACTTCTTTTTTAATTCTAGAAGCCCCACCCGACTTCATTATACTTACGTGTTTAATTACAATGATTATGCGTATCTAATGATTTGAAAATTATTTCTTGCTTTTTAGGGGTATTTAATTTTTAAGCTAATTTTGTTTTTATTTTCAGGTTTTTTGAAGACGGTTTTTTGTTTTTAAACAATGTTTCCTATAATGGACTCTTAAACTTTACTTAATTTACTAGATAGAGGCATTTTCCAGTTTGTCCGACATAAAATTGACGTTAACGAACCATTTCCAAGTTATTTAGTTCCTTCCTTACACATCTAAAGCCCTTATCTGGCAGTTAGCACGGAAGTTGATAAGGGCAATCAGGAAGTAATTATCACAATCAGAAGGCAGCGTACAGGCTCACATACTATAACTGTAATTAATGCTTAGATCAATCTATGTAATCTGAGCGATTACTATGGATGAGTTGTATCAATAAGCTTACTATTAAGGGGCCATAATAGGAAAACATGGTTTGCGCGGGCCATATTTTTATATAGAAAACGTAAAGTTGAAAACAAAAAAAAATATTTAGAAAACAAAAAAAACATACGACAAGCTAAAGAGATTATCTAGTTGCTACAGGTATTAAATTGCGAATAAACCTCATAGATGATTGTAAAAAAAAATCAGAATATCATCAAAAGCGCTTAACGCGGGTCATATTTTTAGCGTAAATAATAGCGGAAACGTATTGAATTCTTCATCAAAATACACTTTAACGTACTGTGCAGTTGTTCCAATAACTTTTTTTCAAGAAAGATAATTGTGCTAAAGATAATGATGAAAAAACAACGAAATACACCGAAAAATTGCAGAAGTGAGGTTATTTTCCATACTCTTTACACGTAAAGAAAAAGACAGAGACAAATGATTTCGTGTAACGGAGCCTTAATGAGCTTAGCTTTTACTTGCATCCAAGAAATAGATTTTGCAATACCATATGCCATTCTGGACGGCCATTATATTTTAATTACCTTTGTATTTTGACCCTTTATTTAGCCTCGTAACGTAAGTCCTGTGTTTTTTTTAAGGGTGTGGTCCTAACGACCTGATGTACTTTATAAAGTACATACTAAGAATAGTACTTCAGACCGCAGACATACGATTTCAACTTCGGCGAATTTAGAGGTGGGACCTGGCTGTTTATGTTTTTTTTGGTATGTTTTATATGCTCCAGACTATATTATGTGGTGGCAGGGTTGGCCAGAGATTACAGAAGTAAATAGCTGTCTTGATATTGCCATTTTAGAAAAAAAAACTTCGTCGAAAACGGAAGATTAGAATTTGTACTCCACGTAGTACATTAGGTAGTCAGTCTTGCTATAGAATTCAGTTGTCAGGTCTGAAATACTAGCGACAATTTGTGCTTTATGAAGTACGCTAGGACTTACGAGGATAAATATAATTCCCTAAGTTTTTCATTGATAGGATTCCAGGTGTAGTTGTACTATTATGTATTCTGTGGTGTAGTGCGCTTCTACCTTCATAGGCCATCCCGTTATGCATAATAAAAGTTAATCAAAACTCTTTCATTGGTCGCCTCCATGTATAAACTAATTAAAATTTTACCAGTAAAAGACATAGAAATTATCTATTCTACAAAAAACATGGCCTAATTATCAACTTACTAAAACGACAAAAAGTTTCATCGTTTTTAACCGACTTCAAAAAAAGGAGGAGGTTCTCAAGTCGACGGTATTTTTTTTTTTTTTTTTTTATGTATGTTTTAACATAGCTTCGTCAGTTGTTACCCGATTTGTACAATTCTTTTTTTATCTCAAAGAACATAGTTCGTGTGTGGTCCCATAAAATTTTTTCAGAGATCTGGGCAGTAGTTTTCTCATAATCCTCAAAAATATCAATTATTTAGCTCGCCATCGTACGAGTTTTTATGGAATTTCGGACATAACATCTTTGTTTATGAACCGATTTAGATGATTCTTTTTTTATTTGAAAGGATATACTTAAAGAGTGGTCACAATTTAATTTCATCGTTATGGGACTTCGAACTTCGAAGATACACAAGGGAACTCCTCAAAGTCAAATAGTATATGTAAAGTGATTTAGGTTTTGGTAAGTTTATGGCAATCCAAAACAAACCAAATCATGGTTTGCGATGCAACGTTCTGGACTAGATTTGGACTACGAAAACACAACGGAACTCCTCAAAAACAAACAGCGTGAATTTGGAAATTGAGTTCTAGGCATTTTACCATTGAAAATGTTATAATATAAAGTTAAAAAATATTTACACGCTGCGCTTACATACCTACCACTAAAAAGTTGAAAATAAAAAAGCTTTTTAAAAAAAAAGAAAAACCGCCTTCAAAAAACCTGAAAACAAAAACAGCTTAAAAATTAAATACCTCTAAAAAGCAAGAAATAATATTCGAATCATTCGTTACACATATCAATATTAATAAAACACGTCTAATGAAGTCGGGTGGGGCTTTAAGAAAAAAATGAAGTTGTCCTCCAGCCCCACCCGACTTCAATAGACGTGTTTTATTAATATTGATATGTGTAACGAATGATTCGAATATTATTTCTTGCTTTTTAGAGGTATTTAATTTTTAAGCTGTTTTTGTTTTCAGGTTTTTTGAAGGCGGTTTTTCTTTTTTTTTTTAATTACTCACAATTAATTCACGGTTTATTTTTGCACGCAAAAGGTTTGTGGAAATGAATTTGCTATAACTTTATATGGGTTCAAATCCAATTAGCTTCTTCATTTGGTAATGCTAGTTAACGTCTGACTTTAAAGAGGTAGAAAATAATTACGGATTTATTTTTAATCGATTCCTTATGCGCTTTCTATGATTGATAGAATAAACAGAGCTATAAAAAGCTATAGCTAATATAGACTCGCAAGTCTTTTGAGACTCGCTAGTCCGAACTCGCGATTTCTAGTAGCGGAAAAAACTATTCGAGTTGGATTTTGAAGACTTTTAAAGTCCAATAAGACTTGCAAGCTTTAATAAAAAGGCTTTTTGAGGTGCAAATCCTTTACATAAATAGTTGAAGCTGTAAAAAACTAAGCTTCTAGACAATGTAATCAAAACAAACACGGATGTCCCTTATTTCGATAATGGCACATAAAATTACAACTTATGATACCTAAGTTTCTAATTATTATGGACAGATAAGTTTCTATACAAGTCTGTTGCTCTATAGTTAAAACCAAGTCTAAATCTAGCGGAGATTAGCCAAATAAACTATACCAATGACGTGGCTTTGTCCGGCACTTGCAATGTGGATAAATCTGTTATTTATTCGTTAGTTGCAAACTCCAGGACAGTCAAGAGAAACTGTTTGTTTATGAATTTAATTGTTATTAAATATTATGTAACTTCATTTAGTTTAGTTACATCATCATACAAAATTGTTCTTAGTGTAATTAGATTACCCTGCCTTTAAAATAATGCCCTATTTCTTCGTTTAGAATAAGCCCGAGGTGAATTTTTTCATCAAAAAAGAGATGCAAAAATTGGCCTAATTATAAAAATCGCGGTAAGATTCTTAGTTCAAATGATCAAAGACAAGTTTCAGTACAAGAATTAAGTATTCTAAAAATCTAAAAATAAAATCGCGGTTAGATTCTTAGTTCATCCTTTGAACTAAGAATCTAACCGCGATTTTTATATGTTTAGAGCCTTAGAAGGACCGTAAAAGCCGAGTTCTTGTATGTAAAGTGAGGCGAAAAAAATCTGAGCTAAAATGGCTCAGTTTTTTAAGGTTTATATCTTTCATACGTTACCTAACGTAACTAAAATCCAATAAAATTGTAACTAATCCTCTAAAGGTAGGAAAATTGAAACCTTTTCGTTCTTATAGGTACGATTAGGTAACGTATGAAGGAAACAATCTAAAAACTGAGCCATTTTGTTTTAGTTTTATTTGCCTTACGCTTTATAGTAATTGTAACTATCGTTTTGGACCAAATTTCTTAAATCAAAGTAATCAACATTAAAGAGAAATAAACAAAAAAAAATCACAAGTACCTAGTCGTAAGTAAAAGATTATTGAAATATCACGGTTAGACTAGATTCTTAGTTTAAAGGACTGCCAATGACTTTGATATCACCCTGTATCATTATACAAGTAAGAGGAAGGTTAAATCGGTGTTCAAGTCCTGTGATTATGGTAAATATCATAGTGCTTCAGGCTTTACTTGAGATTAATCTGTCATGATCTGTAATTTCTGATCATTACGGCAGGTATTTGTCGGCAAAAGTTTAGCATAACTTGGAAAAGATTCATGGACGATAAGGAACCGACTTTAAACGATAGTCTGTGGTAATTATTTTGATTACTATTGCTAGCAGCGAACTAAAGTCTATGGAATAAGCTTTCTGCTCAAAAATGGCACCACGCACGAAAAGTACAACTAACTAAGTGGATAGAGCCAAAAATGCTGGCATTTAATTATGCAGCACAAAGCGTCTGAACACTGGATGCTTATTAGCGACTATAATTTGTGACCATAGATATTTTATATAAGTACTTAAGATACGTTTTTAGGGTTCCGTACCCAAAGGGTAAAAACGGGACCCTATTACTAATACTTCGCTGTCCGTCTGTCTGTCTGTCTGTTTGTCTGTCTGCCTGTCTGTCTGTCTGTCTGTCACCAGGCTGTATCTCATGAACCGTGAATAAAAAAAAATTAAATTTTGACAGATGATGTATTTCTGTTGCCGCTATAACAACAAATGCTAAAAATACAATAAAATAAATATTTAAGGGGGCTCCCATACAACAAACGTGATTTTTTGCCATTTTTTGGTACGGAACCCTTCGTGTGCGAGTTCGACTTGCACTTGGCCGGTTTTTTCTGCATCTTTTTACTGCCTTCTTTGCATCTTTTACACCATTTGACTATAAAGGATATCATTTCTAATAAACTCTCTCTTTCTATCTTTTCTTTACAATATAAACTGCAATTTATTGAAAAGAACACTAACGTCAGTCACCGGGTGCGTGGCTCGTCCGACTAAAGTTGAGCGGGTTGTACTTTTTCGGCTCCGTGTTGCCATTTTTTAAGCAATATTTGTTTGCAATTACACTTCCATAGATTTTAGTTCGCTGATTGCAAGTATATTATTTGAAAAAAAAAAATTGTAGTGAAACCATTGCTTAGTAGAAAAGGCAAAATATAAAGAAAGTGTCAGAACAAAACTGGTATAAGAAAAAAGGATATCCTTGAACTCCTTATAAAAAGGTAAGTTAATAGTGCTTGGCTTCACCTGACCTGATGTTAAGTGACGATAAGGCCGAAGGTGGAAGCGCACTACACCCGGAATCCTCATCACTGAGGAACTATAATAGCTATTTTATCTCTGACTGCCAGAAAACAACAAGTTTTAAATTGCCGTTATGGCGTCATACTTAGGTAAATGGTGGAAGCCACTAACCAAACTGAGTACAAACAAATTGTACCCCCCTCCTGGGAATCGAACCAGAAAACAGCAGTATATGTCTGACCAAGAACTTTAACATAATACTAGTCGTCTAAAATTTCTTGTATCTGACGCATATCTAACGGAACGGACACAATATGACGGATCTGCTGTGGATGTGCTACACAAAAATATTTTGAATTAGAAATCCTCAAAATTCTCTACAGTTACATAGGAACCAAAACACTAGTTATACTCAAAGAGCTATGATCCAGCTTGTAAACATATATCTCCGGTATTATCTGAGCAATATGTTGGCGACGCAATCGCAATCCCTGTCTCATTTCGCAGGAAAACCGGGTAGAATCCGCTCATATCCGGATTTACGACCGGCTGAATGGTGCATAAAACAATAGGTCTTATTTCTATAAAAATACAGTTGAAATCTCTATAAATTTCCTTCTCAAACAAGACTTTGTATTTCAAGAAATGTTACTTTAAATCAGTGAATGGAACTGTAAGCGGTTAAAAATAAACTCTATAACAATGATATAAAATAAGGCATGAAGTTAGATTGTTATATTTTTATGACTTGTAGGATGTAGGGTTTTGTAGGATTTGTTACAAACTGAGCAAGGATCTAAGAACATAAAGTAATAAAACATAAAAAAAGGGACATGCAATGACGAACTTCTTCTCCATTACTTTTTTATCTAAAGGCTTCCAACTTTAATATGTTGTAGAGATAATTATTAATGTTATTAGTGTTATTACGTGTCTTGGATACAGGTTCTTAATTTTGAAACTGAAAAAATGTCTGAAAAAAGTGAGTTAACTATATTTTTTTTTAATACGAGTAGGAAGAAAAATACAACATCGACTCAAACTATAATGTCCATACATATTCTGTTCCATAACAGCTGATTTTTGTTCGCAATTCCGTGGTTGGCCCCATATTAAAAGTTGTTCATTCACGTGGTCTGAAATCCCCTTTTCATTTTTAGTTACACCTATTTCATTACCTACCTAAAAAAAAATAAAAAAATAAGTCGTCCTCTCTACATAATTGCTGTGCCCTTTTTCAGGGTCTACAATGTACTTTGTTATTCTATGTATACCTACCATCTTGATAACATTGTGGAATGCAATAAATTGAAATTGAAATTGAAATTGAGATATACTTAAAAATTAACGGTGTATGGTTTGTAAAATTAATTAAAAATAATGGTGGCGCTGACTTTGCTCATAATAATATTATATTGTATTTTGGCCTGAACTAATAAAACATTTTTAAATACTTACATCATAACCAAATGTAAAGTATGAATGCAACTTTAGAACGGTAAAGTCCTTAAGATTACGACAAAACGGGCGTTTAACAACCAATGGCCACGAAAAAGGGAAGAAACAAAGGCAGTAAAAAAAACAAAGTCATAAAATATCATCAAACTACACACTGGCCCTCTGACTCATTCCCCACACATGGTGCTACAATGGCAACAGACCGACAAAAGAAAACACATCTTATCGCGCAAACAATAGAGTTTACAGTTCAATAAAGGAAAACGTGTCAATCCTTGTAAGTCATAAGCGACTTAAACGCAAAACGTCTTAAACCGAAACCAGCTACAAAGAAATTTCAACTCTTTCTCAAAGCTAGAAGGTACAATTTTGTTTGTGACCGGTTTTTATATAGGTCGAAAGTCAGGGGTGCTCAATCGTAGGGTCTGACTAAGAAAAAGCTTTTTTATGTCGTTTTTTATTCAGTTCCCAACGGTCATTGTTCTATCGCGGAAAGGATTGCGAAATCAATGACTATTGCTTTATGATATTCTAAATCGGGAAACCGAGACATCGAGAAGGGTTTTTGTAGAACAGATAAATAGATACATAGTTGTCAATGTCAACAATACTTATAGCCACATGTACTATATTCAAGTCGAGAACTTGCCTTGCCTAACTTGCAAACGCTCTGTGGTATAGAGCTATGCTTAGGGCAATGCGGGCTTCCGTACGAAGCCGCGTTGGACGGAAGCCGCGTCGGACGGAAGCCGCGTTGGATGGAAACCGCGTTGGACGGAAGCCGCGTTGCTCTAAGGAGCTATGTGATTGGTTCCTTTGTTTTACGTATGACGTGTGATTAAAAACATTTTTTTGACAACAATAAATATATAAAACTTTACGTGGAGTTTTTAGGGCCCATGGTCTAGTATTTCTAGAAGGTATCAATATATTCCCTTGTAGTCATTAGTAGAAGTACATAGCAAATGTGTAAAATACGGCCACTTTTAGCAGTTTTGCCAGTTAGACCTTGCACGATTAAACACTGAGTCTTCGGCACCTAATTTTACATTAATTATCATAATTAACAAAAGATGTGTGACCTACAAAAATATATAAAAACAACCTTGAATCAAACACTTATCCGTAGTATTTAAACCACCAGTTGTCAGTTGCGTAAACCAAGTAATATAAATACATACAAAATTAAATAAAATGAAGTTTCAAGGAAAGGTAGTAATTGTAACAGGGGCCAGTTCTGGTATAGGAGCAGCCGCGGCTAAACTATTTAGTGCAGAGGGTGCTTCCGTAGTGATAGTGGGAAGGAACAAGAAGAAGCTAGCAACAGTGGAAACACAGTGCATGGCTCTAGGCAACGCGCCTCTAGTCGTCCGCGCTGACGTCTCCGAAGAAGACGACGCAAAAAGAATCATCAACGAAACCATCGACAAATACGGAAAATTAGACGTCCTTGTCAACAATGCTGGCTTAACTAGATACGGAAGTGTTCTACAAGGGACAGTAATGACAAACTACGATGAAGTGATGAACGTGAATTTACGCGCAGTTGTCCACCTCACTACTCTGGCTGCCCCTCATTTGGTGAAGAGCAAAGGGAACGTGGTCAATATTTCTAGCGTCGCGGCTTCTACAATACTCCCTCTTTCGATAGCTTATTCTATATCCAAAGCTGGTCTGCACCATTTTACTAAAACCGTTGCTTTAGAATTTGCACCGCATGGTGTGAGAGTGAATTCAGTCAGCCCTGGACCTGTTTTTACTGATATTTTGGAAAATGCTGGTGTTCAAACTAAGGCGGAGGATTGGCAGGAATTTACTGCGTTGAAGAGAATTTCGGAGCCTGAAGAAATAGCAGAACTTATTGTTTTTTTGGCCAGTGATGCTGCTAAAGGAACCACTGGATCAGATTATTTGATAGATAACGGTGTCAAACTTTTACGTGGCTAATATTTAACTAAAACGTGGTTGTACCTACTTATTTGAGTTTATTATTTCGTTAACCCACATTATCTACTGAAGCAATGAAGCGACGGTTTTGGGAAAAATACTGTTTAATTGTTTATATTAGTTTAACTTATAATTATTGAGTGTATAATTAATAATTCAAGAAGTTTCAAAAAACTTGATTTAAATATCTAACCTATGGCTGACATTAAAAAAAATTAAAAGGTTGTCATAAAGATGATCAATTTTAAGAGTCTTGGTATAGGTACATAGTTATTATTCTGATGTAAGTATCTCACTGTCATCTCATACTTTTTACCAATCACCGATGTGTCTATTGACTCCGAAAATAAATTCAAAGACTTGTAGATGCAAATAATTGTCCTTCAATATGTGACGGCTTTTGTTATTAATACTTATGCTACAAGCAAATTCTTGTACTTAACCACAATCGTATATACTTAATCGTAACCACAAAGTGAGATCCTATCCGATACCATCTGAACACCCAAAGCCATCACTGGACACAAGATGACACTTAACAGAAACGCAAAAGGATTAAAATGCAGTAACAAGTGTTGATTTTGATGTGCCGTTGTTTGTAGTAAGCCGGTCGTATAAGTTCGCCCCCGCATTGTCGCGAATCGCTACGTATGTCGTTAACCTTAGATTTATTTGTATGAGATTTAAGGTTTAACGTTTTCATTAGGTAGTAGAATTTTAGGAAATATTCCTGATATTAGGTAGGTACATTTTGCTTAGTATCAGTGTACAACTTTATCCGCCATTTCCCTTCTTCCATCGGACAAGCAGACGTACGAATCAGCGCCACCGTTTTTTGGTGGATATTTCAAAGACTCGCGTTTTGCTTCTAATTTTATCATCCGTACCGCTACTGTACGTCAGATATTAAAAATCATAGAAGACAGAAGAGGTAGAATGATCGGCCACTTGATAAGATACGACAAATTAATAACTAACATTATAGAAGGAAAAACAGAGGGAAAGAGAGGAAGAGGAAGACCAAGAAGAGCCTACATGGAACAGATAAAAGAGAAGGTGAACGTCGTGTCTTATCAAGAAACCAAGGAACTGGCTTTGAACAGAAACGAGTGGAGGAAGCTACACAGACAAGAGCGCGGCTCTTAAGTTATGATGACCGCTAGAGAGTGGAACTCCTTGCCCGAGTCTGTGTTTCCTGATAGGTACAATCGAGGTCTTCAGTCGCGAGTGAATAGGTTACTTCTAAGCAAGAGCGTTTCATCGTAGATATCATCATCATCATCGCTTACCACCAGGCGTGACAGAGGGCAAACGCTTGCCTATCTATCTACCATAACAAAATGATGATGGATGACATTAATGCTTATCATATAGCGTAGAACATTATAAAAGAATTGATTCTACTACGGGACGTCGCATCGGACTACCTTAAACGATAATTCTGAAGTTGTCACTAAATCTACATTTGAATTGAATTTCTAAGTGAACATATAAATGTATGGAGAATCGTTGGCAGGGATCCAATCTTAACAGTTCACATCATCAGTATGCTGAATTATGCTATGTTAAAACTCCAGAATGGAGTGATACTTAACAACCTCCCTTCTATCTACCAATTTACAAAGTGGTAAAAAGAAAAATTATAAGATTGAAGGTACCTAGAATGTAATCTCCGAAACTAATCATCGACTATTCCATTTTCATAATAATAGGCTATCTAGGGTTTGCGAATAAATTTTATTTATTTTATTTTATTTTATTTATTATTAAGGGAAACAAACAGCTGCTTTTACACAGGATGACATGTATGAATAACAATGCAATAGCCAATACAGTTTCCACAATTAGCATTAGCAGACATGCAACAGTATTGAACTATTATTCGACTTATTTATAGTTACATTTAACTTACTTAAAAAAAAGAAAATACAATAGGTGATACAAATATTGATGTTCCTACATATGATTAAGCGAATGTGAAAACACAACAAGGTTACCTGCAACAATCGCTATATAGCAGTTATTATTGCGAAGATACACAAAATTATCTATTTAATGGACAACAACTTTGTCTTAAAAGATTTGTGACTGTACTTTAAAAAAATATATCAATATCCTTAAATTTGTTATTATAATTCCTGCATGCGCGAACCAAAAATCTATTTTTAGCATATTTAGTTTTACAAAATGGAATCCTAAAAAGTGTTTGCATACGTAAGTTTTGTTTTGATCAATATAGTGAAATACGGCTTAATAAGTAAGGAGAATCAACCTGGTGATTTAAGACTTTATAAATGTGAAATTTTGGATTATTCTTTATTTTTACGGAATTTTAATATTTTATTTGCGTAAATTACGTACCCCTAGTTAGTCATTAAAGGTTGTAAAGAACTGGTGATACCTACCATTGAAATTGTGAGTGTTTACGGTGTCTACCATAAAACTGATTAATTAAATTACGGGGTCTACTATAAAACTGATTAAATTAAAACCTCTTTGGTGTTTTTTTACCGTCGAGTGGACCGTATCTTCGTTTGCCAGCCAAATAAAAGACCAAGGTGTCAACCCTTAAAACTATAAATGTATTTGCTAATTATGTCAGAGAGTAGGAAGTTTAAAAACAGTGGTAATTTTTAAGGGTGCCCATTGTTCTGATATGTGAAATTCCTCATACCTTTGACAATTTGTAAGTAATATTCATTTATGATTGTTTTATGTTCGGAAAACATACTGGTTTGTGTTACCCTTGTGTTACCATATTTTGCCTGGTCTTACCTGTAACAAAAATAAAGGAAATGTTAATATTTCTGAATTATAAGCAAAAAAAACATCATTCTTTTAATAATACCCTAGGATTATAAAAAACTGCACAAGAAATGTTCTTGTTTTTTTAAGTAGGTAATCATACATAATCTCTTAGAATAATTACACATAGAACGATAATTCCCTACAAAGCGCGCTGTCAAAAGTGAGGCAACTAAAACAGCCAAAATGGCGCCGTTTCCAGATTTTTATTGTCCATTATTGCATAATCATACCTAATAAGTACAAAACAGTTTGAATTTCCTTACCTTAAAGAGATTAATTATTATATTATTGGATTTTATATCCTTCATAAGTTACCTAATCTGAGAACTGAGCCATTTTGGCTCAGTATAAGTTGCCTCACTTTGCATACAAGGACACGGCTTCTGGGTGTAATTATTCTAAGCATAATCTATAATAAGTAATTTACGTCAACATAACAGTAAATAATATTAAAATTAAGAATAAATAACAGTAAACCAGTCACAAAAACTATTAATCATCATCTTTCACTCTTGACCATTAATTTGGTCACATTTTGACGCCCGTCAACTTTTCTCAAAATATATTTTGTTTTCCAATTCAAAGAGAAAGGTTTCGAAATTGAACTTTAACAAAAACGCGTAAAGATCATTGTTGTAAAGAAAAGGTCAGAAAAACAATTTGTCAGCGGCTGCGTACGCGCAGGAAATGTCAAATTTGAATTTCGAATAGTCGTCTGAGGAGGTTGACCAGAAAATCATGTATTTTAGGATAGGCTTTTATTAAACGGTAAATAAATGTAATAACTTGTACATAATTTACAAATTGGTACTTATAAATATTGGAGCATTCACGATTTATGATAACTATAATGATTACTATAGAATTATGACAAAATTGGAGGTTTGCTTGCACTGCTATTTTTCTGGCAGGACATTTTTGATAACCATAGTCTAATACTAACATTTCAAAAGACCCCAGCTGTCAACTATAAAGCTTATTTAGTAGGTTATACTACAATACAATACGGTAATTTTATACTTGATCAAACGAAAAAGACAAAAACCATTTTTTTTTTACTAAAATTCCCATCTTTCGATTTTAATTTGTTTTCTCTTTATGTAAACGGTGTATTTTTTTTAAAAGTAGTCTTATTTGAAAGCTAGAAAAACTAACTAGTAATAAAAAAATACGATATCAAGCAAAAAGTTTGTTAAAAAAAATAAAAGGATTTTTTTTTCTTAAAAATTACTTTTATTTTTAATTTTTGTACTTTAACTTCGAAACTAGCATATTCAAGTGACATTTTTAGCATGTTTTATTAAATTTCATGACTTACTCTACAAGTTCACCAAAATAACATGGGTTCTATCTCTTTTCGTTGTTTAGATAATCAACAACAATGGCGTGGCCATTTTAATTTCTTTTTTTACTAAAATTCCCATCTTTCGGCTTACATTTTTTTTCTCTTTGTGTAAAGATCATGCTACTACGGGGTATGTTGACATTTAAGTTGAGGTAGACGGCCGGCGGGCCCGGTCTATAATTTTATTTCCGATATCTGTCCCGATGTGTTGTCATACTACGAAGTGAGAACAATGCATGGCATCTCGCGTCACATTTGTATGAGGATGAGTGACTCACGCGCACACGGTGTGTTTGAACAGTGGTTCTAAACCTCTCACAACTGACAACTCATTTTGATGTTCGAAAGTTTAACTCATGGAATTAAAAGATACGTCTTAATCAGCTACATGAAGAGATAAGTCATTTAAATTAGCAGTGGAAATTCTAAATGAGTGACAAAAATACTGAGTGGGCAACTATTATACTAAGTAGGTAACTATATAACTGATTAAAGCTGCCCAACATAGTATTTTTGTCATATCAATTAAGATAATAGTCACCTTTTTCAAATAAAATATATGCCAAATTTTTTTATGTTTTGTGTCACCCAAATAGTAATTTGGTCGCCCGTTCTAAATAACTAACTCAATTTTTATTTTAAAGTCACCCATTTTCAACATTTGTAATCGCCCTCAGTCCGTCGCCCGCTTAGTATTTCCACAGTTTTAATAATACTGTGGTATTTCAGTACGCTATTATTCAGTATTTTTGATACCCAAAATGGGAATTTATTGTTACCCGATTAAATACTACCCTTTTCATTTTACAGAAAAGTGCGTAATGCAATTGGTGGACAATGTGGAAGGTAATTGAAACATTATTTCCCTCTTATCATTTATAGCAACAATCATAGTAATACACAGTCATCCCAATTTCACATTCCTCTTGCGTAGTTTCGATTGCCAGTGAAATTGCGAGGGCAATTTGTGGGGTATGCTGCGCCTACGCATCGTGAACTAGTTTGCCACACAACATGTACTGCAAGAGCCTGCATCTACTGATGTAAGATTTTGAAACTATTTAACATCTTTTTCATAAAACTTCAAGATTTTAATGCCGAGTTTTGACTCGGCTGACTTTGGTCAGACACAGACAAAATTCGAAGATTTATGACAGCCATTAATAAACTTTTACTTCAAGTGGTAATTGTGATGTGAACTGAATGAAATGAATAACTTCTGAAGACTCAATTAATTGCACTATGAGTCAGGCAATGGTTGGTTGTAGTAGAAACAAGCTAAAGAAATATGTAAAAATTAACAAGTATATTTCAAAAACAAAAAAGTTACTAAATAAGCAGAAACACTTTTTCAAAAATATTAGTCACATTAGAGAGCGTAGACAACTAATTGAAAAGCTGGATACATGTCAAATTATAATCAATGAGAATAGACTGACATATGAAAATAAGATTGCTATGTTAAATACTAAAATTCACTCATTACAGGAGTCATTATCCAGGATGACCCAAAATTATGACCGTTCCAAAAAAGAGATAGGGGAATATATACTGGCACTTAAATGTTTATCCACCCCCTCTCTGTCAGAAAACCATTCAACCCATAATGATAGCTCCTTAGCGTCAGGCCTAGATGCTCGGGACCATTTACAAGACCAAACAGTGTATGAGCCCTTAATCTCAGAACATGTAAATATTTTAGCAAGCACAAGTGAAAATAATTCCTTTGCCACTAACAAATGTTCAAACATTATGTTGTGTGATGAAATTGGAAAAGATTTAGGCTACTTATTCAATAATCAATTGGGAGAAAAAGTTTTAAATTATTGTATACCGGGTGCGACCCTACATGACATTATGAGAAAAGTAATAACTCTAAACTTAAATGAAAATACCAATTTAATTATATTAGTTGGTCAAAGAGGTAATGTAAACAAGAAGGATCTCATTTCATACTACAATAAGTTATGCAGTTTAAATATAAATAAATTTGTATTGTTTACACTACCTTACAGTGCTAGCTTGCCACAGGAAGAAAATAATATCAGATATAATTTAAATTTAACACTAAGCAATATGACTTATTATAATAGTCAGAGATGTCACATAATAGACATAAATAAATTAATATTTAATTTTAAATTGACAAAAGATAAATATTATCTTACAAATTATTTTAAAAGACAAGTAGCTTTAGCGCTATCATTTTATTTTAAACATTTAGCCAAGAACTTGGCTATCACTTCTGCTTCTATTGAGCAGAATAGTTTTGACATTTTAAATGTGACCTTGGAATCCGTTCCAAGTAATAATAATACAATTTTTACTCCTGCTCCTATTGAGCAAAAAATTGTTGACATTAAAAATAACACTTTGGCATTTGTCCCATGTAATTCTTTTATTAGTAATTTAAATTACATAATAAGACAATAGAGGAAGTCTCTAACCGTGTAATGACTAAGGCAGGGATGGCGAACCTTTATGTATCAACGTGCCATTTTTCTAAATGTTAATGTTTAATGAGGTCATAGAGGTGCCATTATCCATCAAATCGTAGCGTACCTAATGAATTTTGTGATCGGTGACGTGCCCAAAATATTGTGTCGCGTGCCATCGATGGCACGCGTGCCATTGGTTCGCCATCCCTGGACTAAGGAAAAGCCTAAATATTTAACTATAGTTCACCAAAACATTCAGGGCTTTTCTGGCAAAGAATTAGAATTAGAACTTTTTTTAACTGAAAAAAATGTTAATATTTTATGTGTCACTGAGCACTGGCTTAAGGAATATGAATTAATTACAGGATTTCAATGTTATAAAATTGCTTGTTCATTCAGTAGGAAATCCACCACTAGAGGGGGATCTTTGATAATTTTGCAAAACAATATGAATTTTAAGGAACGAAAAGATGTGATATCCCTCTCTATTGAACAACACGTTGAACTGTCATGTGTGGAATTAGATCAGTTGATAATGATTTGTGTGTATCGCCCACCAACTGGTAACTACCCTCAATTTGAGTCCGCTATGAAGGACGCTCTAAAATTAGTCATCAAAAAGAATAAAAAAATTGTGGTGTGCGGTGATTTTAACGTAGACATCTTAAAGCCGTCCTCAATTGCAAGTAGGTTTCTGAATTTGTTTAAGTCCTTCAATTTAGCAAACACCTTTTGTGAACCTACAAGAATCACTGCTACATCTAAAACTTGCCTAGACAATATTTTTAGCAATTGTAATGTACTTGATAAAGAAATAATAAATTGTATTCGTTCTGACCATAGCGGACAAATAGCTTCCCTTGAGCACCATCATGTTCCTCATCAGTGTAATATAATTTGCAGACCTCTAACTAAAAATAAATTGGAAAATTTTCATAATAATGTCACTGCCAAAACTCTTTGCTTACCTAGTAATGATAATCCCAATACTCATTATGATGATTTATTTAATTTAATTAAAGTAGAATTTGATAAAACATTTAAGCAAAGATCTATTAAATCCAAAGACTTTAAAAAGAAATTTAGTGATTGGGCAACACCAGGCATATATGTTAGCAGAAATAAGTTGTTTGAATTATATGGTCAGAAAACAATTTCAAATGATCCCGAATTTCATGAATATGTAAGAAACTATTCAAAAATGTTTAATAAAGTATGTACTTTAGCAAAAGCAAAATGTATATCTTCAATAATTCATCAGTCAGATAATAAAATAAGAGCCACTTGGAATATTATAAATAAAGAGACTGGGAAAACTAAAAATAATGACCGTGAATACTCATTAGTATCAGACAATAAAATTATTGAGTCAGATGAAGGAGTGGCAACAATTTTTCAAGATTTCTTTTCTAAAATACCTATTGCAACTACCAGTAATTTAAATTCATCTCCAAAAATTGCTGTCTCCCTCTTGGAATCATGTGTTGATAAGTGCAATAATGTATTTAAATTTAGACATATCAATAGTGATACCATTCTTAAAACATTTAATTCAATAAATATAAAAAAGACTGAAGATCTCTGGGGCATTTCAACTCACATAATTAAGTCTATAATAACTACTATTGCTCCCCATCTTGCTTTTATTTTCAATAAGTGTGTTGATGAAGGGATATTTCCAGACTTAATGAAATATAGTAAAATCATCCCTCTTTTTAAATCTGGGGACAAAAGCGATCCCGCTAACTTTAGACCCATTTCCATTTTGCCAGCACTAAGCAAAATTTTTGAAAAGATCATTTATGATCAATTATTAGCACATTTTCTTATCAACAAACTACTTCACGAGAAACAATTTGGTTTTACTCGTGGTAGATGCACAACTGATGCTGGAATTGCACTTCTCAAACACGTCTTTGAAGCATGGGAGAGTAAACAAGATGCAATTGGTATATTTTGTGATCTCTCTAAAGCATTTGATTGTGTCAGTCACAGTACTTTATTAGATAAATTGGAACATTATGGTGTATCAAAAAATGCAGTAAGCCTTATGCAATCGTATCTGTCGGCGAGAACCCAAAAAGTTGTTGTAAATAAAACAGAATCCTATGAAGCACCTATTACTATGGGCGTGCCGCAGGGATCGATATTGGGTCCATTGCTTTTTCTTATTTATATTAATGACCTTCCTTACTATACTAAAAACTTATGTGAAATAGTACTGTTTGCTGATGATACTTCTTTAATTTTTAAAGTTGATAGAGGATGTAACTGCAGTGACGATGTAAACAGCACTCTTTCCAAGGTGATGCATTGGTTTACTATTAATAATCTGAAGCTTAACTCTAGTAAAACTAAATGTGTCAAATTTTCACTTCCTAATGTGAGGCAGGTTCATATGACTATACATGTAAATGGCGAAGCAGTCGAATTTGTTGACTCAACAAAATTTTTAGGTATTACTATAGACTCGCGGTTGCAATGGGACCCTCATATCGATATCCTGTCAAGCAGACTTAGCTCTGCTGCCTTTGCAGTTAAGAAAATAAGGCTTCTGACCGACATTGAAACAGCAAGATTGGTTTACTTCAGTTATTTTCATAGTATTATGACCTACGGTTTGTTGTTGTGGGGCTCAGCTGCTAATATTAATAACATATTCATCTTACAAAAAAGGGCAGTGCGCGCTATATACAACTTACGGTCTAGAGATACTCTTCGTGACCTATTTAAAGAAATTAAAATATTAACGGTAGCTTCCCAATACATCTATGAAAATATAATGTATGTAAAGAAAAATTTAGATAGCTTTGTAAAAAATAGTAATGTTCATAAACTCAATACAAGAAACAAGAACAAACTTGCTGTTCCAAGGCGCAGACTGCATAAAACCGGAAGCTCTTTTTTGTGTAGATGTATTACCTTTTATAATAAGATACCAGAACAAGTCACAGAACTGCCCTTGGAAAAATTTAAAAATACTGTTAAATCCAATTTAATGAGTAAAGGTTATTACACTGTTGACGATTATTTGAAGGATAAAAAGGCATGGGCATAGCTTTTGTATTGTTAATTATTACTCTAATACCTCAGTATTGATTAGAAAAAGTCCGGAATTCTTTCATAGGTCTAGATAAAAGTCCTTTAATTAAACTCGAATCGTGATTTTCTTTTCTAAGTATAAAATTGTGAGAAGTATCCTACCTACTTAAAAACGTACTTCTGGCTTCTTGACTCGACGACTTAATATGGTTAGCTTTAGTATGTCATGCTCACTTCAAACATTTCTGCGGTGGTGTCGTGTGAGGCGGGTCGTTACGTTCCCTCAAATATGGTTGAGCGAAGCGATGGCTGGTTCATGCGTCATGCTCGTGAACGGGTGCTGCCAGTGGGAATGGGTCTGCTTCTGTCTGCTTGTATTAAGGGCGTCGTATAACTCGTATATAAAAGATCTGTTTTATATTGTCTGTATGTATGGCACTTCTTACTCAAAAAATATAATTCTTAATAGCTTACCTTGTTTTGATTTATTTAATTGCAATATTTTTACTTTCTATAGTCAGTAGTTTAGTGAAAGACCTATGAAAAACTTTTGGATATAAATTTTCAATTCGATGCCTTAACATAGGTAGTCTTAGTATGTCATGCTCTCTTTAATCATTTCTGCGGTGGTGTCGTATGAGGCGGGTCGTTACGTTCCCTCAAATATGGTTGAGCGAAGAGATGGCTGGTTCATGCGTCATGTTCGGGAACTGGTGCTGCCAGTGGGAATGGGTCTGCTTCTGACTACCTATCTTAATGCATATTGAATTGTATGTTTTTCTTTTATTTTTATCCTAGACTGAATAACAAGTTCAAACTTTGAATTTAGCTTAAAATCTGTAAATTGATTAAGAAATTTGAAACTCATTAAGAAATAAGCTAATTCAATAATGTTATTTATTTGTTAATCTTTGTTAATATAAAGTCTGGAAACGATATACATATTTGTAAATATCGTTCCATCTGATTGATAAAGCTGACAAGTTTTTTGCGCCCATTTTTCTTGTCAGTTAAAAGACGTCATAATGGGTGGTAGGGTAAAAGAATTGACGATTTAAAAATGCTTATTATGTGAGCTTATTTAAATAAAATATATTTCACTTTCACTTTCACTTTCAACCTTCAGTTAGATAAGAAGCATTTAGCCGAAACTCTATGGAGTATGGATAGGTGATATAATACGAAATAATATTAGAAAAAATTCGACTCGTCACCAGGATTGTCTCAGTTGGGAATCGAAATCGAACCCGCGACCTTTGGAAGTCCGGTCCAATGTGCTCTTACCAACTGAGCTACCTATCCGGCCCTACATCTTTCGGGTATTGAATTTGCACGTCAGAACAGAGCTATTTTTAATTTCACGCCTATACCTTCTTCCTGGTCGGGTAAATAAATACCTATGTATGTTTCACTTACACATTTCAATGCTCGTGATAACATGCTCTTTGACGGCTGGACAAAAAATAAACTCTTGTTATAAATAATGTCAAGTGTTCATGTGCATCGCTGATTGCGAGGTTGACAGACGCGACAGTGGCAGTAAAGTTTTTATTTGCTCGTAAACGTCCGAAATAAGTCATCGCCGAATCTTAACTGCCGGCCTGGAGGTCTGGTGCTATTCTCGGATTTATAAGCACATTTTCAATAACCACTTTGGATGCGATACTGAATTTGTCACCCCGAAAAAATGGGGAAGGACAAAAATAGTTTAACTTAAAGGCTAGAACTAGAATCCGTCTGCTATTAACGAAAATTTACGACAAATGCGCTGGACGTGGTTGGGCCGAACACCGAGCCGTAATTTTGAGTCAAAAGCGCTATAATTATAAAAAGAAAATTTAATTCAACTAAAGCCATGTTGTTTTACTAAAAAATCATTGCGTTATTATGAGTTTGCTGAGATAAATATATTTTTGCATAAAGCTCGCTGGTTATTGATATTAAAATTCATACTTACTTTGCATAGTGAAAAAATTTCAACAAGTTAATGATTGAAAAATGATTTGAACCCTGATTCAGGTCGCATGTTTAAAGTAATAATTAATATTAAATTAGACGATAATTAAAAAAAAATATCAACCAACCAACAACCTCGCAGGAGAAGATTACTAACGCCAGAAACAGCAACGTTTGGAGTTTTCCGAAAAAAGACGGAAAAAAATCGACTTTCCGTATAAATATCCCAATATCGAGTTTTGTATGAAAAGTAGTTATTTTTCTCTGTTTTCTGAAAAGTCGTAGAACAAACGAACTCCCCATTCATCCACAAAATTCATCTGAATTATTTTCATTCCCCATCACTCATCCGAGTCAATATGTAACACTCATCCGAAAACTAAATATACTTAAATAAATTGTTACTTACCCGAATGGGTAACAATTCCTTTAAGTATATTTAGGATGAATACCCGAAAAAATATTCCACATTCATATGGAACAAGAAGAAGATACAGACTGCAGAAAAATTGTTCTGCATCTGACAATCTACATTTAATAATAAGTATAGACAAACCTTTAAAAATTTAATTTTTACGTATTTTGGCTTCCAGCATGTTCTCCACTTTTAATAAATAATGTTTTTGTTTACGATGTTAATGATCTACTCCTGCAAGGATGCTGGTGTTTTACAAATAGCCTTGTATAAATCGACTTATTTAATTTTTAGACTGCGAAAAACATTCCTTACAGTCCTACTACCACAAGCAGCAAAACATTTTCATAACCCCGAGTAAGTAAGTACTTAAACACGAACTACAGCGATGCAACTGCATGTGTACATAATGCAGGTTGGATTGCACGCAGTGTGTCGCTTGTACTTCAAAAATTACATTAAATTGCATTCACGTGTTGCGGTGTTGCGTAGTGCAAGTGATAAACTGGAGAGTTTTATTTTTATTTTTTGCTCGCTAAAGAGAAAAAATACTGCTCTCTTTTCCGTCATTAAAAAGGCTGATTATGAAAAACTGATTAGCATATCTTTTCGAAGTTTAAACTTTAAAAACAAGCATGAGACACTTTTTAGGAACTTTTTTATCATTTTTTTGAATTGATTTAGTCGTAGGTAAAATTGTATTAATTTAATGATCTATTTGTACACAATGGTTTCAAGGTTTACAAGGTTGTACTACAGGGGTCCTACTCAAATGGCCAACTTTCTATTCGTTTAAACGCTACGCTTACTATTAAAGCTTTAAAATAAGCAGTAAACTATAAAATTACGTGCCGTAAGCTTGTCAATTCCATGCAATACATCGAAGTCTATAATAATAATAATATTTTTTATTTATTACCACACACTTTAAATGTTGTACATAAGGATTTCTTACAGACAAATACAAGCTTAAATCTAATTATAATAACAATCAACAAATTGTAGCATCTGCAGCTGAACTAGGATAATAAATCCTGTATTTCAACATACAGCGCCCACTAGCCTCAGAGTTGTAATAAAAGTTAAGCCATGTCCATACAATCGGTCCAGAAATATGCAACTTAAATTTATTAACTTAATTTAATTTCTAAATTTAATTTAAAATAATTGTTTCTGAGAGATGATTTACATAAGATTGCGACATGTGATTATGAGCAATAGAAACTTTAAAGTTTAAATATGAGCAATAGAAGCAAGTTAAGCGTAGCGTTAAAACCAACAGAAAATTGGCCATTTGAGTAGGGGGGCTGATAATACACGCTGAAATTTTAATCATTTGGTTCCCGCCGTGGGGTGGTTCCACTCATGATAACAAGCAACTTTTACTATGGGGCCGACACTCCTGCTCGCAAAAAAAAATCAGCTGTTCCATACATTAAGGTCGAGTAGGTACTGCACTTTTGTATGGAACAGCTGATTTGTTTTTGCGAGGAGGAGAGTTGGCCTCAAAGTAAAAGTTGCTTGTAATCATGAGTGTAACCACACCACGGCGGGAACCAAATGATTAAAATTTCACGCTGTATAATGCTATACTAGTGTTGTACACAAAAAAAACTTTAATGCTTGAGCTTAGTCGCCATCTTAACCTGATTGATAGTGATTTAGAGATCGCTTCAGCTTATGTCTTAATACAAACACAGCAGTTGCACACAGTGAGATGAGATATAAAAAAAACTATCGCAAGTACACGCAATCATGGCTCAAATATCGCGTGTGAATAACATTTAAAAACTGATTTCGGTCTCTTCCAGGGAATGCAAAATTGATTGCTTAAAAAATGGTAAGTAACGGTTTTCGATGAAATATTATTGAAAAAGATTTATTTTTAAATTGCCGACTATATTTTTGTAGCTAATTAATGTTCATCTCATTTGTTTTGTTATTTTTTTTAGGTATCGGTTTAAAGGTCATTCCGAATTATCCGAATGTATTGGTATTGTTGTAGTCCAATGAATTATTTTTTGCCTTTGATAAAAATCAAAAATGATTAGTATACTTCTATAGATTTTGTAACGTATCATGGAAACACCATATCGATAGCTGACCAACTTTATCAGTCAAAATAGTTTTGGAAAATTGGAAAGAAAATTCGATAAGTAATGAAATAAAACAAAATTCATCTTTAGTATATAGCACAAGGTAGGTACTAAGAAGCACAAAAGCCATAGGCTATCCGTGAGAAACCCTTTGCAACCTAACACCGGCGGATGTTGAAAGCGAAAAAAATCACAAAGACCGCACACGGGCTTTTCAAATGGAGAGAGGATATAATAAAATAATGACATCATACCTACCAGAAGAGAAAAACTGTTAAAAGCTTAAAAAATGTCAACTCAGTAGATATTGATTGCTCTTTGCAAACAAAGATACAAATAGGTACATTTAATAACTCTATAAACAATTCTCTACAGCGTAAGACGAAAAAGCAAACGCAAACCTAAAACCATTTAAATCGAACGTGACTTGAATTTGATAGGCAATTTAAAATATTCAATGGTCGTTATTATGATTTTGTATGCAACATCAGGAGACCGTCCAAAAGATATGGCGGTTGAATGACACTATCAAAACATTTAAGTACAACAAGAGCATTTAGTAAATATTTTATTGACCTTAACTATTATTCATTAAGATTGTAAATACAAATAAAACAGCAGATAACATAGTGTAGGTATAGTATATAGTGTGCTCAAGACCTTTTAGAAAATAAGTACATTTTATATTTAGGATTGTTTTGCGATATAGTAGGAAATAGTTCATGAAAAGGTTCTAGAAAATATCTTTGGGGGAGGGTTTTGCATAATTGCGGATGTCTCGTGCTATTGACATGATGACTGCAAAAATTATATACTTACTTCCTTATTACTCTTTTGGAGTGAAAATTAAATGTAACATTGTTTTTCTCCTGATGTAGTTAAAAATTTGATCAACAATAGGACCTTTCACCTTTGCTAAATTAGAAACACTGAGATCACCCACATAAACAAGACAGACGTAATCAGAAGCCTTGCGGAAATCTAAACAAACAGAAATATTACCACCAGCCCGAGTTCTGAAATACCTAACAACCGAAACAATATAATAAACTTCTAGATAGGTATTCAGCATGTTACTAAACAAATAAACAGTTATATAGACCGTTGGATAAAGATAATGTATTCTTAGCAGTGTGAACGACCCAAGGTAAGAATTTTGCGAACTAATTTTATATTAATTTATGCAAAGACGCCGAAATATGTGTGTCAAAGCTTTTAGCTTCATTTTTAAAACACTCACTTCATATACAATCTGTACCGTCCTTTGATCCTTTGCACTTAAGTTTTGATTGATATTGATTCTATACTAGTGATATAAAACGAGTTTTAAAAAGTCATTAACAATGTTTCCGTTGTTAAGGGCGTTTACAGTAAAGTCAATCAAATTAAACGTTGATCTTTTAATCAAAGTGTCTATAAATATTAAATTCGTTAACATTATTATTGTCTATTTAAGAAGCGTAACTACCATCTCATCACTGAACACTTGGAATGAGTCCAGTTTTAAACCTTGGAATCTGGTCCCCACTTGGTAAATGATTTTTTTTTGTTTCAATTTGAATGAACATGACACCGATGCCATAGTTGGCGCTTCCTTTGAAACACCTTTGGGCTGTAATTGGATCAATCAGCTGGATAACTTCATTTGGTTTATTCGATTTTAAAGTATTTTTTATAGTAAGTATTACAAATCAACAGTGACAGAATTTAGAGAACGGAATTTTGTATCTCATAAAAAGAAGTATAAAATAACGAAATGTCGTTCAGAGAATAGATCATTGTTCAAATCTAAAACTATTAGTTCTTTAATCATGTTTGAAATCGACTTTGACCAAAATTTTCAACCCGGGTCTAACCTTTTATATCTAGTAAGTAATAGTTTTCCATACAATTTATATGGCTTATTTTAATGTAGTAACTATATAAATTAAACTATGCTTACCGTTTCTTCTTCCTCTAACGAACTGATCAGTTCGTAATAAAGCATCTCAGCCTCTTTTGAGATCTGAATCTTCTCGCTTTTATGCGAGATATCGCACGCCAAATCCGTTTGGAGATGCATTTTCATTGTTGTCACTTACACTATCACTTTTAATAACTTTGTCATCACTAACAATTTTATTAACACTTCACTTTTCTTTGGCATTGGTTAAAAATGTTGGAACATTAAGCATAGTTTCTATTTTTTTATTGTACTTTTGATTGTGCTGTTATGTTTTCTGTAAGTTTTTAATATTATCATAAAATGTATGTCTCAATTGGGCTACGTTAGTGACTCTGACTGCATTACCCCAAATTATTTCATTATACAAAACGATTTTTATAAAAATTTGGTAGTGATCAACAATGCTGACTTTTCTTTTTCTATAACTACTTAATTTAATTAGAGTTTTCTTGAATTAAGACAAAATAGTCAAACAATATAATTTACCTAAAGACGATCAAGGTGCACATCATGAAGATGTTAATAATTTATCAAATAAACTCTTCTACAAATATTTGGGAGGTGACTCATACTCAAGAATCTAATTTGAAAATTGCAAAAAGGGCCAAAAAGGTGTCAACACCGGTATATTATCAAGCGGATCTGAACTGCAGCCTCGAAATAACCTGTGTATCCAGCAAGCAGGACGAAATGTCGGCTCTCTGATGTTTATGGACAGCTTGAAATGAACTAATTAACCATGACTGGGAGGATGAAAATATTTCGCGCTGTTTAAGACGGATTAAGGTATTATCTTATATATAAAGTTGAAATGTATATCTTCAACATTTCAACTTTTAACGGCGGCCGCGTATTTAAGAAATTTCTGACAGAAAAATTCTGATGGTCACTAGAAGGCACTCGATGCATACATTTTGTATTAGACCCGGCACACTGTTAGAAAAATTCTAATTCTAACAGCGTTCCCGCACTTTAATACAAAATGTATGCACCGAGTGCCTTCCGGCTACCATCAGAATTTTTCTGACAGAACTTTCTTAAATAGGTATGCGGCCGCAGAAGTTGAAATGTTGAAGAGAAATGAGGAACATAGACAGACATTGGACAATATAGAAAATGTTCGTTGGTTTACTCAACTATGACGACACAATTATCTGGAAATTGACGACGGGACGGAATAGCCAGTATTATAAAATACATATTTAATGTTATTTAAAGTGCAGTAACAATATCATTAATTTTATCGAAGCAAAGTGTCATCATTTACGATAAAAACTTATGTTTAACGTAACCGTTGTTTTTAGGGTCTATGTTTAGTTTCTTAACTACCTACTTAAAGAATTCTATAAACAATTTAAGTGATATAAAAGTCGTATAAAAGCTTCTGGATCGCAGCCAGCAGCCGTTTAGGATTCTTGCTGTCTGTCTGGGCCTTGAATTTTTAAAACTACTTAAGTAATTTGTAAGACTCCCATGATAAAACGTGTGTTTCAAATTTTCGAACTCATAGTAATAGATAATAATAAAAATAATAATAAAAATATATTTATTTTCCATCACACAATGGTTGGTTACACAAAGCACTTAACTTACTAATAGTAACAAAAATAAAGAAGCCATTATGTGAGGACTGATGCCCGAGATAGGTTTTTTTAAAAAACCCGTATTACAGGTCACCAGTGCCCCCAACATGGTATAATAATTTCATATTATGAGAGTTAGGTAGTTAAGGTGTGAGCTGTGTGGATGTTTGTTAAAGAGTGAATCAGTACCTATTATATTTAGTCTCTGAAGTGAATGTAGATAACATTAAGTGTGTGCATGAAGTTTGGGTAGTGTTGTGAGTAGGGGTGAGTGTGTATGTGTGGGTGGGTGCTTGTGTGTATGATTGTTATTCGATTAGGTTTGTGCCTTATATGGGAGCTTTATGATTTGTGCAATCGTGAAAACCAGTAATAATAGTTGTTTTTAATATACATATTGTTGGTTGAAGTGGTTTATTATTTAATAATGAGCAGGAAGTTCTCGGTGTCATCGTAGTCAAGAGTCAGGAGCCATTCAGTTATAACTGTTTTACACCGAAAGCCATGGAGAGGGTAGATTTCCAAGATCTTATTCAACTTATTATAAATGAACGGGCCCAGAAAACAGAAAAATTGATGTGAGTGAACAGTGTTTAATGTTTGGGTACGACAAACATTATGCTTTACACGCTTGCCCTTCATAAGATTTGGGTCGTAAGGTAACTGGGAATGTTGCTTAAGCGCTGTCCGGAGAATGAATAACTGTCTTACGGTAAGCAGGCCCCATTCTTTGTACAGATCTGTTGATGGAAAGCGAAAAGGGAGGCCAGCGCCCACCTTTAGAATAGCCCTTTGCGCTCTCTCCAAATGGATAAGATGGGATTTGGCTGCCCCGCCCCATGAGGTGATGCAGTATTCTAGGAGAGATTTACAAAGCGCAGAATACACCATTTTGATGACCTTGCGATCTGCTACGTGTCTGAGGTTCTTGAATACGTAGATCAGCTTGCGTAGGCGAGTCACTAGCAAATCAATGTGTGCTTTAAAGGTCAGCGTTTGATCCACTGTTACACCAAGATACTTCAGAGAATCCGTTCTCTGGAGAATGGGACAGGAACAGTCATCGGTTGTTAAATGACAGCTATGGGCGGTTATAGACATGGATAGAGGAGGTAGTGAGTGGGATCTATGGGCAAACGCGATGTATTTTGTTTTGGAGGTATTGAGCGTAAGCAAGTTGTTTCGAAGCCAATCACTAACCAACGTCAACCCGTTCTGAGCACTATCATAGACCTCCTCCCAAGTATCTCCACAAAAAAGCAGTGCTGTGTCGTCTGCAAATGTAAATATTGAACCGTTGTGGAGCTGCATATTGCAGAGGCTGTTAATATAAACAAGAAACAGAGTCGGGCCGTTGATGCTTCCCTGTGGTAAGCCGTAAGTTAATGTCTCTTCATCGCTAAGCCACCTATCAATCCCAACTCTCTGCCTCCTGTCACTAAGGTAATCCTGGTAAAGTCTTAGCGGTACACCCCTCACTCCCATCCTCTCCAGTTTCCATACTAGGTGAGGGATAGAGACCGTGTCAAAGGCTTTCGCCAGATCGAGGAATATAGCGACACATTTCTTTTTCTGATCCATTTCAGTTATGATTAAATTCGTGAGATTATGTACCGCGTCGTTAGTCGATTTGCCTGGACGGAATCCAAACTGAGATGGAGATAGCAATTTCTTTGTTTCTAAAAACTTGGTTAACTGTTTATTCATTATACGTTCTAGAATTTTAGATAAGGTCGGCAGAATCGATATGGGACGAAAGTTATCGACACACCCTCTATCCCCACCTTTGTGCACTGGCTTAATCAGTGCAAGCTTAAACGCACTAGGGAAAACACCCGTTGAAATAGCGAGATTACAGATGTGAGTGATGGGTGTAATTAAGTAGCACGAATACCGTTTTATGATTTGTCCAGAAATTTGGTCGATTCCGACTGCACAATTATCTCTCAAGCTATTAATTATCAGTTGAACCTCGCACTCGTCAGTGGGCAGCATATTGAAAGATTCAGATATTGAAGATGAAGTATCGTTATGGATAGGCAGCTGGGGATTTACAGAAGAGTTGTTAATATTTTCTGCAAGGCTTTTACCTATGCCCGCGAAAAATTTATTTACCGTGTTGACAGTGCCATGAGGGTCCGTTTTAGATAACAGACAACTAGAATGGTCAGGAGCTCTTTTTTGATTACTGATTTTTTTAATGGCTTCCCAAAGCTTCTTTTTATTTTTTAAGGCCTTTTCAATCTCTTGTTTTTCATAATTTCTTCTCGCTCTTTTCAATTTCTGTTTACAAAAATTTCTATATCTTTTGTAAGTTACTTTCAAAACTTCATTAGTGGGATCTCTTTTTAGTTTTTTATGCATGACATCTCTATTTTTTAGACAACGCAACAAACCTTTAGTGATCCAAGGCTTAGCAACTCTCTTCCTGTTGGGGCTCTTAACCTGTTTAGAATTTACTTCAATTGCAGTTGTAAGAAGAGAGACCAGTAAGTCCGCGGCTGTGTTTGCATCGTTACAATTCATTATAGGCTCAAAATCAGTTGACTGGATCGCTATGTCAAGACCATTATAGTCAATTCGAGTTGTAAATTTTTTCGAATACTCTAGGGGTGAGGTTAAGTTAATACTCAACGCTACACAGTCGTGGTCAGTTACGGATGTTTCTATAACAAAGCAAGTGGCATCACGTTTTGTTTTGATCATCATATGGTCTAGGCACGTCTTACCATGTGTTGACAATGTATGGCCAGGTAAGATGGTGTGGGATGCCAGCATGTTCAAATATTCGTGGGAGCGCAAGTCACTAGTGTTTGGCATAATGTCGATATTTATGTCGCCACATATGATTATATTTGTGAACATAGACAGACGAGACAGCAAAGAATTCAGGGCGGTAATAAAATTTGCTGTATTTAATTGGCTTGAAGGACGATAAATACCAATAATACAAGTGTCATTATTAAGTTTCAGTACAAGGCAGTTCGCGTCATTAACCGTCGGTTCTTCAACTAAGGATTGACACAGTTTTTTATAGTAAATAACAACACCTTCATTCTGAGTTGCGTGCGAAGTTGTAGCCGCATAACAGTAGCCTGCAAGGTCTGGAATAGGGTTTCCTGAAGTAAGCCAGCATTCTGAGAGTACTATAACGTCCCAATCTATCTTTGATCTCAAAGCCAAGGTATTGAAGTCATGTAAATTACAATTTAAACTTCTTATGTTTTGGGAGATAATTTTGAGTGAATTATTACAGTGGATATGAGATTTAATATTTTCAATGTCGCATAACATAGCCTCGGCTACAGAGAGAGAATCTAACCCTGAATTTATAATTTCTATATTTTGATTAATCATTTTTTTTCTTTAATAAAATATGCATAAAATATGCATAAACAATTTACTTTTAAGATATGGTTAGATTCTCTGTGAGGTATGTACAAACGGGGAGGTAATGCGCGACATGCATTAATATGATTTCTCAAAAACGTAATTATTACATTCCGAGTATGTTGAATAAGAGCAATTATGAAATAGAGATGCGATAAACGAATAATATCAAGCACTGTAAAGTTGTGTGTTAATTGTATGTGTATGTTTTGATTTAGAATCAGTGTGGAGTTGTTTTTGTGTGTACGTATGATTAATTTTAGTTTAAATATTGGGAACACTAATAATAATATGATATCTGTAATACAAAAACTGTTTTCTATCCTGAGGTTATACAGAAAACAAATAAAAGAATACAAAAAAGAAAAGGAAACTATACATAGTCACATGATCAATTTGAGAAGGTCATCTTCTTCCATGATATGAACTGGGGCTGCACCTTCTGACTTCCTAACGTACACCTTCCCGTACGAAGTCCATGTCGCAAATAGTTTCTTTGTTTTGACATAGTTTCGGGCAATATAAGCGATTCGACGAGCTTTGAAGGTCAGAAACTCTGATATAAAGATATTTCGAGTAGGTCCAGTAAGTTTAATGTGGCTGGTGTTAAGTGGATTCTCTTTGAGTTCACGTTTCTTTTTATTTTCAGTCTTATATGCAGCTATAAAAGATTCTTTTCGGCTGGTATTGGTGAAATCGACAACTATAGCTTCGGAGTTAGAACGGTGTATATCCTTTATTTCAGTTTCCAGGATCGGAGGCTCCAGTCCAAGAGCAGATCCGATATCTTTGACAATATTTGTAATTGTAACTTTGTTTTTATTAGACTGCTTTGGAATATTACGGACTTCAACCGTAGAACCGCGAACAAACCTTTCTATGAATTCCAACTTGTTTTCAAGTGTTGAGACTTGGGATTTGATCTGAGTGTTTTCAGACTGCAATGAATCTACCTTCAATAATAGTTCATCATATTTTAAAGTCATGGATTCAAGTGAATTTTTAATGTCTTGGTTTTGAGTCATTATTACACTCATTGCATTACTTAGCGAATCATACTGTTCGTTTTGTTGCGTCTTAATTTCTGTAAATAAGGATCTCATTTCCATTCCGATTGATGAGCTATCAGAAAATTCGTTGAAGGTTCGCTTCTGGCGCTTTGTGATATTTTGTTGGTTGTCCACTGGGTCTTTTTGTGTATTTAACGTAGGATCAGAGCCGTAATGTACAATTTGTGGCGCCTTAAGTTGGGTGCCCGATGATGACGGAGGTGGCGAGTGAATAATCGACATCGACATTCTATAGGTAGGTACTGCTACGCTTGACGTAAAGTAGGCAAAATGCGGCTCCGGGCCGGGTACAAAGTAACGCACACCGTAGCAAACGATATAACTTCGTAGACGTGCCGCGTGTCGTAGCAGAGTCGTAGTAGCCCCGTAGCGCTTGTAAGTCCGATAGGGATTATTGTTTTTGTTTCCTCTGGTTAACGTCACGATAGCCGATGCAGTAAGACGGCACTCCAGAGTCCGACGATCGCAGTTCAAATCACGCCGAAACACCGCACCACAAAATTCAGTTTAAAAGATTGTTTTAATTTTAAAATATTTTCTAAATCGCTCCGGTAGCAAAATACACGTCCACTCTCAATCGCGACCGAGGGGCGAGGGGGATAAATTAAGTTACATCGCAAGGCTTATAACCTTTTATCCTAGGTACTAATATTAAAGAGAACGTTTGGATGTTTGTTATTCAAGCATGATTTATTTGAATAAAGCTTATTTGACTTTGATTTTGACTTTGACTTTATCCAGCCTATCTATTGCCTAATATCAAAATTGCGATCAGGATGTGACACTTTGATACTTTCTTTTTTGAACAAATAGAAACTTTGATAAAACTGTAGCAATGTGTCACATCCATCTGTCAAATGATAGAGATTTCGATAGATTTTGAAATTAGGCAATTAGCCCCTGGTTAAAGGTTCCCTGACGAAGTCACGGAAGCTAGTAAGCTCATAAGTTTCAAGATCCCACAGGACGTTATAATTAGCGTCCTTTAAGTCCATAGTCATATAAGTCAGCCGGTACGTCGACACGTCCAGACATACCAGATCTAAATCAGGCGTCTTCAGGCATGCAAAAGGACGAGCCGCGCCGGCGCACCTCCCATACATCTGAGTGGTTATTATGCGTTTATGCGCAAACCGGTTGCTGATTCTACACTAGTTAGGAACAACCGTTCTACTGTTAGATTTTTATACACTTCAATAATTTCCGAATGTCACATTTTTAACATTGAGTATAATATGTTAAAAACTGAAACTCAACTACGGAAAAATCTCGCTCTAAAAAGTACGAAACAAGAAAATATTCGAGTCCAAAATTCAACAAAAGTATAATCCTAGACACGTTTACACGAACGACTATAGGCTGAAGGTGGCAAGCGACTACGGTTAAGTATCTTTTTAACCGACTTCAAAAATTTGAAAAGGAGGAGGTTATCTATTCGTCGCGTATATTTTTTTTTTATTTATGTATGTACACCGATTACTCGAAGACAGCTGAACCGATTGAAATGATTCAAACGTTATAACATGACATTTGTTTCCAAGTTGGTCCCATTTTTTGAAATTTTGAAATCGGTTCAGTAGTTTTCAAGTAATCTTGAAAAAACTGTCGTTTTTGTTACCATTTTATATGAATTCAGGCGGATTTTCAACCATTACTTTTTTGTTTATGAACCGATTTAGATGATTCTTTTTTTGTTTGAAAGAAGATACCTTAAAGATGATACCATATTAATTTCATTGGTATTGAACTTTGGATTTTGAAGATACACAAGGGAACTCCTCAAAATTAAAAAGGAACTGTACAGTGATTGAAATATTGGTAGGATTATGACAATCAAAAACAAGTTAAGTACCTATTTATCGTCAAGGACGTGCTGGACTAGGGTTGAACTGCGAAGGCCCAACGGAACTCTTGTGGAAATTGAGTTACTCGGGGTATACCATTGAAAAATGTGAAACATAACGTTTTATTTTATAAAATCATCACTTACATACCTACCACAAAAAAGTTTGAAATAAAAAAGGTTTTTAAAAAAAGCACAACCTCCTTCAAAAATCTTAAAAAACAGCTCTATAAAAAGCAAGAAATAATGTTCAAATCAATTAATTAAAACACGTCTATTGAAGTCGGGTGGGGCTTTAAGAATATAAACAATACAATAAATAAAAAAAATACTTCCAGCTCCACCCGACTTCAATAGACGTGTTTTAATTAATTGATTTGAACATTATTTCTTGCTTTTTATAGAGCTGTTTTTTAAGATTTTTGAAGGAGGTTGTGCTTTTTTTAAAAAGCTTTTTTTATTGAATTTTAGGACCGAATATTTTCTTGTTTCGTACTTTTTAAAACGGGATTTTTTCGTAGCGGGGTTTTCATTTTTAAACAAGTGTTTGTAATAGTGCTTTAGATTACAGAAGTCAGTGAATAAGTACAATTTTGCTGGTCAAAATAATCTATTCCAAAATATTTAGTTACCTATCGTCAAAGTATTAGGACAGAAATTAGACAAAATGATGTAAATACTTCAAGCAGAACAGAACTTCAACAAAGTTTCAACAATCTAAATATTTCGCGACAACAACGAACAACAACATTTCAAGTTTGGAAAACATAAACAGAAAACTTGATTAATGCCATCGAGTTAAATATAAATATTTACCTGATTTATGAGAATTATTACAAATAATAGATGTGATGTTTCTATGGATCTTAGAAAGTCAATGGCAAAAGAAAAAACCAGAAAAGGAGTTTTTTTACGGAAGATGTAAACGCACTACACCCGTAATCCTTATCACTGAGGAACTGGCTATCTTACCTCTAACTGCCAGAACACAACAATTTTTAAATAGTTGTTATGGCGTCAGACTTAGGTAAGATGGTGGTAACTAGCCAATCGGACTTGAAATAAGCCCTACCACCAACCAAACAGAGAACAAATATCTTCCCTGGGAACCGAACCCGGTACCCATGCGTCTTACACGAGTGGGTGAACCACTAGACCACAGAGGCGGTCTTGGTAGCTTAGCGAGTTCATTTTCCATCTGAATATTTTGAGACAAGTTGCTATTTCCTAGTATAAAGTTTGACTTCATATATTTATTCCGAGTTATGTTAAACGTAGGTATGTGAATAAAGAACTTTACACATTTCTACAATACAATGTTTTGAAACTGCAAGTATTTGTTAGCACGGTCCCAAATTAGCCCGGTACCTGGAAACGTCGCGCGACACATAAATTTTGTTTACAAACCATTGCTTTGTTGCAGTGCAGCCATTCAGCGCTGGGTTAATTCAGGAGTCGTTCGAAACTGTACTTCCTGAATTAAGGCGCTTAAAGCGGTCCAGTAATATTTTTTGACTCTAATAAAAAATATCTCTAATAACTCTAATATTTTTTTAATAACTCTTTAACATTTTGTTCAATCTTTGTACTATGAAGTTTTAAAATGCAATCGAAATGACGCTGGCCACATTTGGTTTAAAGGGATTTTAAAACTTACAGAAAGAATGAAAACTGTTGAAGAGTTATTAAAAAAATATTAGAAACAATTTAAGAGGGCATGGTTGTTTCCTTTTTTTATATTAACCTTGGTTTCTATAATAAAAATAAATGAATTGGCGCCTTAAATAAACAAAATACTACAGGACAATGCCCCACAGCTGTCAGACGATTATTTTTAAACACCTTTTAAAAAAACTGCAAAAAGTTTAATAAACGTGCTTAAATTAAAAAGTGCAAAATAACTTTTAAAAGCTCAATGCACTTGTTGAATTAAGGCTGGCCATGAATTGAGTAATTAGCCACTGTCAGAGGCAATATTTGCCTCGTTTTGAAGCACAAATTCAAGACCATATTTAACAATGAAACCGTGTATTGAGGAGTACCTATATTTCTATAATCATTGTAACAGCCTATCTACATAGTACACTGCAGTGCAGGACGTAAGCATAAAAATGTAGGTATAATAGTTATATAATAGTTACCTAGTTTGTGACTTTTAAGCAGAAGGTTTGCTTAAGAAATCGAGATTTTTTGGCTATGCGTAACAATTTATGTCAAATTCGATTCATCTCGAGCTCTATTTATTTCGAGCGACATGTACTTGGTTATTCTTTCGCGTCTAATCTAGAGCTTAGAAACATTGTTTCACTTATTTGACCGCTACGTAAATATCAAATATTGCACTAAAAATGCGGTTACATTATACGTTGAGCTAACAAAAGTTCCACCTTTATAAACACTCAACTAACCGTGTTATACTCAAATCAGATTAAACTAAGTTTATTCATGAGTAGATGATTCCGTGCATATTTATGGAGTTTATTGTTTAGTTAATATTTTGAAATAAAAATCTGGGAGTAGCGCTATTATAGTAAGATTAATAAATTTCTTATTGCGTTTTTTTCGAATTAATGATTATTTTACGCATTAAGTACCAATATAATAAGAACTTTTTAAGACAACACTACTAGGTATGTCTAAATAAATATTGATTTCGAGATTATCTTTGCTCATCATGGTCTGAAATAAAGTACACCTAGTTTTGACTACTATTGATTTAGAATTCAAAATTAGTAGGAAAATATGAAAAAATACTTCTATACAATATAAGAAAACTTGTATACAAGTACACTAAAACTATAAAAAAGTGGCTCCTAAAAACGACTAAGTAAGTAATTAAAAGACTCGGTCAATTTTAAGCATTAATTATTGAGATAACGTTAATTTTAAGAAGCTTTTATAGGCTACTTATACGGTTTCGCACTTAACACAAAACTGTTCTTAAAGTATAGTAATAAGTATATACCGTAATATTTTCTGTATGTTAATGATTAAGCAGTAAACTGTTTATGGAATCAGGTTAAGTATGATTCATAGTGATGAAGATAACATGCTGTGTCATGCTTTTTTACTATTTGAATGGAGATGATAGCACATACGTAAGAAACTATGTAATGCTAATATATAATCTTAAACCGTTTTAGTTAGTTTTGCTCAAAAATAATATGCAAGAAGCAGTTACTATAGTTAAAACTAAACCCAGTTCTGTAACATTTTAAATTATGATCATATTTTATGACAAAGCGAGAAAAATAAACAACCCTTGCCGAGTTTCTCGACTTCTTCTCCGTATACTTGCGAAGTAAGATTCCCGAAGTACTTATATTTCAAATCATTTATTTTAATGTTTAGATAGATAGATAATCACTTTATTGCACACACACAATTACAAAGCACAATCACAAATTAAAACGGGCAAAGGCGATCTTATCGCTGAAAGCGATCTATTCCATTCCAGACAACCTTTGGTTTAGGATAGCCGTGCAAAGATTTCAAGGGCACTGTGCTAGCGACATAATTTTTGTTATGAAACTAAATTTTGCCCGCGTGGAATTTAGTTTTTCACCGGAATTTCGAGGGAGACTTTATTCCGTAAACTAATAATTAATTTATCAAAATTGCTTCAACCATTAAGGTATGAAAACGAAAGGGAAAATTTCATAAAGTGTCACTAATTTATAAATTTGAGTAAAAAGAAACCGATTCACATAGGTACAAACTCCATTCTGAAAAACATTACACGGCATTGTTCCTTTACAAAATGTCAGTTTAATTTGCACTTCTTTACATCGTGATTAATGACCATTTCCAGGATCCGCTAAATGGCTCCCAAGACAATGTTTTGCAACCAGACACCGAGTTTACGATGTAATTTAGGGGACAGACAAGTATAAAAAAACATTTGACAATCGGGGAGCTTCTTCACTGCCTATTTCATACAAAAGAGGTGGGATATGAGCATTATCCCTTATTTTATGAACAATATAAATCTAAATCTGCATAAAACTTACTTATGAAATATAGTGGAGAGAAAATAAGTTCAGGAGCGTTAATTTTCAATGATAAAATAATAAGTCAAAATCATCAAAATATTTCCAAAGCTAAAGTGAAAAAGAAAAACTTTTGGTTTTTCGTTATAACCAGAGAAAGTTAATACGTACTTTTTATTTTTATAAGTACTTAACCAAAACTTGTTTAGTTTGATCTAGGTATGTATAGTATAGTTACCAATATCATATTCAAAGTTTTAAACAGTTGTAGATGTTAACTATAAGTAGGAGCACCACTTCACTTCCGTCACGTCACGCCTAAGAGTGGCGCCATCTGGTGAATGCCAAATGACAAGTCTTCTCGTTTGTATTCAAACCTCGTCTTGAGGATCCAGAGCGATTCGTTTTCACCCTTTACCGGATTTCACTTTCCTTATTTTTACCTTACTTTATTTCTATATCATTATTATCCTCACGGATTTTAAAATCAGGTCGCGCCTTCTGATAAATTGCAGAATTGTTGAAAAAATCACTAATAAGAAAATCATAATATAGTGAAAAGTACAAAGACTCAAGTGATATCTACAGTTTGAATATTTGAACTTTTAATATTAATTGCCATGCCACTTAATTGCTAGATTGATAACAAGATTTACGATACAATTGCTAGATTTACTACATCAACAATCGGAAATTGCTATAAAAACGTGGGTATTTTTAAGAGCAATTTGGTTTAAGAATTCAAATCCTGCTGCATTTTCTAACACAATGTCATGTATTAAAAAGTACAATAACTTCAAAACAAGAATAAAAGCTATCAGTATTTCACAAAAAAATAAAAAAATAACCTGGACTTGCCTTTTTAAGAGACAAAAATGAAAACTTTATCTGTATAATACAATTTTATAAAAAAAAAAAATCGATTGATTTTGGTTCAGATTAAATTTACTAAAATAATAATGTATTCAATATATTTATTGCAACGATAATGTTATAATGTAAAGATGTTAGAACTAAAAACCCGTCTGAGTTGCTACGGGTGAGTCGATTTTTTCTAATATTTTTCATTATTTATTCATCTTAATATAAAAATAGCATTGTGAATGCAAAAATCTAAAAGTTTAAAAACAAAGTACAAATTATGGACCCTGTTGGGTATCGCAATATTGGGAAGAAAGAAAGGAATAATGTTAAGAAAGGATTAATTACATATGAATAATTGCAAACGAACGGAATGTAATGTACAATAACGAACATTTTGAAACGTTATTATTGACCGAGCGAGCACGAAGTGCGAGCGAAGCGTCTCTGCTTCAGCTTAGGCAAAAATTCTTTCGTATGTCCGGCTGTCTGTTCCAACCTACAGGTCGCATTACTCAACCGATTCTCATGAAATTTTGTGAATTGGTTTGAAAATTATATAGAATTTTTTGTCGAGCCAGTTTTTTGATATTTTTCAAAATGGCGGAGATATGTTAAAAAAACATATTTCAGTCCGACATTCTAGCTCTTCCTGTTCTCCTCTACAGGTCAATAATGATGGTCTGAAATTTTGTAAGCAGCTTCAAAAATGATGTGGAATTTTTCTAAGATGAATAAATAATGAAAAATATTAGAAAAAATCGGCTCACCCGTAGCAACTTAGACGGGATTCGAACCCGCACCCTTAGGATTCCGGCCCAATGCACTACCAATTATGCTACCAAGCCGCTGAGGGATGTGGCGAAATTTTCTAATACTTTCCACGTTTCCGCTGAAGATCAGCGCCATCTCACCAATGTGAAGAGAACTACTTCGACATTCGGTTGTAGCACCTTTGCAGGTGCCAGACAATCAATTAAGGTGAAACAGTACAATTTTAAACTTTTAGATTTTTGCATTCACAATGCTATTTTTATATTAAGATGAATAAATAATGAAAAACATTAGAAAAAATCGGCTCACCCGTAGCAACTTAGACGGGATTCGAACCCGCACCCTTAGGATTCCGGCCCAATGCACTACCAATTATGCTACCAAGCCGCTGAGGGATGTGGCGAAATTTTCTAATACTTTCCACGTTTCCGCTGAAGATCAGCGCCTTCTTCAGCGGAAACGTGGAAAGTATTAGAAAATTTCGCCACATCCCTCAGCGGCTTGGTAGCATAATAGGGAATATGCATAAGTCACCGATTTTCATAAAATTGAGCTTGATCGCTGCGGACACTTGTAAAAACATGTTGGAACAGAAAGAAAAATAAAAAAATGAATAATTTTAGTTTTATCACACGATGAAATCAGGGGAAAATAACGAAATTTTAATTTCATTTTCGGATATAATGCACTTAACAGTCAGATAGAATATCCAATAAGAAATAATATTTTGTATGACACATATGTACTAAAACGCAAATTTAAGGAGATAATTGAAGATTCTTGGCTAACTCCATATTAAACGCGCCTGAAACACCCTGAAACGTGATAAGTGACGTCACATATTTGTATAGAGCGTTTTCAGCGGGAGCTGATGCGTGCTAACTTCAAGTAACTATATTACAAGAAAAAAAGGCAAGAGACAAGTTTCAATATTACAGTTGATTTTCTCACGCATTATACTATTGATTTTGATTAAAAAAAATTTTGATGCATATTCCCTATTGGTAGTGCATTGGGCCGGAATCCTAAGGGTGCGGGTTCGAATCCCGTCTAAGTTGCTACGGGTGAGCCGATTTTTTTCTAATATTTTTCATTATTTATTCATCTTAATATAAAAATAGCATTGTGAATGCAAAAATCTAAAAGTTTAATTTTGGAATTTTTCTGTCAAACCAGTTTTTTGAAATTTTTCAAAATAGCGGAGATATGTTAAAAAACCTATTTTAGTCCGGTTTTCCAGCGCTGTATGTTCTTCTCTACAGGTCGCATTTCTTAACCGATTCTCGTGAAATTTTGTGAGCTGGTTCGAAAATAATACAGATTTTTTTTTGTCACGCCAGTTTTTTGAAATTTTTCAAAATGACGGAGAAATGTTAAAAAATCAAATTTTAGTCCGGCTTTCCAGTATTGTCTGTTCTCCTCTACAGGTCGCATTTCTCAACCGATCCCGGTGAAATTTTGTGAGCAGGTTTGGTAAATGTATAGAAGTTTTTTGTCGAGACAGTTTTTCGAAATTTATTAAAATGACGGAGATGTGTAAAAAAAGATATTTCAGTCCAGCTTTCCGGCTATTTATTCTCCTCTACAGCTCGCATTTCTCAACCGATTCTGGTGAAATTTTGTGAGTAGGTTCGATAATCATATAACTGTTTAGTCGAGCCAAATTTTCCAAATGTAGAAAAATAATATTCACCCATTTTGAAAAATTATCAAAATTAGAAGCACCATCTAGCTGCGAATACTCACTGTGTCCTTTGAAAACTTCATGGCGACATTTTATTTTATTTTATCGCGAGGTCTACAGCTCACGGAGCCACTAGTATTATAGTCTGTCTAACAAAATGAGACTTTAATTATAGGTAGTTTAATCAGTAGCTTGATAGGTAAATTATTATGGTACCTATAGTAAGTAACATGAATGGTTAGTAGCTCGCGTCCAAGTACGCTATTGTTCTCACATTATAAGTAGCAATACTAAGACATTGTAGCCGAATGAAACCGGAAGTTGCTAAACTATAGTACCTATAATATGCTTTATTTATAATCTTGTGTTGCAAGTGAACATATTTTGTAGTTAATTAAGAAATTGATTTACTATGGAAAGACAACTCACGAATCAATGTTAAAAAGCACTAACTATAATAATTGAAAAAAGTAAGGATCAAAGAAAAGTTTTTTTATTGAGTTGCTGTAGAGAAAATAATGTAGGTTAATAGTTATGTGAAATTTCTTTATCTTTCAACGATTTTTTTAGTCACAAGTGCAAGTAACGAATAAAATTATAAACTGTATTAATTTGAGTTCCTGTAGTAATAATTAGTAATTGTCAACAGCTAAAAAAACATTATAACCACTGAAATATGGCGAACCATCTAAATATATAGTTTATTTGGTACACAAAATGGTAAAATTTTGTACGTACTGAAAATTATTATTTTCCGCAATTGATAATCATATAACTTATTAAAAAAAACATGGAATAGTAAGGTCATTGAACCGTGAAGTTGTGAGCCATGGAGTCATGGATTATACAGCCATAAAACACGATAAGTGAGGTTTTTGCATAAAACCTGTTACTTGCATGTTAACGTTTTATGAGAAGAAGGATTATTGACGCTGTTATTTTTCATGGTTTATTATTTCTTGACGATAATCAATATTTCTGATTTATCTTTTTTAATTTTCATAGTAGTATTTATGCTTAATAAATCTGAAATTGTATTAACAACATAAATTGAAATTAAAAAATTCTTTATTCAAATAAGCTCACATAATGAGCATTTTTAAAACGTTAATTCTTTTACACTACCACCCATTGACGTCTTTTAGCTAACAAGAAAAATGAGCGCAAAAAACTGACAGTTTTATCAGATGGAACGGTATTTACAAATATATATCGTTTTCAGACATTAGATCCATATTGTTACAGTTAACATAGATTAATAAAAAAGTAATTTAGTCTAGACTGTTACAAAAAATGCAATTCATATGTAAGCTGAAGTTCTTAAATATGTTTGGAAATACATGACGCATACTTTCAACTTCAAACAATGTTTATTTTCACCCCGAAACTTATGTTCCATTTTGGACGAATTCGTAAAATTATTACTAAAATTCTATATTTGTAAATTATACCATAAAATACGATTATGCGTATCTCCTAAGAAGTTAGCTAATAATCATACTAGGTTATTTGTGAAACACCAACATCCTCGCAGGTGTAGATTATAGGTGTAGATTATTATTTACACATCATAATTAAACAAACAACAACATTTGTTCTACGACTTTTCCGAAAAAAGTGTAGTTATATTACACTGGCCTGCAAAACTAAGTACTACAGAGGTCTATTTTCATACAAACGAGGTAACTTTGAAGCATTGGTTCTCCGCCCAGGATTACACGTGGTGTGATCTGATGATGGCCATCCAGGGAATGAATGGAGAAGATTCAGATCTCCATACACACCCAATTGATCTGATTAGCATTCTAAGAGCTGTAAGGATTAGAGTTATCAGTTACAGCATTTCCATACATTTTAATGCTATTTTTGTGGTTTTTTTTAAACATATCCAAACAGCTCTTAGAATGCTGATCAGATCAATAGGGAATATGCATCAATTTTTTTTTAATCTTAATCTAAAGTATAATGCGTGAGAAAATTAACTGTAATATTAAAACTTTTCTCTTGCGTTTTTTTCACGTGAAGTTAGCGCGGAGCAGCACCCGCCGAAAACGCTCCATTCAAAATGGTGACGTCACACATCACGTTTCAGGTGTGTTTCGGCGCGTTTAATATGGAGTTAGCCAATAATCTTCAATTATCTCCCTAAATTTTGCGTTTAAGTACATATGTGTCATACAAAATATTGTTTCTTATTCGATATTCTATCTGACTGTAAAGTGCATTATATCCGAAAATAAAAAAATAAAATTGTTATTTTTCCCTGATCATCGTGTGATAAAACTAAAATAATAAATTTTTTTTATTTTTTTTCCTGTTCCATCATGTTTTTATAAGTGTCCGCAGCGATCAAGCTCAAATTCATCAAAATCGGTGACTTATGCATATTCCCTATTGGGTGTGGATCTTCTCCATTCACTACTTTAAAATGATATTAGTAGGATTACTACATATTATTTTCAGGAGTGGATACTCCAGCGAAGTTCTTGGTGTTTTAAAAATAACCCTGTATAGTATAAGTACCTATAAATAATACTTTAACTCTTTATTTCCCAAAATAACAGCAAAGTAAATATTCACAAGTCCATACTCTATTATCCGTAAAATTTGTAATTAGTTTTAATATTAAAATAATATACTGGAAAACCTTTAACTTCTCAAGTGAGACTCGAACCCGCGAACTTTGAAAGTCCAATAAAATACTCTTCAAAATGAGCTACCGAGTAGTTTCTTTCAGCCTTTCAACTGTATTTTATATAATGATAATAATTGAATTGCATGAGCTATGTTTAAGTTATTTGAAGCACGTACAGCACATGATGTTATGTAAAACAAACTATGTTCCGTGATCGAGTCGCGGACACTTATCGAAGAAAATTATGCAAGAAAATTACTAAATAAAAATATTTGTTTTACTAGCATGACAAGTTTATATATTGTATAGTCATAGGAGAGAGGCTTTTTGATCCCAGGGGATAACTAAATTAACCTTATGAGAAAAAAAATATAAAAAAATATTTAAAATACGACTGCCCTGCCAAAAACGAAGTCAAAAGTTAAACAACAAGTGTCATTACAGTCGGGGGACCGTTTTGTGGATCAATTTTTTATCAAAGAGATCCCCCGACTTTTTATTTCATATATCCTTTTAGGCAGTCGTGTAAAAAGTTTGATACGCAAAAAAAATTATAGTCTGCAAGCAAACCGATTCTCAATCAGGATTTAAAAAAGTATCTAAGCTTCTTGTTTTTTTTACTAAAATATGTATTTCAGAAAAGTAATATTCTATTTGGAATCTACATTTTCATGTTTACAGAAATTAAAATAAAACCGGAAGAAGAGTGTCAGTAATATTTATATACGAAGAGTGCTGACACAAGTAATAAATAAATAATGAATACTTTTCGTCACATCTTAGTCTTCAGATCATCCCAGAACATTTTTTAAAGAAAATAGGCAAAACATAGGGGATAAGTATTCAAAGGTGTGTTAGTCATTACAGATCAATAGGGAAAACAAACATGCTTATCTATAGACTTTGTTATACGCAGCCCTTGAGTCCATAATATTATCTAAAACAGAATGTGTTCCTCAAGAGCGTGTCATACGAAACGCATTACAGATAGCGTTTACACACAGTAACCCGATAAGCCTATTAGAAATCAGATCGACACAGACGGACGGACGTAATCCCGGCATTACGACACACGACCCGATTTCGATCGATTACTATTAACATTCGAACATGTGAAACGAAACGTAACTAAATAGGGGATCGGTTAATTAGGAAGTTGATAAATGCATCGGAACATTGGAGCCAGAGCCGCTAAAAATAAAAACAAAAAAGAACAGTTGCCTTTTTTTTAAAACACAGGATAAAATTGCACAAAACCCCGTCAACTTTTCAAAAAAGGAACGGAACTTCGAAAAAGTTCGCACTGCACAGTAATCACAACTTGTCACATTCACATGTTTATTACGCGAAACTGGTTGGTTAAAACTTTTTTTTCAAACGCCGAAAAGGATTTAAAAATTCCGCGCGCGCTTTTTTTGTTTTCTTTTTTTGAATGTCGCGTCGAACGACGCGTGCGCTCGGCAGCCGCCCGCCATATTAACTGCCTGCCGCGTAAATGCAAACTTGATGCGCGGGCGCAGGAATATTTTACATAATTATTGTTAGGTTATGTATAGAGCTTGTTCCTGGCAGGATATAATTTGAGTGGACTTTGTGCTGACTTATGTAAAAAATTGATGAAGCTTTGGTTCTGTCTGTAGTAAAATAGATTTTTTTATGTGCTTTTTCATTTTCAAATGAAAATATATAATGTTTTTGTTGCATATGTTGCAATGATATATTTAAAGCCCAATAATTACGAAAGTCCTACTTGATTAACTCAAATATTTAGATGAAAACCAGATACCTACTGTAATGTAAACATTTTTACTCTCATTCTAGCAACGAATACATTTCAATGCATTTTAACTTTCAAAAGGTTAACACCAATAAATTACCAATGTTACGGGGGCATATTTGCAAAGTTTTGGTGAAACTTTTCTTGGGCAATGTTTATCAATACAGACTGATCTCATTATTTTAGTCACTAGAATTCATTAAATTAACACTGATTTAACACTCATAATCAAATGAACATTTCAGATAAGTGAAAGCACAAAAAGAGCTTTTTGGTCCGAATTATATACTGGGAGAGTTGTATTTCTTTTTGAAATCTAAATGTTTTTCTGTGAATTTTGTAACATTGAATTTTTTTTTATCTTTTACATCGAACACTGTTCAATCATCCAAGTTTTAGTAGGAAAAACCCACTATGCGAAGATTTATTTTAATGGTATTTATTAACAAAATGGTTTTGTATGTGCGATGTTATAATTACTTCGAATAACAAACAATACAACAATCACAACCGCTTCTGGTTCGTCCAGCCGTGTCCCGGGTTCGATTCCCAGTACAATTCGTACTCGGTTTGGTTGGTGGTAGAGCTTATTTCAAGTCCGCTTGGCTACCACCATCTTACCTAAGTCTGACGCCATTACAATAATTTGAAAATTGTTGTGTTTCGGCAGTTATAGGTAAAATAGCCAGTTCCTCAGTGATGAGGATTCCGGATGTAGACCGCTTCCACCTTCGGCCTTGTCGTTACTTAACATCAGGACCAGGGGGTGAAGGCCAAGCACTATCCCGTTGTGTATAAAAAAACCGGCCAAGTGCAAGTCGGACTCGCACATGAAGGGTTCCGTACCAAAAAAGGGCAAAAAAACACGTTTGTTGTATGGGAGCCCGCTTAAATATATTTTTTTCTGTTTTTAGTATTTGGTTTTATTGCGGCAACAGAAATACATCATCTGTAAAAAATTTCAACTGTCTAACTGTTGTCGTTATTAAAATCAAGTATAAAACGGCAAAAAAACCAGCCAAGTGCGAGTCGGACTCGCGCACAAGGGGTTCCGTACCAAAAACGGCAAAAAATTACGTTTGTTGTATGGGAGCCCCCCTTATATATTTATTTTATTCTGTTTTTAGTATTTGTTGTTATAGTGGCAACAGAAATACATCATCTGTGAAAATTTCAACTGTCTAGCTATCACGGTTCATGAAATAAAGCCTGGTGACAGACAGACAGACGGACAGCGGAGTATTAGTAATAGGGTCCCGTTTTTACCCTTTGGGTACGGAACCCTAAAAAGACACAAAATCTTTTGATAATAAAAGGTAATAATCATTACAAATAAAGTGTTAATATTGTTACAGTTACGTGATATTTTACACATTTATTAAATTATTTACATAAGAGTTGAACTATACTGATTAAGCCAGGTCGTCGGCCCGGGAGAACAATGCCTCCCGCAGGACTCTGCTTCCGGTTCCTGCTGGGAGCCAATCTACATGATAACTAACTTTCATATTTCTTGCCACCATTTGCATATCTGTAAGGCTTCAGATAATATACACCCTTAATTTTCAAGCATATCTTAAAAATGAAATCGGGATATCAGACCACGTAGAAAGAACTTGGATTTTTATACTAAAATACGCGAAATGTAATATTCTTCAATTCTGACACGGCGAATACGAGAAATTTTGGCAACGGCAAGTTGACTATCACAACTTTCGAACAATATAAACTTCAAATAAAATCAGGTTGAATTTATAAGAAAAATCTTTCAGAAACTAGCTTAGATTTTCGCGGGCCGATTTACTTTAGATGACTGGTTATAGTCACGGACCGGACTTGGCCCGCGGGCCGCCATTTCCCTATCTCTGCTTTATGAGAAATCTAAGAAAGGGTATGAAGACAAAAATATTATGGCACTAGCGGCTGCCCGCGGTTTCACCCGCGTGGTTCCCGTTCCCGTGGGAATATCGGGATAAAGAGTATCCTATGTTTTAATCTAGGTTATCTACTATCTGTGTGCCAAATTTCAACCAAATCCGCTCAGTAGTTTTTGCGTGATTGAGGAACAAACATCTAAACATCCAAACCCACAAACTTTCACATTTATAATATTAGTAGGATTAGTAGGATAAGTAGGAAGGATAGGATCTAAGAAAGGGTATGAAGCCAAAAATATCGGCATTACTATCCCCGCAAATTGCTAATGCGCAGGAACCTTTTCATATTAACAACCACATTAACGTCATCCGCAACTAAAAATGACATGTAACTAAAAAAATCTAATAGGTGATTTAATATATTAAATTTTTATTATTATTTTTAATAAGATAGGATCTATGTTTATAAAATTTTTACAAATTGTTTTTCCTTTTTAACCGACTTCAAAAAAAGGAGGAGGTTCTCAAGTCGACGGTATTTTTTTTTTTATTTTTTTTTTTTTTATGTATGTTTTAACATAGCTTCGTCAGTTGTTACCCGATTTGTACAATTCTTTTTTTATCTCAAAGAACATAGTTTGTGTGTGGTCCCATAAATTTTTTTCAGAGATCTGGCCAGTAGTTTTCTCATAATCCTGAAAAATATCAATTATTTAGCTCGCCATCGTACGAGTTTTTATGGAATTTCGGACATAACATCTTTGTTTATGAACTGATTTTTGAGGTTTAAAATAGCCGCCAGGCGCATTAGCAATTTTCGGGGATATTACATAGAAATACCTTCTTGCTATTCTCATAACTGTTTCAAAAGCTCAACTTAAACTTTAAGTTCACTAGTTAAGTGATAAGCAAAAGTTGGGCGTTTATAAGACTTGGCACTTTTGCCGACAGTCTCATTCGAGTCATTATGAAGTTGCCCGTTTTAATTGTTTATTCCATTGTTTACTACTTGCGAAGCGACAATCTGAGTGTAACGAGCGACAAGGTTGGCGAATGTCGTCTTTTCATTTTGTATTTACCATCAAAATTTTCAGGATGTGTGAGTCCATGAAACTTAACAACTTTTTCGAAGAAACACATGGCCAAATATGTAAAAAAAAGACCAACCATACAAATCAAAGAGATCACGTGATCAATTTAGTATGGGTGACCAAAATTTTGTGGCGAAATTCGACACATGTTTCTTAGAGAAAGTTGTTAAGTTTCATGGACTGGACACATCCTTGAAATTTGGATGGTAAGTTCAGAATGACCCTATATTTACTGCCGTACGAAGAATAAAGTTTATACCTAGTCTAACCAATAATATTGCTTAGCAATATTATTCTTCAAGTTTAATATCTCAAAGCATCATATTCCAAAACAAACTATTTGGTTATTCTGTATAATATACTTATTCTTCATTTATTTGTACGGCAGTTAGAGTTTATAGGTCTGTAATAAGGCCCCACGCAGACAGAAAGAGTTTTTTGGTCGTTCTTACAGTTCAGTTATTTTGTATGGGTTTGTAAAGCGCCATCTGCTGCTAAAAAGTGATATGATTTTTCCCATAGATAATTACTCTAGCGAGTACTTTTACGCACGTTTTTTTTCATGCTAGGGTTACAGTACCCTTAGCATGAATAACGGGAAAAAAACGCGCGTAAAAAATCGATGGAGTAACTTTGTATGGGAAATTTGTACACCGCCATCTACCGCCGAAAAGTGAAATGAAATTTTCCATAGGTCATCATCATCATCATCATATCACCCACACGACACCCACTGCAGGGTTTAACCTCCCCTAAGGATCGACTCCACGACGCTCGGTCCTGCGCTGCCCGCATCCAGTGGCTTAAGGCAATCTTCTACTAGCCTAATTTTGATGTTGTACAATAATTGATTTACATGCATTAAGTTATTTAAACGTGTACAAACTTCTGTTTAATAAACCAGGTAAAAAGCTCGAAGTTTTTGAGACTGCTCAAGTTAATGCGGATGACAGAAAAAAAAAAAATATTTCGAATTAGATGTAACTACTTATTTGATATTGAAACTAAACTCAAACATTCTAACTACTTTTAGTATGACTTAACTACAGCTTCTGAAAAGAATATAACTACATAATAACAAAATCATATTGCGCATGAACTAAGTAAGCAACGCAACACTATTTATAACATTTAGAACCGGGGGGTAATTACGTAACTTTGTTGCAATCAACTCTGACAGAAATCGCAGTTACATTGCTGCTTTAGTAAGAACCAATGTGACAACTATCTTAACTAAAGCCGCAATGCAACCGCGCTTTCAATCGATTTCAATCGAGAATTGTTAGCAACAGCTTTACGTAATCAAGGTACAGCTCCTTTCACAACTTAGAAAATATAACTTATCTCTTACTTGAGCGAAAACCTTGTATAATATTAAGGGGAAAGTGCAGTGCGCGGGGGAGGAAAAATTAAATAAAATTCAGCTCAGTTACCAGCCAGTAGCTAGTTGGCTATTTAATTATAAATTTATGAGCAGCGGGGAAATGCAAACCTAGATGTAAGGACGGAACTTGGTGACGAGCGGAGCAGGATTGCAAAAAAATCATTTTACCGCTTCGATGTGCCAGGAAAAGCGAAACCTGACACCGGAAATTATAATGTTAATGTAGGCATAAAAAGTCTCTTATATCTTTAGTTATTTTACGTATCAAACCAACTAATAAATCGCTCAAAAGAGACGTTCTATCTAACGACAATATTACGAGTAAGAAATGTTCATTTTCAAATAAAAAAAAAATATTGCAAGACGTAAAGCTTATTCGTATTTAGTGATCTGAACAATCATTATCGAAAATATGTTATGTTATGTCACACGGATTTCATCTTTATTATAACCTGTTTATTGAATTAAAAACGAATACTTAGTGAGTGAGTAAGTTACATTAGATAACATGAACGCAATTTTACCATTACAATATTTAATTCGATGAGAAGTTGGAAGCCACCCAAGTTTTAAAGGTGTGAAAAAGATTTTACTATTCACAGTTCATAAGTCTAATCGAATATTTATTATTAACTAGCGGCCGCCCGCAGTTTCACCCGCGTGGTTTCCATTCCCGTAGGAATATCGGGATAAAAAGTATCCTATATTTTAATCTAGGCTATCTACTATCTGTGTGCCAAATTTCAACCAAATCAGTTCAGTAGTTTTTGCGTGATTGAGGAACAAACATCCAAACCCACAAACTTTCACACTTATAATATTAGTAGGATCGGTGAAGTAGAATCGATTAGGGACCACCGGGATCGATTTTGGAGCTGATGATAAACTATTGATTTTAGCTTAAAGATAATATAATTTTGATGGATGAGTCGCAGACATGTGAATTTAAATAAAATGAGGTTAGTACCTTCCAGATCGTACAGTTCCTTTAAACTCATTAACATTGATTTAGAAAGTCATTTAACTAGCACTTATTGCACATGTAATTGGGTGAATCAACTTTTTAGTGTAAGGAAAAAATCGACCCATGTGTAAATTTTCATAAATCAAAACAAAACTAGACAACTCTTTAGTAAAAAATCTCTAATTTACGATATTTAGATTCATAGCCAATAAAACATACTTAGTTTTGTACAAAAATAATCAATATTTCAAAGAAAGACATGGGTGACCCAGGGGACAATGTTGTCCCCAGCTTTTATATGAAAAAATAGGAGTTGTCTCCTGAGTCACCTATGTTTTTCTTTAAAATCACGTTAAATTTTTTATGTCTTTTAAGTTTTCTTATAAGATAATTAGCTGAGAGTACAACATAATATTAACTTCATATAAAAATGGTTCACGCAGATATTTTAAAAAATGCCACAAGACAACAAAAACATGATTCACCCAATTAACAAAATTACATGCTTTTTTAGGGTTCCGTAACCAAAGGGTAAAAACGGGACCCTATTACTAAGCCTCCGCTGGCCGTCTGTCTGTCTGTCTGTCACCAGGCTGTATCTCATGAACCGTGATAGCTAGACAGTTGAAATTTTCACAGACGATGTATTTCTGTTGCCGCTATAACAACAAATAAAACTAAAAACAGCATAAAATAAATATTTAAGGGGGGCTCCCATACAACAAACGTTATTTTTTTTCCTGTTTTTTTGGTACGGAACATTTCGTGCGCGAGTCCGACTCGCACTTGGTCGGTTTTTATTTTGTACTTGTTCTTTATTACTTACTTACGTAGATTATAAAAATACTAATTAAATAATACTAAGTTATTGAATTTTAGGCATTCTGAATGCTATTTTTATATTTAGAGAATATGTCCGAAAAAATACCAGCCAAGTGCGAGTCAGACTCACGCACGAAGGATTCCGTACCAAAAAACGGCAAAAAAACACGTTTGTTGTATGGAAGCCTCCCTTAAATATTTAATTTATTCTGTTTTTAGTATTTGTTATTATAGTGGCAACAGAAAAACATAATCTGCCAAAATTACAACTGTCTACCTGTTGTCATTATTAATAACGAGCAAAAAACAGCAAAAAATATCACGTTTGTTGTATGGGAGACCCCCTTAGGTATTTCTTTTATTCTGATTTTAGTATTTGTTGTTATAGCGTTAACAGAAATAGATACATCATCTGTGAAAATTTCAACTGTCTAACTATCACGGTTCATGAGATACAGCCTGGTGACAGACAGACAGACAGACGGACAGACAGACAGACAGACAGGCAGACAGACGGACAGCGGAGTCTTAGTAATAGGGTCCCGTTTTTACCCTTTGGGTACGGAACCCTAAAAATACTGTCTGAGGTGCTACGGGTAAGCCGTTTTTGTCACGACGTTTTTTACATGGACCGATCCTTCGAAAAAAACTGGCCTGGCTAGGCCTGTCAAGTACTTGTAGACTTAAGATTTTTTTGGATTTATCTTTTGGAGATAGCAACCAATTTAAGTAAAAAAACGGATGATGCGCGATTCGCATCATTAGTTGCAATCCGCCCCGCTCGTGACCAAATCCGCGCCCGTCACAGCCGCTCCGCCCAGTTTCTGGTTAATTAAGACACTGTTTTGAGTGGCACTTACGGCGGGCTAAATAAATAATGGATGCCACATTTCGGCCCTGGTTTTCGGCGCAACTCATTCGATTCGGCACAAAACAAACGCGAGATTAGCAGATTTAGTGCAAAATGGACCTTAAGCAATAATTATAAAGCTCATTAAGTTTTCCGTAACTTTGCCCGCCTAAATTCAGTCTGTGTGAGTATTACACAGGGTTTAAATAAATTTTATTTGTAAAACACAACAACCTCGCATGCAGGAGTAGATTACTAACATCATAAACAGGAACGTTTGTTCTACGAGTTTTGTGAAAAATAAAAATAAAACTACTTACTTTCCAAGTCAAACGTCCGAACAATTTGCATCAAGTTTTATAAGAGAAGTCGATTTTTACACGACTGCCCAAGAAGCTTATACCCACAATGGAGATTGCACGCCTAGTATCATAGTGAAGATTGAAAAAAGTCTCTTTAGAACGTCACGGCTTATTGCTATCTCTTTCTTTTCGTTTTACAATACGTTTTCGTTTCTCACCAACGAACGAACGACGAACAACGAACACGTATTGTAACACTAAAGAAAGAGGTTGCAATAAGCCGTCACGCCACTCAAGGACATTTTTTTTCTATCTTCACTATGACACTGGCCGTGCAATCTCCATTGGAGGGTGGTATAAGCTTCTTGCGACTGCCCAAAGCAAAAAGAGTGTATATGTGTTCAGGGTTCATGTATGTTTGTGGGTATGTGAGTTTCTTTATTCCACCATAACTTCTAAATGCCTGAACTGATTTGGATAAATGGGGTATCGTTAGAATCCTTACAGCATCCCGAGTGACATAGGCTATTTTTTTAGAAAAAATCAATATGTCGACAGTACGACGCCATTTTCAAATATGAAAAAAAATCAATTTTTTTTCTTCTATTATTACAACATGTGCATCAAATGAAAGGCCTTGATGAGCACATTTCAAAACTATATAATATGTCACTAAAATGTGTGAAATAAAAATAAATAAATTAAAAAATACTAAAAACACGACTGCCCTGCCAAAAACGAACTATTAAGTTAAATAACAAGTGTCATTGCAGTCGGGGGACCTGTTTGATCAAAAATTGTTCCATAAAATAAAAAGGTTATTTATTTTTATTTTTGCCTTTTTCAGAAAGTCGTAGAAAAACGTTGTTGTTTATGATGTTAGTAATGTACTGCTGCGAGGTTGTTGGTGTTTACAAATGACCTCAGTAGTTGGCCATAAGGCCAACTTGAGACCCCGTTTACATTATTCTAGTGTTGGGTTTTGTTATTTTTAACACTCACTAGTTTTTAGCGTTTTTGCTACTTCACAGTAACACGTTAACGCTATTTTCCGAATATGAGTTATTAATTTTACTGGCAATAATTGGTTTAATTTATACAATTGGCAACACTAGAGCTATATTAGTAGAAAGCTACGGTAGAGTCGGAAAGTCGGATTCAATCTTGTTCCAACCGTCGTCGCAGTTAATTTGATAAGTGTAACTACCGTGTAAAGTGTACGATAGTTGAAATAAAGGATTTTAAAGGTATTTATAATGTACTTATTTTATTATAATTTTTTTTTATTATAAAAAACTGGAATGTTTTTACTATTTTCACAATAGTAAAAACATTCCAGTAGAAGTACCTACATCACGTGGTGTGTTTGACGTTCTTTTAAAATCAACGAACATGTCAGGCAATGTACTTCTACTGAAATATTTAATTAATCTAAACGGGGTCTGAAGCTCTCAATTATTATTGTTGTAAGATTACTCGACTCGACTCGAATTCATATCAGTGCCCAATCTCCCCTCGACTCCGTTGCCATGACAACCTTTGTGTTTAATGCATAAATAACGTAATCCTATCAAGATCCATGCCATGAAAAACGGACTGTTTTTTAATAACCCTCCTTCTTTCTTCCTTCGCATATACGTGACTGACCCCCGTCAGATGTGACCATCAAAAGAAAAATATTACATGTCTTTTTAATTTACAAAACAAGGAAAAAAACGATTTACAGGTATAAACCGTATCTCGACGATATTAGAGAATAAGTATGTAGGTCATACTTATTCTCTAATATCGTCGAGATACGGTTTCGAAAGATTTGTAGTTTTGTGACGTTCAATTAATTTGTTAGTATTTTTTTTGTTAGCTACATCGGATTTTACTTATTCTCTAATGTCGTCGAGATACGGTTTCGAAAGATTTGTAGTTTTGTGACGTTCAATTAATTTGTTAGTATTTTTTTGTTAGCTACATCGGATTTCGTAGTATTTTTAACGAAGGTGACAATGCACTAAGGACCTTAACAGGCAAGATACTTTTGACATCGGCGATAATGAGGCATTTACCTCTTTAGGCCTCTTTAGGCGCCACCTCACTGGGTGTTGTCGTTAAAAAGCCCTAGTTGACAAAAGTCGCCAGGAAAATCGACCAGTGTGGATGTACCATAAGTATTTTTGCGATTACATCGATGCTGCTTGGGCTGCTTGGTGTTTGGCAACTCTCTGCTACGTTTAGTAAAGTGATGATAAGGTCAAAGTTGGAAGCGCACTTCACCCGGAATCCTCATCACTGACAAACTGGGTATCTTGCCTCTAACTGCCGGAACACAACAAATTTCAAATTATTGTTTTGACGTGAGACTTAGGTGGTAGCTAGCCAGGCGGACTTGAAATAAGCCCTACCACTAACCAAATCGAGTACAAATGTACCCACCCTGGGAATCGAACCTGGGACCCCTACGTCTTATACGAGTGGGCGGACCACTAGACCACAGAGGCGGCTTATGCTGTGCTCAATGCTAATATTAATGTTTGTATACATGTATGCATATTGATATTCATTGTTAGATCTTGTCTTCTAAATAACTGAAACTAAATTGAGTCCATGCTGGTACACGTTGTTTACAATTACTTTGTTCCCAGTTTAAAGGACTGGACCCACTCCTATAAATTCCATTGATGCACTAATAACCAAGCATGGTTGATCTGCTAAGCTAAAATATATCTTACTCCTCTGAAATAAAGTCTAAACCGACAAATTATGTTGTGAGGCGCCATCTTTTCGTCCGGTTGACTGATAATTATCGATTTGCAATACAGATAATAATATTTCGACTTCCATTTAATAAAATTCTATGTCAAATATCATACAATTGGCTATTTAAGGTTTTGGCTTAAGGCCTCTACAAATTCACAATTTTTTATACAGACCAAACCTAAACAGCTTTTATAGATGATTTAAAAAGTATTTAGAGATATTAGTATTTACTAATATAAGAGATTAAAGGCACTGTTTGCTGTTCACTTATAAAGTAAAACTAATATTTATCATGAATAAGGTTTAACAATTCGTTGAAACGTTTTATTATTCGAATGAAAAAGAATTTTCATTGAAAAGCTACTCGAATGGGAGTAGACAGAAAGAAAAAAAGACAAAATGGCCTCACTTGGTTTCGGGCATTTTTAGGCCACTTAAATGGGATTTGCTCTCCACCATCCAAAATTGACGTTGCCAGTTACGAAACATGAATGAATTTAACTATTTTTGATATAACACGAATACAACGAAATCAAGTGAAGGAGGTACAATGCGATAATTTAACAACGTACAACTTAACTTAATAACTTCAGGACGTATTTTAATCTGTAAAATTTCCTCTTTGCCAAATATTCTAGAGTTAAGTTGGAGCGGATCACTGTCTTTTGTCGATTTAATCGCACTTGTAACACTTGGTCTACTCAAAAGCATCTGTATTTGTTTCCGGTTTGCGATATCGACAATATCGACATCATTATTTACCTCTAAGATCATGACAGTTGTTTTTTGATTAATTCAAAACGAAACGTCGGGAAACCCAAAATACCAACACATCAAAACTAAATAATTCTAAATATATGTACGCGGCGTACGCCCTGTAATCCGTAAAAAGTGTTTTATTTCTTCTTCTTCTTTGTCCTCGCCTTTTCCCGTTACACGGGGTCGGCTTTCTTTATCATGCGACGCCATATAGTCCGCTTGCTGGTATCTTCTTCCTTAAGTCCGAGGCTCTTCATGTCTCTCTGGACATTCGTCAACCAGGTAGTTTGAGGTCTTCCCCTTCCCCTTTTTTTTGTAGCCATAGAAAGGCACTTTTTCACGACATAATCATCAGGTCTTCTCATCACGTGACCGTACCACCTGAGCCTAGATTCACATATTTTGTCACTGATGGGTGCAACCTTAAAGCTTCCTCTAATGTGTTCGTTGCGTATTCTATCCTTAAGTGTCACTCCACCCGCCCATCTCAGCATACGCATTTCGGTTGTGTGCAGCTTCTGCTCGTGTGTCTTTTTGGCTGCCCAAACTTCGCTGCCGTATAGTAAAGCTGGTCTTACTGCCGTTTTATACACCTTGCCTTTAGTTCTTATCGGCATTTTTGTGTCACACAGCACCCCTGTGAGCGTTCGCCACTTCACCCATCCTGATGTTGTTCTCTGAATCACATCTGCGTCTATAGAGCCCTCTTCAGAGAGAACTGAACCTAGGTACTTAAAGGTTTTGGCTCTAGGGAGGGCCGAGCCGCTTAGCGTAATGCCTGGGTTAGCTTGAGCGTTGGAGTTGAAGTTGCAAAACATGTATTCGGTCTTTGTCCTGCTGATACGCAAACCATTTTGCTCCAACGATATTCTCCATTTTTCTAGGTCTTCCTGTAACACTTGTACATTATCGGATATAAGAACCACATCGTCAGCGTACAAGAGATTCCATGGGGTTGGTTTTTGGATTTTTGCGGTCAAATAGTTCATGACAACATTAAAAAGCAGAGGACTCAATGCACTGCCTTGATGTACACCAACCTTTATATCGAAGCTGTCAGATAGACCAGCAGGACTTCTCACAGATGTGTGGACATTGCTGTACATGTCCTTTATAATGCGGATGTAGCATTCTGGTACGCTATGAGATCTGAGCGCCTGCCATATCACGGTCCTAGGTACACGATCAAAAGCTTTCTCCAGGTCAATAAACACCATCCACAGGTTTTGACCGTTTTCTTTAGCTTTTTCCATTACCAGTCTTATGGCGTGAACAGCATCCATGGTTCCCTTCTTTGCTGTAAAACCAAACTGGTTTTCGGTAAGTGAGATTATAGATGTAAGCCTTCCACAGATCACACGCTCCCAGATCTTCAGGGTATGTGAGGTAAGTTTTATGCCCCGAAAGTTTCCACACTCTCTAACGTCACCCTTGTTTTTGTAAAATGGGATGAGTGTACTTTTTCTCCATGCATCTGGCATTTCTTCACTGTTTAGGATATTGTTAAAAAGATCCGTTAGCCAAACTTCCCCATCCTCTTTAAGAGATTTCCAAAGTTCAGCCGGAATATCGTCAGGACCGCAGGCTTTACGATTTTTCATTTTCAGAATTGCCTGTTTTACTTCCTCGGTGGTAATTTGGTCAACGGGTCCTTGCATCCTTGGTTCTTCGACTTCGGCCCGTCTAGGGAACTCCTCGTTTAGCAGTGCACCGTAGTACTCGTACCATCTTTTGCAGATATCTTTATCAGAGGTAAGTAGGGTACCATTGCTGTCCTTGATGTATTTTGTAGTCTTAAAATCCTTGGTGTTGTTGTGTCGCTGTTTCGCTATTTTATATATATCTGTGTCTGAGGCTTGTTCCAGCTGCTGGTATAAATCCAACTCTGCCTTTTCCCTTTCAATCGCAACAGATCTTCTTGCGGTCTTTTTTGCTTCTTTGTACTGTGCACGATCTTCTTCTGCACCACTTTCTTGCCATATTTTAAATAGGCGTTTCTTTTCAGATACGGTGTCTTTGGTGTTATCATTCCACCACTTGGCATCTTTCTCGTTATGCAGAGGGCCTTTGGATATGCCTAATATGGAACTTGCTTGCGCAATACAAGTACCTTGAAATTTCGACCAATGTATTGAAGGAGAGGAGTCAGATGCGTTGTTGTTACTTAAATACTCACTGATGTTATCTATAAGACTGTTTCCTTTTTCGGAATTGAGATCTCGCCACTTTATTCGTTCAACTCTTGGGGTTTTATATTTAATTTTCTGTTTAAGTTTTTTTAATTTTCTGTTTAAGTTTTATTTCTAATTATTTCTAATTATTAATTCAAGTTGATATTAGCTGATAGCTCATCGTGTGGTAGGTATTATTAGCATGATTATTGCAGCTTCAGTGCACTGATTGGTACCTATAGTTACCAATCAGAATACCAGGAATACCTACTATGTGTATAATATGTTACAGGAGAGATTGGTGTCTAAAGTACACAACATTAACCGCCCGAGTTCATTGTGTACTGCGAATATCAGGAATCAGGGTGAACTAATATTTTTTGTTTCATAGCAAGATGTATCTATCACTTAGGTAAATATTTGTACAAATGAAGGTTTACTTTCAAGGTTGGTATTGGTAACATTGCAGAAATATTCGATTGCGCGCGTATCGCCCCTGCACGAACTGAACGTAGCTAACGTAGCGCGGCATGCAAGCGATTTTAACCTCAAGAGTGGTAAATCGTAAGTTTTGTCCATAGTACAGAGTTACAAAGACTTTCGGGGTAAGCATACTTTATTGTAACTGTTTTTTTAACTTAATTTCATCTTGAAATCATAATTTCATAAGTACAATTTCATAAGTATCATGATTATTATCTTGTATCAAATCTTCCCGCCAATTTGCGTCCTATATCAAATTTCCTCGCTAATTCAACCGTAAATCGAACAACATTAAAAATGGCCGCGTCGAATTTTGGCGGATATCCAACGTTTAAGCGATGCGAGCGAACAGAGCGAGCAGAGCGCTCCATTAGCATATTAATGCAACTTCATCATCGCCGACCGATTGGCAGGATTACGTGTTTGTTGTCATTTTGAATGCCGGGTTCCTTGGATTAATATCGCATTTGACATTCGAAAAAAAGCTTTATTGTAATATACAGGGTGACTTTTTGAACAGTCGACAAATTTTGTGGTGAGGCTTAGACCGTCAAACGGAATAACTTTGTCTATAGGACCAACTAAATCAGAGCAAAAATATAATCAGCTGATCCATAGAAAACGCCAGTATCTACTCGACCAAAGTGTATGGAACAGCTGATTATTTTTTGCTCAGATTAAGTTGGTCCCATAGACAAAGTTTTCAGTTTGACGGTCTAACTAAGCTACTCTACAAAATTTGTCGACTGTTTTTGATTTCACCCTATACAGAGGTGACGTAAATACCTGTAGTAAAGATATTTCACAATGTCATTTTGACTTTGATGTTTTAGGTAACAGTTAAAACTTACCTGTCTGCGTAGTTTCGTTACAGCTCAAGTTTCATTGCAAAGGCTTACCTGAAAGGAAAAAGGGGTAATTAATAACAGTTGATTAGAAGTAAGATACATCCATAAAGGAGCTCGGTGGCGCAGTGGTTTAGCGCCTGGCCCAGAGATTGCGGAGGTTAAGCAACGTTCGCAAGGGTCGGTCATAAGATGGGTGACCAACAATATATTATCTCGAACTCCTCCATGCTTCGGAAAGAACGTTAAGCCGTTAGCTAGGCTGAATTAGCAGTCGTTAACACCCACCAATCCGCATTGGGCCCGCGTGGTGGGTTATTATGACCCGTCCTCTTTATCCACCCATAAGGAAGGCCTTTAGGTTTGTGCCCCAGCAGTGGGGACATTAAAAATGACAAGATACATCCATAAAATCGAAATCACGTCAGATCTTGGTGGAATCTTAATTTTAACTGAATTTCCTGTAAAAGAGTTGATGACACTAACATAAAATATTAGCAATATGACTCTTAAAAAAAATCGCCCAAAATCGTGAAAAAAGTTAATTTATAACAATGCCAATAATAACATAACGCAAACTAAAAAAAAATGGCTTATAAACAATCATAAATAGCGCCGTTATTATCATTATTTAACTCGTAACGGAATCGTATATCTGTCAATTGCTCACACGCACATAATTTGCGCGCTCATTGGCCGCTGAAGGCGCAATGAAACAACTGATTGAAAAAAGATATAAGGTCTTAATGACTGCTGATTCTAAGGCAAAGGGAAAGTTTGTAACAAAAGCTAAAAATAAAATACTTATTGTTTGACATAAAAACACAGTTTTTAGATTTTTGAATTCATTACTTTTTAGACTCTACGAATTTAGACTTAAGTTATGCATTATGCAATGAAGTGGACAAGCACTTTCTCTCAAAAAACATATGTTAAAAGTATCTTTATTTTATTAAAATCAATGTAAGTAGGTACCTAAAAAAAAATATTAAAGTTAACTTTGAGTTCGAATGATAAAAACGTCTGCAACAATTGGCCCTTTTAACATTTCTCGTAACAAAACATTAATTGAAAAGTTGAAACAACACAAAATTTTCCTTTTCCCAAACTGTATGCCGAGCAATTTAAGCCTCACACGCGCCGCTCGCCACAGTTTGGCAACCACTGCACGTCCGAGTGAAAATTCATAAAATAATCCAGTGAAATTTTCAAAGTTATAAACGAAATGTTAGAGAAATTTTATTTAAGATAAAGCATTTTGTCTAAATTTCTAGACTAGAGAAATAGGTAAGTATAGTTAGTGATTTGCGTAATTCTAAACTATCGATAGATATTTTTTATCCACAACGGTTAGAGCTTGGCCTTCACCAAGCCTTCACCTCACTTAATGTTAAGTGACGATAAGGCCTAAAGTGTAAGCGCACTACACCCGGAATCCTCACCACTGAGGAACTGGTTATCTTACCTCTAACTGCCGGAACACAACAGTTTGAAATTTTTGTTATGGCGTCAAACTCAGGTAAGATGGTGAAAGCTAGGCGGACTTAAAATAAACAGACCGAGTACAATTTGTACCCCTTCCTGGAGTTCCTGGGAATCGAACCCGGGACCCCTGCACCTTAAATGTTTGGGCGAACCTCTACCAGATCACAAAGGTGGTTAAAAATAGTTATTTTTAAATAATTAGTATTTATCGACGACCGCTTGGCGCAGAATAAGCGATCCTGCCTTTTGAGCCAAGGTCCCAGATTTGAATCCTACTAGAGGCAATATTTGTGTCATGCGTATCTATGTAAAAGTTAACTGTTAATATTTAATAAGAAAAATATTTAAAAACAAAACAAATAAGTATACGCTTATTACTACAAAACATTTAATATTAATAACCCAGCTGTCACCCAAACTATTTACCAAAAATATTACAATAACCACAAAAACCTATTTTCAGCTCTATTCTAACAGCTTTAAAGTTCAAAATCGAGTGTTGTTAAACTTTCGGTTACAAATTCGTTACATGTTAGCGGATATTGTGGCCGAGCCGTTATTAATTTGTTAATCCGATGAGTGTAATTAATTAATTGTGTTTAAGCGATGGTGCGTCGGAATAATGGAACGCAGATTGTCGCAAATTGTTCGTTTTAAACTTGTTCGGTAGGTATTTAATTAAAAACAACTTTCTTAATTTGTTTACTTATGGGCTGGGGGCACGTTGGGCTAATGTTGTCATGAATATGCAACTTCAGAAAATCTACTATAAGAGAGAGGCATAGTAAAGAATAAACTAAGTAAAGAAAAAAAGGAATTGATATGGTCAGGACCATAAGAAAACGTGGTAAAAAAAATTTTTTTACTGTATTTTTACTTGTCTTTTACTTGACTTTTTTTGCCTGTTATACTAGCCATGTTTTATGTTTTTAGGATTCCGTACCCAAAGAGTAAAAACGGGACCCTATTACTAAGACTCCGCTGTCCGTCTGTCTGTCTGTCACCAGGCTGTATTGTATCTCATGAACCGTGATAGCTAAACAGTTGAAATTTTCACAGATGATGAATTTTTGTTGCCGCTATAACAACAAATAAGTACTAAAAACCGAATAAAAGAAATATTTGAGTAGCGCTCCCATACAACAAACGTGTTATTGCCGTTTTTGGTACGGAACCCTTCGTGCGCAAGTCCGACTCGCACTTGGCAGGTTTTTTTTATTTGTACTTAAATATGAAACAAATAGTTTTTCTTTTTCATTAGAGCCGAAATAAACTAATAGGGAATATGCATAAGTCACCGATTTTGATGAATTTGAGCTTGATCGCTTCGGACACTTATAAAAACATGATGGAACAGGAAAAAAAATAAAAAAAATGTATTATTTTAGTTTTATCACACGATGAAATTAGGGAAAAATAACAATATTTTTTTTTCATTTTCGGATATAATGCACTTTATAGTCAGATAGAATATCGAATAAGAAACAATATTTTGTATGACACATATGTACTTAAACGCAAAATTTAGGGAGATAATTGAAGATTATTGGCTAACTCCATATTAAACGCGCCGAAACACATCTGAAACGTGATGTGTGACGTCACTGTTTTGTATGGAGCGTTTTCGGCGGGTGCTGCTGCGCGCGCGAGAGAAAAGTTTTAACATTACAGTTAATTTTCTCATGCATTATACTTTTGATTAAGATAAAAAAAAAATTTGATGCATATTCCCTATTACGAAATCGCTTAACTGATAAAGTTAACTCTTTTAACGATTAAATATCGAAAAACTTTAAGTCCAAGGAACTTTACTTTGACATCCTCCGTGGTCGAGTGGTTTGCACGCCTTTCAAGGCGTCACCATCTCTTGAGGTCCCAGGTTCGATCCCCGGCTGGGTCAATGTAGAAAATGAACTTTTCAATATTGTCTCAGGTCTGGGTGTTTGTCATACCACCGTTGTTTCTGATTTCCGTAACACAAGTGCTATAGCTACTTACTTTGGAATTGGAGCAATGTATGTGATGTTGTCAAATAATTTATTATTATTTATTTATTTATTATTTATTTATATACTACCAACGGATAGTTTTTAATTTAAATTGTATAAAGTTCATCTATTTCCTGCAAACTGAATGCGACTATGCCGTCTGTGAGCTAATACTTTGTGGGCCTGTAGACCACGACCACAGACTGTAGACTGGACCGACCTAATGACTCGAGGTCGCATTGCAGACAGCGGTCAGTCAACGCTCGACCACCGGCGTGTGTGGAGTGCGGTGCCGACGTATTAATTACTCCCGCTTGAGTTAAACTTTACAGTTCGTGGTTCCAAAATTAAGTTGTCCTTAGGTATATTAGTTAGGTATAATTTATCAACAAGATAGCTATTACGAATGACCTAGGTAAAGACAAAGTTGAACTTTTATTTATTCAATTATGCTTAAAAATCAGGCTTATAATAGGTAGTTAAGGCAATATTTTTCATCCCATTCAGAGTTTTTGTTTTAAAAAGACTGATTTTTAGGCACTTCTATTAAATATAGAATTTTATGTTTTACCAGGGTTTGGAATGGAGAATATAATTGTTTATAACTACAATTACATATATCCAGATTACCCTTTTAGTCAAATATAAGTACTACTAATAGCACTGTTAATTACAGGAAATAATAACTAAGCAAAATAAATCTAATCAAATGAAGAGTTAATCCCCCTGAGGGTAGTTGCAAAACCACTGTCCGAAGTTAATGACGCGGACACAATCTGCGGCCGGGGTCAGTCGACGCGCGGTTGGCGACGAGAGCGGACGTCACTTTATTACACTCGTGCAATGGACACACGGCTCGTGCTAACCGAGATTTAATGGCGCGGACGTTGAATGACATGGGAATAGGCGATTGCGGCTTACTCAGCTAATTCCAGGCTTAGCAAATGCTAAACAAATGTGATGTGATATACGCACGTACTGGAATTAAAATAGTTATATTCTTTTTTGCAATTATAATAATGATTTGGAACTTATTATATTTTTTACATCATACTGCTCGGCAACTAGGATTTACTAGTATAGTAAGAGGCCGTGTAAGTTGTAAGTGCATTGTTTAGATAGAACGTTCCATTTTCAAATCACTTTACAATTCAAGCATGGGTGAATGCTTTAACTGTAAAGTAACTTTACAATTCAAGCTATGTCAAACTCCTTAGTGAACCAATCTCTTTTCTTATATTATAAACTGTGGAAACTTTTTACTGAAAAAAAAAACAATAAATATGGCGGCATTTCATTTCCGTTCAAGCTATGCAAAACTCCTTGGATTTTGATTTTGATTTTGATTTTTTTTTAAATTTTTTTATTTTTATTTTTTTATTTTTACTATTTTTTTTTATTTATTTTTTTACTTTTTTTTTTTTTTATTTTTTTTTTTTTTTTATTAAATTTACCTCGCATGAATGATGTAAAGTAGTATGCTTACCTCGGTTGTAAGTAGCTATTACACCCTCGAACTATATTCTAAATACAGTCTAAATATCTCGGGTGCACTCGATCCATTAGCGCCCTTTGCGAGCTGCGCTCGCACGGGCGCCAAATTGGATCTTGTTCTGTAATAGCTCACTTACGTCCCTTGTGTAACAAACTACTATTACCGTCTTGTCCAACAAAGGAGACGTACAGAACTGATATACGCGCTATTGGAAATAGTTATATTGGTCAAATTTACAATAATATTTAGTAACGTCTTGGTCACTAGCTAACATATTTTGCTTATCAACGAATTGGTAAAACAAAACAACAATGACGTGGTTTACATCCCTTTACAACGTGAAAATAGGTTCCTATGAAGTATTAGTTGTATCAAAAGCATGACGACAACATTATCAAAACGCTCATTCCCATTTGCCTTTTAACATCCTGTCTTCACATGCCAGGATCTGCCAGACTGTTCCGACGTCACGGACTCTTCATTGTAATATATTCACGCACACGACCAGGTCTCTGCTGTTTACAGTATAATATGCAGATTCAGTTGCCCAGAATTTCGCTGGCCTGGATGTCATTATGCTTGATAGATGAGCTGAGGTAAGGTTTACGAGGTAATATTGCTAAAAGGGTACGTTTATGTTGCTGATGTTGTGTTGCTGAAAATGGGGTCCATTAATTGCTGTGGTTAAACAATGCTCGATATTTTTTGGTGGTATGAAAAAGTTTTGCAAAATAAAGGAAAGCCTTTCTTCTATTAAAGTAGATAGATACATAATTGGGAAGCTGTATTGTTAATTTATGTCACTTACCAAAAGATGGGGTGATAAAACATAGTCATCTGAAGCTCCTCAGTGGAAAAAATGTATCAATACGCATGTATTTCTATCCATATACCAGAATTTTGGTACATATCTGCTTTAACTTACTTACTTCTAATACTTAAATACCTAGATTCAAAATGTGGGTCTACAACTAAAACATCAAATAGAATTTATTGCCACGCCACGTTTGTTAACGCTGAACATATACCACTCAAAGTATCGCAAAAAATATTATTTAGTCCGCAAATAAAAAACATTGTTTCAGATCAAAAGGACCGGGTGTGCTCGGTGGATGTATCCGGAATCCGGATCAGTCATGTGGCAGTAATGTGGCATAGTTAAATATTATGTAAGCAAAGGGGTTCCGTTAGTAGAATGAAGACAATCATATTAATCCAATATGGTTGGTGGTAGGGCTTATTTCAGCTACTACCGTCTTACCTAAGTTTGACGCCATAACAACAATTTTGTTGTGTTCCGGCAGTTAGAGGTAAGATAGTCAGTTCCTCAGTGGTGAGGATTCCGGGTGTAGTGCGCTTACACTTTCGGCCTTATCGTCACTTAACATTATGTGAGGTGAAGGCCAAGCACTATACAAACAAATATTGCTTTGATTACAAAACTTTACAGACGTAATCATTAGGTAGGTATATATTTTATACTGACTGAATCTCGTCATTATCATCATCAACATCAGCCATTTTTAATGCTTTCACTGCTGGCACAGGCGTTTCTTATGGATGAATAAGGAGGATGGGCCATAACCCATCACGCGGGCCCAATGCATATTGGTGGGTGTTAACGACTTCAAATGCAGCCAAGACCAACATCCGAAGTACGGAGGAACCCGAGATAATAAACTCTTTGTGAAAGTGCGCGCCACCAAGCTCTTCATTATCATCATCACATTCACCCTATTCATATCCATTCGCCATTTATTAATAGGTGAAAAAATAAATTATAAAAAATAAAAATCCCGCCTGCATAAAAAGACAAGTCCGCTGAAAAGATGGAAACAAGATTAAATATTAAAGGCAACATAATAACATGCAGTCGGAGGCATGCATTAAGAAAGTGACGTTATGAACGATTTGAATTATATGCCTCCGACTGCATGTTATTATGTTGCCATTAACATTTAATCTTGTTTCCATCTTTTCAGCGGACTTGTCTTTTTATGCAGGCGGGTTTTTTAATTTTTATAATTTATTTTTTATTTATTAGTTATTATATATTACGGTCATGATATCCTTTTTTGAAATCCTTACAATAAGCCCTTTAATTTGACACCCATATTGCAGTATTCTAAAAAAAAATTTTTTTTCCACTACGTATGACTACGTATATTAGTACCGTACAGCCGCCATGTTGTTTTTTTATAACGCCACCTTCTTAAGAACACTTGGGCTGACAAGATAAATCTAACGATATCTTAATTACAGAAATCCATTAAGCCGTTTGAAAGATATGAGGTAATAAAGAATATTACATACAAACACACAAACAAACATACTTACATACAAGATACGCGCGAAAAACATAACCCTTTCTTTGCAGTCGGGTAAAAATAGGTCCACCAGTGTTTTTTTTTATTTTTTTTTTATTTAACATACTTTATTACATTAAGCATTTTAAATGCACAACAAAAACATGATTCTGAACTAAATCAACCACTATAATTCAACATTTCATAAGACTATCCTACGAGATCTTATTACGGAACCCTTAAAACGGGGGTCGGTGAAAAATCCCGAAACGGGTTGCGGCTGCACTAACGAGCGAGAATCTAGCCACGTGAATCTTTTATTTAGTGATGTGATGTATCGATATTTATTTATTAAGACAAATATCTGGAAGATTGGTAGAGCTTTATTCTGTTTATCTTTACTTGTCATGTTTAGTAAACAGCTTTTGACATATGTCATACGTCTTTTAAGTTTAAATCTATATTTGAAAAACAATATGTTGTCTTAATAAAATTGTCACTAATAATAACTTGGTCATTTCTTTCGAAATCTAGGTATTTGTGGATGCTGTATTTTATAATTGATTTATATTTTCAATACCTATAGAATTGGGTGAATATTGTTTACCAAATATCACATGTAAGATAAAAAGACTATGGCTATTTATTAGCGCATAAAAATTGTTTTGACTAAAGCCAGCCATCAGATGGGTGACCGCAATTACATGAATAGGTTAGTTTCAAAAGTAAAAGAAAACTTTAGTATAAATAATACCATATAACTCGTTTTCTGTTCTATAAGACGGAAGGGTCCATTTGCCATGGTAGGTTTTGGTCTCGTCAGTATTTATTTATTTTATGCAACCAACAGCGTTTGGATGTTTGTTCCTCAATCACGCAAAAACGGATGAACAGATTTGGATTAAGTTTGACACACAGATAGTTTATAGTCTAGATTAAAACATGATACTTTTTATCCCGGTCAAAGGTTCCGTAGGGATTTTCCGAATGTCCAAGCGGATAAAGTCGCGGGCGGAAGCTAGTCTGATAATAAGTAAGTATCTATCAGTAAGTTTTAATTGAATGCATATTTTTGGATGACCCAGTTCCGCTATCGACATCGGAACATCACTATCGTGATCATCGCAAGAGGTTCCGTAACGATGGCGATAACGAACCGCTGCATTGTTACAAGTCGATACTCGTGAGTATAGCAGTCGATACTCTGAGTATAAGTGTCGATACTGTGAGTATCGACAAACGAAACGTGATCTCATCGACACTCCGTTGTGCTTAGCCACAGCCTTCTAGGAAATGCAGAAGGCTATGGCTTAGAGTATATTTTATTTCTTCAGTGAAGATTAATATTGTGTCCTTTACCTATGAAATTGTTGTCTTTTTCTCACACACAGACAACCTCATAACTTATGTGATTTAAAATATTTATCAGTTGCTGGATATTACATCAGATTATGACCGTAGCCGTCAAGTATCAGTATGTCTATTTATTTTGTTTTCTTAGCATTCAAAAATATCTTGAAATTGATCCCTTTTTTTGTAAGCGAAAATGACCACTTTATCTGTTGTAACCCTTTAAAGTCGCATTACTAATTTCCCAGCAAAAATGTAAACAAAGGTGTTGCCAGAACAAAACAACACAAAAGGAAATAGTATATTGCTAAATCAAGAAATAAACACACTTACGTGTTTTTTCATCACAATCCTAATAAAAATATATAAGATAAATATTCTGAATCATGAGTTTTGCGGCGAAAATGGTAATATAATTTAATATTTCATAATAACAGTTTTATGGTAGAAAACATTTTTATGATGCTGTGCACACATCAACTGCAAACCGTACACATCAACCTTTGGTAATTTTATAAAAAATCATAAATAGTATTACGAGTAGTAGCTGATTTGTCTTTTGGTAAGGGATTTGCTACATCTATGCTTTTGGTATTGGGGGAACAGGCGAAGATGCTACGTTTTTTTGTTGATAGTTTACATACAGTCAATATCTAAGAAAAATTTTCGTAGGCATCTGGGACCCTATTTTTGAATCACTCGGATGGCGTCGAGCGCTCGTTTCGACTGATTTTCGTTCGACATATGACTCTATTTCGAACGTTTCAGCCATATGTCGAACGAAAATCAGTAGAAACGAGAGCTCGACGCCAGCCGAGCGATTCAAAAATAGGGCCCCAGTTCTTTTTAAGAACTTTTAACATCAAAAACTATGATAGGTAATAAAGAAAAAAAGTCTAGTTACCATCCTACTTAAAAATTACCCTGGACGACATTATATTTATTATGATTCATAATATAATAAACAAATTAAAAAGTTATAAAAGTGAACAAAGGTTTTCAATATCTGAAAATGTCACTATCAGGGTGAGTTTGTCAATTTGACAGTGACGTTTCTTTGTTTACATTTTTGCTGGGAAATTAGTAATGCGACTTTAGCCTAAACTTATTTTCGTCGCTTAAGTTTTGTTGCCTAGTTGTACATAAAAGTTTTGTTGCAATAGCGTTCTCAGTTGTTAAGTAAATTATGAAAATGCTAGTACGGAATATGCAATTTGTTAAAATTTCTTCTTACAAAACGTCAATTTCATAGGTAAGCACGGGAGAATGGTATCGAACTTTTCTCTTGTACAGTCAGTGGCACGAATCATGAAAATTTTTCGACGGAGTGGGGATAAGTTCGCGCATGCGCGCGCCCCTCTCCCGCCGCCCGCGCCCCTCACCGCAACGCATGCCCAAAATACGCATTCCGCGCAATCCCCACCCGATTTCATGATTCGTGCCACTGACTGTAGTAAAAAGTTGTTTTCATACGTACATACCTACGTTATTTCAGCTACACACAAATTTAAGAAATACTGAAAATAGGTAGGTACTGAAAAACAGTAATTAAACAAATAAGCTAAGGTTTTAGAATACCTATAGGAATTTGGCACTTTAGACACTACACGATATTATCTTAAATGAGAAGCCTTCATCAAAATAACACATAAAGCATTCCTCAAACTAAATATTTGCCAAACTTGGTGACCACATCAAGAATCCAGACGCGAGACTTATCCAAGAACTCACGAAAGTTTCTAAATACCCACAGACAGATTTAACACACACACACACACAAAGACTTTTACGATTGTATGTGTGTGTGATTACGGCCCTCAAAGTTCTGGCGAGTGGTGGGCAGTAATTAAAATAGTTTGGTAATTGGTACATTTGTTAGTCTGCATCTCACAGAGTAGATTCGAAGACATGTTTACGATAGCATTCTGCAACATTTTTTGTCGAGGTGGTAGAAGGGAATGAACCAATTTTATTTTTGTTGAAGGCTCACATGTTTATGATATTCTGGTCAACGAAAGATGAGATTGAAATGGCGGCGCCACTTTCCCTGTTCAATTAACGTTTAGAGGTTAAGTTATTGGAAACTGAACCTTAAAATAGGGCGCAAAATTAGTTCCATTTCCAACCGAGTCTCATCTTTCGTTGACCAAACTCTAGCACTGTAGAACATTATTGTCTAGGTGACAGATGGGAATAAACCAATTTTATTTTTGTTAAGGCTCATGGACCTTCTGAGTTTTTGAATGACTAGATTCGAGATATTTAACAGTGTGAAAAAAAACCATAAAAAGTACAAAAGAATATTTGATTCTTCATTGGTCTAACAAAGGCATGTTTCAGTGACGTCACACTCCATTAGTTCTTTAATAACCGTAATAACCGTGTCTCATAGAAGCAGTGGCATAACTTACGGTATTATTACAGAATGCACTAACTAATGGATGTGATGGTTAATGCATTTGTGTAGGTACTGCGTTCAACAAGACGTGACAAATCTAATCAATTTTGGGTACATATTGGTCAATGTGTAGTGCGACGGGTTAAAAATATGACATGACGATCATGTTGTCTGTTTTGAACTTTTTAAATTTCCTTTTCACATATTTTTAAAGGTCATTGGGCATATTTGACCTGCTTGATGAAAGTTCGCGTACAGAAACCAAACCAGTTTTATGTTATTAAACTTTTGCTAATAAAACAGAATAGTACAGTAGCCCGTAATACATTTAAATTACGAAAAAGATTACCGCTCGCCGTTTTGATATAGTTATTTATTACAAAATTATAGATGCTTTAACCCAAGTTTTACAGATCGCAACCCGCCGTAACCTATATTTGTATATCTCCAAAAACTATATTTTTTTATTTTTCGAGGTTTACCACATGGTTTAGCTATTGTCGTGTTCTACAGCTTTGTTTGATTGCCACTGATAATATTAAGACTATGAAAAGCAGCCATACTCAGATTTAAGACCAGATGAAAATGGATGGACTTTATTTGGTCTTAAATCTGTGTATGGTCACTTTCCATAGGCTTACTATTATTAGTGGCAATCATACAAAGCTGTAGAACATGACAATAGCTAAACCATGTGGTACACCTCGAAAACTAAAAAAATATCATTTTTGGAAATATACAAATATAGGTTACGGCAGGTTGCGATCTGTAAAACTTGGGTTAAAGCATCTATAATTTTGTAATAAATAACTATATCACAACGGCGAGCGGTAACCTTATTGGTAATTTAAATGTATTACGGGCTACTGTAGTAGAAGTTTTTACTTTCAGCATTATGAAAATGGGTGGTACAATCACAATTAACGTTTGTATTGTCTTTATTCATTTATTTTATTTTATTCATTATTGAAATGCTAAATGAAATGATAAAAAATGAAACATGTCCTACAAGAATGTGACCCATACATACCACTGCGTAGCAGAAACATGTATCCACATACCTAGCCCTATTTCGTTTGTGTACGCCGTAGGTCAAATGTCCGAACAAAATGCCCAATGACTTTCAAGGCACAGCTATGTGGCCGAAACAAATTTCTTTCTTTATATCAGTTAACACGTTGTCAAGGCGAGTACAATAAAATCCGTCGTATTTCTGCACACCCGGACATCCGTTTTGTGTGAAAAGAGCACAGAGTATGCGCTGGTATAAAAGGTTTATTTATACACAAAGCGGTGCGTGGTCACGCCCTAGACAGCATTATTTATTCAAGAAGCCACAGAATAAAAATGCAGAAGCGATCATTCTTTTAGTAGTTCAAAGATAATTTTGAATTCAAGTTTCTGGTAAAATAGTCAATTATTTGAAAGTCAAAATCAATGAGGGCTTTCCAAATGACAAAAACTATAGGCTTGATAGATGGCGTTGGTAAATATGTATGTGTATGTGTCAATGTATGTGTCAATGTATTTTTTTCCTAAGCTTTGAAGAGTACTAAGGTAGGCAGCCAGATGTAACCCGAAAATGTTTCTTTTTGGGCAGATGTCAGCCAGCGAGCGCTTACTTACCTCTTTGGTACAGGCCCTTTATTTTAAAAGCCGATTTTGACACTTCTCTTTCCATAAATGCCATCCAATGAGGCAAATAGTTACTATTTATATTTTTTATTTCACTTTGAAAAGTCCTCATTACGTGAGGAAAAAATTCAATGAAGACACATAAGAAGTTATTTGATCTTCCAAAGCTCTGCTCAAAATTGCTCTCAAAAATATAATAAACTCAATTACTTTTTATTATAATTTAAACAATATAATAGTTCGTCGTGTCGTCGTCCATTTCTCATAAAAGTGTCGCTTCTGCCCGCGTACTCTATGGCAAATGAAGCAGGAATCATGCGCGGGCGCAACTCAATTAAAGCTGCGCGCGCAGCGAGGATCACGCCCGTCCCGACTAGGGTTGCCAGGATCAAAAGCGGAAAAGCTGGATGCAGATTCATATTAAGCCGGACATTTTGTCCTGAAAACTTTGTACCTTGTGTATGTGTACTACCACAAGAATAGCAAATAAATTACTATTAAGATACGAGATAGTGAAACGCTTTCTCTTTTCAAAAAACGTGTAAAGGAGCATTACCTAAACTTGTTCTTAACATTGTTCAATTATTTACATTTACATCTGTCCATATTATTATTGTGTAGTATATTTATATGTAGGTATTTTTTATTATTCTATTTATTTGTGTATGTGTATTTATACATATTATTATATTTATACCATATATTTTTGAGGTACACACTGTCTCACTTCTCTATATTCTTTCCTGTCCCGGGCCTGCTGGAAGAAATAATTTCAATGTGAAATAAGTTGTGCCCTTGTACAATTCTTCTGTCCATTTCTTTTCTGTTTGTAATTGTGTGTGTACAGAATAAATGAATAAATAACTATTAAAACCTGATATTGGATCTCTGAAGGAAGAAAATTTGAACATTTGTTTGTGTAGTTCTTACTGCATTTAATTTGAGACTTACTCTACTCTCAATCGGTGGCGGGCCAAAACAGGCAGGACTTGTTGACCGAGCGAGCGCGATGCGCAAGCGAAGCATCTCCGTTTTAGCTTAGACAAAAATACTTTTGTATGGCCTTCCAGCTGCCCGTCTCTTCTAATCAACTGGTCGAATTTTTCAACCGATTCTCATGAAATTTAGTGAGCACTTTTTTGTCAATTTAGTTTTTCGAGAAATCATATTTCAGCCATTTCGAAAAATGTTCAAAAATGTCAACACACGAGGTCTTTATAGCTCTACAGAGCCAACATAAATTTGGCCGGACACGAATTAAGCCGGACGTCTTCGACTAAAGCCGGACATTTGGCAACCCTAGTCCCGACCTGAATACATCGACAGCTCAATCGAATGGACACGCTCGAAAATTATGACAAAAACTGGGGGCATGATCTTAAATATTATGATTGTATATCAAAAGAATGACAGTAATGATGATAATTATAGTTTAAGTTATTCATCAGTTGTCCATAGAGTTAAATATACTGAAGGTTTTCATTATGATTTTATCTTAATGACTGTGACCACCCAATAACAAAAATGATAATAAGAGCAGCAGCAGCGATATTGTATCGTAATACAGCATCTAACATTATTTTGTTTCTAGCAGTAGTAAAGAAAAAAAATATGTATTTTATTCTAGCAGCGTGAAATTGATACGAATGATACAAGGAGACAATAAATAATCTTACAGTTAATGCTGAGTTCAATTGAAACCACTTGACAACAAGTTTCATTGATGTTGAGTTCAAAATAGATGGTTTTGATAAAGATTAAAGTGTTTGTTTCTTTTTCCTATCACAAATAATAGCTTTTTTAGAAAAAAAATCTAAGTCTATGCTTTTATCTGACAAGAAAATGGGCGCAAAAAACTTATCAGCTTTATCAGATAGAACGATATTTACAAATATGTATATCCTATCCAGACATTACATTCATGTTACAGTATTTAATAACTTCGGCTTACCTGAACAGCATCGTCCAAGCACCTGCCCCACGCGTCGCTGCGGTCCACCAGCGTGTTCCACTTGTCAGCCAGCTTGGCCACCTCGCGTCTGATGGAGCGGGCCAGCTCGCGCGCCTGCTCCTCCGCCGACCTGTACCCTCGGGAGTCTCCCTCATTCTCACGACCTGGGAAAAAGAATACTTCGTGAAACTCTTTTAGAATGTCTGAGTCATAACATAACCAGAGGCACATAATTAGTATAGTAATGACGCCAGAGGCCGAAATCTGCCCATTCCAGGTTCGCATTGAAATAACATGATTGAGGTCCTATTAATAAATAATATTGTGACAGTGGGGGAGGGCTACAAAATAACAAGGAATTCATTAATATAAATATTAGAACTTCTTGCAAAATACAGATTAAAAAGAAGCTCCAAAAATATGATTTGGGCGGACCTGGAATGGCCGGCAGATTCCGATGTTAATCCAACGATATTCCCATTAATCTTACAATTTATTATTAAAACCTCCTTCAAAACTGTAAAAACAAAAACGGCTTTAAAATTAAATAGCTCTATTAAGCAAGGAATCAGGCTCTTAAAGGAGTTTTTACCATCGCCTCTCAAAAAAGTGCGTTTAATTCAACGAAAAGAGTGAATAATAAGCGATTTTATTCACCGAGTGAATAAAAATAATTTGAATTTGGAACAAGCGCGCATCATGAATTAGAAGAAAAAAAGTGCTGAAAGTACGTACGTACTGGCTGCTACGGAGCTATTCCATAGAGAGAAAAAAATTAAACGAAAAAAAATATGCTGCCAAATTTAATTCGGTTCTTTTTAGTGTCTTATCCTTGGGTTCTTTTCTATCTATTAGAGGGAGATTAAATGTTCAGTCTTGCATCAGTCCATTCAGTCTCTTACGATATTCAGTCTGCAAAAATTCAAAGTCTATACAGACTGATGAAATGGACTGATGCCTGACTGATCATGTAATCTCTCTCTTAGCGTGGTTGTTTTATGTCATTGGAAAACTTCTAATTTCACTATTTTCTATGTTTAAATATTAGCGATTACCGCAATAATAAAATGTGATAACTATAAAGAGGCGCTCGACGGCACAGTTGTTTAGCGCCTGGCTCAGCAATTGTGGAAGTAAAGCAACTTTCGCAGGGGTCGTGCATGGGATGGGTGACCAAAAATGTATTATTATCTCGAGCTCCTCCGTGCTTCGGAAGGCACGTTAAGCCGTTGGTCCCGGCTGCATTTGCAGTCGTTAACACCCATCAATCCGCATTGGGCCCGCGTGGTGGGTTATGGCCTATCCTCCCACCCATAAGGAAGGCCAGTGCCCCAGCAGTGGGGACATTAAAAATGGCTGATGGTCAACTATAAATACATACTATGAGTACTGCTAGGCATTTGTTTTCTCGCAGTCGATGGTAAAAAGTAGAGTACACAACTCGTGAAAAAAAAATTTCGTCTCGGTCCTTTGTATCCCTCGCTTCGCTCAGGATTCTACTTTTGAATCCCTCGCTACGCTCGGGATTCAACTCTAGAATCCTTCGCTACTCTCGGGATCCAACTTAGTCCCTCAAACTAAATTCCCTTTTTATTCACTTGTTGTATAATCTACTATTTTTTTAAAAGCTTTTTATTTTAAACTTTTTTGTGCTACCTATGTAAAGTGTATGATTATTTTTTTATTGACCGAGCGAGCACGAAGTGCGAGCGAAGCGTCTCTGCTTCAGCTTGGGCAAAAATTCTTTCGTATGTCTGTATGTTCTCTTCTACAGGTCGCATTTCTCAACCGATTCTAGTGAAAATTTGTGAGCAGGTTCGAAAATTGTATGGAATTTTTTTGTCGAGCCAGATTTTTTTAATTTTTCAAAATGGCGGAGATATGTTAAAAAAACAGGTTTTTCGGCTTTCCAGCGCTGTCTGTTCTCCTCTACAGGTCGCATTTCTCAACCGATTCTCGTGAAATTTTGTGAGCCGGTTCGAAAATAATATAGATTTTTTTGTCACGCCAGTTTTTGGAAATTTTTCAAAATGACGGAGAAATGTTAAAAATACATATTTCAGACCGGCTTTCCAGGGCTGTCTGTTTTCCTCTATAGGTAGCATTTCTCAACCGATTCTCGTAAAATTTTGTAAGCAGGTTTGAAAATTGTATAGATTTCTTATGTCAAGCCAGTTTTTCATTTTTTTTCTAAATGGCGGAGATAATGTAAAAAAATCAAATTTCAGTCCGTATTTCCAGCGCTGGCTGTTCTCCTCTACAGGTCGCATTTCTCAACCGATCTCGGTGAAATTTTGTGAGCAGGTTCGATAAATACATAAAAAAAAATTGTCGAGACAGTTTTTCAAAATTTGTGAAAATGACGGAGATATGTAAAAAACCATATTTCATTCCAGCTGTCCGGCTGTTTGATCTCCTCTACAAGTCGCATTTCTCAACAGATTCTGGTGAAATTTTGTGAGTAGGTTCGATAATTATATATAACAGCGGGGCTACTCAAATGGCCACTTTTCTATTCGTTCGCTAACTTAAAAATTAAAAATAAGCCATAAACACCAAAATAACGTGTCGTAGGCTTGTCAATTCTGTAAAATACAACAACGTCTGTGATTTACATAAACTTGCGACGTCTGACTTGATCATTAATTGCTTATTTTTAAGATTTAAGTTAGCGAACGAATAGAAAAGTGGCCATTTGAGTAGCCCCCCTGTTCAGTCAAGCCAATTTTTCCAAATTTATAAAAAAAATACTCACCCATTTTGAAATATGATCAAAATTAGAAGCACCATCTAGCTGCAATACTCACGTACCTACTGTGTGCTTTGAAAACTTCATGGCGACATTTTATTTTATTTTTTCGCGAGGTCTACAGCTCACGGAGCCACTAGTTTTAAATATTTTCAATGATACGATGCCCTTAACTCAATTTCCAAATCCAGAATGTTACAGACCTGCTCAGTTTGTTTTGATTTGTCATAATTCTACCTATAGCCTTAAAATAATTACACCTAGAAGCCGTGTCCTCGTATGCAAAGTGAGGCAACTAAGTATTCAGATTTATATCCTTCATACGTTACCTAATCGTAACTAAAATCCAATAATATAGTAACTAATCTCTTTAAGGTAGGGAATTTGAACCTGTTTTGTACTTATTAGGTATGATTATGTAATAATGGACAATAACAATCTGAAAACGGCGCCATTTTGGCTGTTTTAGTTGCCTCACTTTTGACAGTGCGCTTCGTATGGAATTATCGTTCTAGGTGTTATTATTCTAAGTTCTCAGCTCAATCACTATAGATATCCTATTTGAGATTGAGGAGTTCCGTGAGATACATTTGCAATCCAATTTTCCATTTCTAAAGTTTATTATGTTCTAACCTAAAACTGTTTCTTAATTTTAACTAAGTAATCATTGGATTTCATTCCAAAAGATGAGCAAGTACGTCTGTACTTACACAACTCTCAAATTTTTCAGACCTGTGTTAAAAGCAAATAACTTTGTCAAAATTCTTTGACAACATCAGACCCTAACTAAAAATTCTTCAATTTCAGTTAGACGCAGGATTTTTCAGGAGCACAAAGCACGTAATATGGGGAAGCGGTGCGTCGAAAAACGGCGGGAATTTAATAATTACATCGTTACTTCCGCCTGGGGAGTTCGAGAATGTTCCGACGCGGTTCCCAGCTCGCTTGTGCAGAATTAAAATAGTGAATTTATACGGTGAGGACCTGAATGAAATGAAAAACCTATGCCAATTTCTGGCGCTCAAAACAGATATTACCATATGCACGCACATACAGGACTACAAATATGAGAGATTGTACAAAAATAACCTTAATATTGACTTTAAACATTTTAGTTACAAGATAAAAGGGTGATAGATGAACAATACTAATAATTATTATCATAATAATTATATTATGCGCAAGTGTCGTCGGCTATGCTATAGGCTTCATTTAACAGATGGATGTGACACATTACTACTTCTTTTTGGCACAAATAAAAACTTTCCAATGAAAAGCAGCAATGTGTCACATCCATCTGTCAAATGAAGACCGAAGTCACACTACACCGAAGCGAAGCGAAGGCAGGTCGCTAGTTTCTTTTATAAACTTGGAAGATCCTTAAATCTCTTCGCTATAGAAAATGGAATGTAAGGAAATAAACAATTTGTCTAAAACATTGGAACGACTAATGATGACAACAAAACGTATTTCCATGCGAATATAGAAGAAATACGTATGTTGAGAAAAAATAATGATGTCGAACATGAATTCAATTACAGAAGTAGCGAACATGAAATACTATTACATAAGTAGACGTATAATAAAGACAAGAGATTTAGTTTGAAATGGCGAATTAAGTTACAAAAGAAGATTAAGGCTTTAGGTAGGTAGGTATATCAAAAGATAAATAAAAATACGTCCTAATACATAGGCCTACCTACAATACAATTCCTTTACGAAAGTAAAAGTAAACTTTTACATGTAAAGAAACTATCTGAATGAAAATGTTTGAAATAAATCTATGAAACTACACAACAAATACTATGTCCAGTAAGACTGCCGTGTAAATAACTTAGTAGAGCCGACACACTCAAAACAGAAATCATTGCAGAACACAAAATACTGAAACGTATGAATCTTCGTTTACTTAAATAAATTAAGCAGATTCAATGTTAGCCTAAGAGCACGAAAAGTTAAAATGAAATATAACATTCCCTAGGAAGAAGTTAAAAAAGAAGCAAAGCTCAACAGAGCAGAGGTAAAATGGGGAAAAACAACCAGCAAGCGAGTCCAGTTGGCTCTCCAATGTTTCAACGAGCCTTCGCGGCAGCTCGGGAAAAATAGTTCCCGCTTTTTTTTCTCTTCTGCATGTTTCGCTTATTATGGTTCAGTAAATAATTTCAGAGGATTAATTTAATTGCGCATACCATCACTCGAATGTATCCGTTCAGAAAGCTTTTGCAGAGGAAAATATTTGTTAATTAGTTGATAGGTATTGATTTTAAAATTATTCATGAGTAGTAAGTATGTGATATTTTTAGGATTTGACAATTCTTTTTTCTTCTTTATTTATTTACTTTGGGCAATCAAATAAGCGATCCACTAAGTCCTAAATCTGAAGTGGATTCCAGAACCAAAGATTTCAATCTGTCGATTTCGTCATGATTTGAATTTTTTCTTTGTCCATAAGGTGCAGTACCTATTGTGACATAGTTCATTGTGTGATGTTAAATAATTTACTAGAAAAAATCGACTTACTTCTAGATTCTCAGGGGGTTAATTTTTTTATAATCTGAGAGATTATAAAAAAATTAAAAACTTCAGACAAGTTTTTTAAGATTGAAAACTTTAACACTGAATCTTCATTTAAATAAACATTATCAAAACGACCTATTTGTAAGTAAACTAATAGCAAAGCCTCATCGGAAAGTAAAACGGTCGCAGGAAATCTTAATCAAGGGAATACTCAAGTTTCAAAGGTTCCAATGGAGGAATTAATTAAGATTCTGTGGTTAAACTCTCGAATGTTCTCTTTGAGTCTTAAACACGAATCTTTTTGCTTAGTCCGTGAGTCTTCCCTTACACTTAATAATGTTGAGAGAGAGACTGAATGTGGTTTACAAAATAACATTAGAAATACTGTGACTTTTCCAAACAATGTTACTGACAATATTGTTTCTGACTTGTTGAATTTGCATAGTGTAACTTCAAAGAATTTTAAGATAATTAATTTTAAATTATTGTGATCTTGGACCATCTACTATACTAACGAAAACATTATTAAATAATTGCAGTCAAAACACACGTCGATGACGACGATACAACTTGTATTTATAGTGAGATTGGTGACCAAGCATTAGTTCTCAAAGGAAAAGTATTTGAATATGAATGAAGAAACTACATTACTTATTTCTATTATTTTATTATATTTATCTTCCCAGACCAAGATACTACTAAATGGAATATTTTTATTTACATTGTAAACTTGTCCGCAGAACTTCAGATAAAATTACTTACTATAAAAGGAGTTGAATATAATACTCTGCAGTGAAATTTCTCTAATTTCAGGATTTATGTTATGGTCTCTCCTGGGCACAGTAAGATATTCAAGAATTTTAAAGTCGTTTCAGCGTTTTATGTGACTGCTATTTTTATGGCCGAGTGTGCAATTTCAAAGTTAATGTCTCTGGAGGTGCTTATCGTTTTTTTCATAGACAGTTTTATAATTCTCGTTACTGTTTTATTATTTTATTAAGATACATTGATGGATGTGCCGTGATTTTTATATCACTCAAAATATCACAATATTATATTAATTGCAGGATTCAGTACCTCAAAACGATGGTCTAAATTCTTCTTCATTAAGTTTTAGTTTTTTTTGCACTGATTATGTTACATCACAAATGAAAGCGATAATAATCGAATTGTCGCCATGATGATTTGGGTAGGGATTTTCTAGTCATGGCCTTGTATTATGAAATCACCTTTAATCACAGAATTACTAATAGTACTGACGTTTTAATTAAAACTAGAAGATATTTTGGAAATAACAAGAGTATGTATAGGGAATACATTTTAATCGAATTTCACACTTCCTGAAGTTAGTTGGAATAGGGAATATGCATAAGTCACCGATTTTGATGAATTTGAGCTTGATCGCTGCGGACACTTATAAAAACATGAATGAACAGGAAAAAAAAAATGTATTATTTTAGTTTTATCACACGATGAAATCAGCGGAAAATAACGATATTTTTTTATCATTTTCGGATATAATGCACTTTACAGTCAGATAGAATATCGAATAAGAGACAATATTTTGTATGACATATATGTACTTAAACGCAAAATTTAGGGAGATAATTGAAGATTATTGGCTAACTCCATATTAAACGCTCCGAAACACACCTGAAATGTGATATGTGACGTCACCGTTTTGTATGGAGCGTTTTCGGCGGGTGCTACTGCGCGCTAACTTCAAGTAACTATATCACGAGAAAAAAACGCAAGAGAAAAGTTTTAATATTACAGTTAATTTTCTCACGCATTATACTTTTGATTAAGATTAAAAAAAAATATGCATATTCCCTATTGCGAGTGTCAAGTATAAAATTATTTCCTAACGCTCCTATTTTCAGATATGCACAAATGATTTCTAAATGGACATCGGCAGATGCCTACATCCATTAAGCCAAAGCCAGTGGTGTACTGATGCACTAATTGCTAATCCTCAATTCTGATTGATATCGAGGCCAATTTGCATAGGATCAGATGGATGTTGTGATCGGGTGAAAACATTGTGGAAAAATAATTGGTGCTGAAAATTGTTGATGTAAATGTAACGTGACATAAACAGATTTAAAAAATCTGATGTCTGTGAATCAATTGAAAGCAAATTAACAACTTCAATCGACAGAAAGAGGTACCTACAAAGTTTGTTTAAAAAACTTTCATTCAAAAGCACCTAGGTACTCTGAGATTGTAGCGTACATGTAGCGTATAAGAATATACGTATATGATCTTTCTTTCCCTGTACCCTTTGTAACACAATTAATATACACGTATTCTCATAAGGATTAATTTTCTAGTAGTGAATCCTAATCAGAGCAAGCACCTTGGTGTGAGTTAGTTAACATGTCATCGCTACCGTTTGCACACAATTTTCAGATCATTGGCAATGAGAGCCAAATACAGATCACTATGTACGTATGAAGCTAAAGCAGAAATGAATACCAACTCAAACAATACTTCGGTGAATGCTCGGATCGCTCAGATTGATTGGCGAGCGAGCATCGGTGCTCGCAACACAAAAGATCAAATGCCGCTCACCTGCGTAGCGGTAATTACGATCATCGGGATCTGCTGAGCTTAATCGGATGACGTCGACGAGTTCCAGCTTGTGGCGATTGAGATTCCTTTTCTAGTCGATTTGATGAGTCAGCAAATTTTTAACAGTTACTGTGATAATTTTAATGAAATTAATTGAACTCCAGCAGAGCTTTTGTAGCTTAAAGTTGGTGAATAATGTGCAGATGTTCGTCTGCTTCATGTGCAAAAAAGTATTTATATTTATAAATAAAGTACAGCAAATCTGCGAAACGATAGCGTGTATTTATATCACAGCAAACTTTTCGACATTCAATAATATTTTTTATCGTAGAAGACTTTATAAAGTTAATTGAATTTCTATTTATTGATTATCCTGTTTATTTGAAATGATCAAGCTGTCGTTTTCAAACGATTTATTATTGGAACCAATACGAATGTAAACTAAATATTTGCGATCAAGATGAAATCTGAGGTAGGTATATTCTACGCATTCCTATTCACACATTGTGAGATGTTAAAATCTGGCTTTCATTCCGATAGCTCATATCGCGAATATTGCGTCCAGGAAGCAGGAGGAATGCGCAAATTAATCAGGGGGTGGTGCGAGGGCAGGTATCTTCCACCCTAATTCCGCCGACAGATTGCATTCGCTAAACCTCACGCATGTGGGACAGCAATTCATTCGAATCATCCAGTTCGTGTTTTAGATTCACATCGACGATTTTGAGTTAATTTGTGACGTTGTTTCTTGTTGTGATGCATCAATTTTAATGGCAAAAGGTTGCAATAAAGAAGATGTCCCAGCCCCAGTTTCATTTTATTTAATTACTTTCAAAATTAACAAATGCTAATAACATTTTATTTAGGTATAGTATCAGTCAAGAATTATTTTGTATTTAGAAAAACAATTACAAAAACATTAAGTTGTTTTCTGAAGTATTTTGTGAAAAAAATGTAAGTAAATACTTAGTACTCTAATGATAAAAAATTGTGATTTAAAAGCGTTTTAACTTAAAAATTCCACTTTTTAACGCAGAAAATAATTATCAATCTGATTCTAGAGTAAAATACCTACTCTGACATACTACTTTGATTGGAACAATTTTAAAAATCTAAAGGACATGTCCCATCGCGTCTATGTGGGTCTATAGACTTTCATTTTTTGAGAATGGTGGTGCAAATGACATAGACGCGATGGGACATGTCCTTTAGATTTTTAAAATTGTTCTGAATGTTTTTTTTTCATTGTGTTATGGTGATTTTATGAATGGAGAAGAAGATTTAAGGTAGCCAATGAGTAATTTATTTTTAATGCTAGAGAGATAAACCGTACAACAGTATGCTGAATGAATATCTGCTGTATGTGCCCTCACCGAATGAACTTTCATACGTTCATGCCTTTAGAAGTTTCAAATAAAATCATTAAAGTTTTACCTTCAGTGTCGCTAGTGTCCGAAAGAGGTGGCTCATTAGCGATGTGCTGCCGGCCACTGAGTAGATTGCTTTCTACGACAGGTCTTTTGTCTTCCAGCTGTCTTCTGAATGCGCGATGGTCATCCTGCAACAAGAAAATGTCAACATTAAGCTATATTTATTCCAAGTTACTGGACGCAAGTTTTAACCGCCTCTGTGGTCTAGTGGTTCGCCCATCCGTGTAAGACGCAGAGGTCCCGGGTTAGATTCCCAGAGGGGTACAATTTGTACTCGGTTTAATTGGTGGTAGGGCTTATTTCAAGTCCGCCTGGCTAGCTACCACCATCTTACCTAAGTCTGACGCCATAACAACAATTTAAAAATTGTTGTGTTCCGGCAGTTAGAGGTAAGATAGCCAGTTCCTCAGTGGTGAGGATTCCGGGAGTAGTGCGCTTTCACCTTCGGCCTTATCGTCACTTAACAACAGGTGAGATGAAGCACTATACAGATTTGCATAAAAAAAGTTATGTTCATCACAAGTAAGCACCTTCTCACTGGTTTTAAAATGTCATAGTTAATAATGTAAGAAGCTGTTTCTGTTATGTTTTTGGTAGTTTTTAAGTCACTGAATTGAACGGCAGTTCTTGAGCATGCTTGAGGCATCAACTGCCTGCTTATTAGACACAGGATGGATGGTATTCACTTTTAAAGAAAAATCTAAGTGATAACAATACGTAAATAACTAAAAAGCACTGGCATTCATCGTGCCAATACCGTATTCATATCACCAACATAACAAAAAGCCCTCCCTACTCTACACACAAAACAAACGAAAAAGTATTAATTAACTCCAGCGAATCGTTTCAAACACCGCAATTCAGCGACGCAGCAAATACGCGCGCCATTTTGCGGTGCGGACATCGTCAAAATGGCGGTTGACAATCGACAAAATGGCGGCGCGATATGACGATGGCGGTTAATTCGCGCCCAATTAGTCCCGGGGATACGATACCTACCTGTTAATTTACCTCTTCGGGGGAGTCGTGTGAGTGATATTCATATAATTGTTGGCAGTGATAATAATGAAGAGAGGTATAAGAAGGAAAATTAATTCAGTCACATGAATGAAATGATGATCGTCTTTTAAGATATTTCCTTTAAAGCGCTTTTCTGACCGAAAGTGGCACCGTGGTTTTATTATTATTTTATTTGATATTGTAATTCTAATAAGTACACAATTTTTATAAAACTTCTCGTGAAATTTTTAGGGCCCATAATCTAATATTTTTAGACGGTATCATTACATTCCCTCGTAGTCACTACTAGAAGTAGATAGCAAAACTGCAAAAAGTGACCGTTTTAGACACATTTGCTATCTACTTCTACGAATAACTGCAAGGGAATACCTATAGATAGACCTTCTAAAAATACTAGACTAGGAATGACTATGAGCTATAAAATTCCACGAAACGTTTTATTAAAATCCTTTTCTATTAACAACTTATTAAAAAAATCCATGAGTGCACGACTTTCGGTCAGGAAATCGCCTTAATAATTTAACTAACAAACTAAAGTAAGGTGTTTCGTTAGTAAATTTATTTTTTAAAAGCCCAATGATATGACGAATACTTAGGTTTTTACCTATATTAGAGAATTTTTAGGTTATGTTTATCTGCATTGCTTGTTCTAAATGCGAATAACAGTACATTTTAGCATACTCTATCTCCAGGACTAAACAAAATGTGGCCCACATATGTTGCTGGTCAAATTATAAGTTGCTGACGATCCGCACAAAACGAAAACCGGAATTAATTTGATGCTGACCAAGATCTGCCGCGTTGACAAATCTAACGCGGATTTATTGGTTCATGTTGAAATTAATTTGATTAGAATAGAAAATAAAAGTAATTTTTAGCAGCAATAAAACTAATGTCGTGGTTAGCTATAATTCTAAACATTGTTAGCCATAAGTGAATCCCACAAGTGTATGCCATAAGTGAATGTCATAAGTGAATTCCATAAGTGAATGCCATAAGTGTATACCATAAGTGAAAGCCATAAATGAATTCCATAAGTGAATGTCATAAGTGAATAACATTAGTGAAAGCCATCAGTGAACACCATAAGTGAATGCCATAAGTGAAAGCCGTAAATGAATACCATAAGTAAATGCCGTAAGTGAATGGCATCAGTGAATGCCATAAATGTATGCCATAAGTGAATGCCATAAGTGAATGCCATAAGTGAATGCCACAAGTGAATGCCATAAGTGAATGCCACAAGTGTTACCTGTTGTTTTAACAGCGCCGACAGATCTCCCCTAGGTGGCGCCAGTGCGTTTAGCTCCGTCTCCTTGCGGATCACCCACTCGGTGAGCTCCCGCAGTGACAGCAGGAGCGCCGACCAGTGCTCAGCGTTGCTCTCCAGCCGGTTCCTGTAAGGGTCATCAAGTTTTGGTGAGTGTGACGTCATGTTGTCAAACAGACGGTGGAATCAGTTTTTCTATTTTTTTTTATAGACTGAGGTAATAAAGAGGCATTCAAAATAAAATAAAATAAAACTTTTTAAGAAATTAAGTGCTTTTGAATCGTCTATCTAGATTCAAATCTGATGACTAATTATTTAATCAAGCCTATCTTTTATGAATACCAAACATTACAGGAGGAAATGAAAGTCTTCTTCATTCCGAAGGGCATTATTTCTCTACCTGTGCATTTAAAGGTATTGTAATGTAGGTACGAGTATATCTATATAGATAGGATTAGGACACTGGTATTGTCATCAAAATTAAAAAAGGTTTCAATGCCAACGTGAAATTAAATAACAGAAAATGCTTCAGTAAAAGGACGTTTTATTCCTCGCAATCCCTCATCGGTGCCACAATAAGAGCTCAAAGATTAACATTTGCATTCATAACGTCACAATTTATTAAGCCGTAGAGGAGGTTCGTGTATTTCGCATAAAGAGGTTCCTCGCGACGAGAAGTCCTTGTATTTCGCATAAAGAGGTTTCTCGCAACGATAACTCAAAAACTTGGTTCGGGAGTAATAAGCGCAAATGTTGAAATTTTGGCCGCTGCTCCGTCCACTAATATGAATAAATCTGAGACTTTTACATGTAGAGCTGTGTTGAACTGTCGCGGTCGTCGATAGAGATTTATAATTAAAATATAGTAAAAGACTTTCTAGTTAAAAAGTGTTATTACTCAGTAGAAGAATATATGTGCGATAAGTTCAAATGATTATATTAATCCTCGGGAAGCTCTCTAAATATCAATCTATGTTAATTATTTTGCTCTATAATACTTGATGTTTTAATTTAATATTAAGTCATAATAAGCAACACCCTAGCAGGGTATGTTTTTTCAGGCCATCACACATTGTTTAATATCTCAATTATTGATGTGAAAGTGATACTGTAACATGTGCTTTTTATATAAATAAATAAATAAATAATTTACTACTAAAATTCAAATTGGAAAGCATGATACTATTAGAAGAAAAGGAGAAGGATTGAATCCTTTTATAGATTTTTACCAAAACTGGTAGGTAGGTACGTAGGTAGGTAATCATTGTCTCATTGTTTACGATAGAATAAATTAAGTACTTATCTCAATTTTAACTGCAACTATAGGTTTTGTTGTTCTTACAATCACTACATAGTATACTTAATACAAAGTCGCTTTCTCTGTCCTTATATCCCTATGTATGCAATATAATATAATATCTTTAAAACTACGCAACGGATTTTGATGCGGTTTTTTTAAATAGATACTTTTTTTCGGGATGAAAGGTACCCTATGTCCTTCTCTGTACCCCTGACAACGTGTATGCAAGAAGGTTTATATGTATAATACATGGTGTCAAATTCCACACTACACTGAAGCGAAGCGAGGGTGGGTCGCTAGTCTTATATAAAGAAAAATCTATTGTTTTTAAAATGATCCTAATAACTACTCCAGTTCATATAATTATGATTTGTCTCGATAAATCTTTGGGCAACAGATACTTACCATCAGATGTTAACTGCATGAATTGAGTAACTTATATTCCAATTACTTTTATCTGTCTAATTATGAATTTAATGAGAACTAGCCATGGGTAACTATTTTAGTAACGAAAGAGGTGGTTAATAAAATATTCCAACATAATGAGAGCCTGCTACATTCTGCAAATACTAAGTGTATGAGCATCAAAGCTCTGGAGGACAAAGGATACCACAAAAGTACATTCCAGAAGAACCGCAACAGATTAACGTGTGGACATAGTACAGTCAGCAACAAAAGTCGCTTAACACTTTAGTACTGTCATAGCAACTTTTTGATAAAATATGGTTTAAACTGTGAGAATCTGTCAAAAAAGTTGCTTTGACAAAGTCCGAAAGTGTTGAGTGACTTTCGTTGCTAACCGTACCTAGCCTGTGTTGGACACACACTAAATTAAGGGGTGTTTATTTGAACTTAACTGAAGTCGACGCAGTTTTAGAGTAGGTAATATATTTTTATTTAAAAAATCTTGGTTTTAAACAAAGCTTCATTTATTGTATGTTCAGTGTAGGTATTAATATTTTTTAAAAAAATTGAGCGAGTCAGACTCTCGCACGGGTTCCGTCAAAAAAAATTACGTTTGTTGTATGGGAGCCCCCTTAAATATTTATTTTATTCTGTTCTTAGTATTTGTTGTTATAGCGGCAACAGAAATACATTATCTGTGAAAATTTCAACTGTCTAGCCATCACGGTTCAAGACACATAGCCTGGTGACCGACAGACAGACGGACAGTAGAATCTTAGTAATAGGGTCCCGTTTTGACCCTTTGGGTACGGAAGCCTAAAAAGCTAGCAAGAGATGATGTTTATAAATGTTTTTCTATTCTATTCTATCCTAAGAGTTATTTCAGCGGGTCTAGACTAAACTTTATCTTAGAAAAAACTACTGTTCTGTAATTTTACTCTATACTAACTTTTTCATAAAATTTTGCTTATAAAGAGCATTGTTAATAAAAAAATCGAAATACCCTAAATCTAGACTTTGTTAAAGATTAATATTTTATTAGAAAAAAAATGTACCTTAAATTTTTTACATCAAAGTAAATTGAAAATCACTCCGTCTGTCGGCATTCTTTTCATCAAAGCTTTTGGACAAAGGGCGACCGCAAACGAACATTCCACCTGAGACGGACCACAACACAACACAAACACAACATTATACACGTGAGGGTCCCCTAGCTATTGTGTGTTGACAGATTTAGGGTGTTGGAAAAGAGTCGTTTATGTACGACCGAAATGTAAAGGCCAATTTGGATAACGAAATGAAATTAAATGAACTTAATAAAAGTGTTTCTGAGCCGTCGATGTGTAAAATGCGATTATATTGACAATGTACAATAACAAACGGCAACTTCAGAGCGATATTGTGGTACACTACAATGCAATTAAAGTGACAATAGACAGTGATCATCAATATGTTTGGAAAAGAGAAAATTTTACAGATTCTGAAGACTCTGAAGTTGGTCACATCTGTTATAGATTGTTAATTTATTTTATTTTATTTTTATTTTAAGATATTTGGGTTGACAACAGCTTAAAACTACTTAAATTACTACATGATATTTACTAAGAGTAAAGCCAAAAACGTCATCCTCGAATTACTAAAAAAAAATCATTAACAAAATTTCTAGAAACAAAAGTTTAAAATTTAAACAAGTTTACAAACGAACTCAAGCAAAACTTTTACATACATACATACATACATACACTCACGCCTGTTTCCCATGGGGGTAGGCAGAGACTATGGATCGCCACCTGCTACGATCCTTGCACACTTCTTTCGCTTCATTCATATCCATCAATCTTTTCATACATGCCCTGCGGTTTTTGTCACTGCGTACACCAGCCTTTTTTATAATAACCTCTATTTGGTCCGCGTAGGTTTTTCTGGGACGCCCTCGTGCAATCGTTCCTTCCACATTCGCACAGTATATCTCTTTCGTGATTCGCCTTTCATTCATCCTCTCTAAGTGACCAAACCACTGGAGCATTCCTTTCTCAATTCTTGTCACTATATCATCTTTCAGACCACACCTTTTGCGAATCACCTCATTGCTCACTCTATCACTCAGTTTTACTCCACATATTTTCCTCAACGATCGCATCTCTACCGCATTTATTCTGCTTTCATTCTTCTTCTGCCATACCCAAGATTCACTTCCATACATCAGTGTCGGTACCAGCACTCCGTTATGAATAGCCATTCGCGCCTTTGCAGAAACGGTTTGGCTACTCATAACCGAGTGTATAGCACCACTCACCGAATTTCCTTTCTTCACTCGTCTTTCTATGTCTTCCTCACTCTTTCCGTCCCTTGTGAACAAACTCCCCAAGTATACAAACTCACGGACTTGTTCCACTTTTTCGCCCCCTAACATTACCGTACAGTCAGTCATTTCTTCATCTCTCTCAAACACCATCACTTTAGTCTTAGTTACATTCACTTTCATCCCTTTTCTCACAAAATCTTCATTCATAACCGACATCATTTCCTGCAACTCTTGCGCAGAAGACGCAAGTATAACTTGGTCGTCAGCGTAGAGAAGGCACTTGATTTGAGTCCCATTCATCACAACCCCACAGTCACGTTCTTTCAGACCTTTCATACAACTGTCCAAAAACAGATTAAAGAGCCATGGTGACGCAACACATCCCTGTCTGACACCCCTAGAGATGCCAAACCAGTCAGTGTATACGCCGTCAATCCTGACGCATGCACGGGAATCCTCATAGAGAGATTTCAGTGCATGAATCAGTCTGCTCTCCAATCCGTATTCGGACAACACCTTCCATAGCTCATTCCTGTCAACTCGATCGTAGGCCTTCTCCAGGTCCACAAAGGCACAGTAAACCTTTTTGTGCTTAGCCAGGTGTTTTTCGGTTAAGCACCTCAAGGAGAAGACCTGATCCGTGCATCCCATTCCCTTTCTGAATCCCGCTTGCACATCCCAAATACTCTGATCAGTTTTTTGCATCACTCTTTCAATCAGTACCTTTGCATACAATTTACTGACAATGCTGAGAAGACTGATCCCGCGGTAGTTTTTAGCATCCTGCCGTGACCCTTTCCCTTTGTACAGCGGCACGACCACGGCTTTACGCCAATCTTCCGGCACTTTGCCACTGTTCCAACATTTATTAAAGATCAGGCACAGCCAGGACGCAACCAGCTCTTTCCCACCTCTCAGCATTTCAACAGTAATTCTGTCATATCCTGCTGCTTTCCCTTTTTTCATGCTCTTCATTGCACTAATAATCTCATCCATATATATATCTCTTTCATCCACTTCTGTCTCTTCCTCGTCTTCCACCCTTTTATCCGAGGCTTCTAGCATAGGGCCATCCGCCTCAAACAAACTCTCAAAATATTTCATCCACTCCTGTAGTACACCTTTTTCATCTGTCACTAGCTCACCTTTTTCATCTCTTATCACATTCATTTTAGACTTATGTGATCCACTTCGAGACGTTTTCACTTGTTTCCAAAACAATTTTATATTGTCTCGAAAGTTATCACAGAGTTTGAAGTCACACTTTTCTTTCATCTTTCTCTTTTTTTCGTCTACTTTTTCTTTCACTACTTTCTTAATCCTTTTAAACTCCCTTGCAACTGTATCAACATCCTCTTCTGTAACACTTGCATTCACTCTTTTACTGGCTTTGATGGCCAGCAGATCCTGCCATACTTTTTTCTTTTCATTCACTATCTGTCTTACCTCACTATCCCACCAGTTTATTGGGGGAGCATTCTTCCTTTTACTCACTCCACATATTTCCTCAGCTGTTTCAGTCACACCTTTTTTAAACTTTTCCCAAACTTCCTCAAGCTTGCCATCTTTCACTTCAGCCACATTTCCCAATCGTTCTTTCAATTTGCACAAATATGTCTTTTGCACTTCCACTTCATCCAGGTTCTCAACTTTTATTCTAGTCAGCTCCGTTGTTGACACTGTGGGACGATGACGCCAACTTTTGAACAGACCACTAACCCGAGACACTACAAGAAAGTGGTCTGTTCCAATGTTACCACCCCTAAAGACCCTGGTGTCTACAACTCTGCCCTTCAGTCTTTCATCAACAATCACAAAATCGATCATACTCTTCTTTTCCCCTCTCTGCCAAGTGTACATATGAATTTCCTTGTGGTCAAACATGGTGTTCGTTACCACAAGATTCTTTTCTAAACATACCTCAATCAAACTCCTGCCATTATCATTTACTCTTTTGTCTCCATATATTCCTAAAACTCCCTCACATCCCTCTCTTCTCACACCTACCCATCCGTTAAAATCTCCAAGCATAACTATCCTTTCATTATCTTTGCATTCATTCAAGATGTCTTCCACACTTTTCCAGAAATCCTCCTTTTCCGTTGCTGACTTGGATATATCGGGAGCATACACGCCAATGACGCGTATCCGAAGTAATCCTACTTTGAGTCTAACCCAGAGAAGTCTGGGACTAACACATTCATACTCAGTCATGCATTCTATCATCCTTTCCGACAGCAGGAGTCCCACGCCCATACTCGCGTGCTCATTTTCGGCAACGCCCGACCACAGAACTTTAAACGGGCCATGTTCTGAGACTCCTTTGCCCTTTCTTTTCGTCTCGTTCACGCATAAAACATCCAACTTCTTTTCTTCCATAATTAAACACACCTCATCCATTTTCTCCTCCATCGCTCCACATACATTCAGCGTAGCAAAACGGGTCTCCGATGCCCGCTTTTCGCCCCGAGAGAAACAAGTTACGCGTGATGAGTGGCGAGCTCTATCGCCGCAGCCAGGTTTATTAAAAAAAAATTGAAACCATTTTGTTCCCACGATTAGCTAGGGAAAGACAACTGTCCACCACACAGAGCCCCGCGTGTGTGGTAAGGCTATTTACACCTGGAGGGCACCAATTTCCAGGGTGGCACGCTTATGACTAGGCACGCCCCTAGCCATGCAGCCATCGGCACGGCAGACCTTAGCTTAGCGGAGGGGAAGGAATAGGATTAGGATAGGGATGTGAGGTGGGTATAGGAGTGTGTAAAATGGGACGGATCAGGGTACAAAAAGGACACCGTTGCTGCGGGGGGGTTGAGAGGTTGCAGCAGCGGAGGCTGAGGGTCCGGGGGCGCTTACCCGTACTTGTCATAGGGAAACCGGACAAGTCCTCTGAACTTTTAAAGATTATTATTATAATAATAATTATTAAGTATATTTAGATAGATAGATAAATCGTTTATTTCCATCACATACGTACACAGATGATAAATGACAAAATAACTTATAAAGAAAAAGAAAAACGACTGTGTGCCGTGCCGCATCGACAGAAAAAGGCAAAAACTCAGTGATATCTTTGCTTTAATTAAAGCAAAGCACTGATTTTCAGTTTATGGGGAATATAAGAAAAAAAAATATGAAGTTAAGTAACATAATAATATATATTACATAAAATATATATAATTATAATGTATATATACATATATAATATCTGCTATGCATAATGACATAGAGTATGATAAATACCCAGGATGAAGGGTAAAGTATTAAATTAGATAGTAGGGCTTAGCAGCTTAAATAATTGTTTTTTAAAAGTGGATTTGGAGCCCACAAATGGATCAACACTACCAAATTCACCATTATACAAACGTGCAATACGTGTGAGGACACAGTTCTTGCCATATTTAGTATGATGGAAAGGTATATTAAAGGTGTCTGAGTTACGCGTGCGGCGGGATGGTGCATTTAGCGCTAAACCCGCGAGCAGCTCAGGGCAATCGAGGCGACCGTTAACGATGTCATGTAAAAAACATATATCGAGGACTTTTCTTCGCTCCTCGAGTGAAAAAAGTTTATAGTGGCGGCAATTTTCCAAATAACTACTAGGGGATGCGTAACGAAACTTCCAATTCAGGTGTGACAAAAATTTTCTTTTGTATTTGTTCCAGTCTGTCATTATGTATAGAATAGTAAGGGTTCCATATTACTGATGCATATTCTAGAATGCTCCTCACGTATGCTGAATATACAATTTTAAAGCTTTTAATTTAATTGCATTGCACATACAATACGTTGTAATCCTTACAAATATTATAAATGCGAAAGTCCGTTTGTTTGTTTGTTTGTTACGCCTTCACGTCGTAATTACTGAACCAACCGACCAAGGACACAGGGTAAAAAACAGGGTTTTCATCCAGAAAAAAAACGAACAGTTCCCGAGGGATAGCAAAAAAACTGTCCACGCAGACGAAGTCGGGGGCGGCTGCTAGTGTTGGAAAATGTTGGAAGCGGACCGAGACACAGACGGGATAATCCGAGAAAATCGGCATGTCCCGTGAAAATGAAAATAAAAACCGGTGTTCTTAATAATATACCATGTGCGCATCACACATTTTCGAGTGAAGTCGCAAAAACGTAATTGTAGTTGTTTTTCTACCCCTCTTTTATTTAAATATAATAAAAAGAAGTAAGCCTCAATAATAAGATTCAATGAAAAGATTGTATCTAAATATATTGGCGATTGACGATTTTTTTCTAGTTTTTTGAAAATACGATGGCTTCATTATTCTTACAGTAAAATAGGAAAAATTTAACCACCTTAATTTACTTAACTTAATTTGAAAATAAAATTTGGAGTTATATCTAATTTATATGATATATTTTATCGTGTCATTGTATGTATTCCTTATGTAGGTATTTCAGTTACATTTACAGCTAATAACTTTCCAGTAAAATCTGGATTTTTGTTGTCTAAGTAGGTATGTTAAGCATCTTTACAAGTCACAAAAAAGCACAAATACCACATATGAAAGAAAACATAAGTAAATTCAATAAACAAACCCGCAAGATAACATAAAAATTGAACTCTATAAAACATAAAACTTATAGTAAGTTACTTTATCTCCATAAAGATAAGAGAAATATCATTAAATTCATTTTACTGCACTTTTGTAGTGACGTAGTTTGATAAATAATAAAGATACTATGTTACAGTAAAAATAAGCGATTTAGAAAATGTTTATTGCAAGTGTATAAGAGTAGATTTAACGCTCTTAATGCATAGCAACAAGTGTCAAATTCGCAAAACCGACTCTACTTTGAATCTGCTTGGTATATAGAACGTCAGCAAAGATCTTCCAAAGGCCTCGTAAAGTTACTAAGTTGTCTTTGCAGCCCATAAAACCTCTATCGTAAAGTATTAAAGTCTGTTTTATTCCATTCCGATAGAAATTACTGCTGTTAAAGTTGGTGCGGACAATTTCAGAACTAAGCTGCACTAGTTCTTATTGTAAGAAGTGCTTTATGTACTTACATAAGTAACTATCTACAGAGTGAAATTGAAAACAGTCAACTTGTGGCTTAGACCGTCAAACTGAATAATTTTGTCTATGGCACCAACTTCATCATATCAGCCGTTCGACACCCACTGCTGGGTATAGGCCTCCCCCGAGGATCTCCACGACGATCGATCCTGCGCTGCCCACATCCAGCGGCGCACCGCGACCTTCACCCTCACGTCCGTCGGTCCACCTTGTCGGGGGCCTACCCACGGAGCGTCGTCCGGTGCGCGCGAGCCATTCAAGAACCTTTCCGCCCCAACGGCCATCGGTTCTTCTCGCTATGTGTCCAGCCCACTGCCACTTCAGCTGAGCAATCCTTCGAGCGATGTCGGTTACTTTAATTCGCCTGCGGATATCCTCATTTCTGATTCGATCACGCAGGGAAACCACCAGCACAACTAATGGCACCAACTTAATCAGAGCAATAAAATAATCAGCTGTTCCATACATTTTGGTCGAGTAGATATTGACGTTTTCTATGGAACAGCTGATGATTTTTTTGCTCTGATTAAGTTGGTCCCATAGACAAAGTGGTTCAGTTTGAGGGTCTAAGCTACACCACAAAATATGTCGACTGCACAAAAAAATCATGCTGTAGTTATTGCGTTTAAATTATATATATAAACAAATTAATTAGCGATTACAAATGCAAACTTTGAACTTTCCGAAGACAAACATTATAAACCATAGAAAAAAAAAATGTTTTTTATCAATTTGAGTCCCGTCGATTTTGATTTCTAAGAGTAATTCTGCAATCTGCATACGTGGCGTAATAAAATGTTTTGTGACGTTGTGACGTCACAACACATTTTATTTTATTAAATATTTTATGACGTGTGCGTCATAAAACAAGACGGTAGATTAAAATCCGCAAAGCGTTTTTCGTTTAAGTATAGCAGTAAAGATGGTTAGATTTATCACTTTTCTATACATATAACAAAATAAGTCGTCATTCGTCTATATTTGCCTTTTGTGATCACTCAAAATTGGTCAAACAACAATGGCTAAAAACTGGATTCGCAAATATCTATGAGACGTGACAAGTTTTATTACTAACTGCACTACATAATATAATATTTAGATAACGATAAATCGAAAATCTTCTAAACATATAAAAAATCTAGACACTTTTAAGGCCTCCTGCAGACAAATAACGATACGTCACTACCGACCGAACTGCCAAAGTGACAGCCAAAGTCACAGGCTACAGCAAACTTCGCGTTCAAAAGGTTATTGGATATGTTATTTAAAAAAATCTTATATATTTTTCGATAAGTACTCGATTTTGCATTAATATGATTTTGGCTGGACACAACATAACAAGATTGTCGTGTTGTTGTTGTGTGTTGATAGCAATGGAACAGCGTGCGCGGACGTCAAAGCAGACTATTCTCTAATTTCCATTACCGTCTGTATACGCCTTTACTCGTTTACACGCTGAAAATCCTAATCACCATTTAAAGGTGCGAAATCTAAATAAAGGAAGCGAAGCACTTATCCCACGAAACTATGTAGAACATTAACAGTTCCAAATCCTCTTTTAGCCGGAACAACGGCATGGTAATTTCCGAAGCACAGCCAGTCCTGACCGCAAAGTTTCAGTGGCGAGCAATAACGCCCCGAAAATTGTTCGTCTTTAGGCGAATAGTTCGAATGGCGAACTGTAATTCGGGAAGCTTCTAGTGTCTTGATAATCTAGGTCAGGGTATTAGCATATATGCCTAATTCTTGATGCTGTGTTAGCTTGTGAAATTTAGTTAACTATTCTAGTGTTAGACAAGACTATTTTCAATAATGAAGTCTTGAATAATTAGTAAAATGTTTTATGGAACAGTTTTGCGTCTATTTAATAGGTAGTGGGACTACTGTCTTCTTGTGATCTAGGTTTCTATATTCCAATAAATGGAAGAAATGACATTTCTGGAGATAAAATAATTGTGAATACACTGTATTTTTAACGATGTTTACCTTTTTCTTTAAAAGACATCTCAAACGTCATAAAGACTGAAAAAATAAATGAATGAAAATATTACGTCAAAAAGTGACACGGCGAAAAGACAAAAGAAAATCATGAAAATGAATCAAAAGAAAGCGTTTGACGATTCTATTAAAACAAAAAAACAGCAGCCACGACCAAAATAGATAATGAAATTGATGCCGTATTTCATTCCCGTTACAGTTCGATTTCCGAGAGAGTAAAAAATGAAGTGATTTATGAGACATCATTAAGTTGAAATGATTAATTCACTGGTCGGTTGGAGGCACGAAACGAGCGATTCTGTTGATTAGAAGCGGATGAAGGTTTTAAGTTAAAGAATTAAAGGTAAACAATAGTAATGAGCAATGTATTTAAATACCCCAAAGGATGTAGTTAAGTCGTGGTCCCTAAAGATAGGTAGAATGAAACCTAAGGAGATAATATGTGAGTAACAGCTACAGCTACAACTGGCAAAAGATATGAAATTGCGAAGATATTCGTTTTTCTTTTTAATTTTTATGTGAATTTGGATAAAGATTATGTGGAAATTGGCTTTGTCGATCGTCGAGAGACAGATAGATAAATCAAAGAGATACAAACAGATGAACAGATACATTTATCCGTTTTAAATGAGATCGTGTAAGAAATTCGTAAGGATTAAGAGACTGATAAAGAAAAATAGGTTAGGTTAGGTACTGATAAATTTAAATAAAAATCAGCACAGATACTTTCTACGCTTTTTCTGGCCCCATCAATCAAAATGGCTGCCAACATTAGGGCATCTGCTGGCGTAAATTAAATTCTTACCGGATACTTATCGGACTGTTGGCGTACATGTTCAGTTAGGAATCCAATTATGTGAATTTGATGAAAATTGAAATGTTTTTCATTCGGGAGAATAACAACGAGGATCCTTATCATCCGTCAACTGTCCAATTTTGAATGTGTTCAAAATTATTGTTTACCTTTTGAGAGCAGCTTATTTTGGAAAAATTGTGGATAAGCTATTTGATAGCTTTGAAAAAAAATTAAGATTCAATACAACTCATTAAGATAATACAAATGAACGAAAGCTCCAAAATAAGAATAGGGAAAAACCTAAAAACTTAACGGGAGAATTACAATAGGGAATAAAAGTGAAATGAATAATTAACTAATTCTCGCTTATATTTTTAACTTTTTTAGTTTCTTCCGTGATATTATTGCCAATCAAAATACACGAAAAAGACACATCTAAATATAGCCAATCGAAAAAGATCGAAACGACGCATCAACATATTCGTCAGCTCTCAATGGCATAGTAGCTTCGAAACAAGCGTATATGCATTTTAATTAAAGTGTGCCAAACGTCCTGCAGATCAGGGCAACAGGAGAAGCAATCCGAATGCAATCAGTTTGTCAATTACTAGGCAATACGTCGCTAACACCCTCTATGCTTCTGGGTCAGTATTCTCTTTGAAGACCTACATAGATATTTTGTAAAAGTAAATACGTGTAGTGTCGAAAAGAATTGATAAAATGTTCACAGGATCAATTTATACTTACTTAATAACAGAGTGGATGCATTTATATCTTTTGCCCTAATATTTTTATATTTCACTATCTCGTATGGTGCAGACGATAATATTGGAGTGTGTAACCAGCCATCAAATAATTTGTGTGAAATGTATTTTATTAAGGGCTTTGGGATCAAGCGTATTACTTATAATTAGAATGTTATGAATAGGTCTCAAGACACTAACGTTCTTTAAAATCCAGCTAAGAAATACTATTCCTCCATCGATCGTTTAACACGAGGTCGTTGAAAAGTCCATGTAATATAATTTTTGTTGCATAACAAACGAAATGGGAAAATAATTCCATTTGTCAGAAACCTTGTTACTATATCAAAGACTCAGCAAAAGCACAATTTCAGAAAGTCATTACCTTTGACTTAAATTTCATGATATTAAAAGAAAATAGTTTGATCGAGTAAAATATAGGTACCAATTTGCGTTTAATTTCATTTCTGTATATAAATTTCGGGAGGACGGAAGGTCGCCACGATTTCATTTGAGCTTCTAAGGTGGTCTAGCAATTTTCTCGGTTAATTGTAGCTTGGAGCCATTTCATTTAAGGACTTGGTGCCAAAGTGGGTAATGATTCGAACCATAATTTAGATTGAAGCGTTAATTCTGCGTACGTGATTATCAAAATATTTGTTAAGTATTTTCAGTGAAATTCAAAATCCACACAATCAAATAGTTATAGATGAATTTGTGATCACTGCTTTAACTAAAATAGTATACCACTAGAAATTTTACGGATTACAGCGCGTCTTTTTAGAATTATTTGGTGTTATTTTAAAATTATTTTATTCAGGTGTTATTTTAGAATTATTTGGTTTGGATTTATTGTTGATTTTCCGACGTTTCGACACCTTTCCAAGAGCCTTGGTCGCGGGATGACTAGTATGCCCCATAAATAAACATTTGTACTTTTTTCACTCCCTCTATCGATTCTCCCAAACGATTTCACGGTTTCCTCACATTTATCTAGTTTGTGGTTCCATTCTACCTCTATGGTCAAGAAATTGATGGATCATCTCCCGTTGTTATTGGCCGACTGAGCTAATTCATTCTCTAAAAGCTTTCTGCTAAAAGGTGTTACGTCCTTGCTTTGTGGCCCATAGTGCCTTTTAGGGTGAAAGAAATTAATGATTCTTTATATTGTGAGGCTATAGTGACGCTTATAAAAGAGCTTCATGTAGTTCTTGTAAGTATAGTGGAAGCTTAAGAGTTTTTTCAATCTTCTTGTTGTTTGCCTTGTTTTTTACTATAAAAAAACTTTTAATGTACACAAATTATATCTTAGAGTATGTGTGGTATCCAGCATGGCAATCCCTTTTTGCAAAACCATACGTTTTAGTGAACAAAAATATAACTACTATCCAACTTTTTTCATAAACTTTCCCTACACGTTTTAGTAATCCGAAAAAATTTCGGTATAAAACAGTTTTCGCACAATGCCATGTCAAAATAAATTTCAACAGAAAAACCCGTCAGCCGCTTTACAAATTAAACATGCTCTCGCATCCGGAGCGTTCGAAATGTCACACGAGAATGACAGATCGCTGTTTTGGCGGGAGAATATCGATACCCCTACCACTGATTAAATTTATAAATGGAACGTTCTCGAAATTGAAATTTTCGTTTTAAAAATTGAGAGCACATTTTGTAGATTTATCGGTGAATCGTGCTTCATAACCGTAAAGAGAGCTGCTATTTAGAAGTGCCTTTAAGAAATGATGGAAATAATATTTAACGCAAGGAGCTAACTCAGGTCACATAGCACAGAACATAACATAAACACTAGAGATAGCTTTTTAATAACAGAACAGGCTGTTATTTCAACTTATATCTAAGTTTTATTCCCTTTGCTTACAGATATTTAAATTCTCTTTAATTTTTTTTTTTTTTTTTATTAATATCAGATTCACCAACGTTTGAGTACATTATTACAATACCTTAGTTCTTAGATTATTAATTATGAGCTACATGTAACAAACAATTATAGGCAAATACAACATTCAAAAATTACGTATCTCTTAATAAAATTTTAACAAATAAATATTAAATTTTTCTAAAGGTGCAGTTAATTAGTATGGTTTGATAATATAATTGATTAAGGCCATTATTTCTCATAGAAATTGAGCTACTGCTTTGCGAACATAGTTGAGCGAGTCACCGTGCACATCAATCATGTCGCTTAATTTATTAAGCTTAATTTATTGAGATTGACATACACCAATCCAATATAAAATGTACAGGATTGCACTAAGGTATACAGTTTCTCTCGTGTTGCACTTCATTAGATATCGATTATTGCAACCTCTTTCTACAACGTTTTTATTACTTTGTAATGTCGTATAAATCCACAAAAATCGTTTCATAATCTATTCCACCGGCGAAAGCTTCAAATCCACCGGAACTAATGAACAGGAGAGCGATTTGCAAAAAAAGGGCGATGAATCAAACGGCACGGCTTAATAACACGGCGGCATAAATCACGCCGCGGCGGCTCCGGATCGCCGGAATTAATTCGGATACGTCATCGCTTCGATTTAGTTCTCGTCTTTCGAGTAAAAGTGGTAATGTCTGTAATGGTGAACAGTTGAATGTTGGTTGGAAAAGCGAACGAGGAGTAGGAATATACACTTAAAGGGCTTGAAAAGGCATAAAACAGTTTTCAGGTCGTATTGTTGACATTAAACTTATACTAGAGTCTGATTGTAGCTAGCTACTGTAACGTCCAATCCATCATTCAACTACCATTTATAATACTAGGAGTTTTATAGCTACACTAATAGATTTAAAACTATCAAAGGTGTGTTTTGTGTTGATTTACTTTACTTTGATTGATGACAACGGGAATAGACCGTCCAAACTATATTTCTCGATTCCATTAGCCCACCAGTTGTGTACAAACAGTAGGGGGGGCAACAGAAATACGCCCTCTAAACTTATGATTCTAAGTCAATACAAATGTGTGCCTTACCTGATAGCCATGCTCTTGGCTTTCAAGTGGTGCCACCGCTGGTTCATCTCGTCTAGCCTGCGCTGCAGCATGACGGCGTCCTCCTGGGAGGACAGCGAACCCAGCAGCCTCCTGCCCGTGCCAGTGAGCGATGCGTAAACATCGCGGTGGGTCTCGATCTCCGACTGAAGGTCCTGTAACAATAGCACGAGGTTCTTTAGTGCTATGCTTTACATCATACGTATTGTCACAGAATAAACGACATGTTGTGAATATGTACAACAGAATATACACATGTGAGGAGCTCGGTGGCGCAATGGTTAAGTGCCTGGCCCAACGATTGCGGAGGTTATGCAACGTTCGCAAGGGTCGGACCCCATCCTCCTTACCACCCATAAGGAAGGCCTGTGTCCCAGCAGTGGGGACATTAAAAAAATGGCTGATGGACATACAACATGTTACAAAAACCCCTAATAGTAGATAGGGACCATCAAACTTTACAAACAACTTTTATTAAAAGATCAACTCCGAAATCGCAAAAAACAGCTGTTTCGTTTCCCAAACTTTACGTTCCACTTTCAATCGCAGAAACGTCGCGAGCGCTCCGTAAGTGGTCGATTTGTCGTCCCGGGATGGCGTGACAAACCGGCCGGCTCCCGCGCGCGACGCGTCAGTCAGTCACGAGCGCCCCAAGGATACATCTTAGTGGCTGTCATTTCGCCCCTTTTTCGGGCACTCTATAGTTTGGGTAGCGCTGATTTATAACACCCTATTGGTGACTTTGTTTACATTTTGTTTATATGTTTAGCTGTAATGTTTTACATTTTACACAGTCATTCCTTTCTACTTGCTTATACTGAAGGGTGCCTATTGCGTTATTATTTTAATAAATGTAAGATAAGTTATCTGGAATAAACTTAAAGTAGGTAAGTATATCCTTACTAATATTATAAATGCGAAAGTCCGTTTGTTTGTTTGTTTGTTACGCCTTCACGTCTTAACTACAGAACCGATCATCATGAAATTTTGCATACACGTGGTCAGGGGTACAGAGAAGGACATAGGGTACCTTTCATCCCGATAAAATATATTGTTCTCGAGGGATAGCAAAAAACTTTCCAAGGAGACGAAGTCGCGTTTAGCCGCTAGTGTAGATATACACGTATATATAATAAAATTGTTTCTTTATCAAGTAAAAAGATTTTTCACTCCTCTTGCTCTAAAAGTACGTCATTGTAAGGTACAAGAGTCAGGATAAAATAGCAAAATTACCCCTAGGGGATAAAGTTTTTTCTTTTTTAATGTTTGTCTATTACCAATGAGCCTACTAAAACGAAAAAGTTTTTATTCATAATCACGAATAAAGACTCGCTCGACTTAATACTGTTTCTAATTTTTATTTTTGAAAATGGAACTAAAAGCAGCGATCTCTTCTGTGAAATCATAGACTTATTTATACTCTGTGACTTTAAGTTTGATCGTAGAATGCGTGCATTGTGTTTCTTAGCTGCTACAGTAGAAATTTAAAAAGGCGCGAATCTTTAGAATTTTTCTCTAATGCCAAACTGATTGAATTGTGTAAGTAATAGGAAAGAAATAATTTTAATCTTTTGCCGTCAAGCACAAATCATTTATTTAAATACTGTATGAAAAGTTTATGAAGTGGAGGATAGAAAAACGAGTGGATTCGTGTACGGAAGTATAAACTAGGTATTCAATATTGTATTTTATTTTCTCGCAATCGTAGTGAAAAGTAAAGTGTAACACACGACGCTAAAACCCATTGTAACTCGGTTTCTATTTATTCCCTCGCTAAAGCTCGGGAATAAAACTACCTCGTATGGAATGGGTCATTTTAGCGTCTTGTATAACAATCTACTATTATATATGAACCCAATATCTTTCAACTTTTCTTGACGTTAAGTTTGTGTCAAAATGGATAAATAAAGTAATCCAAAACGTAGTTAGAGAATAAATAGTTTTCAACACTCGCGAGCCAGTTAAATGAATCAAAACCATATAAAAGAACAAATTCCTACGTTGGGTATAAAATAACATTACACAGTCAACATGAATGCAAACCTAACATAAAGACAATTTTTACTCCGCCTGTCAACCCTTACGATGTCGCAAGCATTCTTCCACATTTTTCCGCCCCGGGTACAAGAGACCCGGTTATATTTGCGGACCGACTAACGAAGACAAACGGTGGGTATCTATCACCCCAGCTTCGGAGATTTGCGGGCCGGACATGCAAGATGTGAGACGTCATGCATTCAGTCGGGTATGGAGTTAACGTTAGCGGAGTTGGAAAATTGTATGTTGAAAAAGGTTGTTTATTCAACCATTTATAATGCATCAAATAAAATCTAGAATATCCAATTTTAAAGTTTAGTAACGTACTTACTTAAGGTAACTACTTACTTTTGTAACGTACGTATCACTGGTCCACAAAGATAGGAAAAAATACCTAAGATTTTGATGCTAAATGTCTGAAGATGACGTTTAAGCGAAAAGTAGACAGTCTGCTGCGAAGTAGTCGCTTTAAAAAGATAGACTGTATGCGAAGTAGGATAATTGCTAGGTTGGCTAGCTGCAAAGATTTTAATTGAAAAGTGGGTTGAAAAATTGCCTATTTGATAAGTAAACGCCTGGCGCCGAAAGGGAACAAAATAGCATTAAGCCACAAAGGAGTGTTGTAAAGAAGACTAAGGTTCAGTTGCACCATCTAGCTTTAACCGGTTAAGCACAAGTTAGCCAATAAAAGCGGTAGCCCGCCGCATGATGTCTTTTGACAAGTTTGACAAATAGGTAGCATTATCATTTGACGATAACATTAACTTTGACAGCGTTTTGGTGCAACTCACCCTTAGAAGGAGTACACCTTGAGTACACCTAACCCCTTCTGTCTGATGTCTAATAAAAACGGTCCAAAATGAGACCAGGAAAGGTAAAAAAAAACAAAGAAAGTTCCACTTAGCCTTGTCAATGCATAAACAAAACGTTTTTATTTTTCATAAACAATAAAACATAACGCTACACCGAACCACTCTGGCTGTAACCGGGTACTTTTTGCTTATTAGCAAACAGAGTTGCCTGTGGGAATAAAACGCTAGTGTTATGAGGGTTTTTGCCTGTATGCTGATGATAACCGGAGCAAACAGCATCAATATTGCCACCGTGTTGACGTTGTTGGGGAGGGGCCACTATCGATATTGTCATATCGATAAATTTTCTAAAAGACTGTATTTTTTGTCACATTAATTCTGACAGTTATTGTCTAACTGATTGACCCGGACTCTTTAAATAATGAAAACCTTAAATTTACGACCGAATTTCAATAACCTATCCTCAGTAAAAGATAGACTTACTTAAAATTTCTTGCTTAGATATTTCTGTTAAATGACGGGAAATAAGAACAGTTGGTTAGTGCTTTATCCACTGTATGCCTATCTCTTATTGATGATAGATAGATTATTTAAATCGGCCGTAAGTCTTTAACGGCCGATTTCAATAATCTATCTTCAGTAAGAGTTATGCCTACTATGGATCTGTTACTAGGCAACTGTTGTTATGTTATTTCACGTCATTTAACAGAAATATCAAGGCAACAAATCTTTAGTAAGCCTATCTCTTACTGAGGATAGGCTATTGAAATCGGCCGTTACTGTATAGGATGTCGTCATACTAGGTACTTGTTTTACGAATGTTCATGATTCACTTTTCTTAACATTTCCAGGGCTTTTATTTCTTTTTATCAATATTATAAATCACGTATTGCTCGCAATAGTATTAGGCGATTAAAGTTATCTAAAAAAAATAAAGGTAAAATCTCTTAACAACTACTGATTCATGGCAAATAAAAATGGTTTTAGCCTTTGAACGTCCCTTATGCGCGCCCAAAAAAAGGGTTTACCGTATACGGGCTATTATTGAATGCATAAACACAAGCCGTCAAATTAAAGAAGCATTACAACCTTTTCTCTCATCACATCTTAAACGCGATTTTATCGACACCGCTACAAATGTTTATCGACTATCCCCCCCCTACCGTTGGATAAAGCTCACTAGGTTCGCAATACGGGCGCTGTGTGCTCAGCGCTCGACCCACTGCCACCCCGCTCTTGTTTCGTCTTTTAAAGCCAACATGGTGGTTGTACAACACTATAAGGCATTTCCCCAATCTAATATGACGCCAAAACATCTTTAGTTCGAGATGTGTGAGAGTGTTAACCGCCTCTATGGTCTAGTGGTTCGCCCACCTGTATAAGACGCAGAGGTACCGGGTTCGATTCACAGGATAGGGGTACATTTGTACTCGGTGGTAAAGCTTATTTTAAGTCCGCCTGGTTAACTACCACCATCTTACCTAAGTCTGACGCCTTAACAAAAATTAAAAAAAAATGTGTACCCGCAGTAAGAGGTAAGATAGAGGCCGGATATGCAGTGATGAGGATTCCGGGTATAGTGCTACCTTCGGCCTTATCGTCTCTTAACATCAGGTGAGGTAAAGGTGAAGCATTATTCCCTTGTGCATAAAAAAGATTACAAGTTACGACCTTTATGATCATTTAACGCTAGACTTACCAATATTTTAGTAGTTTAAGGACTCAGGAAGGTCCAACCTATGCTTTTAGTAAATTTTTCCAAGATTTTCCTTTCTAATACTTTTGTGTTTTATCAAAATTACGTTTTTGACGTTTCATACCAACTATACCTAGTGAAATTAAGAAAATTAAATAATTTTAACCTAATTTCAACCCCGGATTTTAGAAAACATCAGAATAGCTTCACAAAAAAAATGACAAGTATTTTAACACTTCACCGAAAACTTTTGCGCAATAGCCCCAACTCGTCGGGGTATTTTCGACCGTCCCCCCCGGATCCCGTAGGAGAGTGGTTAGGCCCAAGGGCACGGATTAACACTTCATGCCTCAAACCGGGAACTTTTTAATTAAACCGCGTCAAAACATCCCACAGTGAGGGTTAAAGTTGTGGGTAGACTTTTCTTGTCGATTCATCTTAGTAGCATCAAGAATTTTGATGAGAAAGATTATGGCGTTTTATGAACTCATATCGTAAGATTAGACTGTGAAAATATACTTTTTTAACTTTTCTTTGAGTCAGTTTAAACTTAAAAGAGATGTTGCAAATAATTTCATTATCATAAGTTTTAGTTAAAAATCTGATAGCGTAGGTATTATTTACTTAGGTAGTTAAAGAAACTATAATTTAAATTTTATTGCTATAATGTACGTACATTCTGTGTACTAAGTATCGGGAATTTGCCAATAAAACAAAAAATACAAATTATTCATCTGAATTTATTTTATCGCCTTCAAAATAGGCCCCATCGTCGCTTACAATACAACATCTCCACCGCTTCACCCAGTCTTCCATACATTTTTCATAGGCTATTTGCGGTATGGCCTTTAGCTCATTCAGCGAATTTTCTTTTATGGCTTCTATCGACTCAAAACGTTTTCCTCGAATAAAACTAAAGGTAATTTTAACTTGGGAAATAAAAAAAAGTCAGACGGAGCCATATCAGGTGAATACGGTGCTTGGTCGAGAACTTTTGTTGAATTTTTCGCTAAAAACTCTTTCACTATAATGGCTGTGTGTGATGGTGCATTATCATCAAAATCGCCGTGGACTCAAAACTATCACCAACAAAAAGTGTAGTTTAAAACAAATTAAATGACAGATCCCGCTCAAATTTTGCGCGCTTTATCAGTAGGTACAGTGCTACCAACATGCAGTAAAAAAATTAGAACGACCTCTTTTACGCGGGTCTTTTTATTGACATATTCCCGATACTTTTTACACAGAGTAGTATACAACTATCGACTATCGCAGTACAAGGCCACACAGAGGTGAAGAGACCATGAGGCCACTCTCCGACTCGTTGGATCGACCTCATTAAGAAAACTACGCAGTCGATCCCAGTAAAGTGTGTTCGCAACGCTGAAAATCGACAAAAATGGAGAGACATCGCACGTTCGTGCGGACGCCCTGGGAGCGAGTGGCGACGGCGAGCCGCAACCCTGTCCATCGTCGGCCACGACCTCTCTGTCAAGAGTGCCCGACTAAGGAGAAGAAGATATGTATGTATACGATTAATAGACAGCCCTTCACAACCCGCACTATAAAAAAGCCAAGTCAAAAATAATATTCCATGGTATCCAATATGAAAACAAAAAAAACAGACTTCACTGTAACTGCTATTAAAAAACACAGCTATTTCAAATGCAGCCTGAACCACCGCGATAGTTGAGTAAATACAGTTTTTCACCCAAAATCACTATTTTTATTCTGGTGACGTGACGGGCCTTTTTGTTCCCGCCCCGTGACGTTAAAGCACGCAGGTTGGATTAAACCCGCCAAAAACCACTTCCATTTGTACTGCGAATTGAATTCCCGCGGAACAGTAGGGTGGCTATGCTGCTAAAATAATGCGGACAGTTTTTAAACTTTCGTGGATAAGATCATTTGAACAAACTAAATAGTGAGAAAATAAATATGAATTGAATATACATCTAGTTCTCTGGAGGCTAGAGTAACAGCAAGAATAAGAGCAACTGCCCCCGTAATCAAATGGCCAACATTCTATAAGTTTAAACGCTACGCTTACTTTAAAAGATTAAATACTTATGAGTAATAGACGATTAAATCATATGTCGCAATCTTATTTAATAAATAACAGACTTTGATGTATTTTTGAATTTTTAATAGTAAGCTTCAATTAAACGCATTGAATGTTGGCCATTTGAGTAGGGAGGCTGGAAATGCTTCGTAGCTTAACACATTGGGATATTGTAACATAAGAAAGTTGATCAATTTGGTTGAATAAGTTGAGGAGATTGATATGAAAAATGGTCTAAGAAAAAGGTATTTCATTTTATGAATCCAGTTTCATTTAAAATATTGCTTTGGGCTTGACGTAGGTATATATTTAATTGTTTGTTAAAGTCAAGTTCTCTTTCAGTTAATACAAGTTACAAGTGTTACTTCAAAAGATTAATTCAAAGTATGATATAACTTACAAATACTAGCGGCGCTGTTTACGTAAACAAAACAGTTGAATTTGCTTTTATGTAGTAACTTAAGCATCAAACTTAACCTTCGCCTTACCAACTTAGTCCCAAGGCGTCAAACTTTACTCATGCACGCTTGGTCAAGTCTTGCTTCTGAAGTATGGAACTATCGATCATGAGAAACTTTACAATAACAATCACGTTTAAGTATCAGATTTTGTGTTGCAGAATAAGTAAATTATTTGCACACCAAATATGTAAGTTATAGTAGTATAATGTAATATATTAGCGTAAATATTTTGGTAGCAAATAAGAGCATTTGATGGGTTCGGTAGTGGATTTAACGAATTAATTAAACTACCATTTTCTATTTGTTCTCAATTCAGTTGGTTGTGGTAGCGTCAATGTTTTTAATTTTGCTAACATATTTTTCTAAAATAAAAAAAACTGAATTAAGTAAAATTCACCTTTCAAGCTTACGCGCTCACTAGACATGAAATAAAACACTTTTTAACTGATACTAGCGCGGTTTTATTAAAAGTATTTTAAGTCTTCCTACATTCAGTCAATAGCATGGTCACCCTAACACCGACATGGTCGCTTAAAACACGTTTTAAAAACTATGTGATAATGTACGGACGGATAAATCGCAAAAATATTCGATTCAAAAGCCTTTTTAATTAATCTCCGAAGCGATGCCTTTAGTCGATGATTTAAATCGACAACCATAGATTTTCAGCGAAAATTGAATTGATCATTCGTTCGTCAATCGTATATCGATGCCAACTACAATTTATGGGTTTTATGCAATCCGTTAAATGATTTTCGATTCTTTCACAGAAATATTGTTTTTAAATACGAATATGAATTTTTATTTTTAAGCTGTTGTGATACTATACAACGTGTTAATGAATGAACCCAAAATAAAAAAAAAAACATTTATTCGCAGTCAAACTGAACAACTTTTACTATGGGAAAAATTCTGAAATCACGAAAAAAAACCAACTGTTTCATATAAAAATTAATAACGAAAACATCAAAATGTATGGACACAGCTGATTTTTTTTCGCGATTTCAGGGTTAGTCCCATAGTAAAAGTTGATCAGTTTGATGGTCCAAAAATAATCCCATGCTTTATTCAAAGCATTCCTTTCATAATTTATGTCACTTTTTAAAACCCAGTCGAAAATGTAATAACATTTTCCCCCAAACTTCAGCCAGGTCGTACCCATTGCATGCGAAACAAAAATTAGAGCATTCTGTATACATACAGGTTTAAATTGAGCGCACCCTGTACACAGCCGCTAATTAGCGGCCGGTAAACAAACGAGCATTATGATCGAAGCTAACGAACGGACGACCACAGACCACAGGCTGTGTGATATCAGTACCACCATTTTAAGTATAATAATTAACCATGCTACTTTTTACTTATTCAAGTTTTGGCAGTTCTTAAAATACAACCTTTTCCAAAATAACCCCTAATGCCGAATAAGGTAGATAGGAACCATCAAACTGAACAACTTTTAGTATGGGACCAACTCAGAAATTGTGAAAAAATTATCAGCTGGTTCATACATTTTGATATTTTCGATATATTTTTTGTACGAAACAGCTGTTTTTTTTCGCGATTTCAGAGTTGATCCCGTAGTAAAAAGTGGTTCAGTTTGATGGTCCCCATCTACAATATAGAAAAAATTAAGATACCTACGAAACCCTAGGTAACAAAAATATTTTCATAAAAGCTACGTATCAAAGTAATGAAGGTTTTTCTAACAGCTGAAATAAAAAGCACAAAAATGGTTAACGAAGAATCAATTCTAAGTGAGATGAAACTTATTAATGGCCGACTAGTATAAGATAATTACAGCCAAACATTATCAATTGAACGACGGCTTTTAACTGGCTTTTCTTTCAGGCAGTTGTTGATTTTTTTTCTATATCACAAAAAATGAGTTATAGATATCTACGTTGGTTTTAGACACCAGACCGAAAGGGCGTGGGCGGGTTCGAATCCCACCGCTGTCCAATACTTTTTGCCGATTTTTATAGTTTGCAAAATTTTTTTTTTTTTTTTTACTTTGTACATAGATATTTTTTTTGTAATTCTTAGGAAATTTTCAACAACAGTTTTCCTCAGTGGATGTACCTACATTATGTATTCTGTGGTACTGTGTAAAAAATAATATGTACGTTCCCAGATTTTCGCGGTGCTAGCAGTCATCTACATGAATAAGTCATGTTCATCATATTTGGCCGGAAATTGTTTTTATGCTGTTACTGAACAATTTAGAAAAACTGGACACAATATTTTTAATATAAGCGAGCATTTGGAAAGTAAATGATGGTTTGTGATAAAAAATAATTTTAATAAAAACAAGATAACACAAGATCACATCTTATCACTCAGACCCCACATTAAAGAAAATTTTAGTTTTTCTTCATTGACCTTTCCGAAACACCACGAAGCGTTTTACTCACTATACCAACAACTTATACCTACTAAAAAACTTTTAAAATCTGAACAAAAATTATTAATCAGAGAGAAAATGTTAGTTTTTCTTTAGTAACCCTTCAGGAACAACACGAAGCGTCTTACTCACTCTATTAAAATCTGAACAAACATTATCACTTCAGACCCCATATTAAAGAAACATTTTAGTAGTTCTTTATTAATCCTTCCATAACACCATGAAGTGTACTTATTCTACGAACAAACTTAGGAAACTTTTAAAATCTGAACAAAAATTAACACTTATCCCCATGTTAAAGAAAATTTTTGTATTTCTTTATTAATCCTTCCAGAACACCATGAAGCGTTTTACTCACTCTACCAACAAAGAAACTTTTAAAAATCTAAACAAAAATTATAAAAATGCAAAACACAAAGCAATATTATTAACAACATCCCAGTTGAGACGTTTTCGTAATTACGATACGAGAGGTAACTTTTTCTAACATTGTCATATAATACCGTGTAATTTTGCTACTAACTTCGAAGTCCTTGTTATTATTGTTAAGGCAAGTCATTCATCTTCCCCTGTCAAGGAGGCAGTCGATCTATTACAGGTGGATTTACCTACACACTTTTATCACAAAGAGAATCTATCCCGCGAGTGTTTTAGGGTTATCAAAGGGACCGACGGTTTTAGGTGTTTTAAAAAGGGTCGGAGAAATACATTGCAATAAATTGTTTCACACTCAATGTTAAAATTTTAATAGTTTCCCATCCCATTACCACACTGAATGAGGGTTAAGAAATTAATAGGAACCCAAAGTCCAAAATAATGTGACAACATCAACTGCATTTTTAATCTAAATTCTCTGCACTGACGAAAATTTTAATGACCTACTTCTCTAAAAATGTCAGAAAAAAGAAGATAGAAATGGAAAGGTGCCGAAACGCCGGTAAACCCAGAAAACCAACAAATCGAAACTAAATAATTCTAAAATGATATCTGAATTAACCAATATACGCACTGTGATCCATAAAAAGTGTTTTATTTCTAATTAACTGTACGCGCGGAAGCCTTAGAAGATTAAGGAAGGTTTTCAGTTCGTAACCCATGATAAACTAATTTTTTTGAAACAAAAAAGCTTAAAAAAGAGGTTTTTTGCTTAAAACATACAACGGTTTTAGATTTAGGTAACAAACTTCCTGTCGCTTCTGTATCCACTGTATAAGTAATTTAATCTGTGCCAGTCGCAGGTGCGTCTGACTTGCAGTCTCTAAATTGGAACGGAGTCTTACCGGTCTCAAGTCTGCAGCGGAACTCAATGACACTTTGAAGGTTTAATTCTCAGTTGGATTTACCTTCGTTGTGGATGAATGTTAACAATAATATCGCCTCTGTGGTCTAGTGGTTTGCGACCACGTGTAAGACGCAGAGGTCCCGGGTTCGATTCCTAAGAAGGGGTAGGTATATTTGTATTTGGTTTGGTTGGTGCTAGGGCTTATTTAAGTCCACCTGGTTAGCTACCACCATTTTACGCCATAACAAGAATTTAAAAATTATTGTGTTCCGGCAGTTAGAGGTAAGATAGCCAGTTCCTCAGTGGTGAGGATTCCGGGTGTAGTGCGCTTCCACCTTCAGCCTTATCGGCACTTAACATCAGGTGAGGTGAAGTAAGTAATAAAAATATATTCCATAACATGATACTTACTTACTGGTAAAATAATCCTATTACGATACAAAATTGAAAGCTAAAGCACTTGAATTATTGAAATCAGAAACAACGAAAGAGCCACAAACCCAGACAATGAAACAACATAGAAAGTAATTTCCAAATTGACCCAACCGGGGATCGATCCCGGAATCTCACCATGAAAACCGGTGAATAAGCCACTCATATACGGTCGTTGTCAAAAGTCAATAAAAGTCTTTATTTTAATAAAAAAAGTTAGACATTTCTCGTGTTTTATTTGTTGAGGTTGTACAAAACCTTTGACACAATTTCGGTTTATTTGTGTCATCTTGTACCTAATCAATGATCCTACTGAATCATAGACGAGATTATGGTAGCAGCTAGTAGGATAAAAAAAATATTCAAACAGCACTTTAAATAAAAAAAATCTCTTTGAAACTACGCAGCAACGTTAACCAGGCCAGTAAACTGGATCCAAAGAGTCCTATAGGTTATTGGGAATCCGTGGGTTCCAAAGGGATCAGGGTCCAGGGTTTATTAGGTAAACTGGTTGCCTCCGTTATAGCAAGCTTTCTACAACTGTTAGTTTTGTATGTAGGAAACTTTCAGCATTTTGTGCGATTCTTTCATCGTATTGCATATTAAGATGGGAGTTCGAATGTTTGTTAAGGGATTTGGTCGATTACCTACCTTTGGGTAAAATGTATTTGCGATGTTATACAAAAGTCATGCTTAGAAAAAGATGGGTACATCGAATAAATAGATAATTTTCAAATAAGTAATTTATTTTCAGTATATTTTTGTACGGAATTGCTTTTCGATAAAACTAAGCTAAACACAATGTATCTATTTTTTATATTTCTCATTATATTTCTTACTTATACTAAATTATAGAAGTCAGCCAGGCTTATAAAACAGCTAGCTGTTGCATTATATTCGTACCTATATCGAACATGCTCAAACAGAATTTTGTCAATTACGCATCCTCAGGCAAAAGTGAACTGAATTAAACAGCGGTTTTATCTCAGCTCAACATTTTAAGGACATCAATTAAAAAGTCCACAATGTCCAGAACATTATGTATGTTAAATAAACACGACTGGGTAGCTCCATTTTGGTAGTCCTAATTGTTATTCCACACTACAGCCACACATCACGCTTGAAATTATCCCCTAAACGTCACAGGCCACATGTCACATCGAAATTATGCAAATCACGGAGGACGGTCTCTGCGACCGAATCAAGGAGCCGAAAATTATCTGAGAAATTACCGCCCTGATGAGGATCCGACCGTGACTCGACTCGCTAATGTACCGGATCATGTGGGATTAAACCGGTCACAACCGGACATTAGCGCAAAATGGCGGACACTTTTTGCGCGGGAAACGCAAACGTATTTGTCATTTTGATTGCGTTTTCATTGCGGATTTAGATGAATGGTGTTTGATGAGGGTACTTTTGATATCACGTGGGTGTTTTATAGTGGACGTGGTCAGAATCGCCGATACAAGTGTATCGAACGAAATTGGTAGGTTTGAGCTTTTTATATTTTGATACATAGTGGTCAACTTGATACGTACAAAGATGTGTACTTAAGATAATTTTATTTTATAAGTCTAAAGCAAAGGATTTTTATTTCTAAAATTTTTTAAAAAAAAAAAACGACTTCAAAAAACCTGAAATTAAAAACAAAAACAGCTTCAAAATGAAATACCTCTAAAAAGCAAGAAATAATTTTCTAATCACTAGATACCTACGTATATCACTAATAAAACACGTCTATTGAAGTCGGGTGGGGCTGGAGGACAACTTCTTTTTTTTTATTCTAAGAGCCCACCCGACTTCAATAGACGTGTTTTATTAGTGATATGCGTAGGTATCTAGTGATTAGAAAATTATTTCTTGCTTTTTAGAGGTATTTAATTTTGAAGCTGTTTTTGTTTTTATTTTCAGGTTTTTTGAAGTCGGTTTTTTGTTTTTAAACAATTTTTTATTTTATTCTTTTTAGTGTAATCACTATACAGTTCCTATTTGATTTTGAGGAGTTGCCTTGCGTATCTTTGATATCCAAGGTCCAATAACAATGAAATCAAAATGGTATCATCTCTAAAGTATCCTCTTTCAAACAAAAAAAGAATCATCTAAATCGGTACATAAACAAAGAAGATATGGTCGATCATCCGTATAAGTTCACAAAATGGTAACGAAAACGACAGTATTTTCAGGTTTTCCTGAAAAGTACTGAACCGATTTCAAAATTTTAAAAAATGGGACCAACTTGAGAATAAACCTGATCTAATAACGTTTGAATCATTTCAATCGGTTCAGCCGCCTTCGAGTAATCGGTGTACATACAATAAAAAAAAGCCGAATTGAGTACCTCCCTCCTTTTGAAGTCGGTAAAAAGTGATTGAAATCCAAGACTTTTTAAACGATTGACACGGGTTTAAAATATACTAAAGCATTGTTCTATACATCAGAAGCCAAATTTTTAAATGTGAAACATTTTTAAATGTGAAACTTTAAAAAACTACCTCAGCAAAAAATGCAAACTATTAAACTTCTTGGCATCACAGACCGTGCATTCGAAAGCGTAGTAAGTTGTTTAAAAGTCAAAATACAATGTCGAGCATTGTGTAAAAATGTATAAAATTCAAAAGTGATTCACAAAGCAAACTTTGGCAGAGCGCCCGCCCGCCCAACGAAGGTAGACTTTCAGGATTTTCACTTTAAACAAAATGCGTTATTTATTTTTAAGCACATCTGTTTTCGCCACTTAGACTTATCTCGTGATGTGTTCTTTATTCTTTGTTGCTTGCGGAGACTATGTTGAACTTTAGTTCTTTGTTTAAAGGGGAAGAAGTTATTATTTCGTTGACGACAAAGGGTTGTAGGTACTCTTGTTAAGAATTCAATAGGGATGACGACTAATGAATAAAATAACGAAATACTAATAAAAATCGTAAACAAGTTAAACTTTTAGAGAAGTTTGGATGTTTCTTGGTTTTATATATTGCGTATTATTTGTTTTATGACCCTTCAAAGTTGGGTGGCCAACCACCCAACTTTGAAGTAAAAAATATAAAAATTATTAATATAAATAATACCTTGAATGAGTCCGTAAAATGTATATAAATTTGTCTAAGAAACCATTTTCATAAACACAATTTACTACGCGTTGCATACAAACTACTCAAGCGTGACGTCATAACTAGGTAGCTAGCCGTTAGTATGGAGCGTTTTCGGGTGAGTCCAATTTGTGTGCATTTCAAACTGTGATATCTCGGGCAGTTTTCATGCTAGCAAAATAATTATTTTACCAATGTTTCTTTTTTTGAGAGGTAATTTATGTAACATAAAATATAATAAAAATGTTCGTCATGCCTAACGTATAAAATATTTTTAAAATAATGTTCCACACTACTAGCTATCTAAAAAGATCTTATAAAGTTACTAAAAACATCTAATGATAAGTAAAGTATTGGGCGGAAATACCTGTTTTTTTTAAACCTAATGGAAACCTTACAAAATAAATCAAACACGCAACTCCTATCAAAAAACATTTGTAGCCGTTTACATAAAATAAAAAAGGGACAGAATCCCCGCAGTGAATAAATCAAGTCGCAAACGACTGCACAACCGGATCAGGCGGTAATCCCGGGCCTGGTAACCGGGTTGTAACCGGATTTAACCGGCTACACCCGCCACCTGCGATAACGACCGGGCGGGTGGACGACTTGCGCAAATTTCGCTCGCACTTCGCTCTTCCGAGCGCCGTTGTAGAGACATAATCGCTTTTTATGAATTTTAAAACAATTGGAACTTGTAATAAAAAGTCTCTTTGCACTGAACAACAGGAAACTTGTTGGAGCATGAATTAAATAAAACAATATCTTGTCTGATATTTGAATAAAATAGAGAAATGCCGTGTTTTTCATTTTTGATCATTGATCAATGATCAGTTCTCTCTTGAAGGTTTTCCTATAAGTTAGCAAATGCGTGCTTCGGTAAAGCTAGGGTTTCCTAGAAAGACGGTTCCGTCATATTACGGCCGTAATTTAGCGGCGTAGAACGTTGTCTATGTTAACAATACGGCGCGGTTTCTGACGTTACGGTGTCGCCATATTTTTACATAGACAACATTCAACACCGCTATATTACGGCCGTAATACCGTCTGTAAACGTAAACGTACCATCATCCTAGGAAACCCTAACTTAACTGACTGATTTTTGTCATTTTAAAATATATATTATAAAATGGTATACATTTTATAATATATATTTTAAAATGATTCTTTACCTAAATTTTTTTGTTAGTTTAAGTAAGTGTAAGTGCAAATCTTTATTAATCAAGCAGTTAAAAAAAAACTCTTTCTTGAAACCAATTTCGACTTCTAATTATTATAATATTAGGTACAATGGTCACGCGGTAAAATCTAACACATTGGCACTACAAACTTGTTAATAACCGGATCAAACGGTAATCCCCGGAATTAGTTAACCGGTTGTAACCGGATTAGGCCGGATATAACCTGATCAGACCACACGTCAACGTCAAACTATTTAAGTGGCGATCACTGCGAATTTGCGATTGATTGGAAGTACATTCTCCGTTTAAGTAATATGCCGATAAATTGATTGAGTACCATTGAAGAAATGTTACTTTTATTTAAATGTTGTGTGCAAAATTAGATCGCAGTACGATTGCGATAAATTGAACTCGTAGTTCTGGCCTAATAGCCAAGTGGCTTTTTACAATTTTAAGAGAATAAAAACTTGTATGTATAATTGACGTAAGATGTGACTAACAATCACGATGTCTTGAAATGTCAAAGTCACTTTTTTTAAAGAATTTAAAAAGGAAAAAAAACTTACTTACCTATTCACTTCTCAAGCTTACGCGCTCACTAGACATGAAATAAAAGACTTTTAACGGATACTAGCGCGGTTTTATTGAAAGTACTTTGGTAATTAGTTTGTATTTGGTTTGATTTTTGATTTTCCCGACGTTTCGGCACCTTTGCAGCTGCCGTGGTCACGGGGGACTGAAGCTACTCGTGAGCCTACCCTCAAGCGATGAATTTTTTGAGACGTTCAGAAATTAATATTTTACAAAAAATTTTATCTTTTTAATTGGTTTAAGTTGATTTTGTGATTTAATTAATGCTAAAGAGAGAGAATCTACTGAAACTACCACCATTTCACAAAATTGGGAGGCCTCTCCAAGAAAGAAATGGCGAAATAAAACTTGGAGAGGAAAGCCGACCTCCGTCTTTTATATTTATTAATTTATTTGCAAAAGGAACTAACCGTATCATTAGATCTTACAGTGTGTGTATGGGGCTTTAGATTGTGAATGATGGGGTCCCAAGCTGGTGGAATTTTCCAACCATCATCTCTATTGAAATTAGGATATTTATTTATTTCGATAGCCTCGCGGAGCATTCTAGGAATAAATCTACGTTCCTTAGCAAGGATTTGGGGTTTGTCAAATCTAATGTAATGGTTGGGCCCCTCAAAGGCGTGATCACACACTGCAGACTTGTTATCGCGCCTATGTTTCATGTCAGCTACATGCTCTTTAACGCGGGTCCCTATACTTCTCTTTGTTTGCCCGATGTAGGAGAGCCCACAGTCACAATCTAGTTTGTAGACGCCTGCGGCTTGAAGGGGGATGTTACACTTGACAGGTCGTAAGAATTGGTTGATCTTCTTCGGCGGCTTGAAGTAAGTTTTGATTGATGCTCGCTTCAGAATGTTTCCAATCTTGTCAGTGACACCCTTCAAATAAGGTAGGATGGCAGGTTGACGTTCTACTGTGGCTGGTTTGTCGCGTTTTCTGTGACGAAGGCGTGGTACTTGCAACTTGTTTTTACGCAGTACTTGTTTGACGTGCGAAGCTCAGCCGTCAGGTGTTGTTTGTCACAGATGCCGCGGGCTCTCTGAAACAAAGATTTTCCTACGGTAGCTAACTGTATAGGATGATGGTGAGAGTCACCATTGAGGTATCTGTCTGTATGGGTTGCTTTACGATACACTGTATGGCTCAAGGTTTGGTTCGGATTCCTCATAATGAGAATGTCTAGGAAAGCTAGTTTATTATCTGCCTCTAACTCCATAGTAAATTGTATGTTGGGGTTTATGGAGTTAAGATGGTTAAGAAAAGCAGGGACACTGTCTCTAGGTAGTATTGTGAAAGTGTCATCTACGTACCGTTTGTAGAACCGGGGAGTCACTGGTGCTGTGGCTAGTGCTTTCTCCTCAAAATCCTCCATGAAAATGTCAGCAACAATGGGGGATACAGGAGAACCCATTGCTACTCCATCCACTTGCACGTAGAACTCCTCGTTCCATAACAGATAGCCAGATGTTAGGCATAATTCTAGTAGTTCTGCATATTCAATTGGCATGTTGTTATCGACTAGCTTTTTCCTGATGATATCGATGCAGTCCTGTACTGGTAAGCATGTGAATAAGGACTGAACATCAAAACTAACCATAGTTTCATCATCAGCGAGATGTAGATGTTGTATCTCACTGACAAACTGGTAGGAATCTTTTACAAACGCTGATGTATTACCTCTCAGTGGTGCGAGTGTTTTCGCTACGTGTTTAGCCAATTTGTAGGTTGGTGAGTCAATTTGGCTTACAATGGGACGTAGCGGAGCATTGTCTTTGTGTATTTTCGGTAACCCATACAGTTTCGGCGGTATAGGGCAGGATGGAATAAGATAATCGACGTCAAGATCTAACTGTTCTGAATGTTTTTTGATGAGTTCTTTCGTATTATTAAGGATCTTGGTGGTTTGATCACATTTAACATGTTTGTAGGTTTTCTCATCATTCAAAAGTTCTTGTATTTTTGCGTTATAATCCGACGTATCCATAACTACCGTTGCGTTACCTTTATCAGCTCGAAGGATAGTTAATTCAGGTCTAGTGCGTAAGTTCTTCAACGCGACGTTTTCATCATATGGAAGATTTTGCTTGGGCAGTTTACTACGACGTAAAACAGATGAAATATCTTGACGTATAGCTTCACTGTCCTCTTTTTTGATCTGATTTTTAACTAGACAATCCTCTACGCTGCAGATTACTTACCTATTTAACATTGTTACACTTCGGTATTTGACAAACGTAAAACATCGAGTCGAAAAGTTGGTTAAGATTGGCACATTGCTAGTCTGTTTCACAGAAAGTCTTTTAAAAATAGCTATTTATTGTATACTAGAAATTGAAAACATATGAATGCAATAATCTCAAAATCATAGAATATTTGTTTACTATTTTGAATAATACATTCGAGGTAAATGCTCTCTCACCTTCTCATGCTTAGTTCGGTTGGGCATTTATGCATTATTCAAGCAGCATGGCACCCACTGCGATTCAAGATGGCCGACATGAACCAAAGCACGTGATGCGGTTATAACCGGTTATGTCCGCACATATCCGGGGCAAATGGGACTCCGTATTTACAAGAAGACTATGAAATAATGTTCAGTAAGTATTTTCTTGTCCGTGAATCAAATTTTGGGCAGCTCTTGGCAAATGGCAGAACTCTATATACTATACCTGTCCATCAGCTATTTTTCATGTCCCCTCTGATGGGGCACAGGCCTTCATTATGTCCACCACGCGGGCCCAATGTGGATTGGTGGGTGTTAACGACTGCAAATGCAACCAGGACCAACGGCTTAACGTGCCTTCCGAAGCACGGGAGCTCAAGATAATAAATTTTTGGTCACCCATCCCATGATCGACCCTCAGGGCCAGACGCTAAACCACTGCGCCACCGAGCTCCTCCTCCTATATACAGGGTTATTTTGCGACCCCTTTACAAAATCAAATACAAGGAAGTAATAAAAAAAAAGTTGGTGAGATAATTTTGAATTATTTCTTTTTAAATTCACAGTTTTCAGCCACTGTTTATATCCTAAAAATCTAGGCGCGCGCGCTCACTCTCGCGCACGGGGCGTGAGCGAGGGAAGGCGGGTGGCGGGAGGGGGGCTCGCGCGGGTCGACATTTATAACAAAAATATTAAAATATATATTAGCTGAATTTTTTGGCGATTTCAGAGTTGGTCTCATAATAAAAGTAAGTCAGTTTTATGGTCCCTATCTACCATACGGCTAGGGCCTATTTTGTAACACATTGTATAAACTAGTCTACAATAGACACGAAAATTATTATCTAAGATTTTCTTTTCATATTTGTTTTGTTAGAAACACATTGTTGTGTAGTCACAGACAAACAGCGTACCAAATAAAATGCGTATACGTGCTTCAATCTAGTGGGAAATCACAGTAGTGACATTATTCGAAACACATTGGAAGAATAATAGATGCTATAAAACTGAAATATGCTACAATTATTGGCGTGGAATAAACGCACAGCGACCGCATTTGCATGCTAATTAAAATAACTGTATTAATAATTAATTATTGATATACCTTTTAAAAAAACCGGCCAAGTGCGAATCGGACTCACGTACGAAGGGTTCCGTACTAAAACACGGCAAAAAAAAGTTTGATGTATGGGAGCCCCTTAATTTTATTTTATTTTGTTTTTAGTATTAATTTGTTCTTATAGCGGCAACAGAAATATATCATCTTTGAAAATTTTTATTGTCTACCTGTTGTCGTAATTAATATCGAGCAAAATACGGCAAAAAAAACATGTTTGTTGTATAAGAGCCTCCCTTAAAAATGTATTTTATTTTTAGATTTGTTGTTATAGCGGCAACAGAAATACATCACATCATCTGTGAAAATTTCAGCTGTCTAGCTATCACGGTTATTGAGATACAGCCTGGTGACAGACAGACAGACAGACGGACAGCGGAGTCTTAGTAATAGAGTCCCGTTTTTACCCTTTGGGGACGGAACCCTAAAAACAACCACATAGGGTAACCAAACGTCAGTATTTGTCCTGACATGTCACAAGTTTTGGTTCGTGACAGAATTCCGGCCTGATTAGCAAATGTCAGGATTTTTTGGAAATTCACTTTATAGTAAAAGAAACCAGAAATTAAGCTTTATTTATTTTTATTTTCTTTGGTAACAATCAGATAGATTTGCAGTAAATAATGAACACAACTTATTTAAAAAAAATTTAGTAGAAATCAGACATTTCATCAGGATTTTATAGGTTTAGTATCTGGCAACCCTATCCACATAGAACTTTCAGCATATAAGTAAGTTAGCATGAACCACCATGTTTTTTTTGGTTATTTAAAAAAAAAACATATCAACCACCCTGTCATCAGCTCATCAGGTTATACAAAACTGTTGAAAATCAGCATCTAAGTACAAATTTTTCCTTTACCTACAAGTTATTTGTAAAACACCAACAACCTCACAGGATAAGTAACATCATAAACAACAAAATTAATTGTTCTACGACTTTTCCGAAAAGAGAAAAAAAAACACTTTTCTTACAAAGCTCGATCAGCTGTTCGGGATATATGTCCTTAGAAATATTTCTGTGAAAAGTAAATTTTTCGTCTGATTTCAGAAAAGTAGTTTTTTTGTTGTTTATGATGTTTGTTGGTGTTTTACAAATAACCCTGTCAGGCCAGATTTTTACAACACCGCATCTTCATTTATTTACGGAAGTAAAGATATTTAGATACCTAGGCACAGCGTTTACCATATGTGGTTGTAATATTATAGAGGGCATGCGTTTTGTCAGCATTTTTATAACGAACAATGTAGATAACATTATAACATAACATTACTGTCGACTCTACCTATAGCAGCAGACAGGCTGGAACAAGTTATATTGATACACTTAATGTAACTTGTGCCAAATAAGCTATAAAGGCCAGTATCAAATTATCGAATTTGGCCTATGTTTGATTCAACGATAAACAATCAAATATTCTTTATTTTGAGCAGATAAAAATATATGTTGAGGTTGCATAAACGATCTTGATTATTTTACGGTTAAAAATACGATAATTGTCTTCACTCGACTAAAAAAATATGCAAAGAGAAAGAAAATTTTCATTTTTTTTTGGATAATACTTAAAGTTTATCAATCCCTTATTCACGAAAAATATATAGAAAAATAGGCAACGACATATAGAAGAATATTTAACGGTTACTTTTTCATAAAGTGACTTTATGCTTAAAATAACAAAAACATTGAAAAAATTAAAAAGTGAGGTTATTTTCATTACTCTTCTTCACACGTAGAGAAAAAGACAGAGACAGAGTTTTTGGAATATACTGGCCTTAAACTGGAAAAGTTTAGAACTGTGTTAATATACTAAACCAGTGCTATGAAGCACGGATGACGGGTGTAAGAAGAAATTTCCCCAGCTCGTGGCAGATCTGTTGCAAATGCGACTAATTGGTCTGCGGTGAGGCTCGCAACTAACTGCGTTACCACAATCGAGTTCCCCCACTCTGCCATCCCCACCCCGATCATTTCACTGCGACGACTTGATTATTGGTTAATCCACTTTTTAGGAGCTCTCTGATTCGTGGGTAAATTGCGTTTGCGGCGGGAAAAGAAATTTATCCGATTTCATGCAGTACAGCAGTAACTTTGCCGGGATCCCTTGTTTTCGCATAATGGATTTATACCTAATTTGATTTGGCATAACGGATTTGGCATAAATTTTTTTGTCATAATAATACTTTAGCATAATTGTTTTTGGCATACTATTTATATAAGCATAATAATCATTTAGACTAATTTGTTTTCGCATAATGTTATTAGGCATATTGTCTATTCGCATAATGTTATTTAGACATAAAAATCAAAAAGAATAAACAATTTCACTTAACGTACTTATTTATTTTCTTGCAAGAATTTCATATTAATTTATTTACGACCGAAATATCGACGTATAAAACACCTATTTTCAAAATACCGAAAATCCTAAATATCGATATCCGATAGACCGTAACTTAAAAGCTCGATTATTAAATGACCGATAGTTCGAAATCCCGAAAGTTAGAATGCCGATAGTTCAAAATCCCAAAAGTCTGTTAGGTGCGACGACGAGCGAGCGTAGCGAGCTAGGAGGAGGTTAAGTTTCATTGCGACCTACAACGCACGAGCCGAGCGAGCGAAGCGAGCGTGCCGCGGCAGCGGTCGGCGAAGTGCCAGAACCGACCTGCTGGCATGTAACCCTCAATTAACCTTCAGTTTTTAAAGCTTTGGGATTTAGTATTTTAGTTAAAATGTCCTTTCGTGATTTTGAACGTACAGCCAAACAACTGTTCGACAATTTTATTTTCGGTGTTTCGTCCATAAAATTCGGTGTTTTCAACTTCGGCATTGTAAATACATACCACATGCATGGCTAGCCACGCATGTGACAATATTATTTATATTTATTTCAAGTGTAAATTTTTAGCAATAGTTTTTAAATGTGTAAGTTTTGAAGTGTATTTATTTTCTTTGTTTAATAAAATATGCGTTAATAACATTATGCGTGTTTAAATTTATGCTAAAGAATATTATGCTTAAACATGATTATGCTTAAATTAGTTATGCCTAAAAAAATTATGCATAAGCTGTTATGACTAAGTAATATTATGCGTAAACATCATTCGGCGAAATCATATTATGCTAAGACATATTATGCCTTAAAATTTTATGCAAATACATAGGGAACCAACTTTGCCACCTTTTGCTTGTTCATATGTTATAGAACTACACTGGCCTGCAAAACTAAGTACTACAGATGTCTATTTTCATACAAACGAGGTAACTTTGAATTGAAGCATTGGTTCTCCGCCCAGGATTAAACGTGGTGTGATCTGATGATAGCCATCCAAGGAGTGAATGGAGAAGATTCAGATCCCCATACACACCCAATTGATCTGATCAGCATTCTAAGAGCTGTTTGGATATGTTTAAAAAAACACAATAATAGCATTAAAATGTATGGAAATGCTGTAACTGATAACTCTAATCCTTAACGACTTTTTCGAAAACAGATAAAAACATCGACTTTTCATACAAAACTCAATCAGCTGTTCGGACATTTGTATGAAACGTATTTTTTTCAAAGTTGCAGAATAAATGTTGTTGTTTATGATGTTTCCTGCGAGGTTGTTTATTTTTTTTACAAATAACCCTGATAGTGTTTCTCTTGGTATGTGCCAATTAATTAGTGCACATAATGAGCAGGCCCACCTGCCCAAATTCGATTAAGGTATCTGTAAGTGTATGCCAAGGATATTAATATTCAGTGTGCACGGGCGCGGTAACGAGCGGCGAGCGAGCGAGCGAAGCGGCCGGAGCGAGCAGAGCGTCCGTATTAATCTCGTTAGTGCATCTGCACCGAACCGATACCTTTGCGGAGACATTTTGTGCAAATGACAGCGAAGGCCGAGACAAAATGTCTTTGAAAGGATTTGTTTTATAGGTTTTGTCTGGTTAAAGTTATTGTTGCTCAAAATTAAAACGATAATAAAAAATATATACTTACTTATTAACCCTGTTTTATTTTATATATTATGTATATTAATAATTAACTCAAACTCAATATTTTCTTCGCCTAGCCAGCCTCTGAAACTAAAATGCCGCAAGGATACAAGCGTAACCTAAAACACGTAAAATGTTCTATTATGCCTTAATATATATTAAAAAAAAAACATTATGTCACTTAATTCACTAAATATTTTTGGTTTGTCATCTAACTTTTACGTATATAATGAATTTAAAGACTCCTTACCTTGATATTAAAAGTATCAGGTTAAATTAATTAGGATTAAAGAAAACTAAATAAAATTGTAATAATTCTTAGTACTTACTCAGCTATTAAAAAGTTAAGTACCTACCTTTAAATGATATCGTATAATATTTATGGTACCTAACTGGAATACTCAAACCGATCTTAATATATAAAATCGTAAACTGAATGACTGACTGACTGACTGACTGACTGACTGACTGACTGACTGATCTATCAACGCACAGCCCAAACCGCTGGACCTAGAGACTTGAAATTTTGCACACAGATACTTTATACAGTGTAGGCATCCACTAAGGAAGGATTTTTGAAAATTCCATCCCTAAGGAGATGAAATCAGGGATGAAAGTTTGTATGAAAGTCCCTCAGTTTTGAAGCTAGAATCTTCAAATTTTGTATTAAGGCTGACGATTGAAAATTAATAAATACGGGTCTCAGCGTTTTTCAAAATTCTACCCCCGAAGGGGTCAAAAGGGGGATGAAGTTGTGTATTAAAGAAAACCCTTCATTTTCGAAGTAAAAATCGCTAAACTTATAATTTAGGCTTATGGATAGAAATTTAAAGCAACGTATATTGTTTTTGTTAGGATTTCAACTCCAAAGGGGATGAAATGGGGGTGAAAAGGGTTAAAAAAACCTAAAAATAGATATGGATGTCGTTATCGGGGTTTTGTGGGGTGACGATTGCAAAAATGACATTTATTTTGAAGTCCAACCACGGTGGACATGATTTAACCCCTAAAGGGGTGAAAATGGGGTCCAAATTTTGTATGGAAAAATAATATAAAATAGACATTACAACTTTAAACTTCGTAGGAGCACATCTAAAAATAAATAGGCAAATATATATTTTGTTATTTTGAAAATCAACCCCTTAGGGGGTAAATGGGGTGAGTAAACATAAAAATCGATATAGATGTCGTTATTGGGGTTTTCTGTGATGACGATTGCAAAACTGACATTTATTTTGAAGTCCAACACGGTGGACATGATTTAACCCCTAAAGGGGTAAAAATGGGGTTCAAATTATGTATGGAAAAAGAATACAAAATCGAAATTACAACTTTAAAATTCGTAGGAGCACGTCTAAATATATATTTTGGAATTTTGAAAATCAACCCCTTAGAGGGTAAGTGGGGTGAGTAATATAAAAATCGATATGGATGTCGTTCTTGAGGTTTTATGGGCTGGTGATTGCGAAAATGAGATTTATTTTGAAGTCCAACGCGGTGGACATGACACATATGGACCTGGACCTGGACATGCACATCCAGGGAACGGGAACGGGAACGGGAACCGGAACGGGCACGGGAACGGGAACGGGAACGGGAACGGGAACGGGAACGGGAACGGGAACGGGAACGGGAACGGGAACGGGAACGGGAACGGGAACGGGAACGGGAACGGGAACGGGAACGGGAACGGGAACGGGAACGGGAACGGGAACGGGAACGGGAACGGGAACGGGAACGGGAACGGGAACGGGAACGGGAACGGGAACGGGAACGGGAACGGGAACGGGAACGGGAACGGGAACGGGAACGGGAACGGGAACGGGAACGGGAACGGGAACGGGAACGGGAACGGGAACGGGAACGGGAACGGGAACGGGAACGGGAACGGGAACGGGAACGGGAACGGGAACGGGAACGGGAACGGGAACGGGAACGGGAACGGGAACGGGAACGGGAACGGGAACGGGAACGGGAACGGGAACGGGAACGGGAACGGGAACGGGAACGGGAACGGGAACGGGAACGGGAACGGAACGGAACGGAGTGGAACGGAACGGAACAGAACGGTACGGAACTGAACGGAACGGAACGGAACGGGAACGAGACGGTAACGGGAACTAGAACGGGACGGGTATGGGAACGGGAACGGGAACGGAAGGGGTACGGGACGAGTACGGGACGGGAACGGAACGGGAACGGAACGAAACGGGAATGAAACAGGAACGTAACGGGAACGGAACGGGAACGAAACAGGAACGAAACTGGAATTAAACAGGAACGGAACGGGAATAGAACAGGATGGGAACGGGAACAAGAACCGGACGGGAACGGAACGGGAACAAAAACGGGAACGTAAGGCGTACGGGACGGTTAGGGGACGTTTACGGGACGGGAACACAGCGGGAACGGAACGGGAATGGGAATGGGAACGGGAACGGAACGGAACGGAATGGAACGGAACGGAATTGAGCGGAACGGAACGGAGCGAAACGGAACGGAACGGAACCGAACGGAACGGAACGGAACGGCACGGAACGGAACGGGAACGAGTCGGTAACGGGAACTAGAACGGGACGGGTATGGGAACGGGAACGGAAGGGGTACGGGACGAGTACGGGACGGGAACGGAACGGGAATGGAACGAAACGGGAATGAAACAGGAACGTAACGGGAACGGAACGGGAACGAAACAGGAACGAAACTGGAATGAAACAGGAACGGAACGGGAATAGAACACGATGGGAACGGGAACGGGAACAAGAACCGGACGGGAACGGAACGGGAACAAGAACGGGAACGTAAGGCGTACGGGACGTTTACGGGACGGGAACACAGCGGGAACAGAACGGGAATGGGAACGGGAACGAAACGTGAACGGAACGGGAACGAAACGGGAACGGAACGGGAATATAACGGGACGGGAACGGGAACGAGAACAGGATGGGAACGGGACAGGAACGGGATGGGAACGGGAACGGAAACGGAAGGGGTACAGGACGGTTACGGGACGTTTACGGGACGGGAACGCAAACGGGACGGGAACGGAACGGGAACGGGGAACGGGAGCGGGAGCGGGAACGGGAACTGGAAGCCTAGTGCGAGGCCCGCCACACGCAGCAAATGTCTTGCCTCGCGAGGCAGCGCGCTTGATGGGGACTCGCCTAATCGCGTAAAAATGGCTGGCCGGATCCTGGTTGAAGGTTCCTTAAAAGGATTTCGTCTAATATCCACGCGGACGAAGTCGCGGGCAGAGGCTAGTCAGTTATATTTCACCACTATCTCAGTAGGGTTAAAGCAGATGTTAATGTATGGAGATTCAGTGGGGCGGCGATTTTTCATTCCGAGTATTAAATCTTTTTGACCCAGATTATTTGTAAAATATTGGGGAAAAGGATTTACATAGTATTATCTTAAAGCCATTGGACAGTAACTAAAATATATCTCTAGTATGTTAAAGGTTAAATGCATTTTTTACATTTAATGTTAGAATTTTATTTAAAAGTAGATCAAAACATATTTTTTAATAAATATGAGCCTACGAAATATTTTATAATAAATAATAAGTCAGTATGTACGATTTTTGAGCAAACTACAGAAATTCATTACAAAAGTTATTCTAACGACACTGCCTTGGGTATAATAATAATATTTTGTTATCAAACACCGGAAAAAAATAAAGTTACAATGACTTAGTAAACTAACAGAACATTTAATAGTTCAATAAAGCTTCAATGTAATTAAATAACTGAACTTTTCTCAAACGTCGACAAATTTTCACACAATAAATTACAATATCTCAAGTTTAATAAACAATGTGGGTACAAATGGTCCCATTCGAGTTGGCGACTTGTTCGTAGCACGTCATTAAGGGTTAAGGCTTTCGATTGACCCCAAACTTAATTAATAGTTTACTAGAGTGATGTGGTTGTGACGAACCGAACGGGTACGAAAACTATCCAAATAAAAAATATATGTTTTTTTCTATATTGTGTTTCGTTTCAAAACTTATTACTAATTAACTATTATTAATGTTGTTTTCTTTTTTTATAGAGATAAAGTTACTAAGCAGTAAGTTTGGATGTGGGATTTCGGAAAATAGGTAAAATTTTGTTTGGAATATGCTCCACGGGTCGATCTTCCAGGCTTAAAAAATATCGAATCGCTACCTTATTGAAGTTAGGTTTGCGATTTGATTTTACAAGCGATTTTCGATAAAAAAACCGTATTCGATGCATAGCAAGTCGCCTGGAAAATCAAAGCGAGTAAATGCCCTATTAGGATAGATTACAAAATTAGGTTAAAATCATTAGGAGGAATATTATGACAGTTGAGACTATCTTGAATCCTGATGTACTGCAGTACCTTACCTTATACAACGTGTGAATTAATGGCTAAACCAGAATATGGTAGATATATGGACCATCATATTGAACAATTTTTACTATGGGACCAACTCTAAAATCACGAAAAAAATCAACTGTTTCATACATTTTCATATTATCGCTATTTATTTTTATAAGAAACAGTAGGTATTTTTTCGCGATTTAAGAGTTGGTCTCAAAGATCATTTTGATGGTCCCTTATCCTTACTAATATTATAAATGCGAAAGTCCGTTTGTTTGTTTGTTTGTTACGCCTTCACGTCTTAACTACTGAACCGATCATCATGAAATTTTGCATACACGTTGTCAGGGGTACAGAGAAGGATATAGGGTACCGTTCATCCCGAAAAAAATGTTTGTTCCCGAGGGATAGCAAAAAACCTTTCCACGCAGACGAAGTCGCGGGCGGCCGCTAGTCTACTATATTCTGGTTAAGCCATTACGTCTGTTACACGTTGTATAAAAAAAAATCCCCCTTTGATTAATTAATGTAGTACATTCTTACCAACGCGATCGGATACAAACGGATATCCTATGTCACATCACTATTTACCCATAATTCTCCCTACTTCACCAACACATCCGAGAGGAACCGCGCGTGAAACCTAGCTTTGCATCCAATTAAACCCAAATAAAACAAACGAAAACCCACCCAAATCCAGGAGCAATAGAGACCAAAACACAACAGCTGCCTTGTAGGGTGAGCTTGATGGAAATAGAGCAATAAATCATGAAATTAGGTCGGTTTTATATATCGGTCAATTATTTTGACGAAAATTAATAATTTTCTTAAACATATTACTGAGATTAATTAATTAGGGCGTGTTATAAAGGCAATATGCTGGCAATAGCTTTTCTACCTTGGTTGTAAGTAATAATTTTAATGCTCCTTATAAGCTTCTAACTTAATCCAATATGAAAACAGATTAAATTTTAAAACTGACCTGCAAAGAGAATGTAAAAAAAACTAGCGTCTGACCTGACTTTTAGACTTTATTCTAATAGGTATTAGTTTTGCAGATATGCTAGAGCTCAAAACTATTAAGATTCTTAAATTCGCTACCTAGCTTAACAACAAAATAAATCAACTATGATAAAATTTGCGGATCCTGAAGTTAGGGATTATGTTTACTATAGATGAGATACGTTGCTTAGCATTAACAGTAGGCATGTCTCTAACTGTGGATTGATTATTGATACAAAGCTATTGTAACTCGATAACATGATCGCTAATATAGTAAAATCTAAATTAACAGCTAAAAAACTTACCTTTTCAAAATACTTGAACTCGGCGAGCAGCACATAGTTAATGTGTATAAACCTCGCATCTTCACAGGACCTCGCCTTTATTCTGTATCCCGGCTTCTTGTGATAATATTTATAACCCGTATAATCCGAACTATCAACATTCACTTTCAGTGCACCTTTAAAGTCCCAATCACCACCACAGCCGAAGCAAAGTCCTTTGGTAACAAATTTCTCCCATGGGGGGTTCTTAAGTTCGAAGTTCAGGCCGGCCCCGATGCCACTGCGAGGCCGGCCTGGCCATGTCCCTGATAAAAGAACTGGTCTCTGGCCTCTTGAAGCCCTTCGCAGCTTCCACTCTTCAGGTCCACTGGTATCAGCTGGTGGCTTCCATCTCCATTTTGATATCACTCGTGGTTTTTTTCTTGTATGTCTTCAGTCAGTCCTTATTATCATTTGTTTTGTGTTTTTGGTTTTGTTGCTTGCTTGTTGCATTGGCTGGTGGTGCGTTTTATTGAGTTTGAGCATCATTTTATACCTTTTACTTTTTTGCTATTACGATAATATTAATTGCCTATATAGCAAAACGTCAACCACAACATTGACCTGACTAAATATTATAAAATAACGACAGAAATGCGTGATCAAAAAGAAACCTCTTCCACTGAGATAAGGTTCTACGAACAATCTAACAACAAACTCCTGAAAATAGACGTTGTTCAAAACTCTCGAAAACTTGGTCGCAACAACGAAACAAAAAATCTTCCCACTCTTATAACTCGACAATTCTATTAATTAAGGTTTCCAGCAGAAACCTAACCTGAAAGGGAAGTGAAAATCTCTAAATCATCGTCTCTTTTACATCTCCCCCCCTCTCGCTCCGCATCGGAGGCCTATTAATCAAATAACTCTCGTGATTAATTAGAAAATCAGCAATTAGGCTGAAATCGCCGAAATTAAGGAACGCCAAGGAGTTCCAACTTGAAATGAGGTCGATGCGTGAGATATTAAAATTACAAGATAAATAATAATACTAAATAATATACTAGAGGTCTCGTCACCAGATAATTTCTCAGACGGGAATAGAACCCGCGACTTTTGTAAGTCCGGTCTAATGCTACCAACTGAGCTACCGAGTCACTTAGCATATAAAAATAGCATTGTGACTGCTAAAATCTCAAAATTAAAATACAAAGAAGAAATTAATCTCAGATTAAGATATGTGTGTAATGTGTATAGATACAGATCACAGGTAAAGTTCATAAAATATATACTTAATGTGTCGGTATAAATATATTCACCTGGTATTTAGATAATAGAGCTTTGGTTTAAGTAACTAACAATAAATAAATAGTAAGTACAAGAATAAATTCAAAAGTAAAGTACAAAACGAATTGAGTAGCAAATGAAAAAACCAAATCAATACAATACAACTAATTAGCATATAAAATGAATAAAATTGGAAAACCCAAATAAGACGCAACAATTTTTGACGAGAAAAACCATCTCGCCATGCAAATTGTTAATTCCAAAGCTCATTAATCCGGTTGGCTCGTCCAAACCGTGCAATTCTCAGATCCCGGTAATCTCGGTTCATAAGAAAAGGAATTTGATACTGTAATCCGGGCTACTGCTGATTAATATCACATTGTTATGATTTTAACAGCGCCGGCTGTGTCCAAAGGCGAAAGGGAAATGATTAATATATTTATGGGTTTAAATTCATTGCTTTCAGTCAAATGAAATGCAAGAAAGTAGCGATCAGTAGATTCAAACTATGAAAACTGATTACTGATTTGTTTCAATTACATCACCATTAAAGATTTAACTCGGTAAGAATTCTCAGAATCCATGTCTGGTTTTAAAAATTACATAAAAATTACCTATTGCAACTGTAGTTGCAAAATGTATCTATTTTTTTATAATCAAAATCTTCGTTGTTTACTTCGGCGAAATAATCGTTACAGATACACAGCTCTCTTCTCTATAATAATTATACGTACGGAAGTACGGTCTGCACCGTACACTTCTAAAGGTTATTTTATCATTTCCTTCGTCTTTTGCCTCATTGGGTCAAACTTAATCCGAAAAAAGACATTCCTCGACTTCAAAGTAACGATATCTTTTTATGTGGACCAATAATCGATTGGATCATGCATGTCCTTACATACATATTCGTTCAATACAAATGAAAAAATAATATCAAAGAAACCCATATCTAGAAAGCTAGGTAGGTACTTATTTGCAAAAGATAATGTCGTCATCTCAATAAACGTGAAATTACTTCTAAAGTTAAAAATCTATTCCTGGCGTGTTAGACGCCAGATGCAACAACTTTTTTCCCATAACTCGACGTACGAGTAAGAGTCAAAAGTTTACACTAGCCTGAATTTCCCGTCCAAACAGAATATGTTTTAGTGGGAAAATCCTTTCGAACCTTATTCGTCCGCTTTCCGCCAGTTTCATCTGGCTAAAACTAGTTTTTGCATGTTTACGTGAATCCGCAGCGGTCGGTTTATTTCCGACGAGTTTCATACGACTCCGACAACGTTTATAAAGTAGAAAAATATTTACCCAAGTACTCTTGGCTGCCCTATTTTGCGGTGGGATCTTTATTTCTACATTTCGAAATGGCAACACTTGGCAGTACCTATTTACAGTTGAATGAAAAATCTACATTAAATCAGTCGTAAGAGCATTCTTACGACTGATTTAATGTAGATTTGGTGCATACCAAGAAATAATAATATAAAAAAGAGGGTTCATGTCATGCGTCGACTGACTGATTGACTGATGATGATGAAAACGGATAAATTATTATAATTTAAGTACCCGGAAAAGAAACTCAATGTGATTTTAAGCTAGAAAATATATCTGATAAATTTTATACTCGTATTATTCATTGAGAGCTTATTAACGGGTTTCAATTACCTCCAATAAACAAGTTGAATTTAGAAATGGAACAAAATCTCGAAAAGATTTTTTGTCGTATATTTAAATGGAACCTCCGTAAACTGAAAAACATGCCTTCAAAGTTTTTAAAGGCCCAGTGGAGTCTCTCAAGTAAACAACAAACTATATAAAATGATAACAGTTCAGCTGGATGAAAATAGTCGCGAATCGTACTCGGTGGCGTGCACTTTGGGAGACGTATCGCACCCTTATTGGTAAACTGTTACTACACAAAAATTTTCGAGAATTGAGTTATCAATGCCATCTATAATAAAATTCCGTAAACTGCAATATGACATTGACACTTCTTTAAAATACCGCTTCAATAGATAGATGGCGCAATTTTCTTCCGTTACTAAACGAAAACCGATTGAGTTATTTAAGGACAATATCGTGACTAAACTTATGGTAACGTGCTTGTCTAAAAGTGAAGATCCAAATTTAAGGGAAAAGTGTGACGATTTGGATAAACACGACTGCAAGTAACAAAATAAGGTATTTTTTATTCTTTTATTTGGTATAATGTGTCATTTTGCTTTGTCACAGTCTTCCTCTAATATTAATATTATCCAGTGAAATACTTTTTAAGAACATTGTAAACTAAAAAGTGATTATTAGTTTAAATTCATTTTTCTTCTATATAATATATGCAGTAAATACTCAAGTTTTATTCGTAGAATGTTCTTTTTAATATAGTCACAGTTTAGTAATAAGTGTATGGATTTCCTCTTTGATTTACAATAAAACACTCAATTTTAGTGTATGTTTATTTATTTGTGCATAAATAGGTAGAAGAAACGATTTTAAAACCATTCTGAATTTGATAATCAATCAATATCTAGAAATTAATTCAATTTTAAATGAAATTGACTTTAGTCACACTGTTTATTCAGTGATTCTAAAGTAATCAATCAAATTTGAAAAAGAACTAATACTAAAGTGTTACTATAAAAATTTAAACTGCAGTAAATAATTGTATTTTAATACTAATCATATATTTTTAATTATAATCTGAAATATGGATAAACATTTATCAGATAGTCTAAAAATAATTCTCTTAATACCGCATGTTTTTATTTTATTGTCAAAAAACGGAGAATTTTTCTTTATATTTGCTCTCCTGTAAAATTTACTTTTTTCGCTTAGTAACAGTTTACCAATTAAGGTGCGGTATGTCCAGCAGTGGACGATGATAGGCTGATGATAATGATATTTAGTTCATAACCCTGTCAGTTTCATGAAGATAAATGTTACTGTCTTTCATGAAAAACGAGTTTTTTTTAAAACCTTTAAAAGTATACAGTTCCATATCAGTTTCAAACAGCAAATAAGAGTCCCGGTTATTTAAAAGGAGCCCTTATAAATCTCTACAAGCCACAAGCTCGGTTCCCGTTGGAACAGCTCCAGAATCAGCATAATTGGGGAACCCGGGACAATACTCCTTTATTCCTGTTTGTTTGTAGCAATTCACTTGGCTTGATTTTTAATTAGCTCCACAGTAACTGTTTCTCGCAATTTATAGTTAAGAAACTTATGCCTTTGAATCGGTTGCTACAGTAATTGTTGGAGAAGTTTTTTGTAATAACCACAAACATTTAGAAGACATACTCCAACTAGGCTTCAAACAAACCACCAATTGTAATTATTAAAGCCGAAAAATTGTTGAATAAAACCATTGTAAAATAAAAAGATTCATTAAGCTTCAAAATAGAATTCGCAAAAGTAAGAAGTCATGGAGCTCAATATTATTTAGGTTTTTACAGTCATCTGAGCATAAAGTTTATCGTTACGTTCATGCGTTTCAGACTTCAGTCTCTTTTGTAGTAAATCTACATAAATCACTGTATCATTTACGGGATGTTCCAAAAAAAGTATCACGTAAAATTTATACGCAACGAAGAGAACCGCTGAAATTATATCCGAAGGCATTTTTCATCGCCTCGGCTACAAAATCCCATTAACTTAATGTTCTGATCTTTCTGACCGGATTTCTTTATTTCCGAGAGGTTGAGAAAGGGAGGTTGTTTACACCCCGATCCCTCGTCTATCTAAGATATATTAAAAGACTGATGTGCGTAATATTTTACAAAGAATCTTTGTAAGCATAAACATCAATAACAAAATCGAGATCAACCTTTTTAATTTTAAACAGTTTGAAACAATTGAAGCATCCATTTAATAACGTACCATTTATTATTGTACCATTTCATTTAATACCACGGTAATTAATGATATTAAAAGCGATGATCCTAATCCTAAAGGGCTTAAAGGTCCGTAATCTTGATAACAGAAATTTAAGTTTCGCATTCACCCCAAATTTACGATCATGACATGCGTCCCCAATCCAATGTGCTCTCAACTTTTCAACAGCTATTGACATAAGAAACCAATAAAAGGGAAATCCTAGATTTGTGGGTTTAAGAACAAACTTGGTGGGGCGGGCCCGGCGTGAGTTATGTGTAGAGAGCCATCCCCCGAGCGACAGACTATGTTGAATATACAATTTTCAAGTTTGCTAGTAAATATATCGTTATTTCTTCCCCAACATATTTAGCAATAGTTGGAAAAGCATTCCACTTATTTTCAAATAGGTATTTGAAATAATCTCTTAAATTCTTAGTTACTTGTTACGAAAAGCAAGCACAAGAATAAATTAAAATAGCAATTATGAATATTAAGAAAAATGTCAGACGAATTCTTCTAAGTTGGCAAATTAGTGGCATAGACGAAAAAATGCCGTCTACAAAAATTACCGAAGCGAAACGAAGTCTTAATTCTCATTCCATTTTGATAAATAATTTAGGGATTTCAGACAGGTCAATAGTTTAATATTAGGAGGAACGAATTTCAAGAACATTAACTTATAAGTACTTGAAAAGTTCGTCTGCAAAGGATTAGTTATTCAAATCATTGAGCAATAAAGCCGTGTATCTGAAAAGGGAGGTTTTAGGAGCAACCACACCCAGTTAGTGCTAGAACTCGAGACCAATTGATTACCGTGAATTATTGAGCACGGCGTGTGTTCCTCGAAATCCTACAAGACCCTGACGATCGTTTAAGGAAATGGACGTCTAGGATAGAGGATCTTACAAATCTACGAATTAGGTACGATTACTTTAAAGCCTGTTGTAGTTTATAAAGTTCTTTTTAGTGTGAAATTAGTAATTTACCAGCATGCTCCTGGATCCAAGCTTCTGACTTTATAATATCTAAATTATTTACGGTTATCTTTCTTACACCGACAAAAAGAATTAATCGACGTTCTTGACAATCTAAGGAACTATAAAAATTGGCTTAATAAAAAAGAGGGTTAACTAGAAATATACTGTAAAAACTTCGCCGTATAGCAAGTTTCATAAAGCAATACGATCAAATAATTTTAGTCATGTTGACTCTTTTGCCGTGAGACGTGACCAAATCCATTCAACTAAGCTAAACTGAAAATTGATTATTATTGATAGTGTGTGCTTTTCTGAGATCCTACGATTTTCGCGGGTAAGTGAAGTGGCATGACAGGTATTATTAGAATAGATAAATGGGAATGAAAAGATCGGATCTAAAGGAGTTAATCTCACATCAAAGTCATGACTGTCCTAACTAACAAAAAGGCTCCAATCATCTGATTGCGGTATTGTGGTTTTCATGTATGTTGAAGTTTTCATGAAATAAGTTAACGAAATTAATAACAATAAAGGTACCGAAGAAGGAAACAAAGACATTGATATATCTGTTGATATAAATGCAATTGCAAATGTGCATTAAGTTGAAGGCACCTTTTCTCCAGTGAATGCAGCGCTGTTAGCGGTGGGCGTCGCAGGAGATAGCTCCAGTCGGAACTTCTCGGCCAATTGATTCCAGTGAGTTATTGCGGGCGAATACTTTGCAGTTGCAGGAAATGGTTTACAGGTGGAGATGCTGATTTATAGCTCCTAGAAATTATATTTTTACGAGCTATACAAACATACTTTCTGGCATGTATTTGATAATGTAACACAGTGGTGCACACTGCCCAACGGGTAGCTCGCGGGCACCTGGTAGTCGTTTGAGACCAATATTTATAAAGAATTGTTTGTATTATTGTTTTTATTACATTTTATCATCTTTATTATTTTTCAATAAGAATATAAAAAAAACTTCGGTAGTAATATTATTGTCTAAAGTTTTTACTGACTTTACACACATTTTTGTAAAAAATCCGTCCAAATTAATTTATATTTAAGCGGTAGATTAGTAAAAAGGTTGACTGGTAGATAATGCCTAATAGAATTAAGTTCGCTAATAGCTGTATTTTTCAAATAACTATAAATAAATAGATAGATAGATAGATAGATAAATTGTTTATTTGTTGCAATACACATAGAAACATCAGGTAGGTACAAGAATAACATACTAAAAAAGAATGAAACTTAACTAATAGTAGTGCGGATGTGCCTATGTGCAGCAGCAGCAAACAGGGTCTAGACTCGGTGTAAAATTTTCGCCCGTGGAATAGGCGAAACACCGATTTTCAGTCTTCACCCTAACTAACCTAAAGGGTGTACGGGAAATATAATCGAGACTCACAAGGATACATACGAAAAGTTTGAATAAATAAAGTCAAAATATTAATGGAAGGGAAAAGGAATGCATTATAATATATAAGTAACTTAATGGAAACAGAAAAAGGAAATATAGTATAGGTATATATATAAATAAAAAAAAGGGGCTGTCGTAATCAGTATTGTCCTAACTTTTGGAGCTCTAGCAAATGGGAACGTAATTTACTTTTAAAGGTAACTATAGACTATAGACTGACCAAATGATTCTGGTTTCAAATCCATTTTTTAACTTTCTAAAAATAGCGCACACAAAACAATATTAATATTCAATTTAAAGTTACTTGATATTAAAATGTGAAAATCAGTTTAGCTGCAAACATTTTAAAGGATAACATCAGTTCGACTATTGTGGCGGCAAAACCGTCCCAACTGGACTTATCTAAATTAACATCGTCTGCCGAACTGAATTTAGCATTTTTTGAATATCTGAGGACACAATTTTTTATTTTTTCTCCTGATATAGAAGACCTTTTTGCTTCAACGGAGATATTTGATGGGTTTCCTCTGGTAGCTCATTTGTAGTTTAGATCTCCACTGACTGATAAAATGTTTGGTCTTTTTAGTAATAAATTATAACATTTTACTATAATCGTAGCAATGTTCAGTCTCAAAGTAAGAATGGTAATCTAATGGAATTTATTTAATGAAATGCTATCTAATGTGTTAAGATTAGTAACTTACTAATTATGTCAAGTTAAAAACTATCACTAATTGTATAAGTATACTTCAATACGTTTATTATTTTCAGCTTTTGTAGCCAATGAGCTGACATTATTTTTAGTACAAAAACTTTTATAAAATTTTGTAAATTGTAAAAAGTTGTACAGATAACACGCAATTACCATTACTTACCCCTACCCCTATTACCGAAATGTCCAGTCAGTTCATTAGGTCTGTTTCACAGAAAACCATTAAAAATCAAACTTTCTCAACACTATGAAGAGGCACGAATCAAGGAAGTAATTACAAGTCCCCGATCTCTCGTTTTCACTCCATAACTCCGGCATCTGAGCCAGATCTATCCAGAGAAAGTTCCAGATTTATTAACAGTTCCAAATCATTCTCTAGCAAGGAGACTGGAACAGCGAAGGCTGATTACTGGAGTTCTGCATTAAGACTTGTAAAGTCATAGAGTAATAAAGCCCATGATATGGAAACATAATACTTATATTTATGATAGAATCTTATTTTATATTAAGAGGTTTTTTACTATTCATTTCAATTCAGGTATCATAAATTTCATGTTTTTTAGCAAAAGTAATCTTTTACTTCTTGTAATTTTTTATGTTTATTTCACCTTGAATTTTGATTACTTTGATTTAAGATTTTTTGTCATAAAGTTATCAATATTGCGGTTAGATTCTTAGTTTAGAAGATAACCAATGACTTCAATTTCAACCTGTAAATATTGTTCTGATTGACAAAATATTACATGAACAAAAATTTGTAAGAAAAGAAGAAAATGTATAAGCATGAATTTCAGATTGGTTAAAACTGATCTCTTACATAGTTCTTAATACATCTAGTCAATTAATTACCTAACACCGGTAGTCTTTCCCAAAGTTTTGGCAAAGTGGGTCTGATGGTTCGCAAATGGCTCTAAGACAATCTTGAAATGCGTTTAAACTCTCTTTAAGTGAGTTAACTGCAAACTTTAACGTCAAGTTAAGTTCGGTGATGTATAAGGGCGTCGTTGAGCAGCGACAGTTCTGTGGGACGTTTAGGTAATGGGTCACAGGTTGGAAGTTCAGATCGATTTGCGCCAATTAATCTTGGAAGTAGTTGCCCTTGAATATCAGGAGGGCTAAGTTAGAATATACTCGCAGCGGCTTTCGAGTGACTGATATTGATAATGATGATTAAGTTAGAGGTATTTATAGTTCCATTAGGTATAGTTCCATTAGGTATAGTTCCATTAGGTATACTTAATGTTAAATACCCAATTATGAAATAATATACGATCAAACTACACCATTCAATGTCACATTAACGTACAAATTATGGAATGTTAGTGTCAATGCTACGATATTCAGGCAACTTGGCTTTACACAGATCACACAAGTTTTCATATTTGATACGAACAGCTGCATTATAACATCTAGAATTAATTCAACAAAAGAAATAATTAATCAATGTGATACTGTAGTTAACTGTTTTTATTAAATGAAAAACATATTCAATCACAGCCACTTTCCATTTATTACGTCTTATTCACATAGAATATGTCCCTAAACACCTACTCTTTTCGAAATTAATGATTTAAAATCTGAGATTGATATATCCTGTTTTAATATTATTGGTCCACCATACAAAGTAAAGGAAAAACTGTAGCAACTATTACCCAAATCGATACGAGATTCTCGGGAAATCGGTTAATCGTAAACTTCGTCATTATTCCAGTTCCATCCGGATGTCAGTTGGAAACTCGAGGCCTTCGAAGCTTATCGGGCGAGTTCTGTTCGACAGTAAACCGATAACGTCGGGAGTTACTTATTGATTACTAGTTCCCAACTAGTTGGGGACTTACGGTGTTAAAATAACAGGAGCGGATGGATAGTTTTCGTAGCGGCATCAATAAGCCCGCATGAATAAGGCGACAGAGATTGATTATATTTGTGGATTGAAACTGTTTAATTAAATTTTGGACGTAGGTATCTAAACAACGCAATATAAAATTGGACGACGTATAGCTTTTACATACACGATGCTATCTCTAAAACGAAGAACTTATAACAGAAATTAAAACTTTCAGGAGTCTCAAGAAAACGGAATTCGAGATACTAAGCGCAGCACGAGAGATAGTCTAAACTTCAAAAAGGAAGCAATCTTCGTGGCTGAACTTATAAAAGGGTTCGAGAAGAATAATAAACTTGTCTTGACTAATTTTGTCCAAAGCCAACGAAACAAATCAAACATTTCCGAACAAGTTCATTGCCATCCAATTGCTGATCAAGAACTAAGAATCTTATTAACTGTATCCCTATCAAATTATCTTCCCATTGGTGCCGCAAACAATATCAATGCTATTCAATCAGGGAGTCCTGAGGGACCTATCTCGGAGGTTTGTTTACCTATTCGCAGAGGATGAGTACCTGGAAAAGAAAACGGAGGTTATTAAATACATTTATTTATAGTAAGCACTTACTTAAATGTTAATGGGCTTCAGTTAGTGATGTAGTGTTTCAGAATAATACATTTTGATTTAGAATGTGATGAAAATATCCAAAACATGGCTTAATTATTCTAAACTATAACTTATTTCATTGTTAATAGGAAATCATAATAATATAAGTAATTATTTGCAATTTTAAATTTTAAATCTTATTATATCTTATTTCGTAAGTGCTTTCCTTTTATTTCATACCAATTTCGTTCGTCAAATTATTTTCTCCGTGACTTTTCTCTTTTACACACAAATTAAGCACCCCAAAAAAATTTTTCCTAAACCTTTGAGCGTTCTTATCCAATTCCGCAAGTCTCCACGGGATCGGCTCATAATAATTAAATTAGTCGGAAATGCAAAAAATATAAAAAACACAAGCTCATTTTGGGCAAATGCGGCCCAATACACAAATCGACTTTTATAAAAAACGAGCTGCGATCGCAAAATCTCCTTAAAACATAGACGTTCCCTTTTAATTTGAGATTCCCTGGAGATCAACGGGCTCTGAGGAAATTTGTGAGTACTCCGTCCTCCAAGATTTGCGGTAATATCGAGAAAAATTTATAGCAGTAATTTGTGATTAATGTTGTAACAAAGAAACCTTTTATTCTTTGCCAAAAAATTGTCGTGCTTCTGATTCTTTTAACATTAAAAGAACTTGTAGATTTAAAGTTAGTGCTTCATTAACAATTTGTTGGAGAAGAAAATCTAATATCACTACTTAGCCTGAAACTTAACTGTGCTAGATAGCACATTTATATCACAATTTAAACGTAATAATTTATGTTTAAAAATAAATTTATGTTTCAAATAACATTGAATGACTTGAAAGACATGTTTGATTGTGAACCGCAACGACCTAATAAACTCGAAACGTTAATTCTCACCACGGATTATAAACTCCGATGTACGGAACCAGAATGTTTATGGGGGTTCGAACAGCGGTCGTAAAAATGGTGATCACTTAAAGTTTTTACTGCGGCGAACGTAAATAATTCTAAGGGAATGATGGAAGATGCTCGACGCAGCGTCAAAACATCTACTGAAGTTGGATTTTGAGCGAATATGAAATATCTTTTATATTGGCCTCATTTCACTCATCTTTGTGAAAATATTAATATTAATAATACAGAGCAGCAGCTAGAACTAGTTTAAACTGAAGACAACAAAGAAAATCACACTGTAAAAGGAATTTTCTCTACGTCTACTTCAAGAATAAGACCTAATCTTGAAATGTCCAAGTCGTGAAATGTCTAATGTCCGTCCGATTAAGATAATACTAAAAGCGAAGTTTAATATCGTCCGACGAGAGAGGTGGACGTTCCTACACATATGCTTGCAGAAGTAGAAATTCCGCTTTTAGATTTACGAGTTTGAGAAACCAATTGAAGACCCTAAGGAGATTAATATTCAAACTCAGAGGTATTTTAATCCAATCGTTGTCAAAATTGATTTGGTTTGTGCGGACGATTAAAGTTTTTCGTAGTTTCACCTTCTTGTTAGAACTGGCAATGAATAAAGCACTTTTCTAAGAAACTCACTTCACGAACGGGGACAGTAGTATTGTAAAACTTAATAAATCAAATATTTTTAAATTTAAATAGTTGCCAAAATTTGTTGATAACTCCATTAAAGCCCAAAATATGTTACAGGCCAAATTATGAAAAAATAGCGCATTCACTCAACCTGTTAACAAATACTATTTTTTTATGGTAGAGTCGTTTTTAAATGATTTTAATAGTTACTACAGCTATACTAGTGACATTAAACGCTTCTATCTCAAAATTCAAAATACCAAACCCATCTGTCTTCGCCGCGAAAGGTTTTCTTAAAAAATCCTTTTAAAACGGGCCCGCCTGGAATGGTCGGAGCACACGTATCTAAACGGTGAATAAAACAAATCTGTCTTCGTGGCGTTTAGCTCTTATTTCCATCCACTTCTCGTCTATTTCCTACTTGCTGGGTGGTGCAAGTGTTTAGATATTGCGAGTAAGATTTAGAATTCGATAAGTTGTAAATACACTGCCCTTCAAAACTTAGTACCAGACTTTAAAAATTGCACTAACTTTTAAAATACACAAGATAAATTTTCGTAATAAAAATGATTAGAAAAAGAATTCAATTCTTTAAATAATAACTTCATAGTCGATAACCTTCTTGAAATTAAACGTTTTTTTATTTCAAAACTCTAACTTCAATAGTTAAAGAGAAATTGCAATTTTAAAAGTGTGGTACTAAGTTTTGAAGGCCAGTGTAGTAACATTATGATGGTTCAAAGTACCAATTTTACTGTTGTTTCGCGTTAGAGTATATATTCTGTGCTGTTGTTGAAATAAATTATTACGAATATTAATTCTAGGTGAGTATTAGAGGAAAATACAGACTTTGAGAAGCTTGAGAGATGTTCTATTATTATGTTCTACTTCACTAATAAAAAACGTTATTATCAAACAAGCCCTCTATACGGTAAACGTGCCCCTGTCTTATACGTATACGTTGACGAGTATTACTAGAGTTATGTTACTGCAATGCCTAAAATCAGCAACAGCAATTTCCAAAACATTCCAACTTCCATATTCAATTGCCGCTTCCTTTGCCTTGGTCCATGCTCGGAGCCATTTCCCCGCGTAGTGTCATTCGGAAGACATGCCGAGCGTGCCAACCAAACCGCCATTCGCGTCCTGCATTCTTTCGCTATGCGCCTCATGTACAACGGTTTAATAGTTTGAAATGTTCAGCTCTAGTGAAATTTCACTTCTGCTATAGAAATATTAGCTAAGATGGGACATCAACTTAAAAGCATTGTTTGAATACAAATGAAGCTGTTTAATTACTTTAACGTTGTGGGGTGCCAAGAATCATTGTACACTACATCTTCAACACACGGAGAACAAGAAATAAAGCAGCAGCTAGCAAAATTTGGCAGCAAAACTAGCAGCACACTTTTTTATCCTTTTTATATTTCTTCTGTTCTGTGTTTTATCTTCTTAATCCTACTGTGTGTTGTTAATACATGTTTTTCTATTCTATTCAAAATATCTTAAAGTAATGCTCCATTGTAAGGTAATGTAATTAGGTGTGATAAGGTAATCATATTGATTTATTGAACTTGTCCTAATAAAGTCGCATGTATCATGTATGAAAGTTTATAAGTTTGTTACCTCTTTACTAACTTCAAATACTTATTTTGATGTTTTGCACGATGATAGTTCCATGGTTGGATAATTATTTAAGTTAATTTTTATTCAGAGTTGTATGTTCTTTAGTTACAGCGGAGAAAGTCGCGAGCAAAAGCGAGTTTACATTAATTATAATAATCATCAGAACGATACTTACCAATAAATAGGCTAATTTAAGTTTGACCATTTAAGTTTGGTAAAATGTAATTAGAATCTTAATCAATCAAACCTGCCTCTGCATAAAATAGTTAGTTAAGCTAAAAAGCTAAGTAATTAATAACTTTGCCTGTTCTAGACGAGGCGTAATAATAAAGGCAGCTAGAGACTTTTTAATTGACGTCTTTGGAATACCTAAAGTTAAAATAAACTATGAAATAGAAGTACCAGTAATAACAGTAAAACTGCAAGCTAAGTCACGACGAAGATAAAAATAAGGTAAAAGATGCTAGTTTGGAAAGTGCTGCTGCTGAAGTGGGAATTCTGGAGTGACTGGAGCAAATCATCCGAGAACCGCCTAATGTACTTATTTCCATTCCAGGCTATTTCACACGTAGCCCCATTGCTGCTGACGACGTCACTGTTGACACAGAGGCTTTCAGTTTATCTGACAAATTATTTAAATGGGCTGAAGCTTTATAGCAAATTGATTTAGTTTCCTGAGATTAGAATTCCAAATTATGTATTGGTACCTAATCTAAGTTGTTTTTGTGGCTTTTGACTAAAGAAATACATTGACTGTTAAAAATAGTCTTACCGTTTAAACTCAATTCGTAATACGAAAGAAAAAAACAGGTTTTTAAGGTTACAATTTTTTTTACTACCTATATTATATCCAGGTGACAACACTATAGATTCTCATATTCCAAACCAATTTTCACTCTATAAATATTTTCATTCTTACCTACATTGTCATAAAACTAGCATAAGCTTCATAAATTCCTGGTCCGTATGTCCCACATTTAAGTGGGAATCTCAGAAAACAGCGAGTTTGTGTGCTATCGAGCGTGCATTACATTCATATGATATTCCCCGGGATCCGACGCGATTAGGAAATTGATTCCAGAATCGGTCGGCTTTCAGGACTCGCCTTTTGCCGTCGAGGAAATAAAGCGAGTGTACTCTGTCATGTTTGATTGAACGTGACGAAATACCATGAGGTTTACTTTTCTTATTTGGCTTAGATTTATAATATCTTTTTATATCAGCGCCTAACAGCCTCTGTGGTCTAGTGGTTTGCCCACCGATTCGATTCCCAGGGGAGGTACAATTTGTAGTCGGTTTGGTTGGTGGTAGGGCTTATTTCAAGTCCGCTTGGCTAGCTACCACCATCTTACCTAAGTCTGACGCCATAACAACAATTTAAAAATGGTTATGTTCCGGCAGTTAGAGGTAAAATAGCCAGTTCTTCAGTGATGAGGATTCCGGGTGTAGTGCGCTTCTAACTAACTTCGGCCTTATCGTCACTTAACATCAGGTGAGGTGAAAATCAAGCACTCGTTGAACATAAAAAATAAAGTTTTATTATAATAGGTATTACTAGAATTTTCTTGCTATTGTTGTTACATACGAAGATGTTTTCAGTTACAACGGTTTTTTAAAGCTGTATTGCTTTGAAGAAAATATTGAGAATTCATTAAGATCGATCCTGTGTTTCTAAACACAATGCTACGACAGTTGGTAGAGACAAGTTCCATTGAAAGGGTCCGAGATAAAGAAATTATTATTTTCATCGGGAATTTTTCATTTCTCGGCGAAGGAGACGCAGAGAAACAAAGGTCCCGCGTAATTGGAAACAAATTTCAGAACGAGAAATACAATTTTTAATTTTTTTCTCCAGCGAATTCATAGTGATTAAGATTTTTAAACGTTAGTTAACTTTCTGGAAATACGTAGTGGTTTGCGCTGATAGATTTTTATATTGAAAGATTTAAGAGTAATTTGAAAAGAATACTTTAAATATAAGATTATATACAACGTTTATTTCAAAGAACATTATTGTGGCGTGCACAAGTTGATAAAATCAAAAACTTACCAAGAACATCCTCATTATTAGAGTATATCGTCAAGATCAAGACAATGTTTTTTTAACCCATGAGTGTTCAATCTATGAACATTATGAGCAATTTCGATTAATATAATTGTCATTGACAATAAATGAAAATCCATGTAACAGTATTTGAAATGCAGATACAAATTCCATTATTGTACACATCAAACCCCATATTACGCGACCTGGCTGCGACATACATATAAATTCCCGTTAATTCCCGATATTCCAGGGACTGGCTCCCATATCGGCAGCACACGGGCTTGCATTGTTTAATTGACAACGCAACGGCCTAAGCGAATTACCACAGACTGCTATTCGGCAGTATTACAGTATGGCTTATACTCATCATCATCATAATACATATCAGCCGCTCGACACCCACTGCTGGGTATAGGCCTACCCTAAGAATCTCCACGACAATCGGTCTTGCGCTGCCTGCATCCAGCGGCTTCCCGCAACCGTCATCAGATCATCGGGAAATCAATTGGGAAATCAATTGGGAAATCAGTCGAACTCTAAATTGGTAGAGACTTTCCAATTCATTAGGTACCGCAACCATAATTTTTCAACAATCGTAAAGCACGCCAAGGATTCCTCCGTTTGTAAAACCATTGTAAAAATGAAATAAAAAAGGTCAACAACCAGTATAAACCATAGCTATACCTATTTAATGCCTATTTAATGCCTAAATAAAATCCAAATAGGTCCTAATCGAAACGACAAACCTCTTTTCCGCAATCAACAAGAAGATAAAAACGCGGAGAGAGATCCGACTGAGAGTTTTTACCCATCCGGTGGACTAATCGACGATTTGTTTCGGCTTGCGGGCTTCCCTTGTCGTTTGCTCGTTCGTTCATTTCACCTCCCACCATCTCCTTTTTTCCTGGTACTAAAGTAAATGACACTACATTAACGCTGCTGCGATACTGCTTTTAGTTTTTTTTTTCACTGCAAATGTTAATGATCCAAAGACATAAAGTTTTGGAAAGATTTCACAAAAAGAACAAGTGAATTTGATTTTGTGCTAAAAAGGTTAATACCTAATTGTTAACTCTCATAATTAAAATGAAAGTTAATAAATAAAAGTTACACTTATACAAAAATACTACTAAGATTATGTCTTCTATCACAATTATCACAAAAATAAAATTCAGCCCAGCCCATTTTTACGGAGCATGAAAACGCCTACAAATTTTTACCGAGCAAGAAAATGCTTTTCGCCGCTTCATTGCTCCATCTTTTTCAAGTGGTAAAAAATAAGTGACTTTTCTTTCGTCACATTAGGAGATCTCAAAAAGGTCGCAAATAATTTGGCACCCAACATTTGTCTCAGCAAGTTCATTACCAGTAAACGTCATTTGTATAGTCGGGCAAAGTCACGAAATCCGGGAATCGTTTCTTGCTCGAAATACCTTAAGAACAGAGTCGGGAACAGACAAGGGTCTGAAACATCAATCAAGCCCCAATGCTGACATGGCCGCGATTTGTCAAGTGGTATGTTTGTTTAATGGTCAGACGACTAGTGGGGGAGCAAAAAAATACAGTTACATTTGCTAGGATTTGGATTTGTGACATCATCGATAATTGGGTACGAAGGAAATCTAGAATGTCTTAGATATAATAGTACCTTACCTTACTCATCAAGTTGGTGAAGTAAAATAATTGCCCAAATAATCTAAATATAAACTTGATCCTTTCGATTTTTTTATTCTTATCGCATGAGGATTAGTGGCCACCTTTGTTGCTAAAGTTTATCAAGCCGCCTGTAAGGCCTCTGCCTTGACTTAACGACTGTTATCAGATGTCAGCAACAGCCGGGACCGACGGTTTAACGTGCCCTCCGTAGCACGGAAGCGCTGTTGTAATGCCTCTTAATGGTCACCCATCCGACACCTGGCCGGACCAAGCGTTGCTTAACAAACGTGATCGAGTACGATCACTCTGTCAATCTCTGCCATGAGAGCTTCAACCTATCGACACACCCCAAGCACTCCATACAAGCGCCGCGTTTCAACTACCTATTACACAGACGCTACACAGGGACGTTATTGCACACGCGCAACTGTGTGCGTGAAGTCTAGGGCTATAGCACGGTAAAGAAATGTACCAGTATTCTAACTCGGCCCCGTCCTTGAAAAAACAATCTTGAGCCGCGCGGTACATCAACACGCGATAGGGCCGCCCAGCTACAGAATTTTATTTTCATCTAAGTACTTTCGTATCATTTTGGTTTTGTGCTTGTAAGTAATATTTTAGAATCCATATTATAGGATTTACCTTCGCCGAGAAATCAATTTCTAAGCAATGACATATCTAGGTTAACAAAATTAAAAACTAAAAAAGCTAAATACCTGCTTATTAAAAGGAGAAACAAATTAGTTTCACATCCTTTTGGCCATAGTTAGTTTTACCATACCTATAAAATAATAAAAAAATTAAGTATCTTTAATATTATCTTTTTTAATCTTATTTTTCGGACTTTCCGGGTATTTAAAAATGTTATGTCTGGGTTAATTGGTTAATTACATATAATAAAAAACAGCACAATCTGCACTTTGCCATAGTAATTACTTGTATTTCAATCAATAGTACGTAAATCTTTCGTTCGTCACTGCGGCGCATTCGCGACTGTTGCAGTCCGGATGCAGACCGAACTCCAGGCGCATAGGTGTGGCTCGCATTTCGACCGTTTGTACTAAGTTAGAATACTGGTAGATTTCTTTTACCGTGGCTATAGGATGAACTCACGATTCGGCACACGAACTCGCGCGGTGGGGTGAGGTAATTGATTGTGGGGCGGGGCGGAGAGTTTCCTTTCTGTACGGTAGTACCTACCTACTTATTTCTATTCTGTGCTCTCGATACACTCTCGACGTAAACCACATAAACTACTTCCCAATCACTTTCAGATTGGCTGAATCGTTTGCGAGTGAGTTCAGGACGTATGGCTGCTATTAGCAGTAATGTCGGGAGGCTGCCGATCATTAGGGCGACTACTCCATTTGGGAAGATTACATGTAAATACGCTTCTATTTCGTGGGTCCCGTGATGTATAAAATCATTAAGGGCAAATAAATTGCAAAGAAATTGCTAATGATGGTGAAAGTTCAGAATCAGAAATATGTCAGCTGGACCAAAAAAAGAAAAGCGGGTAATTACATAAAAATATGAACAGCCTTTTTGCTTTAGTCGTCCCGTGACCACATCCCCTGGAAGTGTGTCGAAACGTCGGGAAACCCAATAAAACCAACAAATCAAAACTAAATAATTAAAATAACATCTGAATTATCCAATATAGGCGCTGAAGTCCGTAAAAAGTGATTTATTTCTAACAAAAAATCTCTTTTGCACAGTATTTATTTAGCTTTGACTATAGCTATACTATTAAACGTACATTTTATGAAGAAGTCAATGCCACTGTATATTATATAAAGCCATTGTTTCTCGAATTTCTAATTTTCTAGTTTTATCTTCGATAATCTATACCTGAGCTGTATTAACAAAGTTTAACCAATCTGTATAAAATGTTTCTTTAAAATGAGTTAACCAGTGATACCTTTTACATTTATTTCATTTAAAACCGAAAAAATATAATCTTAAAGTTTAAGCAGTTGTCCTTTTATTTAGTTTTAATTAAAGATATTACTTTTATTTCGCCATTTACACTATCAATAAAAAATCCTTTGGAAAAGATTAACAGGACAATATTTTCTACAACAATCCTTAACGTAAACGTTTCAAACCGATTGATGACATTCAAATGGCCCAGTTCACCATCCATTGCAAGCCGGTTGACTTATGTAGCAATTCCGGCCCCAAGTAAATCACCGATGGACCTCATGACAATTTATTGGACCGTAATCTTCGTTATTATTTGGAATCGCTTAATACAATTAAAGGAAATTGGTTTGGAATTAGTCTTGGTTCAGTTATTTGGGTGGGTGTTTAGCCACTATTATTAATTTAGCAACAAATGAGTTTGTAAGATTTGTTTTTTTTTTTAACAAAACTAGAAATAAAGTTATCTTTTAATTTTTTTTAGTCTTGTATAAACACATCATCTTTTTATGGTCATTTTAATCCCTTTGAGGCAAAGTTCTACCAATGAAACCTTTCCTTGCCTTTCCTTTTTTCAAATATTTTCGCCAATGAGTTGAAAAATACAAACAATTTTGGTCCTCTGCTAGACTAGACTGCTAAACCATTAGTTAGTATGGGAAAGTAAAAAAATAAAATTTTCGACCTATCTATGAGGAAAATGTTTAGTTTCATTGGTAGAAAAATCCCATAAAGGGCTTAAAACAACTTTAATACTACGGTTTGAAAAACGACAAAACATTTTGGTCCTCCCATACTAACTAGATAGCTAAAACATTGTATTAGCATGGGAAAGTAAAAAAACTATTTGCGACCTATAGTTCTTTAGCAAAAATGTTTACTTTCATCGGTTTTCACTTCCAGGGATCAAAATCATTAGAAAATGACGGTTTATATATTAACAAAAAAGTTATGTTTATGTTTTTATGTCTACAACCACAGGACTCTTAATACCAAGTGATGGGAACTATAATCGATGTTTGTCCAAGCGTCGAGATAGTTACAGGTTAGTCGTGTAAATTATGTAAGTAAGTATATCGACAATCGATATCGACACTACTACAAAATGATTTAAAAACTTGATTCTCAATTAAAAACTAAAGATTTAATATTGAATATCGGCACTTTAAATATAAAGTGAATATTTTTAACTCTTTTTACCGATAAAAAAAATATTAATTCTTGATCATAACAATGCTGTATGTTTAATAAAGTTTATTCGAAGTTCTTAAAAATCAATTTCTCTACTTATCCGATTTACTAGATTTTGGTCTTTCACAATAGTACATTACGATATTAGTGCATAAAGATGGTTATAACATGCGAGGCGGAATTTCAGCCCGAGCCGTAGGCGAGGGCGTAATTGAGCCTCGCATGTTATAACCAATACGCACGTATATCGTACGACGTTTTTCAACACATTTGCGAGGAAACAGAAAAAAAAAATACGCCAAAACTACATTTTCGGAAAATGACTTGGCATTTTTCATGTTTTTCCACTTCAAGAAATTTTCATACGTGGTTATGTATCTGTCCTTGGATATTGACGGCAGCAAGCTGTCGCATGCGGTTCGCGCTCCTGTTAGTATATCCGGTGGAGTTGATAAGTAATATATTGCTCATCTTCATTATTGAAAGTTGTCATTTTTATATATTCACAATACAAGTACAAAGAAAAGAAAATTTGAGAAAAATGGCGCGAGGATTATTTTCTGCCGTGGCTGCGTGAAAATGTTGGCAAAGACGCCGCATGCAGACAAGTTTTTAAATTACCGAATAAACTGTTTTTTTTTTAATTTTAAATAAACTCAATCTGTGAATGCACACTGTCTACTGACTGGCGCCGCGCGGCGATTAAATTTGAATAGCAACAGTGTTTACGCCAGTACAAATTATTAGTTCTTAACTTAACAATAGATGGCGCTGTACCCGTGTGCCTCGCGGTATGGTTTTGCCTTGCATAGATCATTAATGTCCATATTAGAATTATAGTTCCTCTAGATCATCAATAGATGGCGCTGTAGCCAGTTACATCGCGCTATGGTTTTGCTTTGTGTAGATCATAAGGATTTTTGCGCAGCTATCAGTTCCATATTTGAAATGGCAAATAATACTGTTATGGAATTTGTATGAACTATAACTTAACTATTTGCTTTGGTAACACACGCGTTTTTTATGACCCGCTTTACATATTTAAAACCGGTGGAATTACATCATGTAATTCCACCGGTTTTAAATATTACATCAGCTTTACGAGCAAGTGTGTTGAAAAATATCAAAATATTCTTACTTTTTGTTCAGAGTCCATAATTAAAAACTTTTTTGTTACTATTTCCTTAAAAACTATCTGTCAAGTTAGGGCAGTGTAAAATCATCGACAATACCTTTAAATTAACCATCTCACTCCCAGGTGTGTGCAATCAATTAGTCGATAAGACTGCAAGCCAGCCAGTGTACTCAAGCCAGCCAGTGTAGTCAAGCTTTAGCTTGTATCTTAATATTTGCATTCTAGTTTCCGGGATTAGCATGTTAGAATTCATGTTGATAGCTAAACAGAAATTTCGTTTAATATTGGTAGATTTGGTGTTAAAGTAAAGATAACAATTAATTTTAAACATAATACTGCAATTTAAAAAGAAAGAAATAACAATGGGGTTTTAGCGGGTTGCTCGGAGTCGCATAAAAAGCTCACCCATTGTTTTGTTTTGACCATCAGCCATTTTAATGGCCCCACTGCTGGGGCACAGATCTTCGTTATGGGTGGATAAGGAGGATGGGCCATGACTCACCACGCGGGTCAACTGCGGATTGGTGGGTGGGTTTTGTTTTACTAAATATCAAAGTAGTATCGATTTTTTGTTAAATATCTAAAAATTCGATATCTACGACATCCTTGAGTTTATACTAGTTAAAGAGTAATATAAAACAACCAACGCCTTTTACCTAAGTGCAATCTAACACTGTCTAAAATACTTAATCAGAATTAATATTTTTTTAATTCCCGATTTATTTAACACTGTTGAAGTTAGGTATGTAATTTTAAGAACAGCTAATAATAGTACGTATATTATTAAACGCAGCCAATAACACTTTTCTCCGGTTAAAATTCGTTATTCTTATCTCTTTATAAAAACTACGGCAAAAAATGTCACAAACTAACATCCAATAGAAACCAATCAATCGCTTTCAGTCGTTTTTTGCATTAGCAATTTCAAATAGAGAGCAATCGTGGCAACACTGGCGTACCATCCAATCTATTAAAGCGTTACGTTACGCAAAAACTCTGCAAGTTACTGGATTAAGAGACCGCGGAGGATCCACGCTTTAAGCTGGGATTATCCCCCCTCCCACCGACTTTTATTTCCGGTTCCGCGACCGACTTCCGTCAGTCGTCGTCCGCATAAAAAATGGGGCGATTGGAATTGTACCTTTATGTCTTTTGAACAGAGTTGGTATTCGAGAGATGTTAGTTGAATGGGTTTATGTGAATAATTCGGGGTGGTTTTTTTAATTCTGTTTTGGTTTTTTCTCGCGCAGAGGCTGTCGGTCGTTACGTTTATTTCGAAAGGCAAATCGGGTTAGATGACGATTAAACTCTATTAGACAGCCAAATTAGAGAAAGTATGTTTGTTTACTTAAACAAACCGCCCATACTTTACCTCAAAAGTACTTAGTTATTACATGTTTTATAAATACATAATCATTAATAGCTTACCTATGTTATCCAAGTAGTATTTATGGTGTTAACTCGCTGAAACTTAACGTATTTATTTGTGGTGTAATTACTATAAATGGACAAAGTTTTTTAATAATTTAATAATTAATAATTTATTTATTTATTTCCAAATATTCCAAACATTTTGTTTACAAACATTCTTTTTGTAAGATGGCTGGAGTATAAAGTATACTCCAAGTTTACAGACTGTTTTGTGCAACTTAAAAAAAAATGTTATTAATTATTAACAAAGTATAGATTATTTTGCGTCAGCAAAAATATGTTTTATTAGGAAGCGGCGATTTTAATGTTGTTTTTTTTACTTTCAGAAATAATATTTATTTGCTTAATCAACATTTTTATACTTATTTTATAGATATAATAAAAATGACTTGATAAGGACTTTCAATATACAACATATTAATAAAAGTTTCAAAGATTTATTTTCGGACACACTAAAAGGACAGAAGTTTGAAATATATTTACATACGTTGCAGACTTTTCTGTGACCTTCCGTTTCGTCAGATAATCTCACAAATCCGAAGTATGTTTCGCATAATATCCGATACAATCCCCTCATAATACTCGAATACAGAGCTTTAAACAAATTGTTTCATTTCATACAATTTCTTACGTATTAAGTGATTAAACTTTAACGACTTCCATGGTCGAGTGGTTTGTACACCGGCTTTCAAGGTGTCGCCATCTCTGAGGTCCCGGGTTCGATCCCCGGCTGGGTCAATTTAGAAAACTAACTTTTCTATTGGCTCAGGTCTTGGTGTTTGTAGTTCCACCGTTGCCTCTGGTTTCCATGACACAAGTGATTTAACTACTTACTTTGGAATCAGTGAGTGCAATGTTTGTGATGTTATCTAATATTTAAATTATTATTTATTAAAACATCACGTGTATTTAGAAGTACATATACATACAAACGCAAACTGAAGGTAATCATCTGGGTTTCCCTAAAAAATCAAGACAGTCAAGCCGATTTCCACATCGAGAGGCAGTTATCATTTATCAAGACTATTAAATAACATTATCTAGTATACCAATTACTATTTGAATCTAAGATTAAAAAAGTTGAATAGAAGAAAATCCCAAATTTTCATCGAAATTCAATTTTTGCCCACCCATTCGAAATCCATTCAAAACAAATTTCGCTTATCTTTTACGTTCGTAAACTAACCGAACAAGCGTTATGTAAATAAGCATAATAACTGCCATCTTATTTAGCAAGCCAATTTAGTCCTTATTATTATCTGAACGCCCCAGTGCCAAAAGGCTGAATGTGCCTTAGGCTTAATCTAGATGCTCTAACTCAGGACGATAGTGGAAGCACTAAATCCCAGCTTAGGACGTGGTTATTTATGTAGCGGGAAACGGAGCGGATGTGACAGCGGAGGTATTGTTTCCAAAAACAAGCATTGTCGTTTTTTTTATTCACAACTAGCTTCCGCCCGCGACTTCGTCTGCGTGGAAAAGTTTTTTGCTACCCCTCGGGAACTATACTTTTTTCGGGATGAAAAGTACCCTATGTCCTTCTCTGTACCCCTGACAACGTGTATGCAAAATTTCATAACGATCGGTTCAGTAGTTAGGACGTGAAGGCGTAACAAACAAACAAACGGACTTTCGCATTTATAATATTAGTAAGGATGGGATAGAGCTTGGCCTTCACCTCACCTGATGTTCAATGACATTAAGGCCAAAGTTGAAAGTGCACTACACTCGGAATCCTTATCACTAAAGAACTGGCTATCTTACCTGTAACTACCGGAACACAACAATTTTTTATTTGATGTTATGATGTTAAATATGTACCCCCTCCTGGGAATCCAACTCGGGACCCCAACATCTTACACGAGTGGACGAATCACTAGACCACAGAGGTGGTCGTGGTCTAGTTATGTGATATTAACACGGATCTACTTGGCAGGTGACTTGTTGGTCGATTTTAGACAACTAGGGCTTTTTATTGACAATCGCTAGTAAAATTGATCGACACCTCATTGAAATTAGGATTGAGATTACATTTTACAATCGATTGTCGATAAAAAGTGCTAATTGACTAAAATCGACCAGAAAATCGCCTGACAAGTCGACCTGTGTATAAAAACCACATTACTATAGAGCAGGAGAAAAATTAAGCGCATTTTCTATTGTAATTTTTAATAAATTTTTTGGCGTAACAAATTATGTAACTTCATAACATGAGAGTGTAAAAGTTAATTGAAATGTAAAAGAGTGTAAAAGTTAATTGAAATTTAAAATAGATACATTTTCTGTGGTTTAATCACTACTGAAGGGCACAGCAAGTTACATAGACTTTTAAATAACTAGTGGGTAATGAAGTTGGTTGTACACGGAGAAAAAAGAGACCACAAGAAATTAAAAAACTGTTTTGTATTTGACGAAAAAACTAAGTTTTAATATTACTTAAAAAAGTTTTGCTGTTTTTGCAACTATTATTGATTTTTAGCACAACCTTAGTATTTGTAATTGTAATTCCTAAACGATAGTTTTAGTCAATGTAAGATATTACATATTTTCATGGTTTTCGCAAATTATAGTAAATATTGTAAAAGTTTTGTAATTTTTTAAAACCTATTTAGTATCTTCTAAAAAGGTCATTTGTAGTTTCAAAAAATGGTTTTAGTACATGTAAACATTACAAACTTTTGTGAAATATAGTAACAACATCTTTATATTTACTTAAGATTTACTAAAAATTACTAACGTATTTGCTTTCGCAAATTATAGTGAATATTGTGAAAGTTCTGTAATTTTTGAAAACCTATTTAGTATCTTCTAAACAGGTCATTTGTAGTTTCAAAAAATGATTTTAGTACATGTAAACATTACAAACTTTTGTGATATATAGCAACAACATCTTTATATTTACTTAAGATTTACTAGAAATTACTAACGTATTTTTTGAAATAAAATCAATAAGTATACGTTTTATAATTGCAAGTAACCATTTTGTAATTCCCAGTAATGCTCACCGCACTTATGCGACCAGCACAAGAGGGATCTGCCATTTCGATTTCGCACAAGATACGGGTGACACGTTCCGGTCAGTGATAGAAGACGTATCAAAAGCAAAGAAAAATTAATCGTTTCAGTAATGCCCACTAATACTTGTTCATAAAAACTATGGGTGTGCCAAAACGATCAACTTTTCGATTGTGTATTCTTCAAATTTCAGTGTTTCAGTGTTGTGAAAAAAATAATTATAATGGACAATCTCACCAGAGATCTTGATCCCTTTTAATTTGAACGATCGCTTATTTGTGTAATTATGTAAATGTGTAGCTAAGTATTAATATGGTTAACTATTAATAAATAAAATAAGAAAATTAAATTAGTATTTCATTGAATAAACACAGTAACATATTGTAACAGAGGGGACGTAAGATATTTAATAGTAATATCGGAATTGATGACGTCATAGGTATATAAAATACTAATTTTTACTATATTTAGTGCTCTAGTTTAAGTAATTATAAGTAAAGACCCAAACAGGTGTTTTAACAGCGGTATCGAAAGAGATTTGAGAGGTTAATCTTTACGTCGTTATGAGTAGAAATTACTCGCAATGACGACGCATAGAATCACCTCTCAAATCGCTTTCGATACCTCTGTTAAAATACCTGTTTGGGTCTTTACTTATAATTACTAAAACGAGAGCACTAAATAAACTAAAAATTAGTATTTACTTATGACGTCATCAATTCCGATATTACTATTAAGCTCTTAAAATTACAAAATACTTAGTTTTTGTCTATGACGTCATCATTTCCAATATTAGTATTGAACTCTTAAAATTACAAAACAGTTAGTTTTTGGCTATGACGTCACAAACACTTGAAATTACAAAAATGTTACATGTGATATTTACTAACTGCAATTACAAAAATCGATTTACAATTATTACAGGACATTTGTTGTCCTCGGGTTTATGAATATTTTAATAAAAAATAATGTATTTTTGTCAGATTTTCTCTCCGTGTACAACAATATAAAGGTGCGTCCAGATATGTTCTTTTGCCCGTACCGTACCTCCGTTCCGATCGGCGTCGCGATCAAAGAACGCTAGTCTGGACGCATGTTCGGAACGGTGCGGAGGTACGCCGTTCCGTTCGCCGAACAGGTACGCCCCGATCCACCTCGAATCTCTCGCTCTTTTGCCCGTACCCGTATCTCTCGCTCTTGAGCGTCGCGAACAAAGAACGCTAGTCTGGACGCATGTTCGGAACGGTGCGGAGGTACGCCGTCTCGATCGCCGACAGGTACGCTCCGATCCATCGCGAGTCGGTTTTTTCGCCCCGTTCAAAGGAAAAACGGAACGGAGGAACGGTACGGCGCTAGTCTGGACGTGATCGCGGCGACGCCGACGTTCGGAGGTTGTAGTACAGTAGCCCGTAGTACATTTAAATTACGAAAAAGGTTAGGTACCGTTTGCCGTTGTGATAAAGTTATTTATTATGAAATTATAGATACTTTAACCCAAGTTCTACAGATCGCAACTCGCCGTAACCTATATTTGTATATCTCCAAAAATGAGATTTTTTATTTTTCGAGGTTAATCACATGGTTTAGCTATTGTCGTGTTCTACAGCGCTATGTTTGATTGCCACTGATAATAGTTAGACTGCGAAAAGTAGCCATACACAGATTTAAGACCAGATGAAATGGATGGACTTTATCTGGTCTTAAATCTGTGTATGGCTACTTTTCATAGTCTTAATATTATCAGTGGCAATCAAACATAGCGCTGTAGAACACGACAATAGCTAAACCATGTGATTAACCTCGAAAAACAAAAATTTATCATTTTTGGAGATATACAAATATAGGTTGCGGCGGGTTGCGATCTGTTAAAGTATCTATAATTTTGTAATAAATAACTATATAACAACGGCAAACGGTAACCTTTTTTGTAATTTAAATTTACTACGGGCTGCTGTACTATTCGATCGGAACGTTGATACGGAACGGAGGTACGGTACGGCGCTAGTCTGGACGTGATCGCGGCGACGTTCGGCGGTTTGATCGGAACGGTGGTACGGAACGAAGGTACGGAACGGGCAAAAGTAGCGTCCAGACTTATTTGATCGGAACGCTGGTACGGAACGGAGGTACGGTACGATCAAAAGAACATATCTGGACGCACCTTAAGACATCACTTGTAACACATAATCGTATGTTTAAAACACATTGTATAACAGATTTTTGTGCCAAATAAAAAAATGATAAAACATTAGTTGCAATGAGTAAGTTGATCAATTTAAATAAAATATTTTTTTAGATACAATTTTATTTTCTGGATCAGAGCGTTAGTTAGGTATGATTTAAAACAATCAATTTTCCGCTCCTCGCCACATTCGCAACCACGGCTTGCGCACTAGACTAACGTTACGCCCAGGCGTTGTTTGCGTTGCCAAGGGATTAATATTGTTAGCCAATAAATAACTAGATTCAACTCAACGTAATTTAGATTTAGAGTTTGACTGTTATGAGCTTATATAATGTCCGTATTTTCAAAAGTACTTACGGATGGATGTACCATCCATCCGTAAGTACTTTTGAAAATTTAATAAAGTTTTTAGAATACCTGCCTTATCTATGTTGTTTTATTAAGACGAAAAAAGTGCATTTAACTTTTTAATCTTTGTGTTGAATTTAAAACCCATTTGAGAAAATGACTTTAAATACAATTCTCCTCAGCGCTAGGTTTTTCTTGAAAAAGGAAATAGACTTTTAGATTTTTGCATTTACAATGCTATTTTTATATTAAGATGAATAATTAATGAAAAATATTAGAAAAAATCGGCTCACCCGTAGCCGTCCCGTCTAAGTTGCTACGGGTGAGCCGATTTTTTCTAATATTTTTCATTATTTATTCATCTTAAAGGAAATAGATTTTAGTCTTGTTTTGAATTTAACAGCCATATAAGAATATGTTTTAAACAAAAATGACTTTAAACGAAACATTCATCAGGACTTGGTTTTTCCTGAAAAAGAAAATAGACAGTGTTCAGAGTTGTTTATTACAGAAAGCTAACAGATTAACTAGAATTCTTGTTTAAAAATCCTCTTGGACAGCGCCCTAATGCGATGACAAAGTTTGCTCGCGAATCGAACCGCAAACCTAGCTTTGATAACTGACCCAATTGATAAGCAGAAGCGACTCTAGGGCTCTTATTTTTACTCATAGCTTTCGCCCTTGTCCAGATGACACAATTGCCACACGCGCGAATTGCCACACGTTTGTTATACAATTTTCGCTTGTGATGCTGTTTCAGTGTAATACTGACAGCAGTGTAACCAAAATCGCATGACAACTCGTGCGAAAAATCGCGTAATCTTAACAATTTCATTTATGATGCGTAAGAAGAAGGGATGAAAGACATGGTGTTAGAGGATTTGTGGGTTGAAAGATTGAACGTTGATGGATTGAAAGGGAGAAAAAGAACGTGAATTAGACAGCATAATTATTTATCTGACAGAGGCTGACAGATAAATGATACACCCGCCTAAAAAGATGGGTGGATGGAATGAAAAAAAGGTGAAAGGATAAATTAATGCTATGGGAGTGAATGAAGAGATGGCAGGTGAAAGGAAATTATGCATGAGAAGGAGGTATTTGTCGACCCCGAATAGAATACAATTAAGTGCTGGTAGATTATGATAATTTTGATTTGATTGGCTGTATACTCCCAATTTATTTACTTTTAGAAACTACACGCTACACATTGATTTCGTTTTATAATAAGGTTTTCATACAAGCTTTGTAATCAGTTTTTTTAGGTGCATCAACAAAATCTATTAAAACCCGCTGTCAACATCCCGCTCATCGCTTGTGCCTCGTCCCGCATTGTTTGGACCAATAACGGTCGGGTGTAAGATTAAGAAGTCACCAGACGAACACGCTTCCTTACTTCGTTGCCACGCGCCGGATTAGGGCTGCCACGAGAGAATTACATTAATTATTAATTTATTGTATTAGTTCTGAAAATTAGATTTAGCTTACGAGTCTGGTGTGAGGATAATGAACTATTCAAAAGATGATACCAGCGAAAACCAAAGGGACTAGAGGGATTAGATAGTTAATAAATAATAACACGCTGTGTAACGATATATGGCAATTTGAGTAAGTTCTTTAATATTATTGTTATTGCTTAATTAATTTTAAGTACACCGATTCAGAGTGTCTAAAGTTTTTTTATTATTTAATTTTCACTAGGTACTTTTTTCTTAAAAAAAGGATTGATAACAATTTTCTTCCTACCGAAAATAAATTAACACCATTGCCATAGTTTTGTGACCTCATTTCTTTGCAGTTTCCTTTAGGCAAGTGCACTTGCAGCGTTTCGGTGGCGAAACATCATACATTTCAGCAGAATTCAGGAGAATTCAGCGGAGCGTTCATTCTCAACGTCTGAGTCGGGAAGCTTGCAGTTCAAGTACAGTGCACATACTGTTCCGGTATGAAAAGTCATAGATCAAGAAACAGGAAAAAACTTAAAATTGAAGAAGTAATATAATATCATCTTTTACAGCTCGCACATGATATTTACAATGTCTTAACTCAAAAAACGAAGTTTTGAGATATAGCGTTTCACAGATTAAAAAATCATAGTTCTTGACTGTGAAGTATTTAAAGCTTGATTGTTTATATCGTTATTAAAAAGCTATATTTTTCTACTTTGTATACTTAAAAAAAAGTCTTTGAGACTAATACATAAGGATATATAAGATACTTTCTAGAACCACCTAGAGCGCACAAATTTGCTTGTTTATTTTTACTCATGTTATTAACTAAAAACAGGAGTAAAAATAAACAAGCAAAACAGTAATAACTCAAAATAAAAACCAATTTTATATAAAAGTTAACAGGCAATACAAGTCACAGTTAATACGCTCACATTTGTAAATAATTTTCTGATTTGGTGTGTTAACTCAAGATATAACACAAACCGATGTTTCAGTAGCCTCGGTTACAGGCAAGAACGTCTTAAAATGCAATCAAACGACTTAGAGTTATGACTGTTTTACCAGATTGTAGAGAAATAAATGGTAATTCTGATTATATAAGTAACTCAAAATTCTACTTTTTTGAGTTAATACTATGTTGATTATCATGTGCGATCTGCTTATGAAATGGAGCAAAGGTAAAATAAAAATAGATAAAATTAAAATATCTGGACAAATGGATGGCCATGGCCAATGGATGGATCATCGTGGTCGGCCATCATCATATTGAGTTAAAACTATGTTTAGTTATCCTTAGCTTACACCTGACACCTAGCTAGATTAGCTGACACTTTTAACATTGGATTGTTTATAAATAAATAAATAAATAAATATAAATATTTGACAACATCACATACATTGCTCCAATCCCAAAGTAAGTAGCTATAGCACTTGTGTTATGGAAATCAGAATCAACGGTGGTATGACACACACCCAGACTTGAGACAATATTGAAAAGTTCATTTTCTACATTGACCCAGCCGGGGATCGAACCCGGGACCTCAAGAGATGGTGACACCTTGAAAACCGGCGTGCGAACCACTCGACCACGATGAGAAAGAACAATATTGTATTATACTCACGATCATGATGTGAAAGTTTGGATGTTACTCAATTACGCAAAAACGGCTCAACGTATTTGGATGAAATTTCGCACACAGATAGTTTATAGCCTCAAGATTCGATTTTTTATTTCAAATATCCATGAGGACGAAGTCGCGAGCGGACGCTAGTCTCAATATTGTTTTGTTGTTTGACTGAGATGGTTGCTCTGCGATCTGTTTAACATTAATTTACCGATAACTTTATATTCCCTGATACAATATTTAAATTTTGCGACTTAAAATGTAATCGATGTTTTTATTTAAATTTTGGTTGAAAGTCCGTTAAAAGCATCTTTTTTAATATTTTTTTTTGTCGTAGCGTTCATTTTTGTTTTACTGCTTTAAATTCTACTTTCAGCAGTAAAGGCGTCATGCAATAACACTATCTCAAGAAATATGCCATAGAATTTTTAATTTACTTTGTGAAAGTTGGAATCTGAAGGAACCTAGCTCACAGAAGAGGGAATTTTATAGAATTCTGGTTGCAACTATATTTCGTTTCTTATGTATTTTAATTTCTTTTTTGATTAAGGTTACTAAGATTTTTTGTTTAAATTGATATTTGAATGGCACACTATTAAATTTGTTAAAATTTGACACGAAACATATTCGAATATAATTCTAACTAGCAGCCGCCCGCGACTTAGTCTGCTTGGAAAGTTTTTTTGCTATCGCTCGGGAAAAATTGATACTTTTTTCGAGGAGATGAAGGTCTCTGGGATGAAAGGTACCTATGTCCTTCTCTGTACCCCTGACAACGTGTATGTAAAATTTCATGATAATCGGTTCAGTAGTTAAGACGTGAAGGCTTAACAAATAAACAAATAAAGTTAGTAAAGATAAGTTTATGCAAGGTTTTCAGTTACAAACACTACAAAACTAATAAAGAGTTAAAATCTGAGAAGATATTCTAGAAACTTCTTGACTTACAGAAACTCGCTGAGGAGTGGCAGTAAATTTGAAGTTACCACTTGTATAATAAGTTGACAAATTGTTGATTCTGTCTTATTATGAGACGTGACTAGTTGCGAGAAGGTTGATATTCAATTAAAAAGTTAAGAATTTAAACTATATGAAGTAGGTACAACAATTATAAAATTGAGTAGCAAACATGAAAACTCATTAACTTTCACATTTATTATATTAATAGAATTAGTAGGATATGATAATGATATGAAAGTCAAAGTCAATTAATAAAACCTTATGAGGCACTTATTTAAGACCAAATCACGTTAGTAAGTAAAGTATAAGTAACTCTTGGAATCGGTAAATGTAACTATCAATAATTTTCAAACTCAATATGCATAAAATTGAATTCAAAAATATATTCTAGCTTACAAATAATTGCTCCCTAACCCTTCACCTAAAAAACAAAACATTCTACACAAAAATTCAGCACAATAAATCCTAGAATCCATTACACAATGGAACGACACACAATATAATTTGATTACAAAAGAGAAAATAGCATTTCGTGACAACCCTGCGTCAACATTCAACCACTATCAATCAGTCTGCACGTACCATTGTCAAGAATAAACGTCCAACCAAAAACAACCCTTGTAAATATACAAATAAGGGTTAATTTCTCGTGCACAGTTTGTATATCTTTATATTGTGAGAAAAAGGGTTTCTTGGCTAAGTGGGTAACTTTGTGTAACACATTACTGTAATTATCCTAAGCTCTTTTCTTAAGTATGTTGAGAGTTGTATGAATTGCAAACTTTCATACTAATTATTGAGAAGCTCGGTGGCGCAGTGGTAAAGCAACTTTCGCTAGGGTCGGTCGTGGGATGGGTAACCAAAAATTTATTATCTCGAGCTCCTTCTTGCTTCGGAAGGCACGTTTTGCCGTTAGTCCCAGTCGTTAGCACCTACCAATTCGCATTGGGCATGTGTGGTGGGTTTCGGTTCATCCTCCTTGTCAACCCATGAGGAAAGCCTGTGCTTGAGCAGTGGGGACATTATAAATGGCTGTTGTCAAGTACAAAAGGTACTTTAACGGAAGGGATAGCTAAAAGCCAACAATTATAATTAATTAGCGAGCACGAAGCGCGAGCGAAGCGTCTCTGTTTCAGTTTAGACAAAAATGCTTTTGGCTTCTATCCTTACTAATATTAAGTCTTTACCTATGAAATTGCCGTTTTGTTTGAAAAAAGTTAAAGTATTTTTTTTTCGAACTTATTTGTTAGGTTTTGCCGTTTATAACACTAGTTTTTAGCGTTTTTGCTATTTCTAACGATAACGTTAACGCTATTTTCCAAATATGAGTTATTCATTTTACTGGCAATACTTGATTGTTGGCAACACTAGAGCTATATAAGCAGAGAGTTACGGTAGAATCGGATTCATTCTTGCTCCAACCGTTGACGCAGTAACTTGAAAAGTGAAACTACCGTGTAAAATGTACGACAGTGTATAAGTCCTGGGAAAGTAAAGGATGTTAAAGGTATTTATGTGTTCTTATTTTATTATAAGTGTCCTTTAGAAGAATAACCTTACAATTCAGAAGTGGTAACCAATATTGAACGCAGTAAAAACAAAATTGTCACTTTACTTCACACTCTGTTCTACACCAGCCTCAAGCGCTGCTCGTTAATGCTTGGTCAGGGCCACTCCCTGATAGCATTGGTGGGTAGGGTAATGAAAGCTCTGCACGCTAATCCTTGATCGGGGCTACTCCCCGATAGAATTGGCGGGTAGTGCGATAAATGATTTGATCCTACTCACTTCACACTCATTGCACTTGGTCGAGGCTACACTTCGACAGTGTATACTTCACACTCTGTTCTACACCAGCCTCAAACGCTGCTCGTTAATGCTTGGTCAGGGCCACTCCCTGATAGCATTGGTGGGTAGGGTAATGAAAGCTCTGCTCGCTAATCCTTGATCGGGGCTACTCCCCGATAGAATTGGCGGTTAGTGCGATAAATGATTTGATCCTACTCACTTCACACTCATTGCACTTGGTCTAGGCTACACTTCGACAGTGCATACTTCACACTCTGTTCTACACCACCCTCAAACGCTGCTCGTTAATGCTTGGTCAGGGCCACTCCCTGATAGCATTGGTGGGTAGGGTAATGAAAGCACTGCTCACTAATCCTTGATCGGGGCTACTCCCCGATAGAATTGGCGGGTAGTGCGATAAGTGATTTGATCCTACAACATCTACATGAAATTCATGACTAACTATCAATACGCTGTACGCTGCATAAAAGAAAAGGGGGTTTTCTTAATCATTTTGTTTTTATTCTACCTTAATTAGTTAAAAAAAATGTACCTTACACTCTACTCTTGCTAAAATATTTTTTTTTTGAACTGTACTTAATACCACAATTATATAAAGAAAAGGAGAGGTTCGAAACCTTTCTTAATTATTTGGTTTTAATAGAAACCGATATCACATAATTTTGTAGCATTCGGTTTCCATTGGAAAACTACTAATTATCAGTTAATATGAAATTTTCTCCATTCCTGAAGTTAAAGGTCAAAGTCTTTCCCAACTATTCCAGTAAATTTTGTGTTTGAGATAAAAACAAAGCTAAATTGGTACGTACTCATGGCTTTATTTATTCTAAAATTTGCATTATTTTCTGTTTAATACTCATTGGAACGAGACTGACTACCCACAAGTTGCGGCAGCGTGTCGAAAAGTCTTAGTTCGAGATGCGAGAATAAAGAAGATGAAGTTGAAGAAACGAGATCGAGGATGGAATGCTGAGGTATCCCCTTCAAAGCGGTTAAAGGTCAGAAGTTACATTTCATCTTACTATTTTATGAGTTATGAGGTTGAAAGTAACCCTACTTATTTACAAATGTTTAATAATTTTGATAATTCATTTAAAGGGAATGGTTCAGTTTATACGGGGGCTTTGCGTGAACATTAAATAATAAAGTTGCCCCAAAATAAAAATAAAAATAAAAATAAAAATGATATACTTTTATGAGTAATAGAAGTTAATTCTGACGTTTTCTCTTTTTCCGATACAAATTACACTTTCAACTTACTTAACTTTCAAATTACTTACTGTTTACATTTTTGAGGTATTACAGAATAATAATAATAAAAAGTGATTTTTATGGTATATACTCTTTGGCAGATAGTGGGCATGTACTAGTATTGTGCCATGTTTTGAATAAGTTCTCATCTGTAAGTTTCCTATAATTATTTTCAATTAGATCCAATAGTTATTAGATTTTTGATATTTATTATTTTATTTTATTGTAACTTTGTAATTATTTGTATACCAGTAATTGGTGGAACACGCTGAACTTGTGCCTTAAATATTTTATATGAATAATTTGTACCGTGTTTCGTACGAATAAATTTCTATTTCTATATACCAGAGGTGCCCAAACGGTCGACCGGGGTCGACCGGTCGATCGCGAGAAGTTTTAACGTCGATCGCCAAGAGTAACAGATTTGCACTCGATGTAGTTTGACTTATGCAATTTTTTTTTCTTGTTTAATATTTGATGGATTAAACGATAAAAATGTCGACATCTTAGTCATAAAATTTTGCTAGGTCGATCTCCTTAAGAAAAAGTATGGGCACCCCTGCTATATACTATGTGCTAAGACAACTAAAGCTACTTTTCAAATGATTCCCTTTTTATTTACTTTCTGGCGAAGAGACTCCCACTGTCATCTTAATCTTGAATTAGTTGTATTTTCTGTAAAAATACATTTTACAGAACTTTTTCGCCAAAAGCCTTAATCAAACCATTATCTTCCCTGAAGTGCTTCATGGTTATTGAATTTGAATTTCTCTGCAAACTGAGTATCATTATTTTATCATATTATGGTGACATAGTTTAATTTGCGTGTTGTGTTAGGACTGTATATCCGCATTTCAAATAAATTTGCGTTTTTCAGAGAAGTTATCTTAAGAATGAAAGCATTACTATTGATATTAACTTTAGTTTTAGGAAACAAAATACTTACTTAAATTTGTGCCGTATAGAGAGAGAAACATTATAAATTATCAGGTATTTTAAAACGAAAACAATGTGTTCAAGTGGAATTTAAAATTTGTTGGTCACGGGTATTTTTCACAAAAGTTTCAGCTGTAACAAATATGAATACGACTCATATTTTTCACTTGTTGTTTATTTTTCAAGGAGTGCACTATATAGAGAATTAAAAAAAAAGAGATTTTAATAACAGAGAACAGGGTTTTTCTAGTGGTTTAAGTATTTAAAGATTCTAAAGTATTTTTTTTATTTTTTTGAATAATGTGGTATTTGTCTAATGTATCTATTGCGTGTTTTGTATATCCATTTATCTATTTAATAATTTAATAGGAATTTTCGAAGTTCGCCCTCATTACGTCTCGCGCAGTTGTGATCATTTGAATTGAAAATGTAAAAAGGGAACGTGATGCGAATATACAGCCTTAAACCAGGGCAACTCTCTGGTGATAACGTGTAACTATTCTCTGATAACTCCTGATGCCTATCTTAATTTTGCCACATAAAAGTGCGTATGTGCATATATATAAATATTTATGTATTATGCCATGTTTTACGTAAGTTAACATAAATATGTATACAGGAAGATGCTAGAGTTGGTTGCTTGCGCATAGCGCTTGATCAGGATGACTCTCTGGTAGCGTAGTGCGCAAGCTGCTGGATAAGTCTTGGGTACAGCCACGACTGTGACCAAGGCTTACTCCTTACCCTTGGTAGCACTCGACACGCACGCCATTGCGCCACACACACACGGTGAGCTAGTTCGGGCTAAATGATAACGCTAGATCAGTTTCTCTGAAGTATAGTGCATATGTTGAGAGTTTTTATATTTTCTCCATCGCTGTAATTAGTCCAAAGTTAAGATCCTAACGCAGTTCTTAACTATTCTGTACGATGTATGGTTTCAATCATGTTAACGCATAGGTACATGGTAACTAATTTGAAGTAATCAGTGGTAGATAATACACCATGTTTGTGTCACATTGTAGTTATCATGATCAGTGATTGATAACAAATCGCAAGTTTAATAGTGGGAGGACGGGATTTCCTAGTCGCTGGCCGCCAGGATTTGGCGCCGTATCTACTGCTTATGCACTAACTGTTAGGTTAGTTTAAGGAACTTTAATATTATAAAGACATTAACATTGTCACCATACATAAGAACATTATAAATAAAAGGACTAAAACAGTTCGCGGTCACTGGTCGCAACAGCAAGGTAAATTAGGTAGGCACAATAATAATTATTGTCCACTGGTATGTCTACCAAATTATTCCTGTAAGAATCTTTTATTCCATCCAGTCCTACTATTAGTTCGATAGTCGAACCGTTTGGACATATATTTTTTCCAAATTGTTAGACTGGCGGAGATAATCGAACTGTTTGGCTATTGACTCGCTCAAATCGCTAAAAATACATACCAGTGCCACTTTCATTCACAATAAAAGAAGAATAAACATTTATTCTGCAAGTAGCATGGTACACATTACATAAAAATCTTAAAATAACTAATATCCGCTACACGACACCAGTTTCAGGCAAGCAGAATGAAGGGAGATAATTATCATACAATCCTTTAAGCACATTCATATTAATCATTTTGAAACTCTAATTCTTAAGTTACAATTTATTAAGTACATGATGTCAAATTATTATACATTTTACGTTCTACCCTCAAAATATTCCCTAATTGAATAGAAACACTTATCTGTTAACCACTTTAACCTTTTCATAAATAAAACTGATGGCATAGAATATATAGTACTGATGGTAACTCTCGTATAACTTTCGGTATATGATTATAAACTAATGATGACAGTGTTTTTGTGACAAACTTGGTTCTACAGTCCGGACTTTGACCTTAGACTGTTGTGCAAACAAATTATGATGTTTATTTACAAAACATCCTACCCCAGATATACAGACAGTTCTTTTTAAATAATGGTCTGCAACTATAGAGTAGTCTTGATCTTATATTCCACATTATTACTATTAGTATTTCATGTTCGAGAAATGTTTCACACTATTGTAATTATACTGATACAGTCAGATAAATGACTTTATTTTAAATGATCTCATATTTAGTACTTAGATTCAATCGGTGGCTCAATGTACAATATTAGTGTTATACATACAAATAAAGATGGTTAATAAATGGTAACAAATCAAGTTCCTTGAATAACGGATCACAGAGTCGCGTGGTGAATTTACCTGATCTTTCGGGTATTAACTGGATCTTGACACTGAATATAAATAAATGTATTTCAACATTTCTATTTACTTTAGCATTGCCGATCTTATTAGGGAAAGTTTGGTTTGCTATAGGGTTAAATTATAATAGTGGGGTTTGCACATATAAGGTTTCATTTGATAATGTATTAAAAGTTTTGATTGGAAATGTTCCTAGGTATTTTGATAGTATAGTCTTATGATAATACTTGGAAGGGTTGCTGTCGCTTTTGTGTTTAATTTCAGAAAGATGATGGATTTTTATAATTCGAATGATTATGATGGTATACACTTCTAAGATGAGATCATGAACCTGGAACATGCTTTAAAGGGATCCAGCAGCTAAACTTTGTTTTCTTGTTAACTTTAATGAAATTTAATTCATTAATCATAAATCAAATCAGCAACGCAGCTGTAAAATAAATTGATTGACTTGAATGCATTTTATAAAGTTCCGATACCGAGCGAGCAATTTCATAAAAAAATATGTAAATTATAATGACAAGTCTCATACATTGGAATCGGTGAGTTGAATCATAATTATGTATTTTATCGGTGATTGTATAATTGCCAATGTTTTTCTTTAATATTATGACAAGAGTATTAGGTTTGAGAAAACTTTAGTGCAAAGAAGCCCTATATTTTTGTTTGAATATGCAAATAGAAGTTATTAGCTTATATGGAATGAGAGTGAATGAGATTTAATACTGATATACCCTCATGAGAGCCAAGGTGGCTCCATTCCGGTGATATGAGTTGATCTACATTCATAGATTATAGCTCATGTACCTTCATGAGCAAATGATCTTGGTGGTACATGAGTAGGATTTTAGATGATTGATTGAAGAATGAGATTTAATACTGATATACCCTCATGAGAGCCAAGGTGGCTCCATTCCGGTGATATGAGTTGATCTACATTCATAGATTATAGCTCATGTACCTTCATGAGCAAATGATCTTGGTGGTACATGAGTAGGATATTGAACGATTGATAGAATGAGATGTAATACTGATATACCCTCATGTGAGCCAAGGTGGCTCCATTCCGGTGATATGAGTTGATCTACATTCATAGATTATAGCTCATGTACCTTCATGAGCAAATGATCTTGGTGGTACATGAGTAGGATATTGAACGATTGATAGAATGAGATGTAATACTGATATACCCTCATGTGAGCCAAGGTGGCTCCATTCCGGTGATATGAGTTGATCTACATTCATAGATTATAGCTCATGTACCTTCATGAGCAAATGATCTTGGTGGTACATGAGTAGTAATTTAGAAAAAAAAAGAGATCTGTTTTATAAATGAACTAATGCTATGATACAGAATATATCTTAAAAATGAAAAAAAAATTAACTCTGAATTTGATGTTATACCTATCAAATGGATTTAGTATACATTTAATACATAATTTTGTAATAAAAATTGTCATTTGCCTCGAGGTTGTTTCATAAATGAATTAATGTACAGCTTTGTTGTACGAATTGTTTTTGTGACGTAATTAATATTTTGACATGATCCATTATTATTGTGTACTGTTTCGATTACTATAATTAAATCATCATGTATGAACATTTTATTATAAATTAGCAGAAGATGAGTGCGCACTTATTATTATTTTTTTGTGTAGGTAGCTTCATATCACAACTTGTACCCAATATTTGCATGCCTTTGTTATGGGTCAAATATGAGAAACTTAATTACTGTTCGAACATCAAATGTATACCATGTTTGTGGCAAATAAATGTTTTCTATTTCTATTTCTATTTGATACTGAATATATGTTAAAAATGAAAAAAAAAATGTAACTTTGAATTTGATGTTATTAGCTAACAAATGGATTTATAATTATAATACATAATTTTGTAATAGAAATTGTCGGAAAATAAAAATACAATTAAATTATATAAGTCATGTCTAAAATTGCCTCGAGGTTGGAGCAAGCAGGCCGATTGTTAGGTATGAAATCCTGGTCGCGTGCGTGCATGGGGACATGCACGAGGTCAGGATGGTCGATTGTTAGGTTTTGCCGTTTATAACACTAGTTTTTAGCGTTTTTGCTATTTCTAACGATAACGTTAACGCTATTTTCCAAATATGAGTTATTCATTTTACTGGCAATACTTGATTGTTGGCAACACTAGAGCTATATAAGCAGAGAGTTACGGTAGAATCGGATTCATTCTTGCTCCAACCGTTGACGCAGTAACTTGAAAAGTGAAACTACCGTGTAAAATGTACGACAGTGTATAAGTCCTGGGAAAGTAAAGGATGTTAAAGGTATTTATGTGTTCTTATTTTATTATAAGTGTCCTTTAGAAGAATAACCTTACATATTTATTTCTTTTATTCAAAGTAATCACCCCTGCAATCAATGCATCTTTGCCAACGCTGTGGCAGTTTATGGATGCCCTTCTTGAAAAAATCAGCTGGACGGGAGACAACAAACTCTTCAAAGGCGTTTTGCACTGCCTCTCGGGAATTGAATTTTTTTCCCGCTAAAAAGTTGTCCAAATTTTTGAAAAAGTAATAGTCGGTAGGCGCAAGATCTGGTGAGTATGGCGGATGAGGGAGAGCTTCCAAACCCAACTCATGCAGCTTAGAGACGGTCTGTTGTGCAGTATGGGGTCGCGCGTTGTCGTGAAGTAGCAGTGGGGCACCCATCTATCAAGCTTTTTTATCTTGCCAATCTGTCGCAAATGGACCAATATTGTTTTGATGCTAACATCAAAAGCTGCTGCCAGCTCAGCTGTAGATTGCGATTCATCTGCTTCCACAATCGCCTTTAATTCATCATTGTTGACCAAAGTTTCCGCACGACCACGAGGTTCATTTTTCAAGTCAAAATTCCCAGAACGGAACCGAGCAAACCAATAACGGGTTGTACGTTCGTTTGTACAGTTCTCTCCGTAAACGTCGTTGATGTTACGTGTCGTTTGTGCCGCGTTGGTGCCACGACAGAACTCATATTCCATAATTACACGAAATTTCGAAGTATCCATTATGAGGAAAAATGTTGAAATGTAATGAAAATACAACGCTAATCACTAAACAAAAGACTGATTTTGTAAATAGAATGTCATATTTTTAAAACAAAATTAATTTGAATTTAGAATTCATAGCCAATCAAAACTTTTTTTTGTTTGAAAAAGTCTGTACTGCAATACGGCAATTTCATAGGTGAAGACCTATTATTATAAATGCGAAAGTCTGTTTGTTTGTTTGTTTGTTACGCCTTCACGTCCTAACTACTGAACCGATCGTTATGAAATTTTGCATACACGTTGTCAGGGGTACAGAGAAGGACATAGGGTACTTTTTATCCCGAAAAAAGTATAGTTCCCGAGGGATATCAAAAAACTTTTCCACGCAGACGAAGTCGCGGGCGGTTGTCGAATCAGTTTTTAGAAATCATTCAAAATTGCGAAAATATGGGAAAAATCATATTTCAGCTATTTCTAAAATGATCAAAAATGTCACAAACTTGAGGTTTACAGATCTACAGAGCCACTAGTTATTAAGCTGAGAAAAAAGCATATTATAACCAAAAGCACCTTAGTTAAAACGCGATAGTTTACAACAAATCTACCAAAGCGGTGTGCAAACACATTAGCGAGCGCCGAGCTGTGAATAAAACCGCAATGTATGGCAAATGTGTTTATCTTGATAAGTGCGAAATTAACGACAAAGAAGCATTTAAACATTGCTTTAGTTAATAAAAAAAATAGTACCAACTTTAAACATACTTTAAAAACCTTGACTTTGTTGGATTTGACCCTAAGGTAACTTACCTATTTAAAGTGCTGGATTCGTTTCAGAGGCCTTATTACAAGCTCTTAAATCCTGCCAAGTTTATAAATTGCTGTAGTGACAACTCTTTCTCGTCGTATAGCAAATAAAAGGGATAGATTGATAGCCAGTCAGAAAACTGCCTGGAAATAAGAGGTCACGGCCCCTGGACTATGTTAATTCAACACATTTGAAAAAGATTATGAAAATACTTAAGTTTTTTTACTTACTTAATGTTGTTTTATTACGCTGTTTTATATGTATTGTTTAGAATAATATGGCTGCACTTATTTGCCCTGATCGGCACAATTCATCGTACGTTGCCGGTTTTGTAACAAATGCTTTAAAAAGGTTCTTTGCAAAAGCATCAACGTACGATAAGATGTGCCGATAATGGATGAATATGTAATGCAGCCAATAAATTGTTAGCTCTGACGAGCATTTGCAACAACTTCTCAATTTCACAACTTCTACGCGCTGTTTTGTAAATCAAAATACATTTCAAAGTACTAAAAAAAAGAAAAGCGTCATAAAATAACTTTCGGTCATTGAATGCGTGAGTCCCGACCGAGTAGTTCGTTCCACTAAGACCGCTCGTATATTGTCATTTCGCGCTAAAAGTGCGTCATAATTCACGAAAACGCTTCCACCTTCAGGGATGCTTCTAGAAAGAACGTTACTGAGTTTTTAACACACAAGATTTAGGTAGGATACGAAAAAGATGACCATTAACATTTTAGAAGCTGAAGACCTGAAGACTAATTTTTATACTTAGCTGAAGTGAGGTGAATGTGGAATGAAAAATATAATACCTTTGATAGGCTGGATATTTTGAATAACAAAAATAAGTCTTCTTAGTTCTTACAATACATAGAATATATATATCTTAAGGTATTTCATGTTACTTATTAGTATGGATGTAAATCTGGAATAAACTTTTTTTAGACACTCTTGACAAGTCTAGTGTAGATAATTCCACAACTGCTACTGAATTTGAAAACACAATAACTCCTTTAGCATACTTCAGGCAATACGGTAAAGAGAGCCGCTACTCCCGCCGCATATTTCCGAACCAGCATTGTACGTCGCCGGAATTTTGATCGCGGCGTTAATAGAATAGGCTTTGGTTGGTCGCAGAATGACGTTTTAAGGGTTTATGGCAAGCTTATTTCAGTGAAAGATGGAAATGTTGAGAAAGTAGGTTACAGAGAAAGTGAAAAGCGGAAAAAATCAGTGAAATGGGAGTAGTAAACGCTGTGATGCTTTTTTTAGGTTACTGGTACAATTATTAAGATATCCTTTTAGTAAAGATTAATTTGGCAGTACTTATTACTGACTCGGCTTAAAAAGAAGGTCACAAATACCTTCCAAATAAAAACCTTGTGAGAAACAAGCATGTACTTATGTCAAGTCTTGTATATGAATCAAAATTATGGCAAAAGTCTAATGTTCTCCTCTCTCAAAATATAAAACTACTTGAAAGTAAATATAAAACTACTTCTTTGGGCAGTCTCTTCTCGATCCTTACTAATGTGCGAAAGTCCGTTTTTTTGTTTGTCCTTCATGTCTTAACTACTGAACTGATAATTATGAAATTTTGATTCACGTTGTTAGGGTTACAGAGAAGGACATAGGGCACCTTTCATCCCGAAAAAATAATTGTTCCCGAGGGATAGCAAAAAAACTTATCGTTGGGGTGGGATTTCTAAAAAGTAAGCCGATGGGAATTGGTTTATATGGACCCTTCACTTCAGCTACCTATATAGATAGGTATGAGCTATTGTGTGCTTTTTGTAAAATATTTCCTTTGAAAGGAGTAATAAGTTTTTCATAAAGCAACTCGGAAACGAATAACCTTTCAGTAAATAATCAACGATTATGCTTTCAGAGAAAACTGTTGTCTGATATTTCGGTCGTCAGTTTATTGCCAGTAATATGTCCATTACCGACCAGAAAAAGCTGCGGTTAATTAACTGACAGTTTTATCGGCCGTTTATAATTATCGAGAATAGCGCTGATAATTAGCGGACAAATGGGTGTATCTCTATTATGATTTTTAAACTAATAAATGTAGTTTATAACTATACGCACTTTATTTGATTTAATTTTTTTAAGTCTCTACCTCAATTATTGCTTGCGGCAGTAGAATTCAAATTGTATATTTCTAGATAACACTAATAATAATTATACCTCTCGAAGGCATCCAAAAATATAGGTAGATGAGGTAATACTATAATAGTACATTATGATATAAGTGCGGTAAGTTGAAAATTACAGCTGAGGCGATATTAGGCGAGGGCTACAAGAAAGCAGAGGCTGTAATTATCAAAGCGCACGTATGTCATACGACGTTTTATAACATATTTGCGAGGAAATAAATAAAACTCGGAATTTGCATTTTTGCTTGTTTTCCATAATGATGAAATTTTGATACACTTGTACTATCTATCGGTCGATTTTTCTGCCTTTCACTTCGATTGTGAGGAAATCAAACAACAATAAAGTAAAAAACAAAAAATGAAAAAAAAATTTTTTTTTCTTAAATTTAGTGACAAATTATATTATTTTGGAATGTGCTCATCAAGGCCTTTCATTTGATACCCATATTCAAAAATCGAAAAAAAAATTTTTTTTTTCTTAAATTTAGTGACAAATTATATTATTTTGGAATGTGCTCATCAAGGCCTTTCATTTGATACCCATATTCAAAAATCGAAAAAAAAAAAATTTTTTTTCTTAAATTTTAGTGACAAATTATGTAATTTTGGAATGTGCTCATCAAGGCCTATCATTTGATACCCATATTCAAAAATAAAAATAAAAAAAAATTTTTTTCTTAAATTTTAGTGACAAATTATGTAATTTTGGAATGTGCTAATCAAGGCCTTTCATTTGATACCCATACTCAAAAATTGAAAAGAAAAAAAATTTTTTTCTTAAATTTAGTGACAAATTATGTAATTTTGGAATGTGCTCATCAAGGCCTTTCATTTGATACCCATATTCAAAAATCGAAAAAAAAAATTTTTTTCTTAAATTTTAGTGACACATTATATTATTTTGGAATGTGCTCATCAAGGCCTTTCATTTGATACCCATATTCAAAAATCGAAAAAAAAAAATTTTTTCTTAAATTTTAGTGACACATTATATTATTTTGGAATGTGCTCATCAAGGCCTTTCATTTGATACCCATATTCAAAAATTGAAAAAAAAAATATTGAAAAAATAAATTATATAAAGTAAATTTTATTCATAAAATGTTGACCAAGAGGTCAATCGCACATGACGCATCAGAAAAGATTCTGATATAAAAACTCTTTGCTAAGATTTAAAAAAGTACCGTTCGTTTTAGACGAAGCATCTTGATAAACCGTGCGTTTTACTTTACATTACCGCACAAGTTCGTAATGAGATACAATACGATATTGAAATTGGCGTAATAAGAGACCCTTTACGAGCAAATATGTTATAAATAATATTTTGCCTTTATGTTAATTTTTATTGACAATTGCAATTTGAAACTAATGTAGCAATGCGTAGCAATTTTAACAGCTTCCATATCAACAATTTGTATACAGATACATACATGTTTTTTCGTATACATATTTTCTCTAGAGGTATATTTGTAAAAACTTAAACCTTATTATTGCAAACTCTTTGTAGTTTGTTGCACACTCCTTTGTAATCGTTTTGATTGGTTTATGAGAAAAAAGAAATTGTACCTTTTTGTTTTACGTTATGTCAATATAGAAAATAAATGGTTTGATGTCACACGCAAAGCTGTCGATAGGGGCCAACTCCGATATCACAAAAAAAAAACTGCTGGTCTATACAAAAGCGCACTACCTTAATATATGAAACAGTTGATTTTTTCGCGATATCAGAGTTGGACCCATAAGTAAAAGTTGCTTGTAAGGTTGTAAGCATGAGAGGAACCACCCCACTGAGAGAACCAAACGATTGTATAATACATACTAAAAATGATGTTTAATAATGTTGTCCATTCCAATAAAGTCTAGGCGCGGTAACGGACAATAAATCGTGCGTTAGACAGGGGTTAGATAGTAGTGGCGCCGGACATTGTCCGAATTAACCTGTCCGGGTTAACCGGCCTTTTTATTATCTTTTAGAAAATTGCGAAGAGTGATGATATTATATTATTAAACCAATAACTTTGTCGATAAGAGAAATGGAGTTTCTAAGCCGGTACCTGCTCATTTCATCAGAACAATGAATTTACTCGTATATTTCTGTCAGAAAAATCCAGTTTTTGTTTCGGAAAGTCCTCTTTTGTTAAATTATAAACAACACAACTTAATATGATTTGTTCCGGATTCGTCATGTTCCTGACTCGTCGTACTCCAGATTCGACGTATTCCAGATTCGTCGGCATACAGTCGGTGACATATATTTCATTTATATATTTAAGTATTTATTTAATTATAAGGTACAACAAGAGCGTAATTATATATTACATTTTAGTTAAAATATTAATTAATCTGAAGCATTTTCGCAAAAAAAATACTAATACAAAATTGACACTTATTTTAATGACAATTTGTCCATTTAAGTAGTTTATTTTATTTTGAGACTATTTCTGACACGCGCATCGTGATGGAACTGGTATGCATTACAATGCCGACAATTCATAATACATACGACCGAAATATCGATGCAAAAAACACCTATTTTCAAAATACCGAACATACTAAATGTCGAAATCCGATAGACCGAAACTTGAGAGACCGATTATCAAATGACCGAAAGTTCGAAATCCCGAATGTTTAAAACCCCGAAAGTTAAAATGTCGATACTTATAACTTACTCTACCTACATAAACACATACATTTATGAAAGTAGGCGTTGCGGTTATTTTTTTTTTACTCAAAAATGCATGTAAATTGGTAATTGGCATTATTTTGACAAAATCCTCCAATCGAGTTTGAAATAGTTTTTTTCTGGCGCTTCGCCGGCCGCTGCTGCGGAACGCTTGCTTCGCTCGCTCGGCTCGAGCGCTGGGTTCATGTCAACCTAACATGTTCGTCGCTACGCTCCTCGCACCTATCTCTTGACGTACGGTCTACGTGTTAAGTTGAGACTCATTTCCGGCAGCTAAATTTGCTATAAAGCATTTCAGGCGAAGCCCAAAGACACCTCCACATACAATTCGGTATTAAGTAGTTCGGGGTATAGAATTTAGGTATATTGACCTTCGGTTTTTTAAGCTTCTGGATTTAGTATTTTCGGTAAAATGTCCTTTCGTGATTTTAAACGTTCGGCCAAACAACCATTCGACCTTTTGATTTTCGGTCTTTCGTCCATAAGTCTTGTAAAATTCGGTCTTTTAAAAGTCGGCATTATACCACATACCCTGATGGAACAGCGTGCAAGCAATTTTAAACGTAGAAAGGGTAAAGCGCCTGTGTTATCCATTGTACGTATTACGACGAACCAGGAAATCAGCGAATTTGGAATACGACGAGTGAGGAACACAACGAATCCGGAACAAATCCTTAATTCAAGAAGATTGTGGGTTGACAAAAAGAAGATTAATTCTCTATTAAATTCACTGACAAATTCATGGCTTAATAATTGATATAATTATTAAGCCATGAATTTGTCAGTGAATTTAATCGAAATTTGATCGCTATAGCTTCAAAAATAATAAGTAGATAATATGTGTTTAAGCGATTTAAATCTAAATGTTCTTAACTGTACCAAACCCATTTAAAGCCATAAAGCTGTGCGCACACGTAACCGGTGCTGAACCAAAAATAATCGCCCAAATGCACAGTTAATTTTCCACGGAACTGTGACGTCACAGTCCCGTAAATCTCGAGCTACTGGGGGTAATAACTCTCGAATCTCATATCATTACCTCGTGCAGGAAGAGGGGGGGCGGGGGGGCGTTATTGCCTACCGTTATAGGTACGTTTATAAGACTTAGTTGGCACTAGCTGGACGCTTTGATGTAACTTTAGTTTATTTAGTATGATAGGGTTTTATTTCCTAGGTCATAATCATTGAAGCGTTTTTTTGGTATCTTTTAGTAATTTGGACTTACAAGCTCGATAATCACTTTAGGCATCCTAAAGAAGATTATTTGATATTTGTTAAAAATGGTCTTGGCAGACAGGTAGACAAAGGTATTAAGATGATTAATAATTGAAAAAGTTGCTACGGGTGAGTCAATTTTTTCTAATATTTTTTCAATTATTAATCACCTTAATATGAAATCATAAAAGACATCAAAACTTATCGAATGAAGATGCGAATCCTTCCTATTCTCTAGATTCCACCCCAGTGAGATATTTTCTCCTACCAAACATGAATAAAAGTCTTGATAAATGTCTTGGCGGGCAAAGATTTTCATCAAACCAAAAGGTGATGTCTGAAATGGGCCTTCATTTCAGTTACCAGTTTTTAGGCGATGAAAGAAAAAAATAATGGGTTAAAGAGGTAGGAATTTCGTTGGACTGAATACGCAGAGCTATAATAAGATTATGTACAGAAATAAAACAAAATATTCCAAAAAAGGTCTTTCTTCATTAAAAAGTCATGGACTTATCAATCCACCCTCGTAGGCCTTTCATCCCGAAAAAAAATATTGTTCCCGAGGGATAGCAAAAAAACTTTCCTCGCAGACGAAGTCGCGGGCGGCCGCTAGTAATTATATAAAACCGTTTTTATATAGGTACCAGCGGCTGCCCGCAATATCGTCTGCGTGGAAAAGTTTATTGCTATCCCTCGGGAACAATACTTTTTTTTTCGGGATAAAAGTTACCCTATGTCCTTCTCTTTACCCCTGACAACGTGTATGTAAAATTCCATAATGATTGGTTTAGTAGTTAAGACGTGAAGGCGTAACAAACAAACAAATGGACTTTCGCATGATATTAAAACTAGCGGTCGCTCGCGACTTCGTCTGCGTGAACAGTTTTTATGCTATCCCTAGGGAACTGTACGATTTTTCTGGATGAAAGGTACCCTATGTCTATCTCTGTATCCCCGACAACGTGTATGCAAAATTTCATGATGATCGGTTCAGTAGCTCAAACGTGAAGGCGTAACAAACAAACAAACGGACTTTCGCATCTTATAATATTGGGATTTGGTAAGGATTTGATTTCGAGCAATAAAATCTAATAACCTTATTTTTTAATTGTCCAAAAATATCAGACTATTATTTTTTAACAAACAATGAGGATCAGTAACAGGTTTGAATCCTATAGTTTTATTGGTATAGTATAAAAAACTATTCATAGCTATGAAACCTAGTGAAAGATTTTTTGAAATCCGTTTTTGAAGTCCGAAGGAAATGCCAAGTTCAATGCAATATGTGCTTTATCACTTATGAAATAAGGTTCGCGTACGTCTCGATGACGTCATAAGGAGCCCCCAAAATGACAGAGTTTTAGCACGTTTTAGCTCGTATAATTTCTCAGATTTAAGAGATATCTTAACAATTTCTTCGCAGTTAATCATGTGGTGGCATAAGCTTTCTGATAAGCCACTAAACAAAAATCGTTACTGATCCTCATTACTTAATTGGTGTCAATCAAGTAGCGGCGATTAACGGTCGATCAGAGTCGTCGCTACCGGTAATTGTTATCGACAACCGGTCCTTAAGGTGTAATCGTCGATAAAAGCGTCGAACGTGTCGATATTCGACTGTGGAAGTGCTTTATTGACTCCCAGACTATTAAATTGTTTGCTGTTTAATTGCAGATATCCTGCCTTTTTATAAAGAGTAAAATATGTTATAATAGTGCGGTGAATGAACTTTACTTTTAATGCGTCTGCATTTATTAAGATTGCTCGATAGCTCTAGCGATTCTGCTTATTGCACCAAAGAGTGAGGTATATGTTTGATTTGATATGAATAAAAGCATTTTCATTCGTAATCAATATTGTTATTAATGTATTTTGTATTCGGTATTCTAGTCTCGAGAAAGTCTTAAATAGGCTCTCATTGGTTAGAGACTGTTGTTTTTGTTATAAATTTATCGGCTTTATCTAATCGCATTCAAAAAGTAATTTTTTTATGTTAAACTTGAATTTATTAGAAAAACACCTCTTTTCTCCGTTTGTCAAGGAGCGAATTTAACAGAATCATGATTTAATTTCACTTAACAAAATAGTGACGTAACCATAACACTCTATATTCAACTAGTGGTTGGTTTACACAAGTTAATCCGTTTTAAGCTGGTTTACATCCCTGCTTGTCGGCTAACCCGGGTGGATTGTACCGGTGAAATTATCTCTCGCATTACCGGTTCATCGAAACTGACAATAGTTTGGTGACAATAGCGCTAGAGAAAGGCAGTTTAGGTACAGTTGTGATGCACTATAGCATCTTATTCGACTGTTTGGTTAAGTTATGTCACAGGCAGAAGAATTCGAAGGCAAGCGGCATTTCTCAGAATATTTTTATTTCATCGCCTCTGCCTGATAGTACCTACCAACTTTTTTGTACTATTAAGTGGATTCTATAACGAAATTAAAGTGGTATTTTTACCCGAATGCAAGAGGGTTATGTTTTTCGCGCGTATCTTGTAAGTTTGTATGTAATATTCTTTATTACCTCATATCTTGCAAACGGCTGAACGGATTTCTATGATTAAGATATCGTTAGATTTATCTTGTCAGCCCAAGTGTTCTTAAGAAGGTGGCGTTATAAAAAACTAACATGGCGGCTGTACGGTGCTATTACACGTAGTGGGAAAATTTTTTTTTTTTAGAATACTACAATATGGGTGTCAAATTAAAGGGCTTATTATAAGGATTTCAAAAAGGTATATCATGACTGTAATATATAATAGGTAACTAAAAAGATATAAATAAAAAAAAATAAAAAACCGCCTGTATAAAAAGACAACTCAACTGAAAAGATGGGAACAAGATACCTAAATATATACCTAAATATTAAAGGCAACATAATAACATGCCGTCGGAGGCATATAATTCAAATCATTCATAACGTCACTTTCTTTATACATGCCTCCGACTGCATCTTTTCAGTCGACTTGTCTTTTTATGCAGGCGGGTTTTTATTTTTTTAATTTATTTTTTTACCCATTTTTAAACTAATACAAAAAAATAAAAGTAAGATAATTTATAGTTATTCAATAAAATATTAAAGACATAAACGGAAAATCTTGTTGTTTTCTTTTTTAATTATAAGCTGGGGGCTAATTGTCTAATTTAAAAATCTATCGCAATCGCTTTCGTTTGAAAGATGGATGTGACACATTGCTGCATTTTTTTGGTAAGTTTTTATTTGTGCTAAAAAGAAGCTTCAATGTGTTACAACCTGAAAGCGATTTGCGATAGATTTTGAAATTAGACAATAGAATGGCTGGCTTAAGAGACATTAAATTGATTTTGGCGCTGGTCAAGCTAAACCATCGACATACAGTAAGTACCTCTGAAACCGGCCATACTAAATTTTTTTGGTAACTCAAGATTCAGTTGTACCTAATTATTAAAGGACTATCGCGTTTTGTCAGTTTGTCGCTCGCTTGACAATTTTTTTTATTATTTTCCGTTCATCGCTAAAAATAAAGAGAAATTTACTCGTTAAAAGCCAAACCTAGATTTACATTTAAAACAATAAATAAGTCGATCCAATAATTTCTGAGCATAGTAAAATTAACGGTCCTACTATCAAACAAGCCCGCATGCAAATCCAAAATGGACGGCATTAAATAATCGACACAAATCGTTCACATCCACTGATTTATCCGACGTCGACGCGACGCATTACGCCCGCTTTGTGCGAATTATCGTGCGATTCGCGCGTTGCGTCCAATCATCCGTTGCGTGTAAATGAGGGCGATTCAAACAAGAGCTATTGTTTAAATAAATTGATAAAAGCCGCTATTTTTAAACATTTTTTTTTTAAGAAATATAATTATATCTGAATGCTTTTCAAGAAAATTACAGAAAGATAAACAGAGATAGGTAGGTACTTACATACACTTTAAAATTGCATTTTATTTTTTTCAATAGAAGTAAATATTCTTTATGATGTATAATAGAAGTAATAGAACTTATAAAAATAGCCATTAATTTATTACAGGTTTTCTTGAAAACAAAAAATAAAGATGATGTAATTCCTTTTGCATTTACAACAAAACCCCTTTTTGCTCTTAAACAAAATATCCAGTTAAATTTCATGATAATCAGTTGAGTATAATTAAGTCGTGAAAGCTTTACAAACTTACTTTCGCTTTTACAATATTAGTTAGGATTTACACTGGAACCATTTACAAAACAGGCATTTTGTAAAACGAGATAACATGCTAATCACACATTCCGACAAGACCAAGGTAATTTATCAGTACAAATTTTCGTATTCCCTCGTCACACGATGCTTGTACAAGTTTCAGGCTAAAATTATCATAATCATATACAAATTTCACAACAAAACTCACCTTAATAAACGTGTAGTATCACCTTGTATAGTCAGCAGTAATTTTATCACAAGATGACAAACTTCAATCAATTTTGAACTCTACGACTTTCACTTTAAGGTTTGTAATCGATTGGAGAAAATTATATAGAAGCTGATGTGTAGCTGACATCACGCGTACGCCAGGTATGTAAAGGTACGTTAATTTATACGAGGCGTATTGTACACAGCACATTACAAACCGTTAAAATAAATGGGGATTTGCAGGGTGCGAAACACGGTCTGAGTGATAAGCGGAGGCGAGTGCGATTGCGATGGCTGGATGTTAACTAAAGTGGAGTATTTTAGTTCTTGTCTTGAACATAAGGTTATAATCCATCCTACCAAAGTATATGTAAAAAGCGAGTTTTTCAAATACTCGTTCCACCTAGAAACTCTCACTTTGCTTGTAGATTTGGCGCACCAATAAGAGCACACGTTTATAATGCAGTAACCAAATTTTGCGATTTTAGAAACTTGTCAGTACATGAAGTGGTTACTAAACAAAGACTATGTATTTACTGAAAGTTTGGTTAACTGATGTTTCTGAGCTGTTTTTTGTCGTTGTTATACTTTACTTTTAAGTCAAAATGTTAACGTTTTCATAAATTATTATTTTCTCAGTAAGCATTTTCTAAGTAAGCATTTTCTAAGCACGCAACGAAATTTGTAAAATCCTAAATTTCTAATTTTTCTCATGTTGTACCTGTAAACTGTTAATGATGACTACTAATGTTTATTGGTATCCCGAGATACAGGCATTGCCTAGTTCGGGAACCCCTGTTAAATCTAGTCTTATAACTACATTTAATATTTGTAATTACTGGATGCAATACCCTTCTACAATATAATGTTGTTAAAATGCTTTTAATCAATAAATATTATTTATTATTATTATATTATTATTATTATAAGAAACACTTCTTAATAATAATAGGGAGGTTGACTTATGAATAAAATTACGAAATACTAATAAAAATCGTAAACATATCAAACTTTTGGAGTAGCTTGTATACCTCTTGGTTTTATATATTGCGTATTATTTATTTTATGACCCTTCAAAGTTGGGTGGACAAGTCAATTTAAAAAATTTAAAATTTGTTAAAATTAATAATACATTTAGTTAGTCTGTAAATTTTATAGCAAATTTGTCAAAGAAACCATTTTGATAAACACAATATTTAATATAGCTGCCGAACAAATTTCCTACGCGTTGCATATAACGTAGGAAGGCGTGACGTCATAACTTGGTAGCCGTTAGTATGGAGCGTTTTCGGGTGAGTATAATTTTGTGCATTTCAAACTGTGATATCTCGGGCAGTTTTCATGCTAGCGAAATAATTCTTATACAAATGTTTCTTTTTTTTAGGGGTAATTTATGTAATATAAAATAAGAAAATAGTCAACATGCCTATTACTAATTCACAGTTTTGTAACTATGAGAGTGTTAGTGTTTGTATTATCCTACTAATATTATAAATGTGAAAGTTTGTGGGTTTGGATGTTTAGATGTTTGGATGTTTGTTCCTCAATCACGCAAAAACTACTGAACGGATTTGGTTGAAATTTGGCACACAGATATTAGATAGCCTAGAATAAAACATAGGATACTTTTTATCTCGATATTTCCACGGGAACGGGAACCACGCGGGTGAAACCGCGGGCGGCCGCTAGTATAATATATAAACATTATGAATATGACTATGAGATGACATAATGTCAAAATTTTGAAAACCTAAAATTAAATTAATGTATTGTGCAGGTTTTTATTATCTACTTACAGTATTTTATTGTTTTAATCATAAATTTACCGTAGGTATACCTAAGTGTTATCTATATTTAACGTGGATGTTATAGTGTAGTAAGACGTGTGTAGTGACAGGCGTACACGCAAATTTCTAACACTAACACTTGTATCGTAAGCGGAAAAAATCGTGTCAAGATTTAAAAAGTTATAGAATGTTAAATAATCGCTAGTTCTAATCACTTAAGCCGCGGCCATATCTTAACCGCACCGGTGTAAAGGTTTGCGTTAATTAATTTAATTAAATCGAGTGGGTTTACACTATTCCTAGATTTATTAAGGGATTTGTGGAGGAAATTGCCTGTTTTGATATTGTGTGAAGATCGCAGACCATTTTAGACAAAATTCAATTCAGCAATTTTGGTTACATGAAATAAAACAATTTTTAACGGATACTAGCGCGGTTTTATTGAAAGTTCTTTGGTAATTAGTTGGTATTTGGTTTGATTTTTGGTTTTCCCGACGTTTCGGCACCTTTGCAGCTGCCGTGGTCACGGGGGACTGAAGCCACTCGTGAGACAGGCTCACGTGTGGCTTCAGTCCCTCGTGACCACGGCAGCTGCAAAGGTGCCGAAACGTCGGGAAAACCAAAAATCAAACCAAATACCAACTAATTACCAAAGAACTTTCAATATAACCGCGCTAGTATCCGTTAAAAATTGTTTTATTTCATGTCTAGTGAGCGCGTAAGCTTGAGAAGTGAATTTTGGTTACGTTAAGTACGATACTAATGTAATTTTTTGTAGATATATTATAATTTGATTATACGATAACGAAGTCATTAGCATATACTAGCTTATACAACTTGTTGACAAAAGATTTCTTAAGTGCTACTTGTTTCCACTTGTTACGTACTTCTAATGTGCTACGTTTTTCCACATGCTACGTTTTTCCACATGCTACGTACTTCTAATGTGCTACGAATTTCCACTTGCTACGGCTTCCTAAAGTGCAACGCATTTCCACTTGCTACGTACTTTTAATGTGCTACGTATTTCCACTTGCTACGTATAACTAATGCGCTACGTTTTTCCACTTACTACGTACTTCTCATGTTCTACGTATTTCCACTTGCTACAAACTCCTAATGTGCTACGTATCTCTACTTGCTACGTACTTCTAATGTACTAAGTTTTTCCACTTGTTACGTACTTCTAATGATCTATGTATTTCCACTTGCTACGTACTTTTAATGTGCTACGTATTTCCACTTGCTACGTACATCTAATACGCTACGTATTTCCACTTGCTACGTACTCCTCATGTGCTACTTATATCCACTTGCGACAAACTTTTAATGTAAGTACTACACTACTTATTTCCACTTGCTACGGGTTTCTAATGGGCAAAATATTTTTTTTAATTGTGACAGATTTCCACATTGTTACGAGTTATCAATTACTTTTACATAAGTTTGACCATCGTGTTTTGTTCTGAATTGTTTTTGGGATAATAGATATGTAGTTCTTATTTTAACTTAATCGAATGGATTATACGATTAATAGAAAATTAATAAACGGATTGGTTTAATAATATGAACATGTGTAGGCTTAAAATACTAGTCTTACTCACTCAACACATCATTTATCAAAGTTCGGTGATTCAATATTACCTGAAAAGAAACAAAATCAAATTAGTATACCTAATTATAAACATAATTTCAATATTATTGCTGGCCTAGAATAAGTTTTTTAATTCTATAATTTCAAAAGCACTAAATTGAGGAATTTGTTAAGTAGCATTATGTAAAATATATCTGATTTTCAAAACTCTTTAGCTAAGTTGAAAAACATGATCATGTTTAATCATATTTAACACCTTGTTCCATTATCAAACCGCGTATTAGTATAGCTTTGCCGAATAACATCAATAGCGTTTTAACATGACAAGGTGGTAAAGTGTTAATACCGTTCTAAATATATTAAGTAATGTACACAGCCGATGTATTAAATAAACATCTAAAATAGGCCGCTGAACAAACAATTGTGTTAGCTGTTATTGCGTAATTTGGATTAACATTGTTTAGATTGTAGATTTGGTACATTTGGGGAGGATTTTTTGAATAATCATGTTTCTACTTAATTTACGCATTGATAATTTTGATTGTCCTGCATTATTTTAACATCTAATAGTCGGGTCAATCAACTTTTAATTGTCCTATGAGTTTTCCTGTCCACAAACATAAAAGTATATAATTCATTGAAAATAAATATCAACTAACTTAAAAATTATGGTTTGGGTTAAATGTAATACTTTAATTATCATTTTGGTAACAGAAATAAATATATTGTTTACATATTTGTTCGTATTTTAACGGTTGTCGAGAGAGATGTCGATGTCCCCTTTATTTGAATGAAATTGATGAAATGTCCACTGGACAACCAATAACATAAAAGTGTGTTTTCTTGAAATAAAAAATAAAAAAATAGTTTAGCTTATAAATACTTAAACTTAAGATTAAAAGTATCATTTTGGTAACAGAAATAAATATATTGTTTACATATTTGTTCGTATCATATAGGTTGTGCAGTGGATATTTCTTTATGTTTGTGGACAAGACAACTCATAGGACAATTAAAAGTTGATTGACCCAGTCGTACTTTTATTAGTAACTGAACTGATTAGTACCTTGTCACACCAAACGCTTGTTTTGTAATTTTATGAATGCAATCATTGATGAGATATCGAATTCTCTAAAACTATCAATTACTTCTAAAAATTACTGAATGTTGAAGTTTCTAAACCGTATTCCGTTCCAAACAGGCTTATTTTCTCGAGTCCTTACAAAAAAAATAGAAAAAACATATTTCACTTATAATTAAAAATCATTTTGATACTTAATTTACGACTATATAATTTGATTGTCATGCGTTATTTTAACATCTTATAGTTGTCTAGTAACTGAAGTGATTTAGTACTTTGTCACACCAAACGCTTGGTTTATCATTTGTAAGTATTTTAATAATGTAATCATTAATGCTCGAACTATCTCTAAAATAATCAAATGCTTCTAAAAGCGACTTAACTCTGTAGTTTCTTAACCGTATTCCGTTCCAAACGGCCAATTTTCTCGAGCCCTTACAAAAAATTTAAAAAACATATTTCACTTATAATTAAAAATCGTTTAGCTACAATATTTCGCCACTAAAACTTTCCAAATTACTTGACAGCAACGTGAGTGTTCACTAAACACGCCATAACCTATAATATAAATAAGTGTCGGCCATTTTGTCGTAACGACGCAGCAAATGGCGACATAAGAATTTTAACGGGATCACATAAATATAAAAACCAGCTGGTGCCAGAAGTTTGGGAGTGCTAAATCTATAAACATTATTAAAATTTTAATTTTATAATGGAGTGTTACTTAATGTTTCTATTTGTGGGACTTAACATCTTTAGTAGTATAATAAAATATCCTCAATTAACTTTAGTTAGGAAAACAATATCAAAATTACTTTTTTTTTATAATAAACTTAATTTCTCTTACAAACAAACATTTGAAATTATTTTTGAATTTTATATCGTAAAAATATTTGTTATTTTTTCCCGATTTAGGTAGGTAGTTAAATTAAACAACGAACCTATCTGAGATAAGTTGACAAGTTATTAAATAATTTAATTGAATTAAGATGATTAATAATTGAAAAAATATTAGAAAAAATCGTCTCACCCGTAGCAACTTAGACGGGACTGCTACGGGTGAGTCGATTTTTTCTAATATTTTTTCAATTATTAATCATCTTAATATAAAAATAGCATTGTGAATGCATAAAAAATCTAAAGTTTAAAACTTAATTGAATGTTTCACGTTTATTCAAATAGAAATTAATCATATTTTCCTAGCATTATTTCTATTGGCAAAGTAAATAAAAAAAAGTAGTCAAGTTTATATTGAGTTAAGTCTCAGCTGTAAAGTGTGAGTGTGAGTTGCACCCAAGAATCTTATATTCATAACGCTGTCAAAGTTAAATTTATCGTCAAATGATAATGCTACCCATTTGTCATGTCAAACTTGTCAAAGGACATCATGCTGGCTGGCAACCTCTTATTTTTGGCTAACTTGTGCTTAACCGGTACTTGAACAAGCTTGTTCTCGTTATAGTTAGGTGGTGCAACTCAGCCAAAGTGTCAAAAACAAATGCTCGAAGCAAAGGAGCACTAAACTTGAAAAAAATCTTAAGTTCATAAACATAGAGTCCTGTTTGCTTCAATGGGAAATTATAACAATTGTAAACATACAGAAGTGACTCTTTATCTCAACAACAATAAATCACAACCTCGGATCGGCATCAAACCCGCTATAAATCCGCATATCGGAAATTGAATATGAAAATCTGCATAGCATTGCGAAACGAAACATCCGTTTGACTTTAAGTCCTATTGCCAGTGTAGAAAGCTTGAAATGCATCAAAGCTCTTTCAAAGCACAGATTGTATTTCCTTTTGAAAAATATTTGCAAGGATTTCTCAAAGAGTTTCTTTAAAAACCAATTTCACTTTGTCGTGACTAAAGTGGTAAAATAATTAGCTACTTAAATACGTTAACTTAGGTACTTAACAATAACTTGCTTCAATAGACTAACAACTTCTATAAATAAAAAAATTGGCTACAAATGCTGATGACTATGAACAGAATTATTAAGGCCACTATAACCCTCAAATGGTGCCCTCATCTTAATTAAATTTATTGCTCGCTATGTACATAAAGTATCTTAAATTCACATGTATAGATTGAAGTTAAGTTTCTATAATTTATTGCCTAAAATGGCCACTTTTTGCTCTTTTACTAATTACTACTACAACGAACTATATTTTACTGAGGTTATTGTTTGTAAATAAACCACAGAACCGTAGCTTCTAAATCTGTACTTACATGTTTTTCAATACATTATGAAATTAGCGAGCAATAAATTTAAATAAAATGAGTTTAAAAATAGTATTCAATGACAATTCATGAATGGCTTTTTCTTCCTTTAAGCAGGCACTTAACTTTGGTTTAATACTTTGCATTAGTTTAGACCTTCGTATCTCTTATCTTGTACATAAAAAAACCGCCTTCAAAAAACCTGAAAACAAAAACAGCTTAAAAATTAAATACCTCTAAAAAGCAAGAAATAATATTCGAATCATTCGTTACACATATCAATATTAATAAAACACGTCTATTGAAGTCGGGTGGGGCTGGAGGACAACTTCATTTTTTTCTAAAAGCCCCACCCGACTTCATTAGACGTGTTTTATTAATATTGATATGTGTAACGAATGATTCGAATATTATTTCTTGCTTTTTAGAGGTATTTAATTTTTAAGCTGTTTTTGTTTTCAGGTTTTTTGAAGGCGGTTTTTTCTTTTTTTTAAAAAAGCTTTTTTATTTTCAACTTTTTAGTGGTAGGTATGTAAGCGCAGCGTATAAATATTTTTTTACTTTATATTATAACATTTTCAATGGTAAAATGCCTAGAACTCAATTTCCAAATTTACGCTGTTTGTTTTTGAGGAGTTCCGTTGTGTCTTCGTAGTCCAAGTCTAGTCCAGAACGTTGCATCGCAAACCATGATTTGGTTTGTTTTGGATTGCCATAAACTTACCGAAACCTAAATCACTTTACATATACTATTTGACTTTGAGGAGTTCCCTTGTGTATCTTCGAAGTTCGAAGTTCAATAACGATGAAATTAAATTGTGACCACTCTTGAAGTATACCCTTTCAAATAAAAAAAGAATCATCTAAATCGGTTTATAAACAAAGATGTTATGTCCGAAATTCTATAAAAACTCGTGCGATGGCGAGCTAAATAAATGATATTTTTCAGGATTATGAGAAAACTACTGGCCAGATCTCTGAAAAAATTTTATGGGACCACACACGAACTATGTTCTTTGAGATAAAAAAAGAATTGTACAAATCGGGTAACAACTGACGAAGCTATGTTAAAACATACATAAAAAAAAAAAATAAAAAAAATAATACCGTCGACTTGAGAACCTCCTCCTTTTTTTGAAGTCGGTTAAAAAGCAAAATTAATGTGAATCTTTGATCCTTAATATGATTGCATCACAAACGTGCCAGGAAAACCTCCCAAATCCTGGGTGATTACAGAAATTAACGCCGGGGGAGGCGTCCAATCTACCAAATGATTCTTGGGGATATATAGGGTTAGGGCTGCCAACATTCTTAATCATTATAATTATAATATATTATATACAATAATTCTTAATCATTATAAGGTACCTGGGTCAAATATGGCCACCTTAAGCTTTGACGAATATTTTTTTATACTTGCCTACGACAAAAGTCTGCTAACCCTTATATCATTTGTATAGAATCTATTTAACTAACATATTTTCATGTAAAATAGGATCTATTTGAAATAGATTTTGAGATTTCGTCATTTTTAAACAAAATGGGAAATTGGCCATATTTCCGATAGTGAAGGTAAATATGCCCATAGTTTGGCCATATTAACTGTATGAAATAAAACAAATTATTATTTTATGTTTTTGGGACTTATTACTAAGTGAAATAAAAAGAAATGAGCTTCTTATAAGTTTTATTATTGTTTGATAAACTTTTAAAAAAATCAATAAAAAAAGAAAGTAAAAGACAAATAATAATAGAAAACCTCGTTCTTATAAATTTAAACGATCTTAATGGGACAACAATGAGATCAATTGTGTAATTTTTTGGTAAAGTACCAACCGATCAACTTATAATCAACTTAAAACAAGTTAAGAATTATTAAAAACCTATTTTTTATTAATTTAAACAAACTTAATCGGACATTTAGATCAGTTAGGTAAGTTTTAGTAGGTACCAACTCATAATCAACTCCGTACAGCTGATATAGCTAATTTCATATTGAAGTCACTCCAATTTCCTTGCAAACCCTTTGATATATAACGCGGCGCCATGATCTAAAACAAAAATCAATGTATTTAGTTGCACAAGTTTTCATATCGAAAATATGGCCACTTGATGGCCATATTTGCAGTAGGTGTCGATGTTTTTCAATTGTATCTAACCCCAAAACTTTACAAAAAATCAATTAAATCTGCATGGATATATCAACTAGAGACCCCAAAGAATAATTATACAGTAAGTACATAATAGAAAACATTGATAAATAACGGAATAAACCAAAACTTACCGAGAGCAAATTTTTTGCACAACGTATCCGTTTCTGTGAAGTGGCACTGCCGCACAGGCGAGGGGTGTGCGGCGGGTAGCACGTGTTTTGTACTTTACACAAACATAGACCTTCTCGCTCACGCATACGGTGTATGCTGGGTTGCAATAGTTTGGTAGATGGTTGGTAGGTGGTGGCCATATTAATCGGCTGGCCATATTTGACCCAGGTACCTTAATTATAAATTTTTTAATCATTAGAATCGTAATATTCGTAATGAAGGTGCATTAAGATTCTAATGATTAAATTTTTTTATTAGGTATTTTATTTCAAATACTACTTTTCTTAAAATTGTTGTATCGTAGTCTGAAGAATGGTCGATTTGTTGAAATTTATATATTTTTGATGATCATCATAGAGTGCTAGATAGTGCACAAATAGATAAGGACAATGGCAGAAAGAAGAAGATATAAATATAAATGTATGTTAATTAAGTGCGCATTGCAACCATGCTCGTAAAAAAAATGCAACCGATGCTGATGATGAACACAGTCTATTTACTCAACAAAGAAAAAATTTAGTATTTGCTAAGTGCGACAACCCTACCCAAGTCTGGGTACTGTGTCCCGTGGGACAACTGTCCCGGTTGATCACGTCCCGATTATGAGCCGGGATCACACAGGCCACATCGCGTTGCGGTCTTGTGTTTTAATTTAACCTTAGTATTTTTTTAAATATAGAGAAGGCATACACTAAAAATAAAATACAATAAGTAGTTAATAATTCAAGTTACAACTACTGTAGGTAGTATATAATTACAGCTATACTTACACTATGAGTGTTCTACCAATGAAACTAAACATTTTTACCAAAAAAACGGGTCTAAAAACGACAAAAAGTTTTGGTCCTCCCATACTAAACAGCTAATTCATTGTGAAAGTAAAAAAAATCTATTTAGGGTTCCGTACCTAAAGGGTGAAAACGGAACCCTATTACTAAGACTCCGCTGTCCGTCTGTCTGTCTGTCTGTCACCAGGCTGTATCTCATGAACCGTGATAGCTAGACAGCTGAAATTTTCACAGATGATGTATTTCTGTTGCCGCTATAACAACAAATACTAAAAGCAGAATAAAATAAATATTTAAGGGGGGCTCCCATACAACAAACGTGTTTTTTTGCCGTTTTTTGGTACGGAACCCTTCGTGCGCGAGTCCGACTCGCACTTGGCCGGTTTTTTTTGACCAAAGATTGCTTAAAAAACATTTTTATCATTAGTAGTACACTCCTGGGGATTAAAACGACTACAAAAAAAACTTTACAGGGTATGAAAACTAAAGAATGTCCTGGATACTCCTTTTAAGTATAAAGATTCATGTGCCAGCCAAAATGTAGTAGTATAGTGTACATGTATATAGGCCATCCGGGATATCGCTGGAGAGATGATGTCACCAAAGACATGAACAATATAAATGGAAAGTAGGTACCCAAAGAATCTGAACTGGTACAAAACTGGGCAAAATGACTCTGATATTCAAGATTTCCTTTTACAGTCGCTGAGCCAGCGAAGAAACTCATAATGATAACGAATCAACGTGGTTTATATCATAAGGTTGAGACAGTTTCAGTTTGAGGCACATAATATCATCCATCTTATCTCTCTCGCACTACCAATACTGTTACCCTGAGCAACACCAAAACAAACACACTTACAATACGGCAGCCGTCAAGTCGCAACACCCCAACACAAACATCCTGTATACACATACACGACCTGGAATAGTGATGGGAATCAAAAAGCGATGATTTATCGGAATTTGTTCCGTTCTTTGAAAGCTAATAAGTACAATTAAATCCTATCCTACATTGATATTAAAAATGAAAAAGTTTGTTTAGATGTTTGTTACTCAATTACGGACAAACGGCTGAACGGATTTGTATGTGGAATACTGGATTAAAAAAAACATTTGGTACTTTTTATCCTGGTCAAGATACCTTTGAATTTTACGAATGTCCACGCGGATGAAGTCGCGTGTCGAAGCTTAATAAAATAAAAAGAATCATCACTTACTGGTAAATAATGTGCGTAAATATTAAAACCAAATTAATAGTAAGCAACCTGTAAACAAAAATTACTCTAATGCAAAAAAAAAAAGATTGGGAGATGATCAATGCAAAAACATTCACAAATTACATTTATTAAGAAAAAATCAATTAAAATATCATGAACACACGATAATCTTATAAATCGTTTCGATTGCATTAAAAACGAATGACGTTTTTAACTTCATTAACCCGTAAAATTCTGTTTTTTATTTGTACGGAAAACTACAAAGTGACAAACTTAGACGCAAACAGACTATTGTTTTCGATAATCAATTCAATTTGGGCAAAAGCAAAACTAGGGTTGCCACTATACAGTTTATTATAAAAATAAAAAAGTGCCTTTTTTCAGGGGTTATAATAATTTTCCTGGAGTTGTAATTGTGGTATCCTATATACCATTATTGGCTCTAGTCGTTTTTTGTAACACGTTGTATAATAATGTTACTAAGTTTATTCGATTAAGGCAACGACTACTAATGTTTTGTGTCATCAAAAACGATTTAGTTTTTTTAGTACTGGTTCCGTTTGTCCCTCATTCACATCACTACTAAGCCCGTCAACGAGGGTTGGGCCAAATTGTAAATGTATCTCCGAACTGTCAACTTCTGATGTGGGACACACGCAGAAACTAGTATAGCAAAGACGTTCTTGAAATTTGACATCTTTCGTGACAAGAAATGTTTGTTTGCTTACAAATTTATCGAAGCGCAGAAATCATGGCGGCTAATGGAATATAAAAAAGGAGTTTCAAAATTATTGTATAGGAATGCCAGGTATTTAAAAAGGTATCCGAAAAAGCTTTCTTAAATAAAAATAAATTATAGTACCTAACTAAATTGACTTAAAGCTTCTTTAATTGGTCCTGGATACCACTACAATTCATACTAGTTTAATTTACTAGTGGCTCTGTAGAACTGTAGTAGATGTCGCGTTTGTGACATTTTTGATCATTTTTAGAAATGGCTGAAATTTAATTTTATTCATATCTCCACCATTTTGAAAATTTTCGAATAACTGAATCGACAAAAAAATCTATATACTTAGAACCTGCTCACAAAATTTAACGAGAATCGATTGAGAAATGCGAACTGTAGAGGAGAACAAACGGACAGACTAGACATACCAATGCATTTTTGCCCAAGCTGAAACGGAGACGCTACGCTCATGCTTCGCGCTCACTTGGTCAATAAATGGATCAGATTTATGCAATTGTCTATACTTAATTGGTGGTAGGGCTTATTTCAAAGTCAAAGTCAAAGTCAAAGTTGTTTATTTGCTATAAATGCGGTTACAAGGTTGATATATACATAGAATTAAGAATAACACACTTAGTTGTATGGACAACATGCAAACATTTTTCTTTAAGTAGCAACATTCATTATCGATAAATTAATTAATTTACCTAATAGATATTTGTTATACGATGTCAAGGAATAATAATAATAGTTATGTCAAATTAGATTAAAATTTCATTTCCAGATATTCTTTAGTTGTATAGTAACAACCGTCAATAAGCAATGAGCGCAATCTAAGTTTAAACATATTAAACGACAGCAACTTCAAGTCTTCAGGCAGGTGATTAAATATTCTAACACTCATGGCGTAGCAGTTTCTGCCACAAATAAATGTTCTGCTGTCAGGAAGCAGTAGACGATTTGGATATCTACTATTAAAATTACAGTGATCGCTACGTTTTTTGAAAAGCTCAGGATTCTTTTTGACAAAAATACAGGTTTCATATATATAGATTGAAGGCAAAGTAAGCAGTTTTAGCTCTTTAAAATAAGGTCTACAGCTTATCCAAGATTTAATATCACAGATCGCACGAATACATTGCTTTTGAGCAATGAATGCTTTATTAATATCAGTAGAATTCCCCCATAACAAAATACAATACCTCAGATTAGCGACGACGTATCCATGATATGCTTTTAGGGCTGTACTTCTATTACTTATGCGAACGAGTTTCCACAAAGCATAAGCGAAACGATTAATTTTTGTGCAAACTTTGTTTATATGTTGCTTCCACGAGCAAGTATCATCTATGGTGACACCTAAAAAAGTAGATTCAGTCACTTCATCCACAAGCCTGTCTTTAAATTGTATTTTTAGTTCTTGTTTCTTACCGCCTTTATTGTGTATTTGAAGGTATTTCGTTTTAGTCAAATTAATGTTTAAGTTATTTTCATTTAGCCAGTTAATTATGAAAGCAAGCGCATCGTTAACTTCGTCATTATATGTCAGTTTGTTTTTGCAAGGAATTATTAGAGCAATGTCATCTGCAAAAAGTGAGCAACAGTAATCAGAATTATACGGTAAATCATTTATATAGAGAAGGAAGAGTAAAGGACCTAAGATACTCCCTTGCGGTACCCCACAATGATTTATTTTCCACTCAGATTCGTATATTTGTTCTTCATTATTACAATTCATACCTACCATTTCAACAAATTGTTTCCTATTATTTAAGTAGCTTTGTATCCATTTAAGTGGTTCTCCGCGTATACCATAAGCCTCACATTTATTAATTAAAAGCTTGTGTGAAACGCAGTCAAATGCTTTACTAATGTCAAATAGTATAACAGAAACGGGTATTTTCTTGTTTACTGACTCTATAATTTTATTAATGAGATTAAAAGCTGCCAATGTAGTAGATTTTCCTTTTTGGAATCCGTTTTGACTTATACTTAGTATATTATATTTTTCAATAAAATTTGTCAGTCTTTTATGCATAGCTGTCTCGAATATTTTGGACATTATTGACAGTAGGGCAATCGGTCTATAGTTGCTCATAAGCTTCTTATCACCTTTTTTAAAAATTGGTTTGATTTTCGTTGTTTTTAATTGTTCAGGAAATATCCCTTGCACTAAAGACAAATTTATAATATAGCTTAGTACAGGTGAAATAAACACAGAGCAACGCTTAAATATTCTTGTACTAATTTGGTCATAGCCAACCGAAGAGGTATTTTTTAACTTTTTTATAATTTCTTCCACTTCATCAGCACTAGTAGGAGATAAAAATATAGTAGAAGCATTTGGATTTAATTTGTAATTATATTTTTTGTTGTCATTATTATTTTGTGATGTCAAATTTATAAAATAGTCATTAAATTTATTTGCTATGTCATACGGATCTTCTATTATTTTATTGTCGCAAGTGATTTTGTCAATTTTTGGAATGGTTCAAGTCCGCCTGGCTAGCTACCACCATCTTACCTAAGTCTGACGCCATAACAACAATTTAAAAACTGTTGTGTTCCGGCAGTTAGAGGTAAGATAGCCAGTTCCTTGGTGATGAGGATTCCGCGTGTAGTGCGCTTCCACCTTAGGCCTTATCGTCACTTAACCTCAGGTAAAGGACAAGCACTACCCCGTTGTGCTTAAAAAACTTAGTAAGTTCAGAAGAACCGCAACATGTGAAAAGTTTAACACATAAGCAATCAAAAACTATAATTTCTCGACCTGTAACAAAAGAGAAATTCTGAAGCGACATATAAAACACCGTGCTCGTATTTTCCACATCTGAAATCCCCTTAAGCATCACGTGCTATCATTTGACATTTTAACCCTTATCCCATTTAGAATAAGACTGAAAATGCACGTCTGAATAGTGGGGTCTGTCAGACCTATTTATCTTTGTCTACGAATGAATGATTAGTATGACGGCGAGATATTTTGCTTATGAATTCCATTGCTAAGGGTTATTGGGCCGAATTTGATTAATGCTCTTTTGGGGAATTATCGGGCCCTTTCGACCTTAAGTGAAACTAATGGTTTTAGTTTGTTGCGGAAATAGGAAGTTGAGCACTAATGATTTTTTGTGCTAATTTGGTGATACTTGATTGTTGCGAAAATATATGGTATTAAACAATAAAAAGTCATGTTTGGAAAAGTTAAGAACGTATTGAAAGCAAACAAAATCATATAAAGTTAGTAAACTCACTCTAATAAACATATACTGCTGCAAGGAGGCGACCAGGAGACGTTTAATTAAAGACTGACTGCGATCAATGACTGATTTATTATGCTAAATAAAAGCTTATATATGAGGAGAGATGCGTGTGTGTTGCATATGTTAGTACACACACTACACCTCCCCCCTGAAAAAGAAAAAAAAACTAAGTGTACATATTTTTTTTTTATATCCTAATTACTTAACTGCTACGTTTATTATTTACCAATCACCAAATACATTTTTTTTTTTCAAAATTATTTATAGGTAAGTACTTTAGTTCTGTGCTTTAGGTCAACAGACATTTCTTAACTAGCAGGGAATGCTTAGATTTCTTATCTAACTTAAATACAACTGATACTTATGGATAGAAAAACTTTACTGTTACAAAACAACACAAAAAAACGGGTCGTCTAGAGTACCTCCCTACTCCTTTTGATGTCTCGGTAAAAAAACTTACACACAATGATGAACAATCTAATTTAGCTTTTAATGTAAAAAAGTTCAGAAAACCTTTACATAAGTTCCTATTTTTTTTTCATAATCAGTTTTCATACAATATCGCAAACATAAGATTTTTACTGATGTAGTACTTACCTATTAACACGTTTTTATTTTGATTTTACAAACATACAGTTTTATAAATGGCAAAACAATAATTATTTTGACGTAATTAATTATATAACAATATAATACGTACGATTGACTAAGAACTTTGAATATGGTTATCTCAAAATGTTAAAACTTAACAGTAGGTTATACATTTAAATTGTATTTATTTAGGGACACTTTTTTTCGTATAAGTAATTCAAAATCGAGAAACTAAACTTTTTGTAAAAATAAATTATAATCTACGAAATCTTCCAATTTTCAATTAAACTTAACTTGTTTTGCTACTTATAAGTAAGTACTCTGTTGGTGACAACCTTAATATTATCCCTTAATATTTTTTTTTTACGTTTAAAAACATGTATTAATATTAACACTTCAAAACAAAACAATTTTTTTCCATTATTATTAATAACGTATTATTCTGCTGATGTATACTGGTATAAATTACAATTACTAAATTATTTTACTAATGTCACTGCTGCTGACAAAAATATAATTTTAAACTTTCATATTATAAAATCTACACATTAAATTTAAAATACAAAAAGAGACAAATAGTATTATATTACTCAAGTACTTAAATTATACATGTAATTTCTGATTTATACTGGTATAAGTAGATTGCACAGACTCATCTTTCATAATAATAAAGAAAACATTATATTTCCTTAAAAAAAACTTTTTTTCTTTTATTCTATAGTTGAAAAAGGTAACTGAATGAAATATTGAACTTTAAAAATCACTTTACATTTATTTGAGTACTTATTTATACTTAATTCTTTCACAAATAAAACTTTTCAAGATACTTTTCGCTAACACATTTATATGAAACTTTCACTATGTAATCATTCCTCACATCAAATGTTTCCTTTTATTTAAAAAATATCATCTTTCATATTCTCATGATCACATTTTCAAACAAAAATATTCCTTCCTTCAAACTTTTTAATCAAATTGTAATCATTCATCATCTTCCTAATATATAAATATCCTCAAACATTTATTGTTTATCACATAACCTTATATTTTGTAATATTCCTATCTCTCAATATTCTTATCTAAATTATCCTGTGTCAAAAACAATAATCCCAAATATATTTTCTTCACTTTAAATCCTACTCTTGCTCGTTATAAACTTCATTTTCATAATAACTATCGGTACACTTATACACATATCACCTACTAGGTACTCACATATCATAATTCGCCCGGCGCCGGCGTACTTTCATTTTTATTTAACTCATCATTTTTGGTACATACTTTATCATATTTATTTATAGTCGATTTCATTATCATCATAAAAATGGACAATTGCCATTTTGGGCTGTGGCCACAGCTCAATTATTAATGGGGGCAGTTTTTTAAGTTCTCGGACTCCAACTAAACTCACAGAGGAAATCTCGTTTCGCACCATGATCGAATAGAAGGATCTGACACCCCACGTATGTACCATTATTAATAGGGTCATGAATTAAGACACATACTAATTTGGTCTCCAAACAGGATTCAAAGGGGAATCTCGTTCACACCTTGATGCAACTGAAGGACCTGAACCCTATAGTACCTCTGCTTTATTGTGTACCGTATAATCGAGCTTTTATCTAAACCATTTCATTCCAAAACCTATCAAATAAACTAACAATCCTAAATTGAATATAAAGTAAATAAGTGATTCATCGCTTTTGGGTGATCAGTCCAATTGCATGTGAAACCTTATAAACCGTATATTCCCTGACTTCTATAAATAAATCCTTACCATCATTCCAAATCCTATATAAAAAAAAACGCATCACATTACCTAAACCTATACCATGCTGTACCTAATTGCAAACTAAAAGCTACAAAAAGATTTTTAATACAGCTACAATAACTTACCTACAATATTCCTTCTACCTATAAAATCTATACCTTTGCTTTATTCTAATCATACACCTACCAAGCTTTCAGACTGTTCCTCTAACTTTTACCTTTCAAACTTCAACTAAATATAATTTCCACAAACATAAATATCTCAATCATACCTCAACATAAACTTTCACATCCGAAATTAATAAGTAAGTTCCTTAAAGTTTTCTTCCCAACAAATTAATACTTACTCGTTATCTTTTCCTATTAAAACAATGTTTTATATTACAGCTTAACTAGCGAACTCGTGTGATATTTTGTGACAAGATTAATGTTACTGCATCAACTTGCATAAATGCAGCTGCGCTACTCTTTGTAAGCTGCCGATATCGAAATATAACACTCACATTCCAATACCTTGTTCGTTAAGTTATCAAAACAATATGATTGCATCACTTCTAATAAGAAATTTTGTCACATGATAATTTGTCATCGATACCTATTAAATTGATTTGTGTAGATATTAAAATAAACTCATATAAGTTAACTACAAATTCAGGACAAAACAAAAAATAATTTTACTTTATTACTCGCTTGTATTTAAAATAAAATGCTAAGACACTAATATGAAGAAAATAAATAGAAAAAAAAAATAGGTACTATTTGTTAAAATAATATTGTCTTTACAATAGTACCAAAACATACCTACCTAATCACTATTTCTGATCATAAAATCTTTTCTAAATTCAACTCCTAAAACATAAGGAAAATAATTTCACTACAAAAATTAATAAAAGGTATATCGGAGCGTTTATTTACTTTCTATACGCAATAGCATACAATACATAAATAAAATATAGTTTTGTTATTCGTAAAAATTTGGGCGGAAATATACTATGATTGTACGTAAAAGTAATGATATCTTTTTTTTTGTCAATGACATAGGTAAATAATACAAACTCGTAATTTAGATTTTGTCAAGCGAACATCGAAACTTACATGAATTTTCGAACTTCCCAATCTACATATAATATGATTAGTTTTTTCTTCAGATAGAATATAGTTATAAATTACTTGTACATAAATACATGATATAGCGGGGGAAAATATGTACTAAACTGAAGACGAAAGATAGTATTTTATAAGGGAGCAAATTTTCTAATTAGTTTCGTTTAAAACTAAAAGTAGTTTCTAAACTATTTATTTTAACAAGTCAAATAAGATTAATGATATTTTCTAAATCTATTGACGAATAGTTACCAATGAAAAATGTTATTGAATGACAGACTAATATAATATTTAGTAATAATGAAAAGCAATAAGACCATAATCAAATATTTAGTTGTTAAGAGATAAAAGATGATAACTTACTTTCTGAAAAAAAAACATACCTAATTAAATAAAATGTGTTATCAATATTAGTGTGCTGCTAAAAAGAAATAAATCTAGGTAACTAACCTGTTCGTTCATGCCATTAATAACCTTATAATATTATTTATATGAAAACGTTTCATTAATTTACGACAAAGTAAAGTAAAACCACTCAAACGATATTTAAATTCTTTTGGTTTAATAAAATGATACCTATTTAAATTTAGTTCGCTGCTACAATATCACACGTGTTGCTATGTCAGCAATTTCAATGTCGTTCACATTGAATGCAATTACGTAATCTAAACTTTGTACCTAACATGACTCTTTCTAAATAATTTTATGACATTAATATTATTGAAAAGGGAAATCACAACTTAATAAAACATCATCACTGCAAAGTTAAAAAAAAATATCCATATTCAGACTAAAATTATATATCAAGTCAAGAAAAAACAAAACTTCACAAATACAATAAGTTACCTTTATCAACCACGCTGATTTTCCGCAAACTAACTGTGAAAAATAAAAACCAAACATAAATATCCCAACTCCACACAAAAATTATAACTTTTCCTGTGCAATCGTACCTAGTACCTTTTACCTTTAATCAGAAACATTCTTTTAGAAGAAAATTAAACATATTTACTACAATTTTTACTGTAGATTAAACATTTTTTTTTTAACTTTTTATAAAATTATGATACCTTATACCATTCTAGCTTATAGTCATATACTTTTTCTTTTTTAATAAACTCGTAAAATAAATTCTTCAACTTTATTTTAGTTATGTTACCTACTTTACTTACAAAAATATATTGAAAGGTAGAGAAGTCTCGAACAAACTAATGTTTATATTTTTAAAATTTCACCGAGAAAAAAAAAACAATGAAAACGTTTGAAAATATTCATAAAACCCAACATAAACTCTAAAATTAATCTTAATACTAGTAATCTTAAAATTTTGTAATTTCTGGTTCGCAAAAGAGATAATAAAACACGCAAAAGGGGATTAAATTACTAAAACGTTTTAGAAGTCATTTTGAGTCGTCGTCTCCGAAGTTCTCGGTGTTAGTTAACTGTCTGGCCACTTTCCGTTGGTAAAGTCAGTTCTTGGCTCCATCCTCACGACACCATCATCTGCCGGCTGGTCCACATCCGACACCAACGTCTCCCGGCACCCTGCTTTATATCTCCATCCTCACCAGCATCACAGCATCATCACGCGACAACGAACACGTTTTTCTTTTAATTTACTCGTAATTGTTCATAAGTGAATATTTTTCAGTCCTTTATATTAGAAGAATTTATTTCACTGGTTTTCGTATTTTAATACCTAAATATAGTTTATAAGTTTCACTTTTCACATATTGTTAGTTTTATAGTTCGTGTTTAATTTTTATAAGGTACAGTCACTCCTTATTTTATTATTTTAAAGTCTATTTTATTTTATTTATTATAATTCACGGTTCACTTCATAACTAACCGGCTGCACAGCGCCGCCGACGCAGGCGGCACTGGCAGGGTCGCCATGCAAGGAGGCGACCAGGAGACGTTTAATTAAAGACTGACTGCGATCAATGACTGATTTATTATGCTAAATAAAAGCTTATATATGAGGAGAGATGCGTGTGTGTTGCATATGTTAGTACACACACTACACTGCCGTACCTACAAATAAAGAAGAATAAGTTTATTTATACCTAGCTAAACCAAAAAAGAAAATTCTTAGCAATTATTACAGAAGACAGAAGTTTTTAAACTTCCGAAATAAAGCAATGCATTTTCTTTCATATAGGTAGGTAAGTAATTCTATGTCTCATGCCGTTCACACAAATCCATTTAATTTCAATCAATACAAAAAGTCAATCACGGATCGATCCACGGATGCGCAAGCGCTGCTCATACCAGCGCCATCTAGCGGGAATGCCGGTCAATGCTATGTAGCCAAATAAGGAGACAGCTGTTCTTGCGCCGTGGGATTGACGCGTCTAGGTACGATCAGCAACGTAACGTCAAAAAAGTTTTTATGTCAAACTATTCTAAATTGTTTACTTGTGGACTTTTATTGACCGTACAGTCAACTTCAAATTCACTTGCTTGACCGTAAAACTATTTGCACGGATTGCGGAAGGACCGGCAGTTTCGATTCCCGCCTAAGTTATTAGAGGCAAATTATTTTTATATTGAGATATAAGCTTACGTAGTAGTTTTAATTAACTTCAATTAATGAACTATTTTTATAATATTTAATCTGAGGCGTCCAATTTTTCAGCTCCTAGTTATTTTTTGCGATCATGTCAACTGAACGATAAAACCAAAACCATTACTTTCTCTTTTAAAGATATTAATTTTCAATTTGATGCCTTAACATGGGTAGCCTTAGTATGTCATGCTCTCTTTAAACATTTCTGCGGAGGGTGTCGTGTGAGGCGGGTCGTTACGTTCCCTCAAATATGGTTGAGCGAAGCGATGGCTGGTTCATGCGTCATGCTCGTGAACGGGTGCTGCCTATCTACTACCTATCTTAACGCATATTGAATTGTATGTGTTTTTTCTTGTAACAGCCTAGACTGAATAATAACTTCAAACTTTGAATTTAGCTTGAACCCTGTAAATTGATTAAGAGATTTTAAATTCATTAAGAAATGAGCTAGCTAAATAATGTTATTTATTTACTAATCTTTGTTAATATTAAGTCTGGAAACGATATACATAATTTGTAAATATCGTTCCATCTGATAAAGCTGACAAGTTTTTTCGCCCATTTTTCTTGTCAGTTATAAAACGTCATAATGGGTGGTAGGGTAAAAGAATTGACGATTTAAAAATGCTCATTATGTGAGCTTATTTAAATAAATAATATTTCACTTTCACTTAAAAGTCATAATTTCTAAGATAAGTTGTCCAAGATTGGCATCCTAGGATTCCTAAGATACTTTCAACAATTTTCACAAAACTAAACAAAGCGAGTATTTTTCTGTAGGCGAAACTGAAACGGTAACGTAACCAAAACTTAGTTAAAACGTAACCAAAATAGTTTTGGTTTTATCGCTGAAAATTTTGCGCGATTAAATTATCTTATATTACTGTAGCATTGCGCGATTAAATTATCTTATATTACTGTAGCAGTAGTCACAGTTTTAGATTTAATATCGGAAACAGCAACAATTTGTCAGCAACTGTCGCCCTTGTGCATGGTGTCGCGCAACGTCAGTGAGTTATAGCGATGCGTGCTCCACAATTAATGGGGATTCAGTTATCCGACAGATTAGTTACATTTAGATTGTCAGTGATGCTCATGGGGATTATGTGGAAGTGACTAATGGTGTCTGAAACATACCTTGAACAGTGGAAGCTTTCATTAGACTGCTCTTCATTTTTTAAAGGATTAACGCAGATCTCGTTTCTATTTTTTGTTCGTCAAATGGGAAAGAGATGTGAGGCTTGGACGCTAACTTCAAAGTTGAAAACATGCTGTTTCAGGAAGGATTGGGACCTGGCGCGTGAGGAAAAACAACGAAATGGAAGTATCTGCTCATAAGTCTTGGGAGAAATAAAATCAGAGCGAATACTTTGGCTGGGGCACGTCATTCGAATGGGGACGGATCGAGCGGTGAAAAGAGCGTACATGGAAGTCCCCATGGGGAGCCGCCCGATAGGCAAACTCAGATACCGCTGGGCAGATCAGATCACCAAAGATCTCGCCGTTAGAAGCCACAGATTGGTCAAAGCTGGCACTAAGTAGGAAGGAATGGCGTGCTATTGTCGGAGGCCAAGACTTCCGGTCCCTGAGCCACAGCAGTAAGTAAGTAAAGTAGGTAAGTAAAAGGAAAAGAAGAACCTTGAGAAAACAATCTCAGTTAGTCATCCGTCTGTCTATCTTACTTCAACGCTGGAAGAAATTTTCAAAGTGAAAAATATTAAATTATGGAAAACATTATCGATTTTAATAATTTGCTAAAAAAACTATTTCTTATTTTGGAAAACAATCACAAAACAAATTTTGGTCAATCACAAAACTAGAAATGAGGTTTATTGTTGGTTGGCATAGCATTGAAACACTACAAAATTGAGGGTTTAATTTTTTTTCTAGAGAGAAGTTTTAGCTATCATGTTTCTGTCAATCACATAACTGAGTACTTTAATCTACTTTCTAATAAATTTTTTTTAACAATAAGTCATGTAATACTGTGTAAAATCGTTGCTCAAAAATGTGCATTTGTCGTTGTACGGCCCCTGTTTGAGCTGGGGTGGAGTGCTGGTTCGTGCAAATGAAGTACGACTTCTTCAGTTGAAATTATATATATTACTAGCTTCCGCCCGCGACTTCGTCCGCGTGGATATTAGAGAAAATCCTTAGGGAACCTTCAACCAGAATCCGACCAGCCGATTTTATGCGATTAGGCCGGTCCCCACCAAGCGCGCTGCCTCGCGAGGCATAACGTTTGCCGCGTGTGGCAGGCCTCGCACGAGGCTGCGCGCTTGGTGGGGACCGGCCTAATCGCATAAAATCGGCTGGTCGGATTCTGGTTGAAGGTTCCCTAAGGATTTTCTCTAATATCCACGCGGACGAAGTCGCGGGCGGAAGCTAGTTTATTACAACAATCAGAAGTGGATCCAGAGATATTAGTAGTATCCTGTTCCCGTTTCTTTACCCTTTTCCGTTCCCGTTTGGTCCCGTTCCTGTCCCCGGTTTCCGTTCCCGTTCGCGTTCGCTTTCGAGCGATCGCGTTTGCGTTCCCGTTCCTTTCTCGTTCCCGTTCCCGTTCCCGTTCCCGTTCCCGTTCCCGTTCCCGTTCCCGTTCCCGTTCCCGTTCCCGTTCCCGTTCCCGTTCCCGTTCCCGTTCCCGTTCCCGTTCCCGTTCCCGTTCCCGTTCCCGTTCCCGTTCCCGTTCCCGTTCCCGTTCCCGTTCCCGTTCCCGTTCCCGTTCCCGTTCCCGTTCCCGTTCCCGTTCCCGTTCCCGTTCCCGTTCCCGTTCCCGTTCCCGTTCCCGTTCCCGTTCCCGTTCCCGTTCCCGTTCCCGTCCCCTGCGGCTAAATCATGTCCACCGTGTTGGACTTCAAAATAAATGTCATTTTCGCATTCCTCATTCCATAAAACCTCAAGAACAACATCCACATCGATTTTCATGTTAACTTGCCCCATTTACCCCCTAAGGGATGATTTTCAAAATAATAAAATATATATTTGCCTATTTATTTTTAGACATGGTTCTTAGAATTTCAAAGTTTTAATGTCTCATCATCATCATCATATCAGCCGCACAACACCCACTGCTGGGTATAGGCCTCCCCCAAGGATTTCCGATGACGATCGGTCCTGCGCTTCCCACATCCAGTGGCTTCCGGCAACCTTCACCAGATCGTCGGTCCACCTTGTCGGGGGCCTACCCACGGAGCGCCGTCCGGTGCGCGGTCGCCATTCAAGAACCTTTCCGCCCCAACGGCCATCGGTTCTTCTCGCTATGTGTCCAGCCCACTGCCACGTTAGCTGAGCAATCCTTCGAGCGATGTCGGTTACTTTAGTTCGCCTGCGGATCTCCTCATTTCTGATTCGATCACGCAGGGAAACGCCGAGCATGGCTCTCTCCATTGCACGCTGGGTGACCTTGAGCCTCCTTATGAGACCCATAGTTAGCGACCACGTTTCACTGCCGTAAGTCATTTTATATTATTTTTCCATACACAATTTGCACCCCATTTTCACCCCTTTAGCAGTTAAATCATGTCCACAGTGTTGTACTTCAAAATAAATGTCATTTTCGCAATCACCATCCCATAAAACCTCAAGAACGACATCCATATCGATTTTTATGTTTACTTACCCCATTTACACCCTAAGGGGTTGATTTTCAAAACCACAATATATATGTTTGTCTATTTATTTTTAGACATGCTCGTACGAAGTTTTAAGTTGTAAAGTATATTTTATAAATTTTTCCATACAAAATTTGAACCCAATTTTCACCCCTTTAGTGGTTAAATCATGTCGACCGTGTTGGACTTCAAAATGAATGTCATTTTCGCAGTCGTCATCCCAGAAAACCCCAATAACGACATCCATATCTATTTTAGGTTTATTTACCCCATTTCATCCCCATAGGGGTTAAAATACTACCAATAACCATATACGTTGCGTTATATTTCCATCCATAAGCCTAAATTATAAATTTAACGATTTTTACTTTGAAAATTAAGGATTTTCTTCTATACTCAACTTCATCCCCCTTTTCATCCCATCGGGGGTAGAATTTTGAAAAACGATGATACACGTATTTAATAATTTTCAATCATCAGCCTGAATACAAAATTTGAAGATCCTAGCATCAAAACTGAGGGACTTCCATACAAACTCTCATCCCTTATTTCATCCCCTTAGGGATGGAATTTTCAAAAATCCTTCCTTAGTGGATGCCTACACTGTATAAGGTACCTGTGTGTAAAATTTCAAGTCTCAAGGTTCAGTAGTTTGGGCTGTGCGTTGATATCTCACTCAGTCAGTCAGGACTTTGAATTTTATATATATAGACAAAAACTTAGAACATTGGTTTTGATTTTGTCGTATATAGTATTTCGAACGGTATGGAAGACGAGAGGGGAAGAGACGCGCGCGCCGGCTCTGGTTTCTTGACAATGACGTTGACATTTGACAGGTGACGTCTCGATGGCAGTATTGCCAGGCGTTAACAGCCCCTTAAGAACTTTGTAACTGTTACAATATTTTCTAAGTCAACTTAAAGATGACAAAAATCATTGGTTTGGAAACTTTATTAAGTAGAAACCCTTTGTAGTAGTACTGTACTTTTTTTTTATACAAAATCGCTTGATTCAATCTTGGATATGAAGTTGGATTTTTATGCTGAGAAGTACTGAAAAGCAAAGGTCCAGACGATTTCAATTCCACCGAGATGAACTACTGCGTTTTACTTCTCTCAAAGATAAAACTCAGTGCAACTACATATTTAATAAAATGATTATTTTTATGAAAGGTATGAAAATATCAAAAAGTGAAGTTTTCTACGAAGTGTTTGCATCGTTGTTGATTTATTTAACTGCGTAAGTTTACGTGGAACGTTAGTGAAATAATTTTTTGATTAACTTCCGGGCCACTGGTGAAGATGTTATTGTTATAGTAACTAGCAGCGGCGAAAAGGTAGCTCCGCTACCGTAGCACCGATGTGTGCCAATGTTGGTCGTTTATGTCATCTTATTATTTTCCTGTGATTTTTTTCTTGTCACCCTTCATTCACTCCCTTCAGATTAATTTGATACCATACACAATTCATCCATCTATTTTGCAGTCTTTCTTTTACCGAACGCTCTATGATATTACTGATTTGATACAGTTATTTTCCTACGTTATATTAATTGTCTCCTACCAATATCATGGAAAAATAATGAACAATACTTTTTACTTATTACATAGGTAATGAACAAACTATAATGAAATCTTTATAAACCCGGTTTGATTTGATCTAGAAACCGACCCACCAAACTAGGATATATCCTGGATATATCGAACGCACGCAGTCGGTAACATGAGTCACGGGAACGCGGCGGCAACGCAGCGCTTCCTGGCGCGCAACTAGGCCGCGAGCGTGCGCCGGCGCATACGGTAGTGGTTGAAGCTGATCTAATGCTATTGGAGTGGTATTGTGTTACAGGTTTGGGTGGTCATGGCTACAGTGGTATTTAAGCACACCAATCATTTGTTATTTATTAATCAAAGCTTGCAATATGTGAAATAAACCTTACAATGCTTATTCAATGCAATCAATGTTTATTTATTTGATTAAATCTGGCGTCTCTTGGCGGAAGTTCCAAATCATTGGGAAAAAAGAAATTGTATATGTAGCTAACTTAGGCAACAATTATAATTTATGCAAGATTCACCGCTCGCTCGCCCGCAAAAAATGCGCATTCACACCACAAAATATCAGTTCACAATACCTGCATTTAGCAAGACAGCAACACACTTTGCACCTTGACCTATAATATAAAACTAATCTACTCGTGTTTTGCCACAACCCGGAGTATCCTCTGGAGTTAGATCGTGCGTAAATCAACACCGAACGAATGAGTCAAATCAAGTGATTCTGTGCATTTTTTGCGGGCGGGCGGGCTTTGCATCTTGCATTTATTTTTTGCTACATTTTTTTTCACAACAATGTTTGTTTAACAAAATACATGCCCAGAACAAAATAAACCGAAAGTCATCCTACTAATAATTATGAATGTGAAAGTTTGGTTGTTTAGGATGTTTGTTACTCAATCACGCAAAAAGGGCTGAACTGGATGAAATTTGGCATACAGATAGTTTATAGCCTAGATTTAAACATACTTTTTATCCCAGTTAAAGGTTCCCTAGGGATTTGCCAAATGTCCACGCGGACGAAGTCACGGGCGGATGCTAGTAGCCTCTAAATGGATCTGTTCCAAATACCACTTTTCGTAGTTAGGGTTACCAACACGGTCTTTTAAATTCTCACTTGATTTATAATGATTGTGTCTTAAGTAAACTAATGTCCTACTATTAATATAGAATTAAAACATTCTTATAGGTAAAGTAAACATTTAATATCTAAACACATTATCGACGTTAAAAGTGGGACTTTTAGCTACGCGTGAATTAATATTAATAAAGAAAAAATGGTGTTGACACTAAGTGTTTGTTCAGTGACCACTTAATATTTAATCGCAGAATAACACGTTAATCTAACATTGACCAGGAATTGGTAAATCATCCAGTAGTTCTATGAACAGTAAGCGAACAATAAATATCTCTGAAAATAATTAATGAAAGAATAATCCCAGAAGTCTTTCCTACGATGTTGTTACGCGTATCCAGGCTTGGACTTGGCATTCACGTGATGCGGTCACGCGACTAAAATATTCGAAATTTACTCGCGCGAACTAAGTTCATACGAATCCGCGTTCAAATTAAACATACCTGATGTTGAACAGACAGGGGCATTCACGCAATAATCACGTCGCGTCGCGTCATCGGTCGCGTCGTTAATTCACGCGATAATCGTTTGCGTTTTATTAAGAACACATTTTTCTTGTCATCGCGCGAACACGCCCTGGGGCCCTATTTTTGAATCGCTCGACGTGGCGTCGAGCGCTCGTTTCTACTGATTTTCATTCGACATTTGACTTTCCATATTTTTGAATCGCTCGACCGCAACGAAGATTTTTGTTTAACAGGCAATAGAAACATGGATATTACGTTCCGTTTTCGTTGTGGTAGTTACCAGTTTTATTTAAATTCTGTATGGAACGGATAAAATCCAACATTTCGTATTACGTTGGCAGCACGGAAACGAACGATTCAAAAATACGGAAAATCGGCGTCATGCGACTTGGAAGACGAGTGTGACTTAAGTCGCATGGGACAATAAAATGTCATACGAGCGTTTCAAAAATAGGGCCCCAGGCCGCGTAGTCGCGTTCTATTAGGACAATCCCTTTGTCATTATTCATTCGTGGACGTAGTACTATTTTAGTACATAATACTTAAGTATTCTGTATATTTGATAACCATTACATTATTCTACAGAACTACAGAACTTCTGAGAGCGGGCGGTAAGCCGATACTCAAAGTCCTCCAGAAGCTCTTTAATTCCGTCATCGTCCAGGGCAGAACGCCAAAGACATGGAACATAAGTGAGGTGATCTTGTTCTTTAAAAAGGGTGACAAGTCCCTCTTAAAGAACTATAGACCCATCTCGCTTCTGAGTCATGTCTATAAGTTGTTTTCGAGAGTCCTTACGAATCGTCTCGCTCGCAAGTTCGACGACTTCCAACCTCCCGAACAAGCCGGGTTCCGAAAAGGCTTTAGCACCATAGACCACATCCATACGCTGCGGCAGGTTATACAGAAGACTGAGGAGTATAATGAGCCACTTTGCTTGGCGTTCGTGGACTATGAGAAAGCCTTTGATTCGATTGAAACCTGGGCGGTGCTGCAGTCTCTCCAAAGGTGCCAAGTGGACTACAGGTATATCGAGGTGTTGAGGTACTTATACCAAAATGCCACCATGACGATCCGAGTACAGAACCAGAACACAAATCCTATCCAACTGCAGCGTGGTGTGAGACAGGGAGACGTTATTTCTCCGAAACTGTTCACAGCTGCGTTGGAGGACATCTTTAAGCTCTTGGACTGGAAAGGACTCGGCATCAACATTAATGGCCAGTACCTAACACACCTTCGTTTTGCCGATGATATAGTCCTTATGGCTGAGACCATGGAAGACCTGAACACAATGCTCGAAGATCTCCGTAGTGCTTCCCAAAGAGTGGGTCTTAGGATGAACATGGATAAGACGAAAATTATGTCAAATGCCCATGTTGTACCCTCTCCAGTTCATGTTGGGAACACTACACTTGAAGTTGTTGACCATTACGTATACCTAGGACAGGCAGTCCAGTTAGGTAGGTCCAACTTCGAGAAAGAGATCTCTCGTCGAATCCAACTCGGGTGGGCAGCATTCGGGAAGCTTCGAAAAATCTTCGCGTCCGACTTACCTCAGTGTCTCAAGACGAAAGTCTATGAACAGTGTGTGTTGCCAGTGATGACCTACGGCAGTGAAACGTGGCCGCTAACTATGGGTCTCATAAGGAGGCTCAAGGTCACTCAGCGTGCAATGGAGAGAGCCATGCTCGGCGTTTCCCTACGTGATCAAATCAGAAACGAGGAGATCCGCAGGAGAACTAAAGTAACCGACATTGCTCGAAGGATTGCTCAGCTGAAGTGGCAATGGGCGGGACACATAGCGAGAAGAACCGATGGCCGTTGGGGCAGAAAGGTTCTGGAATGGCGACCGCGCACCGGACGACGCTCCGTGGGTAGGCCCCCGACAAGGTGGACCGACGATCTGGTGGAGGTCGCGGAAAGCCAGTGGATGCAGGCAGCGCAGGACCGATCGTTGTGGAGATCCTTAGGGGAGGCCTATACCCAGCAGTGGGTGTCGTGTGGCTGATATGATGATGATGATGATGATGACATTATTCTAAGCCCGGTCTTTAGAATTCACAACGAATCAAACAAAAACCTCTGGCGTTAGGTACATTAAATTTTTTGCTTTGATGGAAATTCTTAGTTGTGTTACTGGGTTTTCTTCTACTGTACCATAATGTGATGCGTCGTGTGTACAAACACAGGCGGCGATAGACCCCGTTATACAGTTTGTTTGCCACTCGCCTTGTGTACACCGACAGGAGAATTGGACCTTATATCAATAAGTTACGATAAGAACATCGGTTAGGGAATTATGTATGAGAGTTCAGTATCTTTTTTATGTTTTTTTATGTCGAAAGTCTACAAAATTATTTTATTTTTGCGTCACGTGCTTATAAACTTACTTCAAACATAAATCAATTTACCCAAAAAAAAAACATAACATTTCAAATTTAAAATAAGGGCATTTGCATAATATTTATCCAAAACAAGAAACCTTTCAACCGAATTTCACTTCCAAAACACAAATAGAAAAAAAATCGTAGCTTATTTTATTATGTTTATTGAAAACACTTGACACTTTTATTTACTTTTAGTTTAAAAAATTGGACGAAAAGTGTCCAAAACGTTCAACTGGTAGAAAAATATGTTGAAGATATTGAAATAGTTGCGATCCACCGACGCGTCACCACAAGAATTTTCATTGTTTTTCATTTTTGTTGCGGCGCATCTGTGAATTTGGTAGGCGTGTTTTCTAATATTTTTTCAGCCCAACACTCGTATATTGCGATGCATCTATTTCAATATTTTCAACATATTTTTCTACCAGCTGAACGTTTTGGACACTTTTTGTCCAATTGTTAAGTAAAGTGTCCAGAGTTTTCAACGTAGTATGAATCTTATGTGAAGTGAAATGTAACACTGGTATAAGAGTATTAAGTCTAGATATCACAATGTCTAAAAAAATTGCAAACCAACTTCATCAAAATAAATATACCCAAAGAAACGGCAAGATAAAACTTTATAAAACAAACATGTTTCCGTTTTACAAACTAAGTGAGAGTTTTGTCTTACAAAGGATCCCTAAAGTTTCCTGTGTAAACGGCATCTCGGGTGCGGAACCCTTCTCAAATTTGACGCGTCAACCCTGCAGTGTAAACACCATCTTAGTGCGTATCTTAGTGGACGGGTGGGTTTGTGGAAACGATGTCAGTTTCGAAGGCAAATGTATAGACAGACGATCGGCCGTCCACGACTTCGTCTGCGTTAACATTTATTTTTCTAACCCTCGGGAACAGTTTTTTTTTTTGATAAATGCTTCCTGCCCAATGTCTTTTTTTGCACCCCTTAAAAAGTGTACCCATAATTTAATGATGATCGATTGAGTAGTTCAGACGTGAAAGCGTTTCAAACAAAAAAGTCCTGTTAATTTAAAATTAACTAACTTAACAGACAATTTAATAAAAAAAAATATTCGTCACAGTCTAAACATTAATGCAGTCTTTCATCTCCAAAAAAACTCCCCACTACAAATGTTTCAAGACAATATAAATTTAACGTGATTAAGCTGATTTCGGGTGGTTTAACGGTCAAAGGGACCCATTACGGTGTTATATGTAAATGTAAGTGTTTTCCGCGGGCCCAATTAGATTTGTGACCCCCGGGGCCCGGGGCAGGGGCACTTTCACAATGGCTCTAAGACATAATAGGTGAGCAAGCATTTTGAGTCTTGGTTTGTTAGCCTATTACAGAGCGCTCGTGGCTTAGCCATTTTATTTTAACGTGTATCTGTATGGAGATTGTTTTAATAAGAGGTCTTTATGAAAAAGTTGGTGGAAATTCATACAAAAAAGGACTCTTAATAGAAACAGTTTAAAAGCTTTTTATCAGAGTTTTCGTTTAATTTGTCTATTAGGGACGCACTTTTTTACTTTTAGTATTTTACCCCGTTTTTTAGTATTATACTACGTTTGACACGTTTACGATGCTTATGTACGCCTCAACTCTTTTATACCGGGTGTAACAAGAACGAAGCCGAGGTCTACGTATTCTGCACATCATTAGGACCATTTTTGTTCAAAATTATTGCTGGGAAACGATTTTTATTTTTGGTGTTAAAAAGGCTTTGCATACCACGCAATGTAACGCGTAAACAGACCGCGCCTGTGAGTGTATGCTACACAGCTGCGTGCGGCCGAGTTGAGAGGCAGCGTTTATGTGCGTACCCATGAGATACATTGAGTAATGACGTTTTAAAGCCATTGTTTGTTAAGAAATACTCAAAATTTTGATAACGAATAAAATTAAATTTCATAAGAAAAAACTGTTTGACTTTAACCATCAATAACTTCTTAACTATTGGTTTCCCAGGTACAATTAAAATACAAAAATGATTCTGATGGTGGGCGGAATGCTTGGACTTCGGCTTCGTTGAGGGTATCTTTACACCCGTTATTTTACTTTTTAAATCGGTACAGATGGAAGTGTTAAGTTTTTTTTATCATAAAATGCTTACCAAAATAAAAACGTGGTTCAGTGGTAAAATATAAGTACTGCAATCATTGCTTACCTGAAACAGGACAAAAAAACATAGTTAAAATTACAAAAAAAACAAGACATCAACGCTTTTAACATGAAACAATTTATCGATAGCAGTTTACAATCCATAAAATTGAGATAGCAACACTTTTGAATTATAAGTCAATAAAATGGCGCCGGTTGAGTGAAGGTTAAATGAATTATGATTTTATGGAGTGTGAAGTGACCATTTATCTTTTTAATGTCTCTTATGTAAAACGTTAGTACTTTGTAATTTGTTAAGTAAAGTAAGATTTGTGGCTCATTTCTAAGAAATTCTTAGTTTTTTAGGGTTCCGTACCCAAAGGGTAAAAACGGGACCCTATTACTAAGCCTCCGCTGTCCGTCTATCTGTCTGTCACCAGGCTGTATCTCATGAACCGTGATAGCTAGACAGTTGAAATTTTCACAGATCATGTATTTCTGTTGCCACTATAACAATAAATACTAAAAACATAATGAAATGAATATTTAAGGAGGGCTCCCATACAACCAACGTGTTTTTTTTGCCGTTTTTTGCTCTATATTGATAACGACTACAGGTAGACAGTTGAAATTTTCACAGATCGTGTATATCTTTTGCTGCTAATAACATATGCTATAAACAGAATAAAATAAATATTTAAGGGGGGCTCCCATACAACAAACGTGATTTTTTGCTGTTTTTTGGTACGGAACCCTTCGTGCGTGAGTCCGACTCGCACTTGGCCGGTTTTTTCAGTTTAGGTGTAGTTTACGCCGTTACAATACAAGTACATGTGCATGTGAATCGATCTGTCTTCACTGAGTCGCTACAACTTTCAATGAGGGCTTTTCAAAATGACATTTAAAAAATAAAAATAGTAACTATTTGCCTCACTAGATGGCGTTGATGGAAAGAAAAGTTGAGTTTGGCTTTTAAAAATAAACGGCCTGTACCAAAGAGGCAAGTAAGCGCTCGCTTTCTGACATCTGCCCAAAGAGAAACATTTTACGGTAACATCTGCCTGTCTACCTGAGTACTCTTCGAAGATTAGTGAAAAATATACTCAATACATACATTTTTATCAACGCCATCTATCGAGCCTATACAGCTTTTTGTCATTTTGAAAAGCCCTCATTCAATTTGCGTCAAACGCATGCAACATTGCCTCTCGTGCGCCTTCCCTTTCAAATTTCTACCATACAAATTTGACGTTTCAATATTGCCTCCAAACCGTGCATTTTTCCTTTCAACTTTCCATATAAAGAAGTTTTTTGAGAAGATAGGGCATGCGCTAGCGCAAGAAGAACGGGGAAAGCTACTGTGTCAAGACACCTATAGAAGCTATGCCATCCTGTAACGAAATAAACAGGGAACAAACTCGTCAAGGGCTGCTTTTTAGGTTTCCGTAGCCTAATGGCAGAAAACGGAACCCTTATAGATTCGTCATGTCTGTCTGTCCGTCCGTCCGTATGTCACAGCCAATTTATTTCGAAACTTTTAGGACTACACTATTGAAACTTGGTAGGTAGATGTATTCTGTGAACCGCTTTACGATTATTATACAAAATAAAAAAAAATGTTAAGTTGTCCATACAAAGAACTGAAACTGGAAAACATTTTTTTTCGTCAAACCTATGGGTGTCTATGTCTATAGATAAGTCTTTAAAAATTACATTATTACATTGTGGTTTCTAAAACAACTTTTTCTCAAAGTCAACCGCTTGAAAGATATACACTTCCAAAGTGGTAAAATGTGTGTCCCCTCCCCCCCCTCTAACTTTTAAAATATTTAAGAAAGTGAAAAATCTAAAAAAATAAATGCTGTAGGTAGATATTTATAAACACTTCAACGAAAATTTGGTTTCAATGAGATATATCTAGTAGTTTAAGAGACATAACTCATTTTCCAAAACCGCAAATATAACTTTGTCTTTATAAAAAACACTATGAAAAACAAAGTTATTTTTGCAGATGCAAAATTGTAGAGGTACCTATTAAATAAGGAATGGTAACTACGGAACCCTACAGCGCGTGGCCCGACACGCACTTGGCCGGTTTTTTTCTCCTAAATTCATCTCGGTCATCCAATAGAATGTTATTTCGAATGTCAATTCTAATTCAACAGCCTGTGACGAAGATTGATCAATAGATACCTTTAAAAACCTTATATTTTTTTTGTAACGACATAAACATTATACGTGAATTATTGTTTAATAAAAAGTGACTCCAAATTTTAACTTAAGCCATTTCTATGTCGAGATTGCTTAAAATTCACATTCTAACCTTCATAGTTTCAAGTTGAAAGCAATTTGTAACTCAATCCACTTAAGTGACAGCTAAGTGATCTAAGTGTCGATGACCATATCGGCTCACCATTACCAAAAGTAACTTATACCATTGCGTATGTGACCCACTTTTTGACAGCAGTTAGATTCGATGTAAATGAGATGGGCAGAAAGGTTGTAAAAGGCTTATTACTTAATATGTAAAGTGGTCGCCATGATTGATATTATTATAAAATCGGGTATGCATTACAATGCCGACAATTCATAATACATACGACCGAAATGTCGATGCATAAAACACACATTTTCAAAATACCGAACATACTAAATGTCGAAATCCGATAGACCGAAACTTGAAAGACCGATTTATCAAATTTAATGACCGAAAGTTCGAAATCCCGAAAGTTTAACCTTTTTTTTAAGCTTCGGGATTTAGTATTTTCGGTAAAATGTCCTTTCGTGATTTTAAACGTTCGGCCAAACAACCATTCGACCTTTTGTGTTTTGGTCTTACGTCCATAGGTCTTGTAAAATTCGCTCTTTTCTGCTTCGGCATTGTAACGCATATTCATAAAATCTTAAGCTGCTTTGTAAACATTTGCAGATGGTTTTAAGATTGAAACACTTCTACATACAAAATATATTCTTTATTCAATAAAGCTCACATAATAATCATTTTGGAAACGTATTTTTTTTACCCTTCCAATTCAAGACATAAGTTTGTATTATTTTAGCTGACAAGAAGAATGGGCGCAAGCTTTGTCAGGAAGAACAGTATTTATATATATGTAAGTAAGGTAACAGAGTACTTAAAGAATACCTAATAGGAAAAGCATTTTAAAGTTTGGAAGAATTTTTCAAAAAATGACATACCTGGAATTTATACTGATATTCATGCAATTTTCAATTTTAATTACTGTTACGAATTGAAGAATATCTTAGTACTTCGTTTCCAAGTATATTCATCTAAAGGTAACAATTTTTAATTGATTTCTATAAGCTAAAAATAATAACGCCTAGAAGCCTCGTCTGAACCAAAACATAAGCGTAAACGCGTGTCATCTTCATTTTCCTTGTGTTTGATGTTTAAGGAAAGCGTAAATACATAAAACTTAGCCAGATATGGCTGCTTTATTTGCGCGTTTTTCGTGCTTGCTTAGGTTTCTAGGCATTATTATTCCAAGATTAAAGTTAGATTACGATAAATAGATCCCATTTTGGGGCTTATTGTCAGGTGATTCGTAACCATAGTTTACCGCCAAAATACATAAACTCATTTTATCTATACTTGTCACAGACTAACAATAGTTCCGATGCCCAAAGGACTCGTTACACTGTGGCCAGCGATTAGTTTGGACACGGGCCAACGCAAGCAGCAATGACAGCTCCCGATGAACGAACAAACCAACAATCATCATTCGTTCTAATTAACACATTCACTCATCTAAACAATCGTAAATAATCGCGCTGCAGAATGATGGGGATTTTCAGTAAATTAATAATATTTAGATTAGAGTGATTATTGTAAGTTTATATGATGATGATGATGTAAGATATTATGAGTGGGCATTCTGATTATGTTTCTCAATATTTATTTTCACACATACATTACAAACATAGATACTTATCATTTAATAAAAAAGAAACAAAAATGTCTTGGTAATCAAATCATGCACGTTTAGAAACCAAACCCGACACTTTCATCCAGCAATGGAGTCGACATTTTTGTAAATCAGTGAACTATCAGATTACGCCAGTATTCAGAATTCTATCAAATGTTTAACATCTGCACCAACATTTCAGCTTTTAGTCAGTGGTAATTTTCTAATTGAAAAGTTCTCTAACCAGTGGTTAATCGAAGCTTAGTTTAAGTAACTCGTTATAAAATAATCATCAGCAGGGTGGCAACTATGCTGGCCACGCGCCAGCGCCACCTAGCTTACCTAATGACCAATCATAAACGCGTTAGCCACTCCTCATCAGACTTTAAATGTTTGGTGGCCATAAGCACAAAGCACATAAAAGAACGCTGTGGCATTCACTAAACTGTACTTCTACCATATATTATGCACGCCATACGTTCAATATAGCCTGATACATAAATTAACTTAATGCAATTTAGCTTCAGGTTAAACCTAATGCTATCCCTCTATCCGTACAAAAGAAATTCACTACAAAGAGTTACTTTTGGAATACTTAAATATAAATTAAAAGAACGGGTGCTTTATAATTATTAGTAAGTTGATTGAATTGGACAGATTGCATTTTACACAGATTTTCAGGAACAAAATTATGCGTGATTCGCGATAATTTTAATAGTAAGTATCAAATAATTGTTTATTATTTTATGAACACTAGAATTCACACACAGTACTTAGTAGACTATTTAAATGTTCGATGATTGATTCCTGAAAGAACAACAAAACACAAAACTGTTACTTCCATTCTTTTTTTTTCATTCAGTTCACTCATTCATTGAACGATGATGAATGAATGAATCTTTTGGCGGTATTTGCAAAAAACATCGCAGCACCTACTGGCCACATGCCAGCGTCACCTAGCAGAGATTATCGGACCAGTTAAGCTAATGGCACTCGTTTAAACGATGTTCGCAACCTGTGGAGTAAAACTGCTACCAGTTAACGAAATTTAACTCTTGTTCAAATAATGTGTACAAAGAGTTAAGTACTAAAGCAGATATGAAGTAAAAACAACAGAAAAAATATCTAGAAGGGTGCTTCTTCGAGTAAGGCATTCTTTGGTGATTTTCGTGGCAATTTTCAAATCCAATTTTTATTTTAATTTAATATCAGAACCTTTAAATATACGTAAAAGTATTTTTTTTTTCATAGTAGAGGCACCTCAGAGAGCGATATACTTACCGAGATAACCGAAATTAAAAAAATGGCGGCTACGCAAATCACAAAATACCCCCACTAAAGTGAAAAAATGTAATTTAACTTTCTCAAATGAGTTACTTAATATTACTTTATATTGGAAAAAGTTATTGTGTTGTTATAAAGTAAAAAAATAGGTAGATTTCTAAGGCAGAAATCGTTTTTTTATCAGAATCAGTCCAAAATTATTTATTATTACTGATAAAGTCAGAAACCTATTGAATGTGACATTTTAAGTTTGATTTAAACGAATTTGCATTTATTAGATAAGTGCAATAAATAATATCCATAAACTCGTACAAAACTCAAAGTAATTTCATTTGCATGATCAAAACTACCACGTAAACCACGCAAATCACGACCACGTAAATCAAAATAAATCCTTTATGCTAAAAATACACAAATACCTTTTAAGCAAATAAACTGTGTTTTAAATATAAGTTACGTTACCTTATATTGTTCACTACAATATTTTATAAAATAAATAAATTCACAGAGACCGAAGAAATTAGACCACGCAAATCAAAGTTTTGAGAAACCAAATCCACGCAACGAGGTTCTTACCTCCATTTTTCGAAAACTCGAGCACAAGAAAACACAAGCAACTCTGCCTAGCCGCCGGAGCGCGACTAGATGTAACTTGAATTAGGATGATACAACATAGAACCGCGAATTTAGAGATGTGCTAGTGAATTTATAACGGTCCACGCAAATCAGCAACTACCAGAGGACAGTTTAATTTTTTTTTTTAGAAAATGTAGTTCTTTTAGAAGTATAGTCAAATTTTTCATAGCATTGTAAACTTCTTAGGACTTAATGGTATTTTTTGGTAAGCATGTAGCGTTTAGTTTAAATTATATAATTTAGGAAGTGACCAGATCGGGGCTTGGGACACTCCACGAAAATCAAAGAATGGGGGTATTTTATTTTTTTAATGATATTAATTATAGAGATAATTGAATAATAATCAGTAACCCAGTTAGAAAAGGTTTTGAGGTTTGCGCAAAAAAAAAATATGGCAAGCTGACTTCACGATTTCCATTATTTTTAGGCAATGCCGCTTGAAAAACGTGTCCGAAATAATGACCCAGAACACTTTTCGTCTAATAAAATATGCTAATCAAACAAAACTTTCAGCCCATATAGAGCCGAAATGATAATAAAGCAAAATTAAAAGGAAACAATGAAATAAAATGCCTTTGTATTATGAAGACTTACTCAAATAGGAAATGTATAAAAATACATTCTAAAGGTACTAAGGCAAGACACTCGTCTTACGACCTAGATGCACGTACCGAATCCTACGTAGTAAATCAGGTGCGTAAACCGAATGAATAGGCAGCTTTATTCTGTCCCATCGCAAATTAGACTCTATGATACTACATTAAGGTGCAAAATAGCAAATCTGTAAAGAACGCTGCAAGCCTGGAAACTTGCTATAGACTGCAACAATGATGCAGTAAAACTGTTTAAATTGTTATCTTGGTAAAGCTCAAGTTTAAAGCTAAAAGCGATTTTATTACTTTTCCGGACCTAGTTACCTACCTGTAATAAAGTAAATAAGTATAAATCAAAAATAATTCACGTGTATAATTCATTTATGTAAAACTTTATGGGGAATATATAATTGCACTTTAAAAATAATGTAACACACTTTAAAATGTTTAGCTTTAAAATTTAGTGAATGCACTTTAAAAATAATGGTTTCCACTCTAAATATGCCAAGCTTTAAAATTAATACTTTGCACTATACAAATTAATTGTTTAGCTTTATTAAAATTAATACTTTGCACCATACAAATTAATTTTATAACATTAGTACTGGTAAACAGACGACTAGGTGCGACGACGAGCGGGCGCATCGAGAGGGCAGCTGGCTGAGGAGGAGGTTAGGTTCAATGATTTTAGAATTTTAAAAGTTAGGTTCCATTGCGACCAACAACGCTAGAACCGACTTGGTGAGACTTGCCATCTCATTAGTCTGACATGGTTTGACAGAAATTAAATGATTTCGGAGTTGGAACACAGTTATAGTGCAAACCATTATTTTTGTAGTGATAATATTAATTTATAGATCTATTATTATATTTTAAAGTGCAAACCATTATTTTTGTAGTGATAAGATTAAATTATAGGTCTATCATTATTTTAAAGTGCTGATATACAATTTTATAGCTGTTTTCATCAAATTTAAAGTGCTATTAAATACATCCCAAACTTTATGCTTACATGAAAAAAAATGGATTGAATTTCTGAAAATTTACGTTTTAATTTTTTTTTCGATCTATCCATAGCAGTTTTCGTACGTCCGTCTTCGGGGCCTTTTGTTTTTTTATGTGATTTTTTATTAAAAACATAAAAAAAACATTCCAAAAACACTTTCCTTTAATAAATTGTGAGTGGACAAAATAAATAATACAACAGTATTAAAATCCCCGTTATTTTTGCAACATATTGAAAGCAAGAAGAATAGTTATTATTTTTTCTCCCCCGCCACAGCAATAAATGGCATCTGCAACCTAATATTAGCCCAAAAACGTGGCCATTACATTACATTACATAATATAATATATCATAGCACGGTGGCTTTCGATAATATGTAGCAACAAGCTGTTTTATTGTGCTGTTTTGTATTTAAATACTAAGACGTGACGAGAGCTAGGCTAGCTTAGTCTAGATTCAATTTTGAACAAAAAGTAGTCCGAACTCAAACGATTATCTTTTCTTTTCTTTTTACTACCTATTATTATGATTAAATTATATGAAATTATATAAATAGGTCTCAAGTACCCGTATTTTACTAAGTGTTTACTAATTTTATGTGTAGAACTCTCGATTTCATTTTCAATTGAAATAGAAGTAAGTATTAATTTCGCTCCCCAATCCGGCCGGTCACCGTGGGGAGATAGACCAAAACCCTTCAACTAAAAAAGAAACAGAAAAAGAAATAGAAAAAGAAACAGAAATAGCAATGGAAAAAGAAATGGAAACAAAACAGAAAAAAATGTCTTTATATATCTGTACACTGAATACGCGCACTCTAAGAACACAAGAGAGCTTGCAAGAGCTAGAAAGTGCTATCGAAAATCTAAAATGGGACATCTTAGGGATTAGCGAGATGAGAAGGATAGGGGAAGGAATCGAAGAGAAAGAGAACTATATTATGTACTACAAAGGAGAAATTGCCGGACATAGAGGAGTTGGTTTCCTTGTAAAGTCGAAGTATAAGAAAAATGTTAAGGACTTTGAAGGTATTTCGGATAGGATAGCTGCAATTCACATAAACTTCAAGGAAAACGGAAAAGTCTGGACGATCGTACAAGTGTATGCACCAACTGAACAAGCCAGCCAAACAGACCGTGAAATGTTCTACAACAGTCTTAATGAAGTTACAGGTCGTTACTCCAACAATAACTTAATAATTATGGGAGATTTCAATGCTCAAGTGGGCCCTCGAAGAGATGGCGAAGATCGTATCATTGGAATGTACGGAGAAGGTAAAAGAAGCAATAATGGTCATAAACTGGTGGAGTTCCTGTTGGAAAACAATCTTAATTTACTGAACTCCATATTCCGCAAAAAATCTAAATCTAAATAGACTTGGGTGTCCCCAGATGGCAAGGTCAAAAACGAAATTGATTACATGATTTCAAACAAACCCAAACATTTTACAGATACAAGCGTAATACAAAACTTAAACTTCAACACTAATCACCGTATGGTGCGCAGTTGCCTAAGAATATACGATAGCAAAAAGCCTAGGCCAAAAACATCACAATTAAACCTACCACGTTGGAATGACACTAACGAGACAAATACAAAGAATGTAATTGAAGAAATGAAACAAATTGTTAGTTCTGAACTCAAAACTACTAATAAATACAACAAACTCGAAGGCCAATTAAAAGAAATACTCAATACCCACACTAATAAAAGTAAACAAAGCTATATGAGTAAAGAAACGTTAGAACTTTTAGAGAAAAGAAAAAGGCTAATATCGGAAAGGCAAAAGAAAATAAACCACAATGACATTTCAAACCTTAGCAAGAAGATAAGAGAGAGCATGAGGAAAGACAGGAAAGCTAAAAGAACGAACAAGATTGAAGAACACATTAGAAAAACAGGAGGTCTTAGGAAAGCATTCAAGGAACTTAACGAAAAAGGAAAGGAGTGGATACTTAAAGTAAGGAATAAGAGGAACACTACTTCCTCTAATCGCAAAGAGATTCAGCGAGTTGCTACGGGATACTACCGCCAGCTATACTCAAAACAGGACTTGATGCTGTCTAATACTGGACAGGAATACAACGAAAGCGAGGATGTACCTGAGATACTGGTTTCTGAAGTGGTGAAAGCCATTAATAGTCAAAAGCTGGAAAAAGCCCCTGGACCTGACCGAATTCCCAACGAACTCTTAAGAGGTACTGCAGAAGAGATGGGGCCAATACTAGCCAAAGTCTTCAACGAAATACTACGCACGGGTATTATACCTAAACAATGGGCGGAGTCACACATAATACTCCTACATAAGAAAGGCCCAAGGGAAGACATAGGAAACTATAGGCCTATTTCATTGATTTCAAACATATATAAAGTCTTTGCAAAAGTCATACTGGAAAGAATATCTGGGAAACTTGATGAAAATCAACCAATCGAACAAGCTGGGTTCAGGAAAAACTACAGTACGATAGATCACATACACACCGTCAAACAGCTCATCCAAAAATACAACGAATATAACAAGACAATTTATTTAGCTTTTATAGATTACTCCAAAGCCTTTGACAGCCTTAACCACGAGCATATCTGGCACAGTCTTGCAGAACAAGGAATTCACAAAGTGTATATAAACACCATACGAAATATCTACAAAGAAAGTGTAGCGAGAATCAAACTAGAATCAGTAGGCGAACCATTTAGAATAAACAGAGGAGTAAGACAGGGTGATCCACTCTCGCCAAAGCTGTTTTCAGCAGTACTGGAACAAATTATGAGAAAACTCGATTGGGACCACCTTGGCCTAAATATAAATGGATTTCGCCTCAACCACCTTCGATTCGCAGATGATCTTGTAGTACTGGAGGAGGACCCAAAACTACTGGAACACATGATCCAAAATCTAGCAGACAGAAGTGGTGAAGTTGGACTGGAAATGAATCACAACAAAACCAAAGTGATGACTAATGCAGAAGAAATAGAAATAACAGTCAGTGGAAGAAAGCTTGAATATGTTAAGGAGTATGTGTATCTTGGGCAAATAATATCACCCAATGACCTCATGACCAAGGAAATAGACAAAAGAATTACATATGGGTGGAACAAATACTGGTCCATGAAGGAAATAATGAAGAGTAAAGACTTCAGCATGAAAATAAAGAAAACCGTTTTTAACACCTGCATTTTACCCTGCATAACATATGGCTGTGAAACTTGGGCGCTGACAAAAGCACACAGAGACAAATTGGCCAAATGCCAAAGAGCTATGGAGCGAAGCATGTTGGGCGTGAAACTACAGGACAGGATCCTGAATACTCACATCAGGCACATGTCAAAACTTCCTGACATTTTAACACGTATAGACCAACTAAAATGGAGATGGACCGGCCACATGCTTCGCTGCAATAAAGACAAATGGAGCAAACGAGTGACGCTGTGGTATCCAAGGGATGGGCACCGAAGCAAAGGTCGACCCATAAGAAGATGGGAAGACGACCTAAAGTTGACCCTAGGGCCATTCTGGACGAGAGTGGCTGCTGATAGGCAGTACTGGAGAGGGTTGGAGGAGGCCTTTGCCAAAAGGCACACTGAGCGGCTAGATGTTATTTAAATATATTATGTAACAACCATGTAGCTCAGAAATAAAAGGCTTATTATATTATTATAAGTATTAATTTTGTAAATTTTCTTATGTTTAAATAATTATGTTGACGATTTTGCGTTATTAATGGATTCTCCTTCATTGTAGTGTTTCTGTGCTCTGTAGTTTTCTTTATAATATGAGTAGAAATTGAATAAATTAAAGACAAATACTTATTTTTCATGAAAATTCTTTTTGGAAACAAATATTTTGGCTCACATTTTGTTTGCCATTGTGTATCACTATACCCGCAAATGAAATAAGACAAACCCGCTGTAAGCTTATAACCTGGCCATCTTATTAAGGCGAAGAAAAATCGTAAAACAGTACGTACTTACTTTTTATTGCAGTCTGCTTTCAGTTGCAGTTAATGACTTATTTATGAGTTGAGCCGTAACGAGTTGCAGTAATGTTGCAGTCATAAAATGTATCATAAGTATTATTTGGAATGTCAACTAAGTTCGATCAAATTTTAGGTTCAATTATGATGTGTTTGATTTGAATAAATTTCCCTAATATTATGAAACATTTCCCTAATATTCTAATCAAAGAAATAGGTAGTGAAAATGCGTACAGGCAGAGTGTAGTGTAATTTAGTTTAATTTTAGGTAAAAAATCCTGCCTATCTAAGAATTAATCTGAAAAAACATTAGTCCAAATTGATTCAAATTCAATTAACATTCTTCCTTCCGCAATCTCAATGTTATTTTCTAATAAGGAAATCAAAATGGCCACCCAAATATGGCGGCAAAGATGCCCGCCGCACGTGTGTCCCACTTAACGGCAAAATATTGTATTAATCCGATTTCTATGAATGTCGGTCGATGTCGTAATTAACATATATTTGATGTTCACCTCTTTGTGTCGAAACGTAAGTACGATACTGCTACTTATTTATGATAAAGATAAAAAAATATGCGTTGGTTGGTTAGTAATACAGGATTTTTCAACGAAATATTACTACCTACTTAATGAGTTTTTTTAATTGAATTCACAATGCTAAAGGATTTCAGAATATCTAAAAATCTTATTTGAGGGTGATGAAACCAATTCTGTCTCACAAAAATTTTAACATTCTTTCATCCATTCATTCATTTAATTTCATTCATTCATTTTACAACATTAAATGAATGAACGTAATTAATAAGAACCATCATTCATTCATTCATTCATTATTTGGGTTATTTATAGATGAATAGGTTAATATTTGTTTGTATATTCAAATGCAAGAGTATAAATAAATTAGTTAAAACTAGCTTTCGTCCGCGAATTCGTCCTCGTGTGTACCCTACTACTACTAGGGAACCTTTGATCAGTATAAAAGGTATCCTATGTTTTAATCTAAAAATATAAACTATATGTAAGTATGCAAACTTTCATACATTTTCGTTACGCCGTTTTTGCGTGATTGAGTAACAAACATCCAAACTTTCACAATTATAATATTAGTAAGTAAGTTGTTTAATAATCGCATAATTTTAAATGCATTATTTTGAATCCAAATATTACAAAAGAGATTTATTCACGAAATAAACTTCAAATTCAGACCTTCTACACTATGAATGAGATTGTGCAAATTGCTTTTATAATGAAAACTCATGAAACAGACTCTCCTTTATGAAACTGCAACATTTGGTATTAAATGACTATATTTTATTACTTATTTAACAAAGTGTAATATCATAGTTTGTGGTAATACGCAAGAGTCAACATAAATACAATTGGAATAATTTTATTATTCAAATGCCTAAGTAGGTACTTGAATAATAAAATTATTCTATTTCGATAGAATAATTTTGATTAATTCGTATTTTTAGAATGATAAAACTAGTTTTGGGGCAGTTTGAATATTGTTTGCTCTAGAACAATGAATCACCCGATAGTTCCTAAATCAACAATTCGTACTTCTAGTCTAATGCCAATGGGTCCACAATTCATTAGGGATCTAGGGGTTCTGGATGGTTCTGGTCGTACTCGTACCTACGCACATATCCAAAACTCCTGAAACCGGATAGGTATTAGGTATACTTGGTTGGTGGGAAGAAAATGAAATATTTACAGTACTGACTGGTTATGTAGCAAACCTAGGTATTGTATACCTATAGGTTTCGTATGCGGCTGAAGGGGCCCTGATTTCGTCCAGTAAAGTCAAAGTTAAAATATCTTTATTCAAATAAACTTAAAAGTATAATTTCTAATCGTCTATATTTTTTCCTACTACCCGTTCCAGTCTTTTTAAACTGACAAGTACAACGTCCGTGTAGCTTTTCTATATTTAGTCCGTGAGCCCGCGCAGTATTGCCTACGTCATATGACATCACGATGAAATGCATGGCACACGGTCGGAAAAGTTGTGCTGAGCGAGGATCAGAAGATTATTGCAAATAAAATTGGCCGGAAGCTTGAGAAAATCTTCCACTTCCGGTCAAAATTTTAAGATTATATTTACGTCATGTGACATCAGTAAGAGACCCGTGTCATCATTTAGTTTTCAATCGTAGAGAGAGTAAACATAAGTCTGTCAGTTCTGAAATGGCCGGAATACCTTAAACTTAAAATTTTGTTTTTAGTCATTTCAGAACTGACAGACTTATGTTTACTCTCTCTACGATTGAAAACTAAATGATGGCACGGGTCTCTTACTGATGTCACATGACGTAAATATAATCTTAAAATTTTGACCGGAAGTGGAAGATTTTCTCAAGCTTCCGGCCAATTTTATTTGCGATAATCTTCTGATCCTCGCTCAGCACAACTTTTCCGACCGTGTGCCATGCATTTCATCGTGATGTCATATGACGTAGGCAATACTGTCGCGGGCTCACGGACTAATTATTCCATATTTAAAAAAGGTAAATATAAGAGCATACATATACTTAGCATTATACTGATTGGTATCCAAAGAACATGAGTTTAGGAACTCGGAAGTACTCGTAACTGGGAATCAAATCCGCAAACCAAATATCACTGGATTTTGACGTATAGCCACAAAGAAATAGAATATTTAAGTTCCACAAACATATCGTTTAATAACATTGTCATTCCAATAAAGTCCAAACTATTTCTTGAACTCGCCATGTTAGTAAATTAGTAAATGTTTGTGTCAAAATATTGAAATCCAATACCAGCTTTATTATAGAAATATATTAAGCTATAAACAGGATGGTAGCCGTTTTACGGTCCAATCGTTTGATGGACCCTGGATTGATGGGAAGCCCATCAATCCAGGGTGTATTAACGTACTTGTGATCGATTTTTGATAGCAAAGCACAATTTACACCTACCCTCGTAAACTGTCATTTATTGTAATCGTAAAATGGTGTTTGACTAATCGAATATATTTAGTATCGGTGAAGATTAGTCATAAAACATTTATTTAGGGCGAAGAATCAATTGGGTGAATCAACTTTTTGTTGTTTTGTGACATTTATAAAATATCTACGTGAACATTTTTATATGAATTTAATCTGTACTTCAAAATATTCTCAGCTAATTATTTTATAAGAAAACTTAAGAGATATGCAAATTTTAACGTGATATTAAAGAAAAACATAGGTGACCCAGGTGACAACTCCTATTTTTCAGCTGGGGACAAAATTGTCCCCTGGGTCACCCATGTCTTTCTGTAAACTATTGATTATTTGTTTACAAAACTAAGTATGTTTTCACTCCTCTTGCTCAAAAAGTCCGTCATTGTAAGGTACAAGAGTCAGGATAAAATAGCATAAATACCCCTAGGGGATAAAGTTTTTTCTTTTTTAATGTGTCTATTACCAATGAACCTACTAAAACAAAAAAGTCTTTATTCATAATTACGAATAAAAACTCGCTCGATTTTTGAAAATGGAACTAAAAGCAGCGATCCCTTCGGTGAAATCATAGACTTATTTATACTCTGTGACTTTTAGTTTAACATGCGTGCATTGTGTTTCTTAGCTGCTACAGTAGAAATTAAAAAAGGCGCTGGCGCGAAATCTTTAGATTTTTCTCTAATTCCAAACTGATTGAATTGTGTGACTGCAAGTAAGTAATAGGATAGAAATAATTTTAATCTTTTGCCGTCAAGCACAAATCATTTATTTAAATACTTTATGAAAAGTTTATGAAGTGGAGGATAGAAAAACGAGTGGATTCGTTTACGGAAGTATAAACTATATATTGGATTTTATTTTTTCGCAATCGTAGTGAAAAGTAGAGTGTAACACACGACGCTAAAACCCATTGTAACTCGGTTTCTATTTATTCCCTCGCTAAAGCTCGGGAATAAAACTACCTCGTATGCAATGGGTCATTTTAGCGTCTTGTATAACAATCTACTATTTATTGGCTATGAATCTAAATATCGTAAAATAGAGATTTTTTACAAAAGAGTTATCTAGTTTTGTTTTGATTTATGAAATTTTACACATCGGTCGATTTTTTTCTTACATAAAAAAATTTGATTCACCCAATTGATAAAAATATGTGAATTCTTACATTAGGTACGTTGATGCTGAAATCCGTAAAATAATTTATTTCAATGATTACTGCACGAAACTGAAACTTAAATAGCAGATAATTGTTACATACTACTCGTAGTAAATGAAAACAGTGAAACACAGGACATCCGCCTCTTTGTAAGTCGGTTAAAAAAGTGGTATTTGTAGTGGCCTTCCGTTACTACTTCCCCAAATTTCGCATTACTGCTAACTACAATACTTAGAAATCTTAGTTTATAATCAGGAGTTAGTTTTAATAGATTCTAAAAAGGAAGAGTAGTTGACTAACTCGTCTCCAAACTTAATCTTTTCGTTAGCTAACTCGTCTCATTTTTTATGGGATTTCAATTGCTCACTAAAAATCGGATTTAATTTAACAGAGAACATGTGACTAAAATTCTTATCACGAGTAGAACATATTGTGTACTCTTTGGCCTGCCCCAAGACTTTGGCACCTCCATAATTTGTAAGGAACCGAGTCAGTAGAGTAGTTATGTAAACAGGTGCATCCTTGGAGTGCAGGCTAATTGTGCAGCCACTTAGCAAGGAGCTAACGCGACGCGCGAGCGCATTTAGGGTGTTGCGTTCCATCTGTGGTATTGTGTGTGGGGTATTTACAGGGAGACTAAAGGCTCATCATGGGGTATTTACATGGGCGATTAAAGCCGTAAAAGGAGATTGTTCTAAATCGCCCCAAAACCAACAAGCATTTGAAATGTATCTAAATTTTTATTATATTTTAATATACGATTTGAAAATTATAATTACAAGCGGACACTGCGAAACATTTAATACACTTTTAAAAGTACTTTAATTTTTGATACCATGAAATCCGCCATTTTTTAAGACAATTATTGTCATTTGCATTGATTGATTGTCATTAGATACATTCCAGCAGGCTAACCGCTGAGTCATCGATCGCTATAGCGTACATTTTAACCATGGAAAGTAAATTATTAACATTATAAAAAAACTACTTTCCATACTTAAAATGTGTGCATTCTAGCGCAGGCTATTCGCTGAGTTATCGATCACCACAGTTTACATTTTAACCATGGAAATTAATTTGTTTTAACGTTCAATTTTATTACTTTCCATGGTCAAATGTAATCTTTCACGATCAATGATTTAGCAATTGGTCTGTCGGAAAGCACCCAATATATCCTGTGGTGATCGATGACTTAACAATTCGTCTGCCGGAATGCAACCATTGTCAGTTCAGTTCATTTAGTTATGGATGATGGGTGTTACGAAAACATCGATATTGGTGTCAATATATCTGAATAAGTATATCAAGTTTTTCAGTTGAATTCAGATCTTAGACGACATTTTTTGGTATGTATAAAAAGCTCTTTGATAAAATTATATATTTATCAAAGAGCTTTTTATAGATGGCCTTTATTAAAAATAACCTCAAAAGCTGTTCATTTTCTTTAAATAAAAATGTTCACAAAAGTGTCCGTGGGAAAACATTGTTCTTATGGGCTTATACGAGTCATTTACGACTAGAAAATATTTTTTTCTCTGCTGTTGGCCCTGGGGCGAGCAATGTATGGGCGTAGAACAATTTCCTTTCCTTACTATTCAATACATTCAATATAAAAAGGAGTAGCCACAAACAACCTGAGTCAGTAAATGACTGTCTATACGAAGAAAACATTTAGAAAAGTTAAAGAGCTGATTAATTTAAGTGTGTGTTAATAAAATAAAATACGAAAATATGAGCAGTAATGTCAGCCAACATTCTATAAAATATTTTTATAAAAATAAACTAGTCATACATACCGGAAATTGTTTTGCGGTACCTCATGAACCGGAAATATAAGTTGGATATTATGATTCACAAACTGTTTATGGCTAAATATGATGGCAGAGATCTCTTGATGAGGTCAAAACAAGTTGTATGTATATTCGTCATAAACGTCTTCTGATCTGATACACCATGGCCATAAAAAGTTGAGAGTAACAGTAGGTATTAATAGGTTACATTACATACAATATTCAATAGAAGCATACAATATACTGGGCGGAAAGGTTCTGGAATGGCGACCGCGCACCGGACGACGCTCCGTGGATAGGACCCCGACAAGGGAGACCGACGACGTGAGGATGAAGGTCGCGGGAATCCACTGGATGCGGGCAGCGCAGGACCGATCGTCATGGAGATCTTTGGGGTAGGCCTATGCCCACCAGCGGGTGTCGTGCGGCTGTTATGATGATGAGATACAAATAATATAGTCTACTGTAATTTAACAGAAGTTTTGGCTGTATTCGAAAATACTTCCGCTGTTTGTTTTGCTATTCTAGCAAGGTAGCTTCTGTAGGACCTTCTACAGTACTGACTTTAAAGTCCAATTCAGTTGGAACAGAAACTGCATGTCTATGAGTGTGTGAACGGCAATCCATCATTTTGTTACTGATGACTTTAGATTTCCAATCATAGCTTAATTTTTACATGAGTAACGCGGAATAGAGACTTCTATCACCTCAGTACTTGTTTGTTCTATCTGCCATTGGTAAAATTTTTGGCGTCTTTCCCTTTGTTAATTTGTGACATGATTTTTAGTTTATTGTGCTAGCCATTTATTTTATTTAAATCTATATGTTTCTGTTAATTGAAATAAAAATAGTGTAGTATGCTGGAATCTTGTAACAAATTAACAAAGAAAAGATTGCGCCATAAATGTAGCAAATTGGAGATAGGACAAATCGGGGCGACGTTTGTTAACTTTTCCAAATTACTCAACAGTTAAAACGCTCACCTAGCCAAATCCCAACATTTCTGAAAGTTGCTTCACACGAGAAATCGTTACACGTATTTTCTCAAGTGATTAAGAAACTGTATAATTTCTACAGTGACATTCAGCTTCAGCCGCGTCGACAAATCAAGAGGTTCAAGCACTTCAGTACAACCAGGTCAAGACTTTTAAGGGGATTGAAGTACCTTGGAGTACTTTGAAGTACCAGTGTCATGACTCATTGGATAAATATACAAAGGTGAGAGATTTTTATAGGGTAAAAAGACTTTAATAACTTTTTGAGACGTTTTGACTTCGACGCTACCGATACTTATGGTGTCTCAAGTGTCTATAGATCGCTTATCATATTGTTGATGGATATAATCTAAAATGGGAGAAACCTATTCATATAAATAAGTAAAGTTGTCATCATGTAACTTATAGAGCTCGGTGGCATAGTGGTTTAGCGCCGGGTCCTGCGATTGTAAGAAACTTTCGTCTTGTACTATTATGTATTCGGTGCTTTCGTGTGACCCTTACGATGGGTTGGGTGACCAACATTGTGATCTTGAGCTCCTCCGTGCTTCAGGAGGCACGTTAAGCCGTTGGTTCCGGCTGCATTTGCAGTCGTTAGCACCCACAAATCACGCATTGGACTCGCGTGGTGGGTTATGGCCCATCCTCCTAATCCATCTATAAGGAAGACCTGCCTCAGCAGTGGGGACATTAATAATGGCTGATTTCGAACAGCCTAATATACTTATTATATTTTCCCGTGGGAGGGGATTTTACCATAATTTCCACGCTATGCGGGTCAAAGATCGCAGTCTTAGAACTTTTTTTAAAAAAACTGGCCATTTTCTTCTCCACGGAAGAAATTAATTCTTCTATATTTAAATACTAGTTTTATTTTTCTCATCCTGTACAACGGTCTATTTTACCAATGACTTAGGCCGTGATCTTAATGATATAATGGCAGTTGTAGACAAAACCTGGTGACCCTAATTGTATAATAGGCCCGAGTGACTTTGAACTAATCTTTGACAGACAGCCGTTGGAATAGTTAGGGCTACCTAGCGACATAAAAAAATTATTTTTATTAAATAATAAAACTTAAAAATTATATAGTGTACAAATGTACACTATTTAATTTTTAAGTTTTTAATTTTTATTATTTCGGTGATCACATTTACCACCACGCTTTTTGGGGAAAAAAGGGTCTTTGCAGACGTCACAGACGCAATGATATTTTTAAGGTTTCTTTCTTTCATTTAACGTTGCCTTCTTAATACTTATAGCTTAGCTTCAGCCACTTGTTAAACCAAAAATAGCTTCCAATCCTAAATTTCTGTGTGCCCAAACTAATAAGAAAAAAATGAATCTGTCAATAAAAAAATCAATCAGTTCTTCGATACAATCGCCTGTAGGTGGTGGCTTTGTCTACGTTAATGACGAGAACCAAACCTTGACCTACGTGGGCGTACGGAGTCACAAGATAGACATTCCGTAATCTACAGAAGTGCCGCTTTGGCCGTAGGTATTTGAAAAACTTTATTTCCGTTTCAACAGATTTGCATTTCGTCTGATTTTTGTTTCGTCGGATTTTAGTTTATAGGTGTACTTCGGTCATTGGTTTCGTTAGAGAGCTACCAAGAACTTTAAAGCGAATTTAAAGTTCTTGGGAGCTACAGTACCATAGTGTAACAATATTATCTTTTCATAATGCGAGAAAACTCCTTTGTCTCGTCTCGGCACAATGGGGAGGAAAAGCGCAATTTTATCCCGATAGGTGGCGTCTGGTCTTTGGTACCCGGCCGCCTCAAAGAAAGTGTCAAAACATATGGGAATCTCTTGGAGTATTGCACTTTTTAATTTTATACTGAGAAAATGCCGCATTGTTATGCATGTAACTTGTAAAATATTGGAGTTCATCGATTTCCCAGTAACAAAAAAAATAGTGGGCAAAAAAATATAAAAAAAAATATGCTTTTCCCTCGATTTTCTCCTTTGCTGAGCCTGAGAAACATTATAAATCAAAAGGAATGTTTCATGAATTTGATGAAGCTTCGCCAAAATAAAACAACATTTGAATTATAACAGCTTTGTTCTTTAATATTTCAACCTCAGCAGTTTCTAACATATTTATAACTGGGATGAATTTGATAGGTATATCAAATATGGAATAAGCCCAATATTGGGGCCAAACAGAGAATTAATAGAATTTTATATGCCAGAGTCATTCAAGAAACTTAGAATAATAAAATAAATATGATAAAACGGTTCGTGTAATTTTGGATGGTACAGAAATTCCAGTACAGAAACCTGCACCCTGATTATCTAAAAAGAAACTATTTAGCGACCGGTTGCATTTGACATACATTGCCACTTTTCTTTGGTATGTTTTTTTTTAACCCAAAAAGAAGTAGCAATGGATCACGATCATCTGTGAACTGCAACCAGTCGCTAGGTGGTTTTTAATTAGATAATCAGCCCGCGGAAATTACTATTGCACAGAAGCCATCATCAGGCAACTATAAACACGGAAATTCACACTCAGTTGCTTTGTTAAAATTTAAATCATATGCTTCTAATCTGAAATAAAAAGATTACTTGTAAATCTTACACGAAATTTAAAGAAATGTAATGCTTGTTAGCAATTTTTTGTAAGTTGCTATAAACTTTCTTGCCTGTTGTTTTGGCTTTTCTTTTCCGTAATTCTTCTTTTATATGAGCTAAAGTTAGCATAGAATACATTGTTTGTCCGCAAAACCGAAAAAAATACAATCTTAGAAAGTAAAATCACGTAATACACAGTCAAGACAATATAAGCTCAAACTGACAATTGTTCCAAAGACTGAAGCGCCATCTGTAATTCACTTTGTCTTCGCCTCCCCATTGCAGATAAGTTACAATCAGCCCACCTCAAACAGCCAACATTCTATCCTTTTGAACGCTACGCTAACCTATTCAAGTTTTAAAATAAACTGTTAACCATAAAATTACGTGCCATTAATTTGTCAATTCTAACCAATACATCAAAGTCTGCGATTTACATTTTTGCGACTGTGATTTAATCGTCTATTGCTCTAATATCGTCTGTTTTAGCTTAGCGTTCAAACGGATATATAACGCAAAAGTTCCTAAAGTGGACACTTTTTGCTATTTAGTATACTAATACTACAATAAACTATACTTTACTAAGCCCTAAGGTTATTGTTTGTAAATAAACTAAAGATCCTTAGCTTCAATATGTATTATGTGAATTTTCGACACATTGTGAACTTAGCGAGCGAATTAATAAGGATGAAAGCGCCACTTTGAGTAATATAATAGGGCACTTAAGTAGGAGTAGTAGTAGCCTATCCTCACCTACGGTGCTGAAACTTGGACGCTCACTAAACAGAATATGCACAAAATTAAGGTAGCACAAAGAGCAATGGAGCGTTCTATGTTAGGTATCTCTCTATTCTCTCTTGTTGACCGTATACCAAACGTCGAAATTCGACAAAAAACGAAGGTCGAAGACGTGGGTAGGCGAATAACGAGGTTAAAGTGGAGATGGGCAGGACACTTGGTTAGACGGGATGACGGACGGTGGACCAAGGCAGTTACAGAGTGGTGGCCAAGAGGAGCAACAAGGCCAGTGGGCAGACCACCGGCCCGATGGTCAGATGATATCGTCAAGTTGACGGGATCTCACTGGATGAGCCTGGCACAAAACCGTGAGGAATGGCGCTATAGAAAAGAGGCCTATACCCAGCAGTGGGTTGATGTGGGCTGAATATGATGAATGGCTACATCAGATATCACTAAGGTTAGGTCACTACATGACCAGAAAAAAATAGCGGGACAAGTTACTTTGGAACGAGTTCCCACCTTCTTATGCACAAAGGTATAGTGCTTGGCCTTCACCTCACCTGATGTTAAGTGACGATAAGGCCGAAGGTGGAAGCGCACTACACCCGGAATCCTCATCACTGAGGATCTGGTTATCTTATATCTAACTGCCGGAACACAACAATTTTTACATTGTTGTTATGGCATCAGACTTAGGTGAGATGGTGGTAGCTAGCCAGGTGGACTTGAAATAAGCCCTACCACCAACCAAACCGAGTACAAATTGACCTCTGCGCCGTACATGGATAGGCGAACTACTAGACCACTGACAGAGAGGCGGTGAAAAACCTAACAATTAACAATTCAATGAGGACCAGTAACAGGTTTGAATCCTAAAGTTTTATTGGCATGATATAAAAACATGTTGTTATTTATGAAACTTAGTGAAAGATTTTTTGAAATCCGTTTAGAAAAAGGTTCGCAGGAAATGCCAAGCTCAATGCAATATGTGCTTTATCACGTACGACATAAGGTTCGCGCACGTCTCGATGCCGTCATAAGAACCCCGAAATAACAGAGTTTAGTATGTTTTAGTTCGTATATCTTCTCAGGTTTAAGAGATATCGTAAAAATTTCTTCACAGTTAATTATGAGGTGGCATAAGCTTTCTGATAAGCCACTAAACAAAATTTGTCACTGACCCTCATTGATTCCAAGTGGTTCCTCTGGTAAGTATTTTGTGTATGAGTGGTTGTCTTCACTTGTCTGTCATCTGCCTTTGTTGTGATATTGTGGATCTATTGAGATGGTTTATTAATTAACTAGTAATAGATTTATGAGTGCCGACTGACGTCCGATTTGACAAATGGGAAACTGAGAGACTATTGAACTCTGCTTATTAATTTATAAGGAGAGTTCAATAAATTTTCCTAATAAATCTCCTTACGAAATTGTTTTTTTTTGGACTTTAAAATTTTATGATCTAACACTTTTGTATGAAATAGAGACAAATGGCTTTGCCTATTTTTGAAAGTATAACACCCGTTTGCACAACCAAGTCTTTTCCATACAACTGCATGACAGCTTCAAGATACCGTTTCAATTTAGTCGAGTTGTAGTAGAAAAGCCTTAGCGCTTCTTAAGTTTACTGCATCATCATCATCATTATCATTATATCAGCCGCACGACACCCATTGCTGGGTATAGGCCTCCCCCAAAAGTTTAGTGTAAACGGGTGTAAATATAAGAAAACGTCACATAAAAATTCAAAATTCAATTGAAAATTCAAATAAATTTAGTCTAGGCTGTTACACGCACTTGTGAATTTCATAGAAGCTACGCCATCGGTTCGCAAACCCTAAGCGGAAGACCTTGTCACGAGAAGAACCGGCAAGAAACTCGTCAAGGGCTGCTTTTTTCTCCCTGTATATTTCATACAGAGTTATCAACATTGAAAAATACACACATCATCATCATCATCATCATCATATCAGCCACACGACACCCACTGCTGGGTATAGGCCTCCCCTAAGGATCTCCACGACGATCGGTCCTGCGCTGCCTGCATCCACTGGCTTTCCGCGACCTTCACCAGATCGTCGGTCCACCTTGTCGGGGGCCTACCCACGGAGCGTCGTCCGGTGCGCGGTCGCCATTCCAGAACCTTTCTGCCCCAACGGCCATCGGTTCTTCTCGCTATGTGTCCCGCCCATTGCCACTTCAGCTGAGCAATCCTTCGAGCGATGTCGGTTACTTTAGTTCTCCTGCGGATCTCCTCGTTTCTGATTTGATCACGTAGGGAAACGCCGAGCATGGCTCTCTCCATTGCACGCTGAGCGACCTTGAGCCTCCTTATGAGACCCATAGTTAGCGGCCACGTTTCACTGCCGTAAGTCATCACTGGCAACACACACTGTTCATAGACTTTCGTCTTGAGACACTGAGGTAAGTCGGACGCGAAGATTTTTCGAAGCTTCCCGAATGCTGCCCACCCGAGTTGGATTCGGCGAGAGATCTCTTTCTCGAAGTTGGACCTACCTAACTGGACTGCCTGTCCTAGGTATACGTAATGGTCAACAACTTCAAGTGTAGTGTTCCCAACATGAACTGGAGAGGGTACAACATGGGCATTTGACATAATTTTCGTCTTTTCCATGTTCATCCTAAGACCCACTCTTTGGGAAGCACTACGGAGATCTTCGAGCATTGTGTTCAGGTCTTCCATGGTCTCAGCCATAAGGACTATATCATCGGCAAAACGAAGGTGTGTTAGGTACTCGCCATTAATGTTGATGCCGAGTCCTTTCCAGTCCAAGAGCTTAAAGATGTCCTCCAACGCAGCTGTGAACAGTTTCGGAGAAATAACGTCTCCCTGTCTCACACCACGCTGCAGTTGGATAGGATTTGTGTTCTGGTTCTGTACTCGGATCGTCATGGTGGCATTTTGGTATAAGTACCTCAACACCTCGATATACCTATAGTCCACTTGGCACCTTTGGAGAGACTGCAGCACCGCCCAGGTTTCAATCGAATCAAAGGCTTTCTCATAGTCCACGAACGCCAAGCAAAGTGGCTCATTATACTCCTCGGTCGTCTGTATAACCTGCCGCAGCGTATGGATGTGGTCTATGGTGCTAAAGCCTTTTCGGAACCCGGCTTGTTCGGGAGGTTGGAAGTCGTCGAACTTGCGAGCGAGACGATTCGTAAGGACTCTCGAAAACAACTTATAGACATGACTCAGAAGCGAGATGGGTCTATAGTTCTTTAAGAGGGACTTGTCACCCTTTTTAAAGAACAAGATCACCTCACTTATGTTCCATGTCTTTGGCGTTCTGCCCTGGACGATGACGGAATTAAAGAGCTTCTGGAGGACTTTGAGTATAGGCTTACCGCCCGCTCTCAGAAGCTCTGTAGTGATTCCATCGTCACCCGCCGCCTTGTTGTTTTTCAGCTGTTTGAGAGCCATACTAATCTCGTACAGGCTGACGTCCGGGATATCTTGAGTATAGTGTCGGGTAAGCTTGGCTCTGGGGTCTTTAGCCTTGCTTTCAACAGGTGTCTGCGTGGAATATAACTGCCCATAGAAGCTCTCGATCTCCCTCAGGATTTCAGGCTTTGATGAAATGATGCGTCCGTCGTCAGTTTTCAGCTTCGTCATCTGGCTTTGCCCAATAGACAGATCTCTCGCGAACACTTTGGAGCCTTTATTCCGCTCGATAGCCTCTTTAATACGATTCGTATTAAATTGGCGAAGGTCGCTCGTCAAAGACTTAGATATCTGTCTATTAAGCTGCCGATAACGATTAGCATCTACTGAACTCTGGAGCCTCATTTCACGTCTCTGATCCATGAGTAGGAGTGTGTGGTCGGAGAGTTTCTTTATCTTGGGACGGCGGGTCTTAAAGAGCTTGGACCCTACCGTACGGACAGTATCCACCACCATGTTGTTTAGATCGTCCACATCTATGCTGTTCTCAAGGGCTTCGAAGCGGTTTTGGAGTTCGAGTTGAAAGCTCTCGGGGTTTTGAATATGGGCCGGCAATGGTCGAATTGTTGATTTTATCAGTCGAGATCTTTCCAGCTTTGGGTTGATATTCAATGTGCCACGTACCAATCGGTGATCGCTCCCCGTCTTAACAGCGTTGATCACAGTGACATCATTGAATATTTGCTTTTTCGTCGACATGATAAAATCTATCTCATTTCTGACTTTACCGTCCGGACTGACCCAGGTCCACTTCCGGCATTCCGGCTTTCTGAAGAAGGAGTTCATCATAAAGAGGTTCTCCTTCTCCATAAAGTCAGCCAGCATCTGGCCTCTGTCATTCCGTTGCCCAACTCCAAATTGCCCCACTCTCAGCTCATCACCGCATCGTTTCCCCAACTTTGCATTGAAGTCCCCCATCACAACAGTGTAGTGGGTTTTGTAGCTATGCATGGCTTTAGAGATCTCCTCATACATAGCCTCCACTTCGTCATCTTGGTGTGTCGAGGTCGGTGCGTAAACCTGTATAGCATTCAGCGAACACCGTTTGGATATTCTGAGTATAAGGTACGCCACCCTGGTCGACACACTTCCGATGGTAATCACGTTGTTGACAAGGGACTTGTGGACGATGAACCCGACACCACCTTGGGACTGTTGGTCGCCCTCCCGGTAGTAAAGCAAGTTACCGGAGTTGAGGATTATCGAGTCCTCTCCCGCTCTTCGGACTTCAGATAACCCGATAATGTCCCAGTGTACCTTGCTGATAACTTCTTCCAACTCGGTTAACTTCGCGTCTTCCCTTAGTGTGCGCGTGTTATAGGTTGCCAGGTGCAGTTGTCGTCGTTTTTGGTAGCCGAGCCGCACCCGGGGATTCTTAGCACCCCCTGCCCCGCCGTTACCGTAGCCGCTACCGTAGCTAGGAATAGCGGGGCTGCCGGGGACTGGGGGCCAATTTTTTGATCCATTATGCATGAGGGGGGGGGTTTGCCATAATCGCCACGCTTGGCAGGCGGGTTGGCGATCGCAGTAGGCCAAGGTTTTTTGGAGACGCTGCTGCCCGTCTCTTGAAGGCTATGCTCCCTTAGTCGCCTTTTACGACACCCAATACACACATATAGGTACCTAATTGGTCCGATTCCAAAGTCAGTATCTATGTAAGTAAGTAGTTCATTTTAACATCGGTTCGCCGAGACACAGTATTATAGTGGCCGAAACCCACACCCAAGGCCCGAGACATTAAAGAAAAGTTGGTTTTCTATTTTAATTGACTCAGCTGGGGATAAACCCGGGACCGCAGGGGTCGATTATTTTTACATTAAAGGGCTTACTTTTGACCACATTCAAGAATCCTGAAGCTGAGAAGAGGCCCAAGATGGATCGAGCTTGCCCAGAAGAATCCTATATATTCACCCGGGTTTAAAATATCGTTATTCAATACCTACTTAGTTTTAAAGTATATCAACAAGTCCCCTCTTTAAATCTCGTCACTACAATATCAAATCTATTAGTTTGTATGTCAAACATCCTGTGATGTGTCCCACTTTCAATTGATCCCCCTATCCCATATTTAACACCCAATCTTTAAGGGGGACACGTTTATGATCCAATGCCAGTAATATGGCACCAACGAAATCGTTAGATTTGTTATTTAAAATAAAATGTTTGATTGTACATAACACTTTTACGAATTGAATTGCATTTTTACTGATTTTGTTACGGTAGCTTTAATTATTTAGACTGGTAGTCACAGTATTTTTTTACGTTCCTTTTAATATATTTTACATTTCATTTATATTACTTCAATTTGTAATAAAACGTATCTAAATAAAATAATATTTATTACAATAAAGTTCAAACTAGTAAGTACTTACATATATTTGGTAGTGAAACAACATTTACATTATTAACACTTACATCATTCACATGACAAACTGAAGTCAGATTTATTCAAAAATACATGAAACACATCGCATTCGCACAATAAAAATGTTTAATTCATAAAAGTATCACTACAGAATCCGGATATTTCCGGATGAAAGCGGCAAAAACCGGTTTTCAAAGGCCCAAATGGATGTCGAAACTAATGATCATACGAGCGAAGTTGCGTCTATGGCGGGCTTTTACGAACTCAGCGATTTTAAAAGCTTTAATAATTTAAAAACAACATTTTCAACTTTATTCTAAGAGCAATAAGGACTAATACTGGCTGATAACAAACCCCAGTGCGCGGCCACAACGCATGCATTTGACATTTACAGTTCCTCTATATAACTCTATGCACAAAATTAAGCAGTCTCTCGCAAAGGAATGTCATTTTTATTGGAGCAAAAATAAAGTTGAAAATTGTTTTTACGGTCTTTAGTGCAATATCGTTATTCAAAACCGTGGACTGTCCAAATGAGATAATAGAATTTTGGAAACTAGCTTTTCCGAAGAAAGAGTGCGATGGAAATAAAAAAAAATATTAGGTACTTCTGTTTGACACATCTTTTTGCAGATTTTCTTTCACAGACCGTACAACAAGTACTGTGTTTTCTTTTGAATTATAATAAAATTCAAATGTAGTTTCTTTTCATAGATATGGTACATACAAGGACAGAAATACAAGCATATTAAACTTTTAAATATTTAAGTTATTAATAGACATAGTGAATTTAAATAAATAAAATAAATAAATCATTTATTTCTCTTCTCACAATAGGTAGCTTAAGACTAGAACATAATATTTGAGTACATGTAGACCTGAAGTGTGAGAAGCTGGTGCCCGCAATAGGTTTAAAAAGAAAACCGGTTACACAGGTCACCAGGCCACCCCCGCAAAAGGATACAAAATGTGTTCAGTTAATCGTATTTGTAGACCTATGTGTCTTCATAGGTGGTATTAATTGTTGCAAGAAAAAAAAAATCTTAATAAAGATAACTTAGAGAACTAATACATACTAAACATTTTAAATAGTAGCAGAATTTTGTGGTTGTGTGTGTATGAGTGCTTGTGTGTGTAAGTGTGTGTGATTGTGTAATGTGTGAGTGTATAATGAGCCAATGTTATTATATTTGCCGATATTACTCGAGTCGAGAGGAGTCGAAAGGAGAAGCCAATGTTATTCATTAAGTTTTTTTTTATAATTTGTTTTTTTATATTTAAGTATTTATAATTTTTTATGTGTGCAGAAGGTAATTTACATTTTTATTTTAAAGGAATAAGTAAACTTTCAGTATTTTCGTAGTCCTGTTCTTTTAAGTAGTTTGTAATCGTTACTTTACACCTGGCTCTGGGGAGGGGATAGATATTAAGAATCCCATTTAACTTATTATAAAGGTAGTTACCCATGAAAACAAAGAAATTGTGTGAGGTAGCTGTCCTTAGAGAAAGAGATTAAAACGCAAATCGTCGTTGCGCATGCTAAAGTAGGTAGTAAAGTAATGTAGATAATTTATATTTACTTAAATATACTTAACAACGTAGAATTAGATCACTTTTGAATATATAACAGAATTAAGTAATAATGCTTTAATTTATTAAACAAAATAGGCAAATTTGACATAAAGATATATTTATTTGAGTCGTAAGTAAAAGATAACTACTTTATAATAAATGAAATATTAAAGAATACTTGTTTTTGAACTTGACCAAAAAACTCGCTATGTGCAGTGAAGCACATATCGGGCGCAATTTCTGATTCCGCGTATGAATGTCACATAACTTATTTTTGTATCTCTTTAAATACATTTAAATATTGCATTTATCACATAGTAGTACGTGTGTATGAGAATAACGATTAAAACTTCATAAAAAACCGAAAATGACTAAAATCACATAACGACTTTTGCACACGCAACGACAAAATGTGACTCGGTCTAGAGCATGGGTCTCCAAACTTTTTAGCATAAGGGCCAGACTAACTTCTTCATGAAATTCCAAGGGCCAGGATCTAGCTAGCTCATCGTACCATCATACTGTAAATTAAATTACAGTATATTGGTACGATCCGGCCTGTTTTCGCGGGCCGGATTGTGGGTGCTCGTGGGCCGGAACTGGCCCGCGGGCCGTAGTTTGGAAACCCTTGGTCTAGAAGGCTGATTCTCTTGTGGGGTGTTGACTAATGAATAAAATAACGAAATACTAATAAAAATCGTAAACATATTAAACTTTTAGAGTAGCTTGTATACCTCTTGGTTTTATATATAGCATATTATTTGTTTTATGACCCTTCAAAGTTGGGTGGACAAGTCCATTTAAAAAGTATAAAATTTATAAAAATATATGATACCTTTAATTAGTTTGTAAAATGTATAGCAAATTTGTCTAAGAAACCATTTTGATAAACACAATATTTAATATAGCTGCCGAACAAATTTCCTACGCGTTGCATACAAACTACTGAGGCGTGACGTCATAACTCAGTAGCCGTTAGTATGGAGCGTTTTTGGGCGAGTCCATTTGTGTGCATTTCACACTGTGATATCTCGGGCAGTTTTCAAGCTAGCGAAATAATTATTTTAGCAATGTTTCTTTTTTTGAGAGGTAATTTATGTAATATAAAATAAAAAAAGTTGTCAACATCCCAATAAATAAATCGCAATAAAAATGGTTTTGAATAGTCACTTGAGTCAGTAACCTTCTTAGTGTTTGTTTAAAAGGTTTGATCTAACTAAGTTAAAGCAACTTAGTTCCCTGATAATAGGTAACTCGACCTTTAGATAAAGGCGCGAAGACGCAAATAAACTCTCCTATTACAGCTATAATCATTTTCTTTGAAATGTTTGAAAAGGAAAATTTGTTATAACAATTAACGACGGCACCTTAACTTGTTAATTAAGGGCCACTTTCACTAACAATGTTAGATAAATGTTCCAGCGAATAATTAAAAACATTTATACCTATTTGTTTGTTTTTATTTAGACGACTAAGTTAACCTTAATAAGAAAATGGGGGGTAAGAAAGAACCTAACTAAATAAATATAAGTAATACTATGCTAGAAAAATTGGACTTGTCACCAGATCATTTTCTCAGGCGGGAATCGAACCCGCGACTTTTGAAAGTCCGGTTCAATACTTTCCCAACTGAGCTACCGAGTCAAGTCTATTTATTTTCTAGTAAGTATAAGTAATCTAAAAAATAGCATTGTGAATTCTAAAATCGCAAAATAAAAAAAACAGTTTTGAGCCACAAGAAAGCGACGGTACAACAAATTTTCAAACTCAAAACAATATTTTTTGTAAAGTTTTTCTACATGGTTCAAACTGGCGATCGAACCCGGGACCACAGAGGTAGCGACACCATGAAAATCAGTCTTCAAATCACTAGACTACGGAGGTCGTCAAATAAACATAGATAAGATAGAAGATACGTACTCATTAGTATAAATTTAATTAAACCTACAGTAAAATATCATCATCTTCAGCTAATTTTAATGTCCCCACTGCTGGTGCCTTGAGGGTGGATAAGAAGGATGGGCCATAACCCACCACACGGGCCCAATGCGGATTGGTGGGTGTTAACGACTGCAAATGCAGCCGGGACTAACGGCTTATCGTGGCTTCCGAAGCACGGAGAAGTTCGAGATAGAAAATTTTTGGTCACCCATCCCATGACCGACCCTTGCGAAAGTTGCTTAACCTCCGCAATCGCTGGGGCAGGCGCTAAACCACTGCGCCACCGAGCTCCTTCTTTAGTAAAATATGAAATACGGTGAATAAATAAAATGACTGTAGCAAGTAAAGTAAGCCAACTCATCATTTATTTGAGGAAATTGTCCAAAAGAAAAATAATTTTAACAGATCTGAGTCACCAAATTGTGAATTCTCATAATTTTCGTAACGGTGCAGTGCAGTCAGAATACGGGTAATGGCGATTTGATAGAGACACAGAGAGCGAACGCTGACTTTTGACTTTCATGGTCACACTTCACAATTATGGAATTGTGAACAAAACGGTATGATTGTTGACTACTGTTGGAAAATTATTTCGGTCAAACATTCTCATTTCGTTTATCAGGTAATTTCCCAAAATAACATCGATATTTTGTAACATCCAAAATCATCCACCAAAATTATCAACTTTCCATTTTATGTAAATTGTTGTTGTGTTGTGTTGGTTGTTTTCCAACAATACGTATGTTATATTTATACCGGTGCTTTTTAGGGGTTCCGTAACCAAAGGGTATAAACGGGACCCTATTATTAAGACTCCACTGTCCGTCTGTCTGTCTGTCACCAGGCTGTATCTCATGAACCGTGAATCGTGATTAGCTAGACAGTTGAAATTTTCACAGATAATGTATTTCTGTTGCCGCTATAACAACAAATACTAAAAACAGAATAAAATAAATATTTAAGTGGGGCTACCATACAAGTCATACAACAAACGTGATTTTTTTTTGCCGTTTTTGGTACGGAACTAATAATAATAATTACTTTTTTCAAAACACTAATCAAGCACTACCATGTCTTTCATTTTACAATTTTTTATAGCTTGATGGTTTGTCCAGTACTCAAAATATAATGATTCGGTATGAATAGGTCAGATCGCCGAGGTACTACTGTTAACTATAGTTCCGGTCGATTGGTGAACTATAACTAATAATGTCTAATTGGTGTTGCGCAAGTAACGAACGTCAATGATGCGTAATGCCAAAGCAAGTCTTTATGCGCGCGCATCGCAGGATGCGTGTACGCAATATACAAATCGATTGATCAATCGATGCAGGTTGAGGTATTGTTGAATCGATTTATTTTTAATAAGCCTATTTCTATTATTTTTAATATTTAACATAGTAAAGAAAAAATATACAAGGTTATTTTTGCTATCTACGAAACCTGAAAACTGTTTGTTCAGAATCAGTAATAGAATCGATTGCAATATTTTTTATATCATGTTCGATGTTGACTAAATAATATTTAAAACCATAATTAACGCACACCCTACTAACGGGACAACACAAAATGCTTGTGCAAAAAACTTTGTCAGTTTTGAAAGTATCATTATATTTTTTTTATGCTGATTCTGAAAGTGAAAATATGTGACCCGTGTTTCGGCTTTCGTATTTATATACAAAAAATAATGTTGTATACTTATTTATTCGGACTAAGATTAATGTGAAGGTTATTCCATAATCATCCTATGAGGTCAAATCTCTTTTTTTTCACTCATTTGTATAGAAATGCATCTTATTTTGTGACTATTGGTAAGCTCAATTTTTTATTGTTTCATGTAAACTTTTTAGATTTTTGCATTCACAATGCTATTTTTATATTAAGATGAATAAATAATGAAAAATATTAGAAAAATACCCGTAGCAACTTAGACGGGATAAGTTGCTACGGGTGAGCCGATTTTTTCTAATATTTTTCATTATTTATTCGTTTCATGTAAAATTAAGTTTTGAAATTTCGCAATAACAAAATAGTTAAAAGACCAACCACAGTTAAACAATAACGCGTGAGAAATATTACGTTATTTAAGTTAAATTAAATACGAAACAATGTTTTCACGAACAACACATTCTGATTCTGACATGTTTAAACCAACAACTTAGATAAGCTCCATATGGAAACATCTTAGTAATATTTAACAGAATTTCTGTTGCGTGCTTGAAATATTTTTAATACAGTACTTGAAATGGGCATATCGTGCTCAAGATTATCATGCATGATGTTGCTTCAACGTCAAAGATGTAACTGCATAATTTATATTTTACAAAAAATATTAAAGAAACAGAATTCAACATTGACTTATACAAAACGAGGCTGTATTTTCTCGTGACTTCCAAGTTTTTAGGTAACTAAGGAAAGAATAAAACAGATCCAAGTAAAAGTTAACTGAGCCTTTCTTATTTAAGCTTAGCTTATGATTCAAAAGAACGATAATAAAAGAAAATATTTGCTAATTATTTGTCATGAAAATCTTACCAATTATTCTATCTAACTAACATAATTAATAAACAAAATCTTTAATCAATTTTATTTGCCGTAAGCATTTCCGTGCAACGATAATTTCCCGCGCCGTGTCGCGCAAGTTCACGGCAACGATTTGTCGCGCGTCACCGGTGCAAGGGCGATGACCTCGATTGTCTGTTTTGCGACACTGTAGGGGTGCCACAAGGAAATAAAAGATATTGCACTGGTGTCTATTTTTGTTAATATTTTTTTAATTTATAGAGAGCATCCTATGGTGGCTGGGAAATACCTTTAATTGTCACCAAAAAGAAGAATCTTTAACATTCATCAATAAAAAGTGTTTAAGTTATACAATACATTATATTTCTAGTATAAGTGCATCGTAACAACTGTGATAACAAGAAATACAAATAAATTGCATTAAATAATTAAATTGCGTTTTAAATAGGTACGCTTTCCAGACAGGTTTTCACGTGTTTTCACGGTCTGAAAATCATCGCATCAATCATTACACAATTCGATAAGAAAGCATACACGAATGCGATAAATTGATCAAATGGGGTCGACATTATCAACTTCATAATATCAGCAGCACCACACCAACTGTTGCTGGGTATAGGTCTCCCCCAAGGATCTCCACTCCATCGGTCCTGCGCTGCCCGCATCCAGCGGCGCACCGCGACCTTCACATTGTCGGGGGCCTACTCACGGAGCGCAGTCCGGTGCGTGATCACACCCCGGGCACTTCATACAAGCGTTGCGTTTCAACTACCTATTACACAGACGCTACACAGTGACGTTTTTGCACACGCGCAACTGGGTGCGTGAAGTCTGGAGCTATTGAATGAGCACATGAATCGGCACACGAACTCGCGCGGTGGGGTGAGGTAATTGATTGTGGGGCGAGGCGGTGAGTGGCGTGGTCGCCATTTGATTGGGATTCGGGATTGACAACCCTAGCTTTAACCGGGTTCCGTCAACCAGTAAGTTGCACTTGAATTAGGGAATGTTAATTATCGACTACCCGTTTCTTTCCAAGATTTCTTCGGCCACATTTTTATTGACGATAGAAAGAAGACACTCTTTCTCGGCCTGGCCAGCAATATTTTATCTTTTCTGTATTTCTGTTGATGGTAGTATAAATCATTTTTCCATGTCTAGAAAATGCGAAAAACTTTACAACAACAGACCTACGAAGGTTTCTGTTTAGTATCCGAAAAATATAACGTGTCACAAAATAACCCCTAATGCCGAATTTTACAACTTTAATTTTACAACAAAATTATTTGTTGTTTTTTGACCCATGTTTCTTTACAAAAATTTTGAAATCACAAAAAAAAATCTGCTGTTTCAGACAAAAATTAATAACAAAAATATTAAAATGCATGAAACAGCAGATTATTTTTCGTGATTTCAAAATGTTTGCTAAAGAAACATGGGTCAAAAAACAACAAATAATTTTGTTCTTTTCATATATCTAGACAGCTAAAACATTGTATTATAGTATGGAAAATTAAAAAAAAGTTTTTCGACACATGTTTTTTAGGTAAAAATGATTGGTTTCATTGGTAGAACACTCCCACGCCTGCAAAAGACGGTGTATTTCCGTGTTCATAATAATATACTACAAACTTATACAAAACTGGGTATAAATTAATCTCGCTTAATACAACATTGTAATTTCTAAGATAAAAAATTTCTATGATAAGGGCTTTTCCATCCTATCTTATCTCTTGCAGCCTTTAATATTTTTATGACGAAATGTTTGTGTTTTTTATTTTATTAGACTACCCTAGATATTCAAGGACTTCTATCAAACTATGTCGGGATTTACGCCATGTACTTTTTATTTTTGAGGTTGCATGCGCCATGATCACGGAAGATCTGTCGATTGTTGCGTGCGAGTAGATGTAATTGGCAGACGAATCGGTCTACCGACGGGTCTTTTATACATCCCGACATAGTTTATTCTAATAATGTCAATAACCATGGAAATTTAAAACAATATATTCTAGGATTTAAATAAAAGCAGGTAGGTACTAAAGGAATAGTGTTGTTTTTCATATAGTGTTGATTAAATCGAAACTAAAGAATGCGTATGAGTAAATTTGTTTTAAAAATTCAACAATTCACATGTAGGTGCTAAAACTGTGACTAAATTCGCAATGTAAATTGAACACACTTTCAAATACACTTGACACACATGTTTTTGGAACAAAGAGGAGGCCATTTTAGTTAAATACAATATTTCGTTAAATTCTACGTTTCCGGCGACGATATATAATTGAATTTCGTTTTTCATGCAAAATAGCTTAAAAAACAGTTAGATTTTCAAAACAAAATAAGATTTCAATCATAAGTAAAAATGACTAGATACACTTTTTGGTCTTACACCAATATGTAATGTGTGTGTGTTTTGGCTTTCGTAATAGTCATCAATCATAGTTCTTAAGGTAATATTGTATGCTGTTTGTTTCCCTTAACCAAATAAACAAATAAACAAATATCTATTCTGTAGTATCCTTACTAATGTTATAAATGCGAAAGTCCGTTTGTTTGTTTGTTTGTTACGCCTTCACGTCTTAACTAATCAACCGATCGTCATGAAATTTGCATACACGTTGTCAGGGGTACAGAGAAGGACATAGGGTAACTTTCATCCCGAAAAAAACACTGTTCCCGAGGGATAGCAAAAAACTTTCCACGCAGACGAAGTCGCGAGCGGCCGCTAGTTACTAATAATTGGATGATATTATAGGAATTATTATTTTACAGATAATTATAAGATCTGCACTTTACATAATACTTAGTATAGCTAAGTGTGGACGTGTTCTACATAAAATGTATGGTGAGTGCTATTTTGTGCTTTGAATTATATTATGTTATGTTATATTATTACATACAACGTGTTAATAAATTAACACAAAATGGAAAAACCGTTTTTTCCGACCATCAAACTGAACAACTTTTACTAAGGAACCAGTTCTAAAATCGCGAAAAACAGAAAAAAGATCAGTTGTGCTGAGCGAGGATCAAAAGATTTTCGCAAATAAAATTGGCCGGAAGCTTGAGAAAATCTTCCACTTCCGGTCAAAATTTTGAGATTTTTACGTCATGTGACATCAGTAAGAGACCCGTGTCATCGTTTAGTTTTCAATCGTAGAGAGAGTAAACATAACTCTGTCAGTTCTGAAATGGCCGGAATACCTTTAACTTAAAATTTTAGTTTTTTAGTCATTTCGGAACTGACTAACATATGTTGTTGTATACGTTATGGGTAGTTTTATGTATACACAGTTCGAAATGAAATACATATAAACGAGACGTGTTGAGCAACCTACCTAAGCTTTTGGTCATCATATAAACACATGCCCATACTAGGAATTGAACCTGACACCGTTTAGAAGCTTTAATCAATACTAACGAGTAGGATTTAATATGTGACACGTTTGTAAATAGAACCAAATATACGAATCTATTTAAGGGCCCACTTTACGCACTTTTGCCTACTACAACGAACAATTTTTTACTGAGGTTATTGATTGTAAATAAACTATAGAACCTTAAATTCAATCCGTGGATGTGAATTTTCGTTACATTATGTACTTAACGAGCAATTTTAATTAAAACGAGGGCGCCACTTTAGGGCTATGGGAGCCATAATACCCCCTTTATGCTAGGCAATTTATCACATGTAATCTGAAAAAAACCATGCATTTGCATGCGAAAATTGCATAGTGTTAAGGGGGTTTAAATTTTTAACTAATATAAAAATAATAGTTTTTTTTAATTCTTTTTAATAACACGGAAATAAAATTCAAAGGACAAAAAGGTAAATTAGGTAATTAATTTACCTTTCAATAAAAAAAAACCGCATTGAAATCGCCTGATCCGTTTAGGCACTACAAAGATACGTAAAGACAGACAGGCAGACAGCATTAAACTTATAAAGTCTGTTGTAACAATTTGTACAGTCAAGCTTGTTACCACTTTTGACAGTTCGGCAACCTTATGCACTTTGTGATAAAAGCCAAAGTGCGACTGTACGAATGTTAGTTTTAGAACATGCGTTTGATAAATGGGGATGACGCGTGCATTCGGAACGTTTATTCCGAATTAGATTTTTTAAGGAATGAATAGTTTTCAAAGGTATGATTTTGCTTAAATTAGTTTTATGTAAGTTTACAATCTTTTGGAAAAGTAAAACAAGGAGTAAATATACTAAATCCATGAGTAAACCCAATTAAAGTTTTAGTTGGCTTCAAACTAAGTTTTCAAACGCATTTGAACAATGTGCATGGTTTAATATGTTACTGGAATACCCACCGTTTGACATAATATGTAATTTACTATGTAAATACATGGTTAATTGTAAAACACCAACAACCTCGCCGGACTATATTACTAACATTATAAACAACAATATTTTCTCTACGAATTTTCAAAAACAGATAAATAGTATTCACTTCTCAACGTGGTCCCCTGTGACCACGGCAGCTGCAAAGGTGCCGAAACGTCGAGAAAATAAAAAAATCAAACCAAATTCCAACTAATTACCAAAGTACTTTTAATAAAACCGCGCTAGTATACGTTAAAAAGGTTTTTTATTTCAAGAAAAGTCCATACAAATGTCCAAACAGCTGATCGAGTTTTGTATAAAAAGTAGTTCTTTTCGTCTGTTTTCGGAAAAGTCGTAGAAAAATTATTAATGTTGTTGTTTATGATGATAGTAATCTTCTCCTGCGAGGTTGTTGGTGTTTTACAAATAACCCAGTTGAGTATGATGAATGACCAAGACTTTTTTCCCATTGTTCAAGTTTAGTTCAACTCTAAATGATACTAGAGAATGACATCAGTTGGTTTTTTAAGCCGTATGACATAACAAGTACAATATTCTCATGCAAAGGTTATTAAGACGAGATTTGCTTTGCCATAATGACCATGAATTTTTTTAGAACAAAATATTGACCTTTGATTTCGACATTGAATTAGGCCTCAACTAATCAATATAGTTACTTCCTATTTTTGTCACTGATAATTTTAATAAAACACCAATTTTTAACACCATAAATCCAATTTTTCGGTTGTATCGTAGAAATAATGGCTTTAAAAAGGCAATTAATATCACGGTTGTAATTCTAATAGCCTCGTAAAGTTTTGAATCGAAGCAATCAGCTGATTCATCGTTAAGTCATCGTTGAGTAAAAAATACGTACCTAACAAATAACACGGTTGAATGGTCAATGCCATATGCCATGCGCTGGCGCAGCCGCGCGGTAATCCATTGACAATTTCCCTTGAATGACGCTCAAACTCATAAAACCTTATATTCCTTTTAATAAACCTCTTTTCACTCACAATAACACTGGCACACCACACTAAAAACAAAAAACAAAACAAATCCACGCGCGTTTTCAAATTTCGATTTTCGGATTCGCGCCTTTTTCGACGTCAAACGCGGTACAGTCGCGTTCGGATTTAGTTGTTTATTTTTTTCACTGGTTTCGCGGTTGAGCACACGCGTTGAGTCGGAGCAACTACATTGACTGAGTAACGGCCGGCTGTCGGTCCGTCGCGCTCTATGGTTGCGTAATGTTAACGGGGCATAGAGTGGTGCGCGGTACAGAGGCTGTCATACCATGGGAAAAGGGTTTGAAAGACCAGTTTCCTTTTAGGAATCATTGAGTTTCAAGTTCTTCTTTTTATGCTTTGGCAGGTCCAAGTTTCAAGTTTCAAAGGCGAGTAGCATGCGTGCGGTCGACGTGCCGTTTGTCAATATTTGCTTTAAAGTTGCTGTTTCAATAGAGAAAATTACTTTCACTTTTGTGTTTTAGTAAAGTTTTCCAGTATAATTTATTTAGTTTTAATGTTAATAATGAACATTTATGGTAAGTAACATAAGAGTATTATTTTTAAAAATATCTAAATATTATTTTGTTAATAAATATTCTAAGTAAGAAATAATGAATACATGTTACATAGGTGCTTGTTACAAAAATCAATGTCGTACCTACCAGAACCGTGATTTGTAACCAAACATATAAATGAGACGTTATTTGCAAGATGTAACATACGTCGAATAAACATCCATTCTACCATGGGGAAATGTTCCCAAAAAGAAATGTTGCGATTTGTACGAACAAGCTAAAGGACCATTTATTTCCTTTTTTCTTACCTTCTGAAACAAAGCCGACATAAGAAACTTTTTACGCGAACCTTTTTCTACTTCCACCGCAATAAAAGAGGAAATGAATTTTATTTCAAGTGGCGCAAAGTTGCCATTCTCCCGTCAATAGGTTAATCTAACATGGTGTCTTCAGTAGTTTATACAGTTGCGTGCAAACAAATCGACTCAGCAAGTTATTTTCATAAAAAATTGGATACTTCAGTAATAAAAACAGTCATAGAGACCATAAAGACAAAATAATAAAGTGCATCACATTGTAATTATTTTTAATTAACATACTTAGGCCTTATTAATATGCTAATTTCTTAAAATATTAATCCAAAAGCTTGCATTAATTTAATATCTTAATTTTGTCTTATAAATAAAACCAATTAAGTACTAATATTTTTTCATCAGTATTATTTCTTGGATTAAAGTTAGTACTTACGATACAATAAGTACATACCATACAATGTTTAATGGAGCTAAAACAGCGATGTTTTATCGTATTTGAAAAAAAAAGGTTAATTTTGACTAAAAAAACTTTTTGCACAAATTTAATAGCGCGTGAGTCGATTTGGTTGCACGCAAGTGTAGTTGTTTTTGGCGCAATAAGCCCTTTGATCTTTGTTAAACTTGAAAGTTTACGGGCAATCGCCCACATGTTTCAATCTATGTTGCAACAGTCACATTCTACTACAAACAAAACGGGTTTATTTTGTGTACTGCATCCCACGTGCTTGAAAATGTAAGGTGTAGAATTTATCTGTGACATTTTTAGATGTGTATGAATGAGTAATGAATATGGTAATGATATACCATCAATTTTAATGATACGGTTGGATGTTGCGGGCCGGTTAATTAAAGAGTTGGTCAAACTTTTGATGGGTTTAGCGATGTTATCTGGTTAAGTAAAACTGTTGTTGTATAGCCCATATGTGATTATCTAATAAAATTGTTTCATGTAATAAGTATCCCTCCTATTTAACAAGGGAGCCATAACAAATTAAACTTCAAAAAAATGGTTTGAATTAATGGTAGGGTAAAATAAATTGGTAGTAACATAAGACATCGACATCGCTTGAAGGATTGCTCAGCTGAAGTGGCAATGGGCTGGACACATAACGAAAAGAACCGATGGCCGTTGGGGCGGAAAGATTCTGGATTGGCGACCGCGCACCGGACGACGCTCTGTGGGTAGGCCCCCGACAAGGTGGATCGACGATTTGGTGAAGGTTGTGGGAAGCCACTGGAAGCGGGACGCACAGGACCGATCGTCGTGGAGATCCTTAGGGGAGACCTATACCCTGCAGTGGGTGTCGTGCGGCTGATATGATGATGATGATAAAAATAAATTGCAATTCTAAGGTGCTTATTATGTTAGCTTATTTGAGTGGAATAAAAGACTTTTAACATTAGTTATGTCAGTCCCATCATACCCTAAACTATGTTAATTCTACTATTTATATTATATTTAAATAAAGAATCTTGAGTTTGACTCAAAAAAAGAAAAACATTCTGAAACTGAAAAAGTACTTTCCGTTTTTTCGTTGACTGTACTATTTAAAATATGTAGTAAAACAAGTACATTTTGTGTCATTTGTAAACGAGCAAAGGAATAATGAGCACACAGCCATAACTCCTTTTTTGGACCTTGACTGAAAGGTCACGGATAATCTGCTAATGACAAGAGATTGACTGGTGTGGCCACAGAGTAACTAGGTAGTTAATTTACTTGTAGCAGTATACTCAGTGAAAATAGTACATAACAGCCGAGAACGGGAAGCTAGCATTATAGCTTCCAGAGGGCCTAGTGCGAGTTGATGTTTTCATTTTTCACTATTGAAAACTATCGGATATGCTGCTCATAGTCAATGCGAGTGAAAGAGAGAAAACGATAGTTTTCGATAGCGAAAAGTGAAAACATCAACTCACACTAGGCCCTCAGTACAAGGATGTGTATAATACTTTTCTCACGAAATGCGAGGAAATTAAAAATTTCTTAGTTAAAATTCGATTTTTAAATTGGTTCGAGTAGCCATGTTAAATGACCAGGCATGCAACCATTAAGTTAAAAAAAAAATGCTAGCTGATGACTTCTACCTTTTTGAATTGCGCACACGCACAAGTGCGGGAAGTAAGTATTGAAATTCATTTCCGCACTGAATTTCAAATTTAGAATGTGATCAACCAAAATCCCACGGAAATGTGGAACGCCCCGCATTCCTTTTTCAAATGGAATGATAAAATTTCAGAGCTTAAGTGAGAAAAAATGTTTTCCTGAATCAAATTATATGTATACAGCATTCAATCAAATTTTAAAGGATTTTTATGGCAACTAAACATAAACTAAAAACACATAAACTATCGTAAAAAGACATAAAAATTTAAAAAGAAGAAAATTATATAATTACAGTGTATTTCAAAGTCATCAAGATATAAGAAAACGAGATAACGGCATTTGAAATTAAATAAGCGCAAAAGCTCTTATGGGTATAATTTCCTATTCAAAGTGCAGTTTACATATTCATAAAATGAAGCATTCGTACTATGAATAGCCGCATTTATATGAGCACACGTCGCGGTTATTTGATAACTAACTTTGGTAGTAAACTTTTGATTCGAATGACCCAGTTTCTTACTGTTCCAGTCAGGATAGATATTTTAAAGCAGTAATAGCTAAAAATGCATGAAACAATATTTTTGGAAATTAAAAAGCTTTTGCAAACGTTCAAATACTAAGAATCTGTTTCACAATCAAAACCGAAAAACGTATTAGGTGATTTTTTTTCATATCAGAACTGTCAAAATCATCTGTCAAATAAGCTATTAAAAGGTTGTTCAGCGGCCGTAAAATAGAGGCCGTACTCTGAGCTCTTATAGCAACATTAAAGTAATGTTGTGATAGAGACAGAGCTATAAATCGCGTATAGCGCCATCTCTTTGTTTGTTAAGACTTCACGTCTTAACTTCTGAACCGATGATCATGAAATTTTGCATACACGTTGTCAAAGGTACAAAAATGGGCATAGGTATCTTTCATCTAGAATAACGTACAGTTCCCGAGGGATAGCAAAAACGGGCGGCCGCTAGCATTGTTATATTTAAGCCAAGTTTGATGCGTGCTACGAGAATGTAATGTTATGAGACCAAAGTCACTGAATAACCTTCAATAAGGGGTTTAGGAAACACATTTTAAAAAGCATTCGCAAGCGATTAAATTATTATACCGTACTCTTAGGGCCTAGCCAAAGTAACAGTCGCTAATCTGCGTTATAGCTTCGCTTTCGAAACATTTATGGGATTGACACAAGCCCCCCTAGCCAAAGTAACATTTGCAAATTTTGGCTATCGCTTCGCTTCGAAACATGTATGGATTTGACGTTTTAAAATTCGATTGTTAACGAAACCTTATGTCAATCCCATACATGTTTCGAAAGCGGAGCGATAACGAAGATTAGCGAATGTTACTTTGGCTAGGCCCTCTGAGCTCTTATAGCAACATCAAAGTGATGTTGTTATGGAAACAGAGCTATACATTGCGTATAGCGCCATCTCAATCACAACATCGCTTCGATAACTTTTGACAGATATTGTAGGTGACAGAGCTTTATTTAACAGACTCATTTTGTTAGTCTGTGGCGTGTAGGCCTAAACGGTGAGTACGTGAGGTTGGCAAGCTGAGGTTATCTCGAACACGTTTCCTTGTTTGCTTTGACTCACAATTTGCTATTAGAAATGTTAACTTTGTTTAGGAGTTATAAAATAACAATCTTACAAGTTTACTTGAATTATAACGATTCCGTTGCGATAGGTTCCGAGTTCCATTCTAATAAAACCTTTTTCACTAGACGTAAACACGATTTGGCTATTTTGAGAATCTTTTATTATAAGAATCTCATATTTTGCGAATCGGCTATTTTGCGTTTCTGATATTATGCGCCTAAAGGTTGTAGTCGAATTAAAATAATGTCACATTCAGCATTCTACAAATTTGCGATAAAATTTGCGAATGTGTGATTGTTAGAAATGAAATTTCGTCTGCATAAGAAATACCTGTAATTCTTTTTCAATGAAAATAATATCTATAGGTACATTTATTTTTTCAGAAATCACTCGTGTGCTTGCTAATCCCGATCATAACATAGAAAGTTATTTAAGCCAAATGCCTAGAAAGGACTTAATATTTATTAAGTAGGGTATTTAATATTATTGAAAAACTTACTGAAGAAGAAAACTATACATAAGTGAAGATAAGTACCTGAAACAATAAAACGCATATTTAGAATATTTTCATATTAATAAACATTTTATCACAGATGACGTCTGTGTATCTAACATTAATCAATCTGGGGGCATGGTATTGCTTCAGCCAAGACGACCAAGCAAAGCGTAAGGGCACTGTCGTGCCCCCAGATTAATCGCCTAATCGTACCAAAAACATTTTCATGTTAAATGTTGCCAAGGCGAGACCATATGGCTCGTACTGTCAAAAATTTGTCAGACCTCATGTAGAGCCGCAAGCTTCTAACTGTACTGTACACGTAACCGTAACCACAGAATACATAATAGTACAAGTCCGTAACTTCATAAAATCTACAACTTAGTCCAAATATGTGGCTTGATCGTTTCGTTACTACAATTTCTATTGTATTAAGTACAGAAAAGTAATGAACAGTGAATTTTTTACCTTACGCCCATGTGAATGTAGCGAAATAGCCAAGCCACGTATTTTGAGTAAAGTGTAGAGTTTGTGAAGTCAAAGTCAAAGTCAAACAAGCTTTATTCAAATAAACTTAATTATTAAGTACTTTTGAATCGTCCTATATTTTCCTACCACCCGTTTCAGACTTTTTTACTGACAAGAAGAAGTTAGGTGGCGTGTAAAGTTAAAAGCTTGGCTCTACATGAGGTCTGACAACTTATTGACAGTGCGAGCCATATGGCCTCGTCTTGGCAACATTTTACATCAAAATGTTTTTAGTGCGATTAGGTATTTTAAATAAATCAGTCATAAAATTAAGAATAAGTATACTCAAAGTAATTTGTCATCTTTAATTCAATCTTTAGTAACTGTTTACGACAGATAAATGCCTCTTAAGTGCTTGCTAAGAATAAAAAGTTATTTTTTTATGATCGAAATAGCACGTGTCAAAGGTCTTCAAACAACAGTCTCTGAAGATTTATGATTGTCTTTGGGCAAGTTGCGCATAGACAAGATAAACATCCAATCACAGTCAGACGCCGTAGATTTATTGCCGATTCAAGTGTTTATTGTGATAATAAATTTTAAGCTATAATTTGACTACAAAATTGGTGGAAGGGTTAACAAATAGTTAAGCTTTTTTTGTTTGAATAAATGGAGTTTTATCAAGGACTAGCGGCCGCCCGCGGTTTCACCCGCGTGGTTCCCGTTCCCGTAGAAATATCGGGATAAAAAGTATCCTATGTTTTAATCTAGGGAATCTACTATCTGTGTGCCAAATTTCAACCAAATCCGTTCAATAGTTTTTGCGTGATTGAGGAACAAACATCCAAACATCTAAACATCCAAACCTACAAACTTTCATATTTATAACTAGCGGCCGCCCACGGTTTCACACGCGTGGTTCCCGTTCCCGTGGGAATATCGGGATAAAAAGTATTCTATGTTTTAATCCAGGCTATCTACTATATGTGTGCCAAATTTCAACCAAATCCGTTTAGTAGTTTTTGCGTGATTGAGAAACAAACATCCAAACATCCAAACCCACAAACTTTCACATTTATAATATTAGTAGGATATTAGTAGGATAAGATGCTTCAGTAACCTGTTATTAATTCGGATTCTGATCATAACGGCTCATTATCAGTAATAAAAATTATTTTGTTTTTATTCCTGATTGTTAAAAAAAAGTATTTTAAAAGTGACTCTTTTTTCGTTAGGAAGCAGAAATGACCACTTAATTTTTTGTATCTTTATCAGTAATTAGCAACATACATAGCCAACAGTCTCTAGAAACCGTTGGAATACTCGTCGAACGGAATCAATTACTGAGATTCAGTTTCCGAGCAACATTACATTGCCTCATTTTGGCAACTTCATGGGCAATAATATCTATCTTGGGTATTCCATTTTTTTATTGCACTTTTGAAGTGTGTTTTCTCCATCATCTCGATAGCAAATTTATCCGCATTTTCTGAATTGACCCCTTTTATTTCTCTTTTATGGTGGCGCAAGTAATAACGCTTTAAGCGTTTAAGAATGGTTACTGTTATGTTAGTAAAATCAAACAATTTATTAATTGAAAGCTCATTAAATGTACTTTCGATAGATATCAACATTTACACAATAGAACGTTAGCTAGCAATAGCAGGTGGCCAAGTCTAAACTTACTTTCGAAAAGATGCGATTTTTCTGTCGTCGAGTGTGTAAACTTGCTCTTAAATATAATTAGCTAAGTGTTACAAAACATCAAAATACGATGCCACAATCAAATCCAAGTTACCAAACAAGTTAGATAACTCTCACCCGATAACCCAGTAGGCACACCATTGTTTACCAAGCGCATGCGCGAATGACAGCTGTCACGCGCTGTCAAAACGCGCACGTCAAGGCGCCTGACATTTTCACACGACTCTCGCGCATTCTTTGGCGGTGGGTGTTTATGTTCAGGCCCTGTTGACCGAATTAATGGGACTTTTACTTTTAGGTGTGACCACTCAGTTGCCAAAAATGGTTAAGAGGTATTATAATAGTAAATTTTCAATAGGCGGAACATGATGTACAAACTAATTTTACTTTCCAACTTTACCATGTTTGAAGCTTGAATGAATAAATGATTATAAAGTGATTATGATTAAAATCTTCATAAGGGTATTGTGAGAAACTTTTTTTTCGAATAAAGTTTTTTATAAAGTTCTAAATAACTTAAAATGTTTTTAAACGAAAATTTTGTATAAAAACAGAGAACTTTTGTATCTACCGAATATTTTTATAGATTTTTTCTGTCAAGTTACTAATTGGACACTGGACTACTGTCCAGTATGATCTGCGCGCTGTTTTGCACATGAAATCATAAAAAAGTAACGCTATTTTAGCCTTGTACAAGTTTAATGCGGTAGGTAATCTATAATTATTATTTCTCTAAGAAAAAGAAACCATACTCTATTGGGATTATTTCAGAATTCCTTTGAGAGTGGAAGAGACCCAGTTTATTTGGGGTCGGCGCAGTTCTTCCATTCTTTCCTACCATTCACTCCCGTCACATTCATATCTACCATCACATCGGAACTAAATATTACTAACGATTCGTTAAGTGTTGCGTCAAGATCATGCTTTACCGGTCACAGTCGTCACCGAATAATTGATTTATCACCTTCACGGTTAAACATCGGATTAGTGTTGTACTGCGTGCTTAACGGGTGTTCACACAGGGTTACAAGTGTAGCTATAACTGTAATCTGTGATATCGCCATAGCGAGGAATCTGTCGCCATACACTGGATGTTTTGTCACTAGCAAAAATGTAGGAAGCATAATTCTGTTGTGAGATTCTTGTTTGCGTCGATGTTTTGAATCTAAAAAACCTAAGTTATTTGTTCTATCTCACGAAACGAAGACCTCTTTTCCTATGAATGTGTTAGGCGTGCACATACACATTGTTTTAGTGTGCGTCTGTATGCTCTCATATTAGGCACACTAAAACAACTTGTATGTGCACGCCTAACAACATTCATAGCAAAAGGGTCGTGAGATAAAACAACGTAAGTATATCAGATTCAATATTAAGTAGTATTAGCCAATGGTATGAAACCATTATTCATAAAAATATTTCGAAGAGGAATTATAATCATAATCACATAAATAATACCTTTAACACAAGATATAAACGTTGAGAAATAAAAAGTATGTCCACACAGCACAAAAAATATCTAATTTGCGTAAAATAAAAAGCGTTCAAATCCGTAAAGTTCGTTAGCATTGAAGCCGAAATTTCAGATGTGGATGAAAATGTAAAATTTAGTCTGTTCGAGGACCCGAGGATTGGCGAGGACTTGCACCAGCGACCAACCAACGCCAGTACCAACTGGCCAGCAAGTGTCATTCATGATAAAATAAATGTATGCTGTCACTAATTTTGTATTTGCGTCTAATAAAGATATCTGAACCAAGGAAGCTTGGCTATGTTATTTAGCTAGTATTTTGGTGAGGCGCTACTCTGCAATAAGTGAATTCACATAATGTTCCAAGTCCATGTTTATGCATCGGATTTCCAAATAAGCTATTTCATGGATAGTGTGAACACACGTTTATGAAGACTGTGATATATCATGTGACGTCACAAACGCAGCAAATACTTCACGGTTAGTTTACCGCGAGACTTAATTAACGCACATATATTAAAACGTAGTAACAATGAAGTAGAGAAGACAGCAAAGGCCAAATAAAGATAAAATGGCTACCATATTCTATGTCTATACATAATAATAAATCTGTAAATTCTAAATGTTTGTACACGCATCACGCAAAAACCGCAGAACGGCTTTTTATAGGCTTTTCAGTTTGGTAGCTTAGGTCCAACTTAAATCTAAACCATGTTTCATCTAATTCGGGTGGGTGTAAGCAGAAAACCGCTTGAACTCTCCGTAGCAATATCTTTTATACATTATCTACAATCGTAGAGAGAGTACTGAAATGGCCGGATTACCTTAAACTTAAATTTTTGTTTTTTAGTCATTTCAGAACTGACGGAATTATGTTCACTCTCTCTACGATTGAAAACTAAATGATGACACGGGTCTCTTACTGATGTCACATGACGTAAATATAATCTTAAAATTTTGACCGGAAGTGGAAGATTTTCTCAAGCTTCCGGCCAATTTTATTTGCGATAATTTTCTGATCCTCGCTCAGCACAACTTTTCCGACCGTGTGCCATGCATTTCATCGTGATGTCATAATAATATGACGTAGGCAATACTGTCGCGGGCTCACGGACTAAGGGGTGAAATTATGGCGAAGGTAAGCCGTTCAACAAAAATGTTATGATCTGCATAGTGTATCGATGGGGTGGTATTTCTAAAAGGTATGTATGGACCCTTTGTCACTGGTACTTAGTCATTCTATTTTACTATTTTTGACCTTACTGATATCTGAATCCCAACTTTGTATCGAGCCGGTGGGAGTTGAAAATCGTAAAAACGTCCTATGATCCCTTGGGAGCTACGGGACGGCAAATTAGGATAATATAAGGGTTTAAGGGCCAAGTGGCCAAGTTATTACCATGACCAACTTGGCTTCCATCTCACTTACAAATTAGTTACCTACTTAAATAGTTTGTAACATATTGTTGGCTTAAAAAACCGGCCAAGTGCGAGTCGGACTCGCGCACGAAGGGTCCTGTACCAAAAAACGGCAAAAAAACATGTTTTATGTATAGGAGCCCCCCTTAAATATTTATTTTATTCTGTTTTTAGTATTTGTTGTTATAGCGGCAACAGAAATACATCATCTGTGAAAATTTCAACTGTCTAGCTATCACGGTTCATGAGATACAGCCTGGTGACAGACAGACAGACAGGCAGACAGACAGACGGACGGACAGCGGAGTCTTATTAATAAGGTCCCGTTTTTACCCTTTGGGTACGGAACCCTAAAAACCGGTGAAGGTCGCGCCTGAATCGCTCATTCAGAACAAAATGAAAAACGAACGTTCTAAACAAAATGGCGATTTTAGTACCTATAATTTTCTTTACTTGTGCTGTAAGACCTTGTTTCTCCATTATAATTTTAATTTCCCATTTTGTAATTAGAAATATCTTTAATTACTTGTCGTTAATTCCTACACTGACCTTATTGTATAGTTATAAATATTCACCAAATAGGCTGTAGGCGTTATGGCACTTATTACCATATAAAATGTACCGTTAGAAACGGGTTGAGTGAGATTAAAGTTTGTCAATGGACGGGATATTTGTGAATGAGTTGTGCTACTTCTGGGTGTGTGTGTGTGTGCATTTATACAACTCAAGAGGCGATTTGACTTTACACGGTTAATTTTTAAGTTAATTAAAAAAATATATGGGCTTATTTCTTCCCTATCCTAATCAAATATGTACATAATTAATCAAGATATTGAGGTTTGTTTGTCCAAAATTTTACTGATTTCTGGATTTAGAGCTCATTCATAGACTTATACGGGCGTAATCAAAAGAGACAATTTTTTAACGTAAATCATGAAAATAATTAATCCCCATGCGTCCCCATTATATTTTGCAGATATACTGAAAAATTACCCGTGTATTTTTTAAAAAGTATTTTTTAAAAGTATTCAAACTCACTTACAGTTTTATTACTTACTTATATATAAGTAATGTAAAGCACATTTTATCTTGTTATGTATAACTTACAAGAAAAACAATAATTATTCTTTATGTAGTTTATTACAATAGTTTTAAAAAAAATTAACAACACCATAACACCAAGAACCATCGCCGACAAACTACAAAACTAATACAGAAAACCGCATCCAAATTGGTCAAACCGCTTTGGAAATAAATGAGAAAATGATAACTGCAGCGCCCCCTAGCGGTTAAACACCATAACATCTATCTGAGAACCATCGCCGATAACCTACAAACCCATTACAGAAAACCGCATCGAAATCAGTTGAGTAGTTTTAGAGAACTTCTCAAGCGCGACTTATCTGGTTGCTGCAGCGCCCCCTGGTAGTCTACCACCATGTAACATATCTAAGAACCTGCTCTGAAATGAAACCTTTTGAATGCAAAAACCGCAACGAAATCGGCTTAGTAGTTTCCGAGGAAAATGGTAACAGACAAACACACAAACAAACAAATAAACAAACAAACAAACGCACAACCTCTAACCCCAAACGCATATACCGCCTCCGTTCCGTTCCGTCCGTCGTAGGTAAAAATAGCTTGTAACAAAGATCTAATTATCAAGGACGCACACATTTTTTTTACGGTTGTTTTGGAACTAAAACAATCCGGTTGCCAGAACAAGTTTATACGTCCGAGTCGAGCTACTCGCGCCCTCTACGCCTACGCGTACGGCACGCCTTGTTTCATCAATGAAGATACAATCCCTTACTATAGGTAAGTAAACCAGAATCTCATGAAACGGAAGTGAAATTATTTTTACTAAAACACGTGGTTGTTGCATACAGTCTGTCAAAAAAGTCATAAAATTACCTACTTTCTTTGTCATTTGTGTTATTGCATGTCAACAGTTTTCTACGTATTTGTACTATTATGTATTCTGTTCTTATATGCAATAACCACGAGTTTTTAGTAAAAATAATTTTACTTCCGTTTCATGAGATTCTGGTCTACCTCTATAACGCGTGCCATTAAAGAAAGGAATCTAAAATGGCGGCAAAATAGTCATCGCGTGAGATGGTACGATAATTGGCGCCACTTTAGATTAATTACTTTTTAATGGCGCGAATTAAACATAAAGATATATCAATATTTCTATTGATTTCGTTATTTAGTTTATTATAGTTACGCTAGTTTATTATAAGAGTAGCAATATTTTATTGATTTTGTTATCAGTTATATTATTCATATTTTTTGATTACAACTACAACAATCATTTTAATAACATGTTGAAAATAACTTCCGTACAAATTTATTTAAGTCTTTAAATAAACAGAATGTATCAACCAACAAACATTGTATATAAAATCAGCATTAAAAATGTTGTTCATTAAATAAGATTAATATAAAAGACACAAAACAAGAGATAAAAAAGTCATAAATCAATTATTTCAATCCTAAAAATGTCAACTCGAAGCTAAATCACTCAATTTTCATTGAACAAATAGTAAGAGTAAAACTTTCTTATCTAAACACAATATCTGTAATTCTCTTCCGTTTCGTAACTGCATATGTATACAAGATCGTCCGTCCGTCAGTGGGTGTTGATGGCCCACTCATAAGACCGCGCTTAAGGCAATTCTGAGGAAATCGATGACCGTATGTTTACAGCTTTATGGGGGGAAAGTTTTAAGTAATTCTTCTTACAGACAGATTTAAAAAGGAAATTAGAATTTTCTATCGCAACTAGGTATGTAGAAAGGCAAGTCACATTATTTTAGATGAATAAATGACAACTGTTGAGATATGAAAATGCATTTTGACCTCGTCACCTCTGATGGATTATGTTTGGGACATCAACATAATTTTGAAAAAAAAAACGTTGTGAAGTGATTATGCAGTTTTGTGAATTTTTTCGTGATTTTTCTAGGTAGGTACAAATAAATTTCTCATAAATTTTTAGAAATACTTACCTCCGGAGATAAATGGAAAAAACGCTTTTCCTGAACTATGTTTGATAGGATGGTTGGGAAATTTCGTTTCAAATTTAACTTAGTAGGTAGGCCCTGAGATTGCCGATGTTAAGCAACTTTCGCAAGGGTCGGTCATGGAATGGGTGACCAAACATTTATTATCTCGATCTCCTCCGTGATACGGGTGGCATGTCAAGCCGTTGTTCCCAGCTGCATTAGCAGTCATTAACATTCACCAATCCGCATTGGGCCCGCGTGGTGGTTTATGGCCCATCCTCGTTATCCACCCATAAGGCATGTGCCCATAGGTTTAAATATATTTAAAAAACTTAACTCAGCTTAATGGCTATTAGGGCTTTTCTTATCACAGATCTATAAATCATTATGCACATTGGATTTTCTAACAAAACCAGTTATTACAGGTACTTAGTATAAGATTAAAGATAAAGAAGTCTAGCCTGAGGTTCAAGAACAAAAACATAAATCAATTATTAATAATTTTATATTAATAAAGTACCTATTATTTTTTGCCATAATTATTCATTTTACCTTTATCGAAAAGTACAATCTGTTTTTTTCTGTGATTACTAACTATTTTTGTTTTCATTTATTTTACTGCTTATGAAAAGACAAGTATGTTTGTTAAGTTTATCCGTACCAACAATTAACTTCTTTGTTTTGAAAATAAAAATGTAGAAAATAAGGAACTGATACTATGGCAAAACTACAGGGTAAAAAATATCGATAGACTTAGAAATTTTTTCGCATCAGGACTATGCAGAGCAAGGGTGGCCCAATAGATTTTCCAGGTAGACATTTTTTTAGACTGGCGGCACCAGGCCATTACAACTGCTGGTGGGCAAATTCAAATGCCTTGGCGGGCCATTTTGTGGCCAGCGTGCCTGTGTTTGGCCAGCCTTATGTAGAATTAAGTTCAGCAATAGAAAATATGGAATAAAAACAGTGTTATTATTATTGAAATCAGCCATTTTTGATGTCCCTACTGATGGGGCACAGGCCTTCCTTATGAGTGGATAAGAAGGATGGGTCATAACCTACCAAGCGGGCCCAATACGGATTGATGGGTGTTAACGACTGCAAATGCAGCTGGGAATAACAGTATAATATGCCTAAAAGCACGAAGAACTCGAGATAATAAATGTTTGGTCGCCCATCCCATGAACGATCCTCGCGAAAGTTGCTTAACCTCCGCAATCGCAAGGCCAGGCGATAAACCACTGCGCCGAGCTACCCTACCCTCCTCCTTTTTATCCTTAATGAGGATCAGGTTTGAATCCTATAGATTGATATAATATAAACACATATTGATAGCTTTAAAACCTAGTAAAAGAATTTTTGAAATTCGTTTAGAAATGGTTGAGTTAAAAGGGTTTGAAGGAAATGCCAAGCTCAATGCAATTTGTGCTTTATCACGTACGACATAAGGTTCGCGTACGTCGCGATGACGGCATAAGGACCCCCAAAAACTGTGTTTTAGCTCTTATAACTTCTGAGGTTTAAGATATACTTATCGTATTTTTTATACACAGTTAATCATGTGGTGGCATAAGCTTTCTAATTAGCCACTAAACAAAAATTATTACTGATCCTCATTGAATTGAAATTTCATCGCTAACTCCTATGCCTTAAATCACAGATTAAACAAACGAACAGACAGGTTGTTCATAATAATTGATTGTCATTACGGAGCCGCATTCAATGTTCACAACTTTCTCGATTGATCGATAGATCGATACACTAATCTCGTATCTGTCACATTAGCCGTACTACTCGGTTGTGATTAAATCGCTGTCGCTTGTTTCGAATAATTGATTATTCGAAATGTTATATCTACCACTAATACATATACAATATGTTTGGTTATCGATGTCGGAGCTTATAAAGGCAGATATATGATCAATTTTATCGACAAAACTCCCCACATGTTGGGGTAATTAAAATTTAATTTAGTATTTTTTTATGACGTGTTAAAGTTAAAAGTTTACAAAACTTTTTTTTACTTGATAGGTGATATTATTAGCTTTCGAAAACTAAGGCTTTTATAACTGTAGGACTTTTAAATCCGGAGAAATTAATATTTTTCGGCAGGGCCATCTAAAATAAAAAGTCAAATTTAAAATGCCGGTCATTCCAACAGGAGATGGGATAGACCCCAGCATGTGGGGGGTTTTGTCGATAAAATTGCCTTGCTACCTTTAAAGCTCCGACATCGGTAATCAAACATATTGTATGTATGTGATGTGTATAGGTGCACACATGTATAACATATCCCCGTACCACTTTTCTTTCATTAGAAGGGTGAAATGAAGAATTAAGAAGGCAACAAATTTGTTTTTTGGGCCTTTTTAATTTTTCACAATGTCTTTTACTGATAAAATTGCAATTTTCATTATTCATGGCAAAAAAAAGTTTTGTTAATGGGACATTTACACGGGTCGATTTTCCAGGCGACTTAAGTTTGTGAATTGTTGTAACAGTAACGTAGTGATTAGGTAATGTTTTCGTGCCCGATGTCATCACTGTGTTGTTGTTGAGAATATCAGTACAGCAAGCCCCGCTTGCTGCTTATACTGAGCCCAACACTGTTTTGACATAATATACTAAGAGCTAGCCCCGGAAATCGGTTTACAGTTTACAGTGTGTCGAAATCCCTCTTGTTAGTATGCCAATAAAATTGTATACCTTCTATCAGTTTTCAGCCCCACCACTCTCATCCCCAGGTGCCCGGATTTGTTAATAATGACAGTATGGCACACTAAAAAGAGGGATTTCGACACTCTGTAAACTGTATACCTATTTCCGGGGCTAGCTCTTAGTCCATCATGCGACGGTGCACAATGTCCAGAAAAAAAGATTTGGTTTTACTAGCGGTTTCCCGGGGTTTGCCCGCGTGGTTCCCGTTCCGGTGGGATTATGGGGATAAAAAGTATCCTATGTTTTAATCTAAGCTATCTACTATCTGTGTACCAAATTCCAACCAAATCCGTTCAGTAGTTTTTGCGTGATTGGGGAACAAACATCCAAACATCTTAACATCCAAACCCACAACTTTCATATTTACATAATATAATATTAGTAGGATGTGCACTCAAATATAAATACCTTATTGTGTACCGTTGCATGATGGATGACAGAATAAATGAATTAAGTACATTCTTTCTTTCTTACTTTATTTCTTTCTTTAAAATTATTTCCTATTTTATTTTAAAAAGCACTTAGTCAGTTTCATTTTACTATCAAATGTAATGTACCCCAGCCATTTCTCTAAACGCTTCGGTAATTTACTCCAGCGGAAATTCTAAACAGTTAAAAAAACGGAAGCGGTTCCCCAGGGAGGATTAGCATAATGACACTTTATTCCCATCGGAATAAACGGTTTCCGAATACATCTTCATTGGACCTGCCTTAAGGCTTTGGGGTCCATAAAAACGAATTTGGGGGGAAAAGATTAGAGGATCCGCAAAAACTGTTCTACTTACTATACTTTTACATTGCTATGCTATATTATGATAAAAAATACGGCATGATTATGTAGTTTAGGTTTTTACCGATGTTGTTGGATGTATTAAGCACTAACGGCCGCCCGCGAATTCGTCTGGGTGTACTTTGTTCTAAAGGAAAGTTTTTCGAGCAGTCGACAAATTTAGTGGTGTAGCTGACTGTTGAACTAAACAACTTTTTCTATGGAACCAACTTAATCAGAACAAAAAAATAATCAGCTGTTCCATAGAAAACGTCAATATCTACTCGACCAAAATGTATGGAACAGAGGATTATTTTATTGCTCTGATTAAATTGGTTCCATAGACAAAGTTGTTAAGTTTGACGGTGTAAGCCACACCACATTTTTTTACCCGTTTTCGATTTCACCCTGTAGTTGGCGTATTAAGATGAAACATGCACTAGATTTTAAGACTATTTCAGAAATATAACTGTGAAAACCGCATCTAATTTCGTGCAGTAGTTTTTGCGTGATGCGTATACAACCATACATACAAAAAATATAAAAAGAAAATGTTTATGGCTTTTACTCTTATAAAGAACCGTTTTATTTTTTCTTAAATACATTTCATACATACATCTTCAATTTTACAAACAACCCTGTATAATTTAACCGCCTCTGTGGTCTAGTGGTTTGCCCACCCGTGTCAGACGCATGGGTCCCAGGTTCGATTCCCAGGTAAGATACAATTAATACTCGGTTTGGTTGGTAGTAGGGCTTATTTCAAGTCCGCCTAGCTAGCATTCACCACCTTACCTAAGTCTGACGCCATAACAACAATTTAATGAAAAATATGTGTTCCAGCAGTTAGAGGTAAGATAGCCAGTTCCTCAGTGATGAGGATTCCGTGTGTAGTGCGCTTCCACCTTCGGCCTTATCGTTTATCCGATCCGATTATATCGAAAACTTCACTCGAGGATGAATGGCAAAGATAAAATTTTACAGATTAAGATACGTCGTTTTGCACCGCAAGCGTTCTGATGTTGGTCACTTTCTAGACTTCTGGTGTACATAAATTAATTGCATTGTACTGTACCAATTTCAATGTATCAGTGGTTACACAAGTATCTAATTTACACACAGTGAATTTCAGCAATAATATTAGGAAGTCTAGATCCTTTTTCAATGGCCAATCTATCACTAGCCCAGATCAAAATCACTACACTCAAATTCAGGTTCAGCTGTAACAGACAGGATAACATTCTCATTTATAATATTAGTTGAAATATTAATCCTATACTAATATTATAAATGTGAAAGATTGCGGGTTTGGATGTTTGTTCCTCAATCTCGCAAAAACTACTGAACAGATTTGGTTGAAATTTGGCACACAGAAAGTATATAGCCTAAATTAAAATATAGGATACTTTTTATCCCGATAATCCAACGGGAACGGGAACCACGCGGGTAAAACCACGGGCGGCCGCAAGTAGTAAATAAATTTTAATGCAAGCCAAAAAGGCAAGCGCAAAAATGAAATATAACTCAACCGCGACTTTTTGTTCGCCATTATTATTCAGTCAGGAGGAAAAAAAATCATAAAATAACAAAATATCGCGACAGGGCTGAATCCATTAGAATAGGCATTTTGAAGTGGGATGACGCAGGACAGACGGCCTCGAAGACGGTCGGAGGCGTACTTTATCGCTTCAATATAAGACGAACCTTTCAGTGCTATGGAAAATATTTTTGACAAACAAAGAATCGTAAAAAACGAGCGGTAGGAAATGTTTGTTAAGGGGACCATCGAAAGTGGCGCCCTCAGAGGTTTTTATTTAATAAGTTGTAAAAGAAAATGATTTTAATAAAACATTACGAGGAATTTTTGGGCCCATGGTCTAGTATTTTTAGAAGGTATCAGTATATTCCCTCATAGTCATTCGTAGAAGTAGATCTACTTTTACGATAGCAAATGTGTCAAAAACGGCCACTTTTAGCAGTAGTTTTGCTTTATACTTTTAGCAGTGAGTACGAAGGAACAATGTAATGATACTGTTTAATAATATGGGCCCTAAAAAAACCAAGTAAGGTTTTATTAAAATTGTGTATTAGAATTACAAAATTAAATAAAATTCACCGCTGCGCCACTTTTGGGATACAACCTAACCGCCTTAATCGAGAAAGTTTGCTTATTTAGAAGAGCACAAGCACAGTAGGTATAAGACTGTGGCACAAGGCTAAAATAATGAGGGTTCAAAATTTCTGTTTTTTTTTTAATATTGTCTATGGTAATATTGCATGAGCTTTATCTTTTTGTCAAAGAACCAAATGCTTAAAAGATAAGAATCTCGAGTTTTTTGAAGAAAACACAAATGTATTGCACTGTTCAAATGCTGAGATTTTCAATTTTTAACATTTTCAATTCAGCTAATCTCAAAAACCTTAAGAATGGACAATGGACGCTTATAATTCTTGCCTTGTGTTGCGCTAGTCTTGCTCGATAATATCGATGGAAAGATCGCTATGAAAAGGGTGTGTGAAAAAGAAAATGTTAGCGATAAAATATCGACAACATACTCCAAACATTCTATAGGTGGTCACTCCAAACGTCATCCAAAAGACTATAGGTAAGCGCATAGGTTTTTAAAAGAGATTCTTTTTCACTTAATAAAAACTCTAGCAAAACAATTATCATCTGAATCAGTTCACAAACAATGTATTTTGTCTAAAGTGCATAAAACAATATCGGGTCATTTTGAACATACCATCCAATTTTTGAGGATGTGTTCAGTCCATGAAGCTGAACAACTTTCTCCAAGAACACCTGGTCAAATATGTAGGATTAAATAAAAATCGACTTTCCATACAAATCAAAGAGATTACGTGATCAATTTAGTATGGGATGACCAAAATTTTGTGGCGGAATTTGACACCATGTTTCTTACAGAAAGTTGTTTAGTTTCATGAGACACATCCTTAAGTTCAAAGACCCGATTTAAATACAGTTGGTGAATAAGTATGTCAAAAATGGGTCAATCAATGCTAAAGTCCTACAAAGAATACTGCTGTTTACACTTTAACTATGCTATGCCGTGCAAGATAATATGAAACCGAAAGAATTGCTTTCGATGCTAAAATAAATACATTGCTCCGCAGCCGACGATTGGTTGACGTTAGGGGATATTAAAAGCAGCCACCGTTATGACAATAATAATATTTTCCTTCCAGATTATTCCTTTTCAGTGTTTGGTGGAGAGAAAATTGAAGATTGCTTGCCATTTTCTATATGACAAATATTTTGTCTCGCAATATGATTTGTTACTTTGTTTGGTTTTATTCTATTTATACACTGATATAACTTTCGATACAATGATTCTGTCTGTCACATTCTATGAGATATTATTTAACAATATTACGAGTTAACAATTCGAAAAATTGTTTCACTGGTAAAAAGTTAAGTACGTTACAACCAATCTTAACGCATATTGAATTGTATGGTTTTTTTAACAGCTTTAACTGAATAATAACTTCAAACTTTGAATTAAGCTGAAATTGAAAAATAAGAAATTTGAAATTCATTAAGAAATAAGCTATGTAAATAATGTTATTTATTTGTTAATCTTTGTTAATATAAAGTCTAGAAACGATATGCTGATTTGTAAATATCGTTCCATCTGATAAAGCTGACAAGTTCTTTGGGCCCATTTTTCCTGTCAGCTAAAAGACGTCATAATGGGTGGTAGGGTAAAAGAATTTACAATTTAATAATGATTATTATGTAAGCTTATTTAAATAAAGAATATTTCAATAAGATTTTCCTAATAATTTTACAAAAGCTCTATCACACTTGTTTTGAAAGTTGTAACCCTACATATGTATAGGATCATATTATTTGCTATGACAGAGTACTAAACTATCTCACTACTTGTAACTGTATTAAGGTGGATGCAAACTCTGTTCCCACGCTCGGGTGTATCGACTATCATTTTATTAGAGGACACGGCGAGAGCCCTCTCAGAGCGGACGCTTCAATGCCGCTGCGGTCACCACACGTCACTGGGTTCACCGGATCATTGGTTTCAAAGATTTCATTTTAAAATAGGTGTGAAATTTTAAAAGAGATGCAAGGAAATGTGCTTTGTTGCTTTATATAGAATTTGAAAAGAGTATTTGTAAAATGTGTTTTAGAGTTTCAAGTTACTTTAGGATCAAAGCAATGTACATAAGTGATAATGTCCAACACATACAAGATAGGCAACGGTTAGATAGACATACATACGCCTTTTGTACACTAAAAATATGTAAATAATAAACAATTTAACTTTAAGCGTGCCCGCAGACTACAAACCAAAATGTCGGCCGATAGTTGGAATCAGTATGAAGAAGTATGCAAGTGCGCACACTACAACGATATGGTATCGGCACAGTAGTGGTATCGGCCGATTCTACATACAAAACCAACTATCGGCCGACAGTTTGGTCTGTAGTCTGCGTGCACGCTAACACAGATTGACAATAAAGTCATTTTCAAATTTCTAATAAATAGTATAACGCAAATACACCTAAAATTGATCATGTTTACATATTGTTATGTATGTAGCTATAGGTATACACGCGGCTGCGCCCGCGTCCATCTTTTAAATAAACATCAGTGCGTTGACAGCCGTCTTGTGTATCACTAGTCGCCCCTCGCTCCGTTCGCAAACTTATCAGTGGCGACGATACCTACCCGCGTTCTAAATTAAAAATGTCGTTTTCAAATATCGGAAATTTGTGTAATTTCGATCATAGTTTGCATAACTGGAAAACGTTCAAGTGCAGATTAACGCAATATTTCATTGCGAACGACGTGGAGCAGGCGGCAGATTCTAAAGGGGTGAAGAAACGTGCTATCCTCATCAGCGCACTCAGCGAGGCTACGTACAAGCTCGCATCGGATCTCGCGTTGCCCAAGGATCTGCAGGATGTACCGTTTGACGAAATCCTAGGAATTCTGGATGCCCATTTCACTCCGAAGCAGGTTGGATTTAGTGAGCGCCACCAGTTTTATGCCGCTGTTCAATTGGAAACGGAGTCACCTTCACAGTGGGCAGCCAGATTACGCGGTCTTACCGCACAATGCAACTTCAGCAATGTGGAAGAAGCATTACGGGATCGTTTTATTATGGGCATGCTGCCGGGCGCCGAAAAGGAGAAGATGTACGTGCAGGACTTAGCCGGGCTCACGCTGGCCAAGGCCGTTGATTTAGCGGAAAGTCTGCGATGCGCTCGCGCGGCCGCTATTAGCGCAGCGGGAGCGCCTGCATCGACTGCGTCACACGAACAGCTGTTCAAGATTAATCAACCTGGCACTGGAGGTCGACGAAGTCCAAAAGTGAAGTGTACGGTTTGCGGCTATTCTAACCATAAAGCGGAATCGTGTCGTTTTGCTAATTACATATGTAGGAAGTGTAATACAAAAGGTCATTTGCGCCGCATGTGTAATAAAAAAGTGAATTACGTCGAGGAGGTGAACGAGGGCGACGACGACGACGGTGAGTTGTTTAATATTCGTTCAATTAAGGGTGAGCCATTGGTTGAGACGGTGATAATTAACGGACAAAATTTTCGTTTTGAAATTGATAGCGGGTCGGCGGTTACTGTCATGTCGGAAAGAACATTTAGGACACACTTTAAAAACATGCCGTTAACAACAACTAACAAAAGACTTGTGAGCTACACTGGTGAAGTGTTAGATTGTGTGGGTTGTGTGTCGCTATCGTTGCAGTGGGCAGACCTTACCCGCCAACTTAGTGTTTATGTGGTACGCGGTAACGGACCATCATTGCTAGGTCGCGATTTTATTGCTCAGTTCGAGTTACAGTTAAGCCGGGTCCCGGTCCACTATTGCGAAGAAAATGATTTAATAAAATCTTTGCAAATTCGTTACCCCGATTTGTTCTCAGGGAAATTAGGAAAATTCACTAAATATGAAGTGAAGTTAACTTTGAAGGAGGGCTCGAAAGCCGTATTCTGTAAAGCGCGACCTGTTGCTTTCGCTTTAAAAGATAAAGTCGAAAATGAGATTGATCGATTAGTTGAGTTAGGTGTGCTTCGTCCAGTTGAACATTCCGACTATGCTTCGCCCATCGTGCCGGTATTAAAACGAAACGGTTCTATACGAATTTGTGCAGATTTCTCAGTGAGTATTAATAAGCAGTTAGTAATCGATCAGTATCCGTTACCTACAGTTAACGAGTTATTTTCTAAATTATATGGGGGGAACCAATTTACTAAATTAGATTTATCCATGGCTTATAATCAATTTTGTTTAAATGAAGAGTCACAAAAACTTACTTGTATCAATACGCATCGTGGGTTATTTGCATATACGCGGCTCGTGTTCGGCCTCGCAAGCGCGCCGGCTATCTTCCAGCGCGCTATGGAAAATCTGCTCGCGGGCATTAGCGGCGTCCTTGTACTTTTAGACGATGTTTTAATCACCGGGTCTAATCGAGATGAACATCTAAACAGACTTAATCAAGTGCTGGAAAGATTACAGGGTGCCGGATTGACTTTACAGACTGAAAAATGTGTTTTCTTTTGCGACGAAATAAGTTATTTGGGGTATGTTATTAATAAGGAAGGGTTAAAAAAATCACCAGAAAAAGTAAAAGCCATATTAAATGCACCAGTACCTAAAAATGTGAGTCAATTGCAGTCGTTTCTAGGGCTAGTAAATTATTACAGGTGTTTCGTTCCGAATGCATCTAGTGTGTTAAGTCCGCTATACGAGCTTTTAAAAAAGGGTTGTAAATGGGTCTGGTCTAGTCGAGAAGAGAAAGCATTTAATGAAATAAAAAAAAATTAGCGTCTGAGCAAGTTTTAGCGCACTTTAATCCGGATGCAAAGATTATTCTTACAGTAGACGCGTCGCCTACCGGGTTAGGGGCAATATTGTCGCAGATCGGGGAAGATGGTTACGAAAAACCAATTGCTTTTGCATCGCGTACGCTTAATAATGCTGAACGTCGCTATTCTCAGATACAGAAGGAGGCTACTGCTATAATATTCGGTGTGAGGCGGTTTCACCAATATTTATATGGGAGGTCAGTGCCATTCATCTTACGAACCGACCACAAGCCTCTTCTTTCTATATTTGGTCCACAAAAAGGCGTACCGGAAGTCTCAGCAAATCGGTTGCAACGTTACGCTTTATTTCTGGGGGGCTACAATTACTCTATAGAGTATATTAAAAGTGCGGACAATAGCGCAGATTATTTGTCGCGAGCAAGCTTATTGGCTACAAATAGTACGACCGAAGGCGATGGCGGCTATGATTTTTGTGATAGGGCTGCTTACGTTTGTTTCGTGGTAGATGGTTCGTCCCCGGTGACGACTGAAGAACTACGCAATGCCACAAACAAGGATAAAATATTAAAAAAAGTGATCGAGTACGTACTTAATGGCTGGCCGAGATCGATTAAAGATTTTAATTTAAAACCATATCATTTGTGTAGGTTGGAGTTGTCATATGAAAACGGGTGTGTCATGCGCGGTCACAAAGTGGTGATACCAGAGTCGTTGCGCGAGCGCGTCATCTCAGAACTCCATACATCACATTTAGGTATTGTGAAAACGAAAGCCCAAGCTCGCTCCCGGTTCTGGTTCCCAGGTATCGATGGTGCTTTGGAACGCATGATAGGCCTGTGTGAAGTTTGCGTGCAGCTGAGGGCATCGCCCCCTCGAGCACCTATTGCGTCGTGGCCGTATCCCCCGCATCCCTTCTACAGGATTCATTTAGATTTTTTAGGCCCAATCAACGGACGTATGTATCTCGTTATAGTTGACGCCTATACAAAATGGTTAGAGGTTTATGAGATGGGTACCTGTACTACACCAGCCGTAATCGACAAATTGTATGATTTAATGTCAAGGTTTGGTTTGCCTCAGACAATAGTAACAGATAACGGTACACCATTTACTGCTCAAGAGTTTGCTAATTTTTGTAACCTAAACGGAATTTCCCACATGACGTCACCACCGTACCACCCGGCAAGTAATGGACAGGCAGAGTCATTCGTTAAAATAGTTAAACGAGGAATAAAATCAATTTTGCACACTTGTAGTAATGTTAGAGAAAGCCGCTTAAAATTGTTAAAGTACGTATTTGATTATCGCAATTCAATTCATTCAACTACGGGTAAATCACCGGCTCAATTAGTGTTCGGTCGCAACCCAAGGTCACGGCTCGATCTTATGATGCCGCGCACAGTGGCGTCGTCGCCCTCCGACACATCACTCGCTAAGCATGTCCGTTCCCAACAGTGTTTGCAAACTAATTAACACGGTGGTAAATTGAGAACATTCCTGGTTGGACAATATGTTTATTATAAAAAACATGTGAACAATAATAAGTTTCTTTGGGTGAAAGGAGTTGTACAAAAAAGACTTGGAAAAATGTTGTATTTAATTAGAGATTTAGTAACATCCCATTGTATTAAGAAACATCAAAATCAACTAATATTTTATAATAAAGGATCAGGGTCAAATGTAATTAAACAATTTCCGGGGGACAGTGCCGTTAATACTTATAACGATTATGAAACCGGTTCTGGCATTGTGACGCCGCCACCGCCGTCCGAGTCAACATTGACATCGTCACACTCACCGAGAGGGGACGGAGAAGATACCGAACAGATGGTGTCTCCTTCACCGCAGGAGGAGATGTCTCCCCCGCCCACGACGAGTGTGTCACCAGATGTATCCCCATGCAGAGTGACAATGTCGAGAGGAGTCCATCGGCCATATCCATCAGAAGATGACGATGATGATTTTTACGATGTCGAAGATACGGAAGCCACCGGAAATGCAAGCGAACATCCGAATGAAGGAAGGTCAAAACGAGCTCGTCCCCCTGTTAACTACAAAGCGTTCTTTTAAACAACATAAAAGTTAATTCTATCTTGTTGGGGGAGGAATGTTATGTATGTAGCTATAGGTATACACGCGGCTGCGCCCGCGTCCATCTTTTAAATAAACATCAGTGCGTTGACAGCCGTCTTGTGTATCACTAGTCGCCCCTCGCTCCGTTCGCAAACTTATCACATATTATTATAGCTTTCAATTTTTTTACTCTACAACAGCAGTACAAACAATAACAGAATATTGCAAATATTTTTTTTGCTACTTAAGGTACTCGGATCTATTAAACGATTTCACAGAGCAAAATATGTAGTGCAATTAAATTTTTAACTAAAAACTAAATCATTAAGAAAGTTACAAATATTAATGTGTGGCGTGGTCACCATACATAACCCCACATCATTCGCGGCACATCCGATACTTGACGCGACCGCACCAGTGCACTAGCACACTGCCCTGGTTTCATCGTTTTTCTAGCCTTTACAAACAATATCTTGGGTACCGTGGCATTCATTTAGTAGACAACCTTTTTTTATTTTACGATGCGGAAGATAAAAACTTTTTTGAATGATTACCTATTACACCACCGTATTATTCTGAATACTTCCGAAACCCTTGTCAGAATTATATCTTTGCCGTCAACGAGAAAGCCGTTAACCCTCAAGTGGTCGATTTTGAATTTTGAATACAAAGTGATACAGTTTAAATTCTTTATCTTTATGTCTAAAAACGTATATTTATATTAGTTATAGTTCGAGAGTTATAAAAACTTTATAGGCCGTTCACTGACACAATATATTTTGATAACTCCTTCACTTAAAAGTGACTGAGCCACAATAAAATTCTACGCTTGGCGCACTTTAAAGTACCATAACTGCCCAATGTGGCTTAGATATATTATTGGGCCATTTACCATACTTAAAGAACGTTATTATAATCATTGATTACAAAAAATAGAAAGTCAAAATAGAAAGTAAATTTAACAAATTGGTTAAATCCAGAAATTAAAAAAAATTGTAACTGTGGTATAATTCTGTTTTAACTTATTCGTTTCAAGTACTTATCTAAAATATTAATATCGTAAGTAATGCTGAAAATTGTTTTGAAGTTGACATAAAAAAAATACAGATAACATAATAAATGAGACTGAAAATTCAAGAAAATCTACAGTTTGCGTACCTAATCCAATTAATACCCTTTGCAGAAATCGAACCCGCGACCGCAAATCCGGTGATATACGGACCACTTATGCGATTGGTTCTCGCTGAAAGATAGCGGTCGTTGTGGGGTTACACAATTCTCAATACTTATTCGGGATATTTCAGTATTGTATAAAAATATAGTGAGGGTGCGAAGTGTATGCGCTTTTAAATAAATTTCATTTTAACCCCAATGCAAAGCGATCTATTTTTGATTTAAGGCCTACTTAAATCTGACCGGTATCATGTACCGGTGGCGGTAATGATATCCCGATGGGTATGCGGATAACGCACTGTTCAAACCATAACGGAACTTTACCGCCTCCGGTAACGGTACTAGCGCCCGACGCGAGCAATGTGGGCGGGCGGCGCCAGGCCGGGGTGCATCCGCGGGGGAGATGAAAAGTTTCGGTCGAAGACGCGGTACGTACCGTGTACCGATCCGGTATGCGGTTCAGAGGGCCTAGCCAAAGTAACATTGGCAAATCTTCGTTATCGCTTCGCTTTCGAAACATGTATGGGATTGACATATATTTCGTTAACAATCGAATTTTAAAACATCAAATCCATACATGTTTCGGAAGCGAAGCTATAACGAAAATTTGAAAATGTTACTTTGGCTAGGGGGGCTGGTTTCGCAACAGCTGCGGTAATGCCATACAAAATACCGGTTGGGATAGCGGTCGGGTATACCGCTACCGACGTCAGTAGCGGATACCGGTCCGGTTTGAGTGAGCCTTTAGTTGTTCGTATTTCGTCTCCCAAGTGAAACAACCAATTTAGATTTTTAGAGCTAACGTCCATGCCAAATCAAAATAGGTTTATTCATTCATTAATTTAATAATTTTGATTACTTACGGGAAAAATCTTTATTTAAATATATGGCAAAAATATCTGTAAGTTGATGTTTTTAGGGGAGACGTACCAAATACTGGATACTTTTTGAAAACCGGAAAAATAACTAACATAGTTAATAAAAAACATTTGTTTGTTACACTCATAGAGATAAGTATCTAATCATCTTAGCATCCCAAAAAGAAATAAACACCTAGCTCCACTAATAATCAAAAAGAAGTTTAAAAACTAAAACCCGACTACGGAAAAATCGTGCTCTAAAAAGTAAGAAACAAGAAAATATTCATAAAAAGGATAACCGTAGTCGCATGCCACTTTGTCCTAGACACGCACGGCACGGGCTGGAGGTGGCATGCGACTACGGTTATCCTTTTTATGAATATTTTCTTGTTTCTTACTTTTAAGAGCACGATTTTTCCGTAGTCGGGTTTTAGTTTTTAAACTTCTTTTTTATTTTAAATATTTTGGAGTTGTCAATAGGGTGAAAGCAAGCAAAGCCACGGGCAAAAGCTAACAATTTATATATTTTTGAAAAGTGCTCATTAAGCCATTTCATTTGGTATCCAACACGGCATTATTAAAAAATATTTTTTTTTTAGTTCATGTCTTTAACTCCTCTAGAGGGCGCCACATTCAATTTAATGTACCGTCATATAGCCTATGTTCATTGGACGATTAAGACGCTTCTAACGATACCTTATTTGTCAAATTATAACAAGTAGTTTAGAAGTTATGAGGGAACAGATGAATTTACAAACATACATACATACATACATACATACATACAGGTCAAAATCATATACCCTCCGTTTTTGCTTCGCCGTAGTCGGGTAAAAATACTAATAAGCAAATTTTTTTTTCGCTAAATGTCAGAAATCAACGACGTAATTTTATGTACCCTATATTGGACACTAGGTATTCTTAATATTGGATATCCAATATTGGGTACATAACACTCAATAAGGGATATCCAGTATAAGGAATACACAGACACACTACAAATAAGGTAAATTAACCCGTGGGGCGTGTTCACAAATATAGTCTTTTACATCTGGATCAAGCTCAGCACAAACTTCATAAGCCCATCGATAAGTTGTAAGTTAAGTTCAATAACTACAAGTACATACTAATTTATATGTATCCCAATACTGGATAACCAGTATTGGGGTATCACGGTATCCAGTATTGAGCTAAGTACCTACATTTACTAAAATGTTCTCGAACTCTTTACCTACCAACATTATCAATATTTTTTCAATTATATTAATAATCTTTATATAAAAATAGTATTGTGAATGCATAAAATCTAAAAGTTTGATAAGGATTTTAATAAAACTTTACATGGAATTTTTAGAATATCAATACATTCCCTCATAGTCATTCGTAGAAGTACATAACAAATGTGTCAAAACAGCCACTTTTAGCATTTTTGCTATTTATTTCTAGCAGTGACTATGAGGGAATGATACCGTTAAAAAAAACAAAAAACCGACTTCAAAAACCTGCCTCTAAAAAGCAAGAAATAATATTAAAATCATTAGATACGCATTATCATTGTTATAACAACACGTCTATTGAAGTCGGGTGGGGCTGGAGTACAACTTCCTTTTTTTATTCTAAAAGCCCCACCCGACTTCAATAGACGTGTTGTTATAACAATGATAATGCGTATCTAATGATTTGAATATTATTTCTTGCTTTTTAGAGGCAGGTTTTTGAAGTCGGTTTTTTGTTTTTTAAAACAATTTTTATTTTATTATTTTTAGTGTAAATACCTTCTTTATTAGGTATATTATTATAGATATATTATTGGGTAGAAAAATCCGGTCTACCAAACGTGAGATATTCACGGAGAAACATACATTCATACAGGTCAAGGTCTGAGAGAGAACCTTTTTTTTGAAGTCGGTTAAAAAGACTACACTAAAAGTACCCCTTTCCCAACAAAAAGAAACATCTAATTCGGTTCATAAATAACAAAGTCGTCATGTAAGTTGATGAAAATCATAGTATTTTCAGGATTTCTCGAAAACTACTGAACCGATTTGAAAAAAAATTAAATGGGACCATCTCGCAAGAAAACTCAATCGAACAAAAAAAGAATCATCAAAATCGGTTCATAAATAACGATTACTCAATTTGCCTGGATAAACGTAGGTCCTGAGTTCGTTCCGCTCCAAAATAGATAAAGACATAATTATGTAGTATTTTTTGGTGGAAATCCAAAGACTCCCATTAAGTGTTTTGCTTCAAATTTTATCATCCATACCGCTAGATGGAACTCCTTGCCTGAGTCTGTGTTTCCCGATAGGTACAATCTGGGGGCCTTCCAAGTCAAGTGAATAGGTATCTTCTAAGCAAGAGCGTTTCATCGTAGATAGCATCATCATCATAGCTTACCACCAGGCGTGATAGCGGGCAAGCCCTTGCCTATTTAACATAAATAGAAAATAGACCAGTATTCTATTAGTATTTGATTTAACAATTTATGGATTAAGAGCTAGCCCCGGAAATAGGTGGACAATTTACAGAGTGACGAAATTTCTCTTGTTAGTTTGCCATACTATTATTATTAACAGATCCGGGCACCTTGCATATTTTCAGTAGTAGGGGTGGCAGTGGTTGAGCAACAAAGGGGCTGAAAAGCGATTGAAGGTATACAATTTACAGAGAACAGAGTATCTAAATCGAATATAACTTTGCCAGGAATTTTGACTGATAGAAAAGAAGTGCCAGGCGGCATCAAAATGCGCGAAAAAGTGGTAAAGTTTGATGCCGCCCGGCACTTTTTTTCGAGCAGTTAAAGTTCCTGGCAATGTTTATTCGATTTAGATACATGATTGGCTTGCTATTATACCACACCAAACCCAGAGCTCTGTAAATTATATACCTTCAATCGCTTTTCAGCCCCTTTGTTGCTCAACCACTCCGGATTTGCCGGATTTGTTAATAATGATAGTATGGCTAACTAACTAGAGGGATTTCGCCGCTCTGTAAATTGTCCACCTATTTCCGGGGCCAGCTCTTCAAGGGCGTCGCCAGGGGTGGGCAGGGGGGGGGGGGGCTACTGCCCCCCCCTAGAGGCTAAAAAATATAGCCAACTGCAAAATAACCAAACTTCTAAGGCCGTGCAATTGACTTGCTTATCTGATAAATCCCGCCCCATCTTAAAACTTAAATAAATTTACTAGGTGCTCTTGACTGTGTACCTACAATTCAGATTTTTCTCATCCTCTTTAATATTAACTTGCCCCCCCCTGGGCCATGAGCTGGCGATGCCCTTGCAGCTCTTAGTATATTATTAAATACGGATTTGTCAAAAAGTCAAACTATCACCTAATTCACAGTCCAGAACATTTCCCGCCCAACTTCCAGAGATCCTCAACCTTTCTCGCAGATAGCAAACCGTGAATTTGAATATTTTCAGCCGTAAGTAATTCGCAGGTGTCGCCATCCTGCGCCAGGTGTGCTCAACTTTGCCGTAGTTGTTCAAACGTATTATAATTTTATGCAAAACAAATATCCGGAGAAACTCAGGCTACTGTATTCATGTGTGCGAACCTAAACGGGCGGGTTTCTGTGATTGTTACAAATAGAGAATTTGTGGTAACTGCGAGGGCGGAATTCGTTTGGTTTCGTACCTAAAAATACAGTTTATGAAATGGGGATTTTAAGGGAAAAATGGAAGGTTAAGCTTGAGTGAGAATAGTTAAAACTAACTTTCAACAGACATAGTTTGGTTTAGTTAGGTCTATTTTTTATCGAGATATCATAGCGAGAAGAACCGATGGCCGTTGGGGCAGAAAGGTTGTGGAATGGCGACCGCGCACCGGACGACGCTCCGTGGGTAGGCCCCCGACAAGGTGGACCGACGATCTGGTGAAGGTCGCGGAAAGCCAGTGGATGCAGGCAGCGCAGGACCGATCGTCGTGGAGATCCTTAGGGGAGGCCTATACCCAGCAGTGGGTGTCGTGTGGCTGATATGATGATGATGATTTTTTATCGGATATTTATACTCCTGTTTATACTCCTGAATGTAAATTTTTGTATGATTATTTCAAATTTGTGTTATATTTAGTAATTAATAGCCCTTAAAAATAATATTGCTATGCCCTTGCAGGGCGTCACATGTAGACCTTATTAAATGTTACACCTCATTATGTATTGTGATATGCAATAAATGAATACTGAATACTCCTTTTTAGGAGACGGAGTTTTAATTTTATAAATAAAAAAAGCTTTGAAATCCCTGACTAAGATTTGGACTCTAGATTTTTATTTCGTACAAAAAAAGTTGTATTTCCTCTTTATATCAATTTCTGCTTTGAGAAACACTCGATCTGAAATCTCCTCTTCAAGACTAATTATTTTTTCATACGCCTATTATAACAATCCGATAGAAATAAAATTTCCAAACAATACTTGAAGTACAAAAAGTCGGGTTTTGCTATCGTGAGGCTTATTAACTCTAGTGCCGATAAAAAACTCTAACAGCTTCTTCAATACACTGCAAACTTCAGCCGCAGACCGCAAAACAAACAATAACTTTGCTATCTTTCAGATAAAGCTATACATTCAAGAAATTATAACTATAGTACACAAGAAGAAGATAAAAGCAGTAAACGTAATATTTTATTAGCTCAGCCAAGCTAGCACTAACGTATACATAATTTTATAGTAGTTTAAGCATCTAAACTTTTGTTATACGAGTAAAAGCGAATATATACCTAGCAGTAGAAAATAGCCCTTTATCACTAAACTCGACCAAGATAATAGGCGAAATCACAGCTAAGTTCGTGACACCGTTTTAATTTAGTCGAGTTGTGTTAGGAAAAGACTTAGGTGATACTTAAGTTTAGTTCAAACGGGTTGGTTTAGACATGTATAATGGTAAATTCACTCTCACACTCACACTTCTCACACTTGAGGGTAGGCTCACGAGTAGCTTCAGTCCCCCGTGACCACGGCAGCTGCAAAGGTGCCGAAACGTCGTCGGGAAAATAAAAAATCAAACCAAATACCAACTAATTACCAAAGTACTTTCAATAAAACCGCGCTAGTATCCGATCCGATCCGTCATGTATAACAGAAGTAATTTAAATTCCTAGTTAGTAAAAATTTAAATTAAAAATAACCCGTAAAGATACTCATCACATTGTTTCCAAAAAATTATAACTGTCCCATTTATAATCATAAGATCGGAAAAATAAAGGACTTTAAGTGTCCATGATACGAAAACATGGTTTTCACGGGTCATATTTTTATATAGAAAACGTAAAGTTGTAGCCACAAAAAAAACATACGACAAGCTAAAGAGATTATCTATTAAATTGCGTATAAACCTCACAGATGATTGTAAAAAAAACAGAATATCATCAAAAGCGCTTGCGTAGAGTCATATTTTTGGCGAAAATAATAGCGGAAACGTATTGAATTTTACATCAAAATACACATTAACGTACTGTAAAGTTGCTCCAATAACTTTTTTTCAAGAAAGATATTTTTCTTGCCGTATAAGGTATTCACGTATGCCTAAACCGCTGATGAACTTTGGTAATAAACATATTACTTCGAAGGATTTTCCGAAATTCTATGCGGTCGGCGTCGCGGTCCAGTATACCTACTGCGAAGGCAAGATCTCTCGGTCGGACCGGAAATTTCCGTTTCCTTGAGCCTTATTAAAACTTCCGTTGAATCGTTACCGATGGTTGCCCTCACTTTTAATTAATGCCAACTTTTAAATTATATAAATCCCTTTTGATTAAATGAGTTTGCGTTGTGTTTTTGTTGAAGGCAATTTTGGAATTAAGCATGTTTAACTTGAGGTAGTGTTTATGAAGCTAAATGGAATTATAGGGTAAAAACATAGGTATAGGTAAGTATTTTTTTTTATAATCAATCAATGGTTTTACAATAAGAAGGACGCTCAGTGCTTACACCATACAAATTGGGATAAGGGCAGAGAGATGATATATTATGATGGATATTGGAATTTCAGAAATAATAGCAATTAACATCATACGTCTACGGACCTATCTTTAAGTATAAGTACCGAAATTCATCAAAATTGGTTTCGCGGTTTCAGCGTGAAAATAGAACATTATAGACAGGATTACTTTCGCAATAATGAATCCAAAAAACAAAATTACAACTGCCTCATTCAAATGCATAATTTATTTTTCTAACACCCCATAAACAAGTTCGTTAGCAAATGAGTTGTTGGGGTCTTCCGGTGGAACCCGGAACGGTCCTAATGAGGGTTCCGTAGCATCCGGTCCGACTGATTGCTTATACGAATGTGCTTTTTCCATATTTGAATTGGAAAAGTTTAAATGATAGTCATGAGAAACAAAAAAATCAATATCAATTGTTTATTAAAAAAGTTTCAATCAAAAAGTTTCATTAATTCATTCATTCATTCAATAGTAATTACTTTTGTTAAAAGGACTATTACTCATAAAAAGGTGCGTTATGCACAGGTACTTTAACGAGTTTGTTATTGTTAAAGTAAGCTGGTGCAACTGAGCCTAAATGTTGTATAGCAAAAGTTAATACAGTAACAAATATTTAAATATCTACGTAGACGATAATTTTGTTGAAAAGAACGTAGATCGTTCGAGAACAAAGTGTAGTGGCCGGCGCAGCAAAATTTGGCCGTTTACGTGATGGCGTCGCCAGATGGCGTGCATACAAAATCATCCGTGCCCACTTTGGAACTCGTGGCGATATTAAAATTGCATTTTGTCTCATAACGATGTGTGGAAGATGCATCAAGTTGTTATCTAGACCAAACTGTTTATCATCTTTTCTATCGTACACACCTGTAGATTTTAAGGTGTATCTGTTTTTATTTTTATAGTATTTCTATTGCAAAAGTTATGTTGACTCCTACTACTGCAATTTTAAAATTTTTATCCCCTTAAGGCGGTTTCCTGACCGAAAATGGCGCCGCGATAAATTTTATTAAATATTGTAGTCCTAATACACAATTTTAATAAAACTCCACGTGGAATTTTAGGGCCCATTAGTCTAGTATTTTTAGACGGTATCATTACATTGCTAGAAGCAAAGATTTAAATCGTTAGATACCTACGCCCTTACCATAGTATGAGCTCACCGAAATGTGTCAACGTTCAAATGAGTGCGCCTCACTTCTTTGCTATTAGATGGCTATCAGTGCTCATTTGAACACAGTGTCAGTTCTAGAAACCACGTGAGAACTTTTTCAAAATGCTTTCTTGTGCCTTTTATCTGTGCACCAACAATTTTAGAAATACAAATAAAGCAGAATGGTGTAACATTTCACGCGTAAGTATTTAAAATGTACGGATAATATACGGATGATACCTTCTAAAAATACTAGACTATGAGCCCTAAAAATTCTACGAAAGTTTTATTAAAAAACTTTTCTAATAACAGCTTATTAAATAAAAACATCTGAGGGCGCCACTTTCGGTGAAGGAATCGCCTTAATAGGGATTGGTAGGTATCGTGGGTTAGCTTATCACCTACTATACGATTTACGTGTAGGTAGGCAAGTTATTTTTCACAAAAAGTTTAATTTAGTTTCGACAGTAAAGTTTACTAGCGAGTAATGCAACCTTTATTATTTTTTAGAAAATTAATTTTCCTTGCCTACGAATTGCACTTAACTTTTTGCACAAACGATGAAAAACCGAGTCCAAATCGATGAAATTTCATAAAAAATTTGTGCAACAATAAAAATTACAAAAGTTCTAATGTAATTTCTTAATAAGAATGACGTTCAGTACTTTGTACTATACAATTTATTTTATTTACGAGTAGTATCATTGGAGAACTTTAAATTGCATGCAGATGGGAGATGCGGCAGTAACTCCCCCAGGGGCAGATTTGCGAGGGACCCTCTCCGAGCAAACCTGGGTATATGATAACCGGACAACCGGGTACGGGGGCCAAACTATATTACTTAGTTGCTAAAATACTTTAACTTAGCAAAGTGCACACAGTAAGTGAAATTATTTATTGAATTAAAATTACTTACACGTAATTTAAAAATACGAATGTATAACTACTTTAATTCGTGCAAAATTAATGATTTTTCTCTTTATTTTTTATTTAGAAACTATGAAACAACGCTTTGTCAATGTCTAAAAACATAACCCTTTCTTTGCAGTCGGGTAAAAATAATGTCCATCAGCCATTTTTAATGTGCCCACTGCTGGGGCACAGGCCTTCCTTATGGGTGGTAAGGAGGATGGGCCATAACCCATCACGCGGGCCCAATGCGGATTGGTGGGTGTTAACGACTGCAAATGCAGCCGGGACCAACGGCTTAACGTGCCTTTCGAAGCACGGAGGAGCTCGAGATAATAAATTTTTGGTCACCCATCCGATGACCGACCCTTGCGAATTAACCGCCGCAATCGTTGGGCCAGTTGCTAAACCACTGCGCCACCGAGCTCCTCCTATTAATAATGTGGTTTGTCGTATTTATATATTTGAATGACAATTTAATTATTTAATCCATGAATAGATTATGAAAAACATTTAAAAAAATGTAAGCTCAACAGTGCGGTAAAAACTTATAATAAAGTAGGAGTTTTTTGATAGAAATACGTTCTTGACCTGTATGTAATGTTGCTACTACAAAAAGCGAACAGTGCACATTGCAATACTGAAAGTTTAATTGAATATAGATTGTTAGTATCAAGGGAATCAAGTTCATTAGTTCTCATGTGTCCTAGGCATACAATGTTCTGGAATAATTATATGAATCTGGCAAAGTTGGGTTTGTATAAGTTGAATTAACTTAACAACCAACTTATCTATTGTTCAAAACTATTTTGAAAGAAAATGTCTAATTATATTAAATAGGTCAGTACTTTGTTCCTAGCCACTTTACACCCCTTTTTACTTCTGTCAATCTTTCCATGTCACAGAAATTGTTTTCACCGATAAGTCCACCAGGTTTAGCACTGTAAGTGTTCTTGTTAATTCATTTTGTATGTTTCTTGGTGTTAATATAAAGTATCATCTAACTAAAGAATTTAATCTAATCTATGTTTTAAGTCCTTGTATGCTTGGAGATGTTAATAATTTGAGATAACTTACTTTACTTACTATAATCAGCAAAGAGTTGTTAACTTTAACCTCGCTTACCTGAAACAAGACCATAGAATCATTAAATAACATAAAATATACAATTTTACATTTAATTGATAAATCATATCCTGTAAACCAGAGGTGCCCATACGTTCGATCGCGAGAGGATTTAAGGTAGATCGCCAAGGATAACAGTTTTGACGCTTTGCACCCAATGTAGTTTTACTTATGCATTTTTTTGTCGTGACAAATATTTGGGGGGTTAAAAAACGGTCAGAATGAAGATCTTTTAGTCATACGTTTTTGCTAGGTAGATCTCCTTAAGAAAAAGTATGGGCACCCCTGCTGTAACCACTACAAAAAAAATTGCGAAAACTATCGCAAAATTCTCAGTACCAAATGCAGCAGTTTCTAATAATGGTGAATAAAATACTCATTATCAAATGTATGCGCATCATACAAACAATTTCTCTACAACCTGACCTAGTCTGCGGTCTACGTACAAGTATGAAAAACCAACTCAGCTATACGAGCCAAGTTAATCTAACTTAGATCTTGGTCTGCAACCGACATAATGGTCTGTCTTCACTGAGACACTTCAACTTTTAATTCAGCTTGCGCCAAATGTATGCAATATTGCCTCCAAGCCGAGCTCTTTTCCATAACGCATACAATTTTAAAATTTCTTCCAAAACGTGCGCTTTCACTTTCAACTTTCTGCCATTAAAAGACATTTTTTAGAGAAGATAGGGCATGCGCTATTAGGGTTGGTCCCACTATTCTTGCCGGTTCTTCTCGTTACAAGGTCTCCCGCTTTTTGCTAACCGATGGCGTAGATTCTATGACATTTACAAGTGCTTGTAACAGCCTAGATAGACTGAATAAATCAATTTGAATTTTGAATTTTATTTCCATTGAGAATCACCATTAATAGTAATAGTGGCACTAACTTTCCCACAATTATTACCATTAAGTTTTATGGACGTCATTGGTCAATTCTTAAATCAATGGTTATGCAATGGGTAATGAGAATAGTGGGACCGAACCCGCTGTTGCATGCCTTGAGGCATGTATCCGATGAAAGTGAAAGGGAACGGGAAGCAACTGTGTGAAGACACACACCCTAAAGTAAGTATACCTACATATCTAGTAGACTCTTCGCTAAAATTAAGGTACAAAATAATGAAGATATATTTTAGTTTGTTAAGAGCTTTTAGCCTGAAAGTGGTAGGCAGGCTGAACAATGGGTTAGACATTAATTGTAACTATGATTTATGTTTAATATAAAAGGTAGAATATAATATTTGTTTTGTATATAAGTATAGCTATTTATGTTTGGAGTTATTGCATAAGGCTTAAATGATAAAAAAAATATTTGGTCATTTATGTTTTTATTTTTATACATACTCGTACTTACCTACTTATTATTAAACATACGGTTTTATGGTTTAAAAAAAGCTGTAATAATTTTATATTCAGCAGAAGAATAGTAAAGATCAAATTTAGGGTATTATAACGTCGGGAAAATAAAAAATCAAACCAAATACCAACTAAGTAATTACCAAAGTACTTTCAATAAAACCGCGCTAGTATCAGTTAAAAAGTGTTTTATTTCATAATATTAGTACTAAGTAATATAGTTTTAAATGTAATTTAACGATCATATACCCAAAAGTTTTGATAAACATCTAATAATACGACCTCCAATATTTGGAAACAAATCCACGCACATATTTTTTTAAGTAAGTACATAGGTATATAAAACTAACATTCTGCGTACTTCGCAATAGTATCTTAGTTTTAACAATGTTATGAAAATCGTACCGACTTGCCCTGAAGGTGAATTTTCATTTACGAAAGTACCGTCGCAAAAACGGTTTTGACACCGATCGTCATTTTCGCAAAATGTCATTTTCGCAACTGATCACTTTCGCAAAAGGTCACTTTCGCAAATGGTCACTTTCACAAAACGTCACTTTCGCAGAATTCATAAATGTAAATTCGGCTATCTCTCATCACTGACAAACAAACAAACTGACTTTTGCATTTTAGTTGGTAAGTATCAAAATAAACACGCGTTGTCATCTACTTGTTCAAAAGCGTCGTGTGTAAAGGCTAAAGGTGATTTTATATCACCGAAAGTGGCGCCCTCAGAGGGTTTTATCAACTTTACGTGGAATTTTTAGGGCACATGGTCTAGTATTTTTAGAAGGTATCACTATTTCCCTCGTAGACATTCGTAGAAGTAGATAACAAATGTGTCAAAGACGTCAGTTTTGCTATCTACTTCTAGCAGTAACTACGAGGGATTTGATTTCGTTTAAAAATATTAGACTTAGGCCCTAAAAATCCACGTAATGTTTTACCATAATTGTGTATTATAATTTCACCGCAGCGGCACATTCGGTCATACAACCGCCTTAAAAGAATTGTATGAAAATGACGTCAGCACATTGCTAACCGACTCGTGCATATGAGTTATGAATTTGGGACTTGGTGCGTTAACAGAATTAAGGGTCGAGATGATTTGTTGTTTTTCCCTCCCTTTATGTCGATAATAGTCAGACAATGCGAGTCAAGTACTTTGGTCAACTCATTGACCAAAACATAAACAAGTGCTGTTTAAAAATATATTATTTCTCTAGTAAAATAAGACAAATGTATTTTGTGTTCAATATTCTGCCACCTACTAGATTTCTCAAAGCAAAACAGAATGTCCTATCTATCTACAGGGTGAAATCGAAAATCGACTGTTCAAAAAATCACCATGTATAGTTTAATAAGGGGTTTTCAAAGTGACATTTAAAAAATAAAAATAGTAATAATTTGCCTCACTAGATGGTGTTGATACTCTTCGAAAATCACATTGACACACATTTTTATCAACGCCATCTATCGAGCCTACAGTTTTTAGTCATTGTGAAAAGCCCTCATTCTCAAATGACTATTATTTAATGGGAAATAATAAAAATAAGCAACACTAAAACTTTACTGTACTTATTGTAAACAAAAAAATATCATTCCAGTTGCCAGTTAGATTAATATTTTTTATAAAGAAAATAACAAGGAAACTACAATCACAACACAACCCGCGCAAAATAAATTCAAAACCCCTCATCCATCACATAATTGATCAAAGCGATGCCAATATGGCTGCCAGAATTGACAGCTGATGTCAAAAAGGATTCCAATCTGTCTTGAGGGCGGGCAGCGATGTGAAAAAATGACACATTAGTGTGACATAGTGGAGAACTGCTCGATAACGTTGAGGATTTCATCGTGTAACGCCTTGGATTTCTTTCATTTTTACAATGAGTGCTTTTCAAAGTAACATAAAAATAAAAATAGTAACTATTTGCCTCACTAGATGGTGTTGATACTCTTCAAACCCTGAAAATAGTAACTATTTGAATCACTAGATGGTGTTGATACTCTTCGAAGCTTAGTAAAAAGATCACATTGTCACCTATTTTCATCAACGCCATCTATCGAGCCCACAGTTTTTTGTCATTGTGAAAAGCCCTTATTTTAAAAAACTTTACGAATGAAATGTTAAAAAGGTAAAAATAAATAACTATAATTCAGCTAAAATCCTTACTTAATATTATAAATGCGAAAGTCCGTTTGTTTGTTTATTTGTTTGTTTGTTTGTTACGCCTTCACGTCTTAACTACTGAATCAATCATCATGAAATTTTGCATAGACGTTGTTAGGGGTACAGAAAAGGACATAGGGTACCTTTCCTCCAGAAAAACGTACAGTTCCCGAGGAATAGCAAAAAAACTGTCCACGCAGACGAAGTCGCGGGCGGCCTCTAGTACATAATATGTAATGACTTGGAATCACATCCTTACTTTCTTGTTTGTTTGTTACTCCTTCACGTCCTAACTACTGAACCGATCATCATGAAATTTTGCATACACCTTGTCAGGGGTACAGAAAAGGACATAGGGTACCATTCATCCATAAAAAACGTATTGTTCCCGAGGGATAGCAAAAAAACTTTTCACACAGACGAAGTCGAAGATAGTAAAAATTAAAAATATTACAAAATAATAATATGAAAATATATTTTTTGTACAATACAAAATAAGCGTCACCGCTGACGAGCGATTAATCGCTGAGCGATTTTTTGTAGCCCAGAATAGAACATATGAAGTTCAATACGTAAACGCCCACGAGCTACAAAAAGTAGCTCACACATAGCTCGGCGACTAATCGCCCACGAAATGACACTGACAAAAGTGACAAGCGGCTTTAACCCTAAAAGACACCATAATTTTTTCGCTGGCTGGCATAATTATTTTAGTAATAGCTTGCAATAAAAAGTAAGGGAATTATTATTAGGTACATTATATGATTGATTACCTTTTAATCCTGTTCCGTAAAGGGTAGGTAGGTACACTACGAGCAATTGTTCTGGGTTAAAGGTCGGTTATAGGCAATTGTTCTGGGATTGTCATAAGTTTATATTAGGTACCTATAATAGAAAACATAACGTAAACGTAACGAAAAAACATCTAGCTAAAGCCCACCCGACTTCAACGGACGTTTTTTTAATATTAGATATGCGTAGGTACCTATTAGTAATTATGCAGATTTCAATAATTATTTCTTGCTTTTTAGTGCTTTTTATTTTAAAGCTATTTTGTTTAGCTTTTTTATTAGTTTGTTTGATTTTTTTAAATATTTAGTACGATTTAAACTTTTAAATGTCTATATTTAACTAATCACAGCTGACTATACAAAAAAATCTACAGATCTCAAACTACGCGCAACTATCAAAGGCATTTGAAAATGTAATTTAGATATAAAGCATACGGCAATGTCATCAATGCCGTATAGGCTCCACACATTTAATAGGAATACATTATTTATCGAACTGACGATAAAGTAAACGGAGCGCAGACTGGCCTGCGGACCCCCGCGCGTAAAAGGACCCCCTTTAGGCCGTCCGCTGCCTTGCGCGGGACACGCGCGCGGGGCGACATAGATTAAAGCTTACTCATGCACGGCGCAAGCATCTGTCCGTCAAAAACCAGCAATCTATATTCCCGCCCCGTGTACCCGCGGCGGGATCCCGCTTAAGGCAGCGGAGGGCCTTACGCGCGAGGTCAGTCTGCGCTCCGCTCCGCTCTACAGCCTACAGTTTTCGTCCGCCCGCCTCCTAAGATGGCACAAATCATGTAAGCTACAGGAACTTAATTTAATCCCGAGATTTAATTTTTCCGTTTCTTACATAGCCTGCTCAAAATAAATTATTGGGACCTCCTTTACATTCATGTTAGCCTAGTACTTTTCAATAGACTGATTGCCCTGTTAGACCTGGTCTCCAGCAGTTAGGACTCCTGCGTTGAGAGCTGTGGGGAAAATGCTGACCGGATCTGGTGAAGGTACTTTGATTAGCTCCTTTTTGAGTAGCTTAATTCAATCCTGAGAGGTGTTTTCTTCCGTTTCTTAAATACAGAGCTCGAAAAAAAACATTCGCAAATTCTCGATCCAAGTTGGCGAAAAAAATTTGAAATATTGATAAATTTTGGATAATCTCTAAAATTTACGGACTGATTTTAGGAATTTAAATTGCACTTTGAAGCTCTTGGGCAGACGCACATTTTGACCTGCGAAACTAGAGGCAAATATCACAATTTCATATATCGGGGCACTATACTCGATCACGTCAACATAAACATTTTCAATGTTAAAACATATTAAAGAGCTAATTTGGGTACTTATATTACTCTGATGTCCATTTTTTGCTATCCGTACTTTTTCATATATTCTTGGTATTTTTTGTCGGGGTATGAGTTAAGAACACGATTTGGGATGAATAAAGAAAAAGTAACGCGAGTGCGATGTGATGTCATGGGATGAATATGGAACTGGGTGCCTTTTAGGGTTAACCTACGCCAGCGACAAAAAAGCGCCGCGATTGTCGCCGCGATTATCGCCGCGTTTATCGCCGCGATATCGCCGCGATTATCGCAGCTACAAAAAAGCGCCCGTCAGCGGATACCCTAAGTTAAGTTTTTAGTGTTAAGTTTTTAAAGCTTATGATGTTTCGCATTATTAATCAAAATAATATCTTTTGAAAATAACTTGAAGGCTAGGTAGTAATAAACAAAAATTATAGCTTAGAAAAATAAATTCGCAATTTATATTTTAAACTATAAGCAAGAAGAATAATAAAAACATAATATGTAATATGTCGCATTTCCCTAAGAAAACAAAACCGAAACAAACTCTACAGCTAAAAGTGTCAGTTTCTGACACATTTGCTATCTACTTCTACGAATGACTGCGAGAGAATGTAAAACCTTCACCTTCTAAAAATACTAGACTATAAGCCCTAACAATTTCACAAAAAGTTTTATTAAAATCCTTTTCTATTATTAACAACTTGTTAAATAAAAACCTCTGTGGACGCCACTTTCGTTTAGGGAATCGCCTCAACAAAATTTACAGGATAAAACTTAATTCTGTTCTTGTCTTTTCGATACAGAAATAAAAAGGATGGGAAAACTAAATTTAGTATAGTCATGTCTATTTAGTTAAGTCGTTGCCAACCCTTTAATTTTTTATATTGTTATAACTACTTACGTTATTCTCAAAAGTCAAAATCCATATTAACCCCATATTAACTGTAAAAATTCAGCTTCGTCTACATTGCTCATCCCCTACCCCTACCATATTAAAAAACAAACACAGATCAATCGGAACGGCACAATGCCGCGGGAAGTGGGAGTGGAGGGGGTGGATGGGGAGGGGGAAACGGAAGCGTCCCACTAATGACTCACACTCGCAACGCCATCTACCTACGGGATACGTGTTTTAAATTGTTTCAGTTTTGTTTTCTTAGGGAAATGCGACATACATAATATTAAATAAAATTCACCGCGGCGGGCGCCACTTTCGGTCAGGAAAGTGCCAACTGAATCGACACCATATTGTCAATTTGTAAAACTGTAAAAAAATAAAATAACATAATGTGATTTCTAGAGACGATACGCCAAGCATCTTCTGCGAAATGCATTGAACTGTAACATACATTTCAATGGCGAAATGCACCTTTTTGTAGAGTGCTGTTAAAGTTACCGGATCCTAGATAGAATGATCATTAATGACCTCCGCGTGGTCGGGAAGGTTGCACGCCGGTTTTCAAGGTTTTGCCATCTCTCCCGGTCCCGGGTTCGATCCCCAGCTGGTATTATTTAGAAAACGGACTTTTCTATATTAACCTTGGGTGTTTGTAGTTCCACCGTTGTCTTTGATTTCCCACAAGTACTTCACATACTTTAGAATCGGAGCAATGTTTGTGATGTTGTCTAATATTAAAAAAAAACAAATCTGGTACCATTCACAGGTCATTGGAAATGTCAATCAGTTGGTGTGTAGATAAACTATTTATTTATAAAATTTTAGGAAGGTTTACAGCTTTTATAGACATATAAATAAAACATTATAAATTACTTGAAGCCAATTACAAACCTCCACATATACACATCAATAGTAACCTATAAGTATATTAAATAAAATACATGTACTGTCCATCAGGCATTTTTAATGTCCCCACTGCTGAAGCACAGGCCTTTCTCATGGGTGGATAAGGAGGACGGGCCATAACCTACCACGAGGCCCAATGCGGATTGGTGGGTGTTAACGACTGCAAATGCAGCCAGGACCAACGGCTTAACGTGCCTTTTGAAGCACGGAGGAGCTCGAGATAATAAATTTTTGGTCACCCATCCCATGATCGACCCTTGCGAACGTTGCTTAACCTCCGCAATCGCTGGGCCAGGCGCTCAACCACTGCGCCACCGAGCTCCTCATACATGTACTAATTTCCACAAACTATGGCTAGTGTTATAATGTTTCCAGACTTTTACTTCTCATATTTTTAGGGTTCCGTAACCTAAATGGCAAAAAACGGAACCCTTATAGATTCGTCATGTCTGTTTGTCCGTCCGTATGTCACAGCCACTTTATTCCGAAAGTATTAGGATTACACAGTTGAAACTTGGTAGGTAGATGTATTCTGTTAACTGCTTAACGAATTTAACACAAAAAAAAAGATTAAGGGGGGGCTCCCCATACATGGAACTGAAACTGAAAAAAAAAATTTTGTTCAAACCAATACGTGTGGGGTATCTATAGATTGGTCTTTAAAAATGACATTGAGGTTCCTAAGACGATTTTTTTTCAAAGTAAACCGTTTGAAAGATAAACACCGCCAAAGTGGTAAAATGTGTGCCCCCCCCCCCCTCTAACTTTTGAAATAAGAAACTGTAAAATCTAAAAAATATATATGCTGTAGATCTTAATAAACACTTTCAACGAAAATTGGTTTGAACGAGATATAATAATTAGTTATTGAGATATAACACATTTTCCAAAACCGCAAATATAACTTTGTCATTCAACACTGTGAAATACAAAGTTATTTTTGCAGACGAAAAACAATAGTGGTATTAAATATCGTATGGTATAAGGTAACTACGGAACCCTATTGCGCGTGGCCCGACACGCACTTGGCCGGTTTTTTAAGTTTTATTTTAAATGAACGGATTTAAATTTTTTACGGTAAATTTTTTCAGGTAAAACATTACTGTAGTGTCCTAAAATTCAGAAATCTAGAGGCTTGAATAAACTTGAGAGAAGTCATGATAAATTCCTATTTTACTTTCTCAAAATACACATATTCAATATCTCTGCACCTGTAGAGTTTTATAGGACTTTTCTGTTCTAACAACACAAGTTGTAATATCAATTTTTAACATAACAATACAAACCAAAATCTTGAAACAATAAATAATATCCGTTTCAAAAACGAATGTACTGGAGTTGCTATTTACCTTATTGAAAATTATTCGCGCATGTAGCGTGCAGAAAAATTGGTCACACGATAAAATAATCAAAATTTTCTCATTTATTTGCTTTTTCGTTCACATTAAAACCTTAAAAACTTTAAAAAAAAATATTAAAATCTACTACTTACTTATTTGGATGTTTGTTACTCAATCACGTAAACACGTCTGAACGGTTTATATGCAATTTTGTTTATAAGCTAAATTAAAACATATAATACTTTTTATCCTAATCAAAGGTTCCCTAAAGTCTATGCAGACAAAGTCACGGGCGGAAGCTAGTTATATTATAAATATGAAAGTTTAGATGTTTGATACTCAATCACGCAAAAACAGCTGAACGGATTTGGATGAAATTTGGCACAAATATAGTTTACAGACTTTCAGGGACTGTCGAAAAAATATAGTAATACGTGGGTGGATTGAAAAGTTCCTAGCCTAGTCAAGAAAACCAAATAAAAATCGTACAAAAATATTTTTATTTATCGACCTAAAATCTCCATATAAGCTCTATGCACTTATTTCACCTTTCCGATTCTAAAGCCTTTATTCCCGTTAAAAATTACTCGAAAATTTCATTCCACCTCAAATCTTTTTCAGGTTCGAGAGTTTAATCATGAACCAAAGTTTCATTTATAATTTAAAAAATTCAAAAGAAATATCAAATTCGAAATTTTATTTCAAAGAGTGGTCGTTTTCTTTGACTTTCAGTCTATAGTAACAATTTTCATTACTGCACCGTTACAGTTCATTGGTAAATAATAAAAGTATAAAGACCGCATTATGAATATTATTTAAATTTAATAAACTAATCGATTTTGGACGGGTGTCAACGCGTGTCGTCCTAGGGGTTTAAATAGCGGTAGCTCAGTTCAGAGGTATCTTCGGTTCTTCATTTGTGGGTTGGGAGACAACTCAAGATGTGGAAGATCACCGGAGTCTGCGTGGTGCTGTTGCTAGCTACAAACATCAGAGCTGATGGTATCTTACTAATTCTATTATAATATTCTTTGTTACCTCTTTACGCCTAAACGTTACTTGTATTGAATTATAATTTCGACTTTCTCTCACAGTGATGACCGATGTCATACGTCTGTGATATATTTAGTTGGTAGATAGATTATGACCTGGATTAACTTATTAGGTTACCTACTTTTATTTTTTTTTCTTAGTCAAAGGTTCCCTAGGGTCCACGCTGATAAAGTGCGGGCGGCCGCCAAATAAATCATATCTTCTGCCAAACCCAGGATGGGACGCCAGATCTGTCAGAGTTTGAGTAGCTAATCCATAGGACATGGGTGCCGTCCGACATAGTTCTATAAAATGTAGCTGTAAAATAAACTTACGCAACTTTTTAATAAATAGACTCTAAGGAGCTATTTACAAGAGTCGATTTGACAGGCAACTTGGCAGGCGACTTTAGTCAATTAACGCTTTTTATCGACAATCGCTTGTAAAATCTAACGCTACCTCATTGAAATAAGGTTTGCGATTTGAAAAACCTATTTAAAACAGGCGATTGTCTATAAAAAACACTAATTGACTAAAGTCGGGTGTCAAGTCGCTCCATGTAAATACCCCATAAGGAATTATAATAAATAAATAATATTTTTTTAACGAAATAATATTGACTTCAATGAATTCTTTGCCGTTAGAATAACATTTTTATTTCATAATTTAACATTTGATGATAATCCCTAAACGTAAAGGATATTCAATATACCTATACATTTATTCAACGGTTTATTTTTGTAACTGTGGTTATATTTATTGTTTACAGATGATTTTGAAGATGATAATTCCCGATTGGGAGTTCCGAATCCATTCAGTAAGTTTATTAATTAAATAAACTTAGTCGTCCTTAGACCAATATTTCTAGGAAGTTACAAAACGATTTCAGAAATGAACTGCATGAAACTAAAATCAAGATTTTTATTCTTTTCTTTTCAGGCTATGGTAGTTCCGCCGACGCACTAGCCCAAGCTAACGCAAACACATATGGTGGAGGATGGGGAGGCGCTGATGCTCTTGCTCAGGCTCAAGCAAATGCTCAAGGTTTAGGAGGAGCTGGCGGCGGCTACGCTGATGCCTTAGCACAAGCCCAGGCCCAATCACAAGGATTGGGAGGATGGGGGGGTGGCTCGGCGTCCGCTGATGCTCAAGCCCAGGCACTAGCTCAAGGGCTAGGAGGTTACGGTGGTGGCAGCAGCTATGCCGATGCATTGGCTAAAGCACAAGCTCAAGGAGGAGCCGGCGGATACCGTGGAGGTTATGCTGATGCCTTAGCTCAAGCTCAAGCCCAGGCACAAGGTTTAGGAGGGGGAAGTTACGCCGATGCTTTAGCACAAGCACAGGCGCAAGCTCAGGGACTCGGTGGAGGCAGCAGCTTTGCCGATGCATTGGCCCAAGCTCAAGCTCAAGGAGGAGCCGGCGGATACCGTGGAGGATATGCCAATGCTCTAGCCCAAGCTCAGGCTCAGGCTCAGGCACAAGGTTTAGGAGGGGGAAGTTACGCCGATGCTTTAGCACAAGCGCAAGCACAAGCTCAGGGACTCGGTGGAGGCAACAGCTTTGCTGATGCACTGGCCCAAGCACAAGCTCAAGGAGGAGCCGGTGGATACGGCGGAGGATATGCTAATGCTCTAGCTCAAGCTCAGGCTCAGGCTCAGGCACAAGGATTAGGAGGGGGAAGTTACGCCGATGCTTTAGCACAAGCACAAGCGCAAGCTCAGGGACTCGGTGGAGGCAGCAGCTTTGCTGATGCACTGGCCCAAGCACAAGCTCAAGGAGGAGCCAGCGGATACCGTGGAAGTTATGCTGATGCCTTAGCTCAGGCTCAGGCCCAGGCACAAGGTTTAGGAGGCGGAAGTTACGCCGATGCTTTAGCACAAGCACAAGCACAAGCTCAGGGACTCGGTGGAGGCAGCAGCTTTGCTGATGCATTGGCTCAAGCACAAGCTCAAGGAGGAGCCGGTGGATACGGCGGAGGATATGCCAATGCTCTAGCTCAAGCTCAGGCTCAGGCTCAGGCTCAGGCACAAGGTTTAGGAGGTGGAAGTTACGCCGATGCTTTAGCACAAGCTCAAGCCCAAGCCCAAGGAATCGGCGGTGGCAGCTATGCTGATGCCTTAGCCCAAGCTCAAGCGCAAGCCCAAGGACTCGGTGGTGGTAGTCTTGCTAATGCCCTAGCGCAAGCACAAGCACAAGCTCAGGGACAAGCTGGTGGCAGTCTTGCCAATGCCTTAGCGCAAGCCCAAGCTCAAGCTCAAGCCCAAGGACTCGGTGGAAGCAGTCTTGCTAACGCTCTGGCGCAAGCACAATCTCAGGCTCAAGGCGGAGGAGGAGCTGGAGGTTATGCTAATGCAGCAGCTCAAGCTCAAGCCCAAGCACAAGGTCAAACATGTAAGTTGATAAGATATAAACAATGATGAAAGAGTATATATTGATATCTTAAGCTTTTGCTTTGTTATACATTATTTTAACAATAGATCAGGTTGAAACAAGATTTTATGGAGATGCCTAGGTAAAAATACCTTACTTGCGAACTTACTGATAGAGTATTTTTATAGGTGCCGGAAAGGTAAGTTTAAAATAGCGTCTAAACCTGGCCTGTTGTTAAAATAAATTGATCACACTTCGCTTATTTGGGTCAGTCGTTGAGCATGATGCCCTAAACTAGCTTTTTAAATTGTTATTAAAAAACAATATTTATATTTTCTAGTTGGACATAGGTGTCTCTACGCAGGCCAGCTTTACTACAAAAATGACATCATAGGATGCTCCATCTGCGCCTGCTTCTCAGGCCCATACCCTGGTAGCTTGTACAGCAAATGCGCCACTTGCAACGGCTGCCCGCAAAGTGAGTTACCTATTAAATAATAATTTTATATACCTATCCCAGTCATTTTGTTTATGGTCATTATTTGTTTATTCATTGTTATATTTCAAATTAGTCTGTTGTCATTTAAACTGAAAAAACACACGCAAAAAAGGCAAAAAAAGATTAAAAAATTAAAGGCTTATTTTTTTGTTGGACTTTTAGATTATTCCTCATAACATAGCTTGTTATTAATTGCTTATTAAAGCTTTGCTGGTAATTTTACAGAAGAAAAATAATGCATTCCTTTTATTGAACAGATCAAGGACCTGGTCCAGTACCAATTCCTGGGCCAATGCCGGGGCCAGTGCCATTTCCATGTAAGATGAATTCAACTTTTTGGGACTTCAATAATGCCTATTGCCCTAGTTAGCCCAAGCTTATCGGTTTTTATCGTATACATTTCATTGAATGTGCAGTGGATTTGCACAACCTAATTCCGCCATCTCCCTTCTTCCATCGAACAACCAGACGTACGATTCAACGTCACCTTTGGTGGATCTTACAAAGACTCGCACTAAGCGTTTTGCTTCAAATATCATCCGTACCGCTAGAGAGTGGAATTCCTTGCCTGAGTCTGTGTTTCCCGATAGGTACAATCTGGGAACCTTCAAGTCGCGTGAATAGGTATCTTCTAGGCAAGTGCATTTCATCGTAGATCGCATCTTCGCTTACCATCAGGTGTGATAACGGGCAAGCGCTTGCCTATCTACCATAAAAAGTTTTGAGATAAAAAAATAATTTTAAGAAGGGTAGTCTACAGACAAAATGTTTAGTAGCCTGTTCGTTTTTCGGAAACTGGAGCATCCAGCTAGCGAAACAACAAGGATAAATCAAGCATCAGCAACTTCTTGAATTTAATATTTGTATTCATTTTTTGGAAATTTAGATTTTTTATTAAAGCTGTAACAATGAAATCTTAGATTGGCGATTTGCTTTATACCTCTAATGAATTGAATACTAGTATTAAAACTATTTTTTTCATGTTAAACCAAATTATTTTCTTACAGTTCGACCGCTGCCCTCACCACAGCCACTACCCATTCGTATGTATAAAATAAAATTTAGACTAATTAAGTAATAATTGCATATAAAGCTCATTTCTATATTCGCGAGCGATTGTAGTGTCTGTTCCACATTTGTTACATGTGTGTGTCCGAGCGCATACAACCTGACTGTATTCAAGGCCAGAGTGAATAAGCACCTTCTGGGCAAGCTCGCTCCATCGTAGACCCTGTCGTTGCTTTTGGGCTAGACTGGGGTCAAGAGCAAACCCATTAACTATAAAAAAACAACTGCAGAAAATACTTCATTTGCATAAGCCCAATGAACTTTGTATTATTATGTAATCAGGGCCTTTTTCATAAACATTACCGTAGTACATTACAAATTGTAGTATTTATGAAATAGGCACCAGATGTGAAATAACGCACAGCACACACACAGCGTAGTTGTGAGGCTAACTAATACCAAATTTCAAAGTATAAGTTCGCCCGGGTTCGATCCCTGGCTACGTCAATTTAGAAAACGAACTTTCAGGTCTGGGTGTTTATAGTTACACCGTTGTCTCTGATTTCCATAACACAAGTTTTTTAGCTAAATTCTTTGGGATCACAGCAATGTTTGTGATGTTGTCTAATATTAGATATCCATTCACCAAACTTCTTAATTATTATTATTAGTTTATTCTCAGATGACATAGGTTCAGTGTTGTTAGTAAAAACTGAAAAGATAATTGTTACTATGATTACAATTCAAATAATCATAAATTGATTATTTGAATTGTAACTGTGTAAAAATGTTAAATAGGAAAATCATAAAAATTTCGGAATTACTAATAATGTAAATGAAGTCCTTTACTTTAAGCACATCATAATTTATTTTTTCTTTTACAGCTATGCCACCAGCCCCAACCCCACCTGGCCCTAAGCCCTGGCCTTGGCCACCAATATGTGAGTACACACAATAATAGTTTGAGCAGAAGAATGCAATTAATATTGGGATGCCGGCCGTCAAATCAGAGATGTGTAGATTCGCTAAATTATGGCTGAATCTCAATTATCTTAAAGTTCCACTGATGTAAAATAGTGGCGTTTCAACAGCTGCGCTTCTAGATATTTGACTGCGTCCCTGTAGCTTCACCAGGGTGGACTTACAGGTTATATCGGGCAGGCGGAAACCCGTGTCCAGCAGTGAGATAAAAAATAGTATTCTTCCTTCTCCAAGGTCTCACTCATCTATATCTGTACCAAATTTCGTCAAAATCGGTCCAGCGATTCAGGCGTGAAAACCAAACAGACAGACAGAGTTACTTTCACATTTTGATATTGATTGGAAACGGCGGTTGCAGCTGCGCCACACACAGTCGTTCCACTCAGAACTTTTACGAATATCTTTACACCACTACTCGAATGATTTGTATTTAAAACAAAAGACATAGTAATGTTGTATTCAGATCGAATTAGAACAAAGCACAAAGGTTAGGAAGAGTTACATTTGACAGCAACAAAACGTATCAGAGCTTTACGTTGCGACCACCATAAAATTATAAAAAGTATTTTTAAATCCTGAATTTTGAAAGCAGCCTCATGCAGGATGAAATACTGTTTAAGTGTAACACTGATCAACTTTACAGGTCCACCACCAGTCGTGATCCCGGGACCCGTGAGACCGTACCCAGTGCCCGTACCAGTTCCGGGACCAAAGGTGTTTGTACCCGTCCCCGTACCCGTACCCTCACCGCCGGAGAAGATCTACATTCGAGGCCCATCCATCCCTGTCCCATTCCCTGAGAGGGTGCCTGTACCGATCCAAATAAACCGCCCATACCCCGTACCATCGCCACCAAAATACATCCCAGTACCGATCCCAAAACCCGTACCGGTTCCAGGTCCCTCCGTGCCTGTACCTTACGCAGTAAACAGATACATCACGATACCTGGAAAGAACATTTTGGTTCCAGTTCCTGTTCCAGTGACTAGTAAGTACAGTATGATATAAGCTTTAAATTCTGCTAGGTACGTCATATATTTATTGAATATCACAGAAGTTCGAAACCACCAAACATTTCTTTTTCAGAGGATCACTTCTACCCTGTTCCGGTCATAATCTACGTTAGTGAGTACACGCAGACTTTTCTAATTAGCTGCATTACATTTTGAAGTTAACAGATCACCGATGATATTCCAGCATGTTTCTTAATTATTATTTAAAGGCTCAATTTTTATTGCTTCAGCACCCCTCTGCAGAGGAAAAGCCCCGATGGTGCCTTTCACCCTCCCGGGCGATATGTGCACGGTCCATGTCTGCAAGATCAAATTCAACTACGTGTACATCGAATCAAAGCCTATCCCTGGATGCGGTAAAGTACTATCTTACACGAATCAAAAAAATACAAGCTACGCCATTGGTTCGCAAACCCTAAGCGGGAGACCTTGTTACGAGAAGAACCGGCAAGAAACTCGACAACGGCTGCTTTTTTCTCCCTGTTTATTTTATACAGAGTCGTCAACATTGAAAAAATACCTCCACATTTAATGTGAGGTCATTTCTATCACAATAGTTAATAAAAGTTTACACGCAATGGGTATGTTGAAATTAATTACCTACTACATATCGGATACGTAATTGTGGGAGTAAATAATTTTCAACTAGTTGAGAAATCACTACTGTCAGTTAGTATGCAATATTTACAAATTTTAGGGCTACCTATCCTGACAGCAAAACGCCTCGGTGGCAGGTGAATACGGAAAAGTACAAAATCAGTGTGAAGCATTTTAAATTTATTTAAGTCCCTTTTGTATTTGGTTGTTCAATTTAAGGCAAGGGCTAATGTCATTTTCTTTTCCACAGTGACGAGGCCGAACCCGTTAATTTCGCGTAAGTAAAACAAATTAGCTAGAATACCTGTAATAATTCACAAAATGAGGTTTTGTTTTAATGAAAAATAGATGAATATTATACAAAATATTTAGTAAATAAACTTGGCACTGATTTTATGTTTTTATTTGCAGCCTACAACGGAGGCAGTAGCTCTGCGAGTGCCATTGCTCAAGCTAACGCAAACGCACTTGGAGGTCTTGGTGGATGGGCAAATGCTAATGCGCAAGCTCAAGCTCAAGCTCAAGGATACGGAGGTGGCAGCTACGCTGACGCCCTCGCGCAAGCTCAAGCTCAAGGCATAGGAGGAGCTGGAGGAAGCTACGCCAACGCTTTAGCCCAGGCTCAAGCACAAGCACAAGGTTTAGGAGGACTCGGTGGCGGAAGCTACGCTGACGCCTTAGCTCAAGCTCAAGCACAAGCTCAAGGACTAGGAGGAGCTGGTGGAATTGGCGGAGGATACGCCAATGCTTTGGCACAGGCTCAAGCTCAGGCACAAGGCTTAGGAGGTGGTTACGGTGGAGGTTACGCTGATGCCTTGGCCAAGGCTCAAGCACAAGCTCAAGGGTTAGGAGGATATGGAGGTGCTTCTGCTGATGCTCTTGCTCAGGCCCAGGCACAAGGTTTAGGAGGTGGTTTCGGTGGAGGTTACGCCGATGCTTTGGCCCAGGCTCAAGCACAAGCTCAAGGCTTAGGAGGATACGGAGGTGGTTCAGCTTCCGCTGATGCTCTTGCTCAGGCCCAGGCACAAGGTTTAGGAGGTGGTTTCGGTGGAGGTTACGCCGATGCTTTGGCCCAGGCTCAAGCACAAGCTCAAGGCTTAGGAGGATACGGAGGTGGTTCAGCTTCCGCTGATGCTCTTGCTCAGGCCCAGGCACAAGGTTTAGGAGGTGGTTTTGGTGGAGGTTACGCCGATGCTTTGGCCCAGGCTCAAGCACAAGCTCAAGGCTTAGGAGGATACGGAGGTGGTTCAGCTTCCGCTGATGCTCTTGCTCAGGCCCAGGCACAAGGTTTAGGAGGTGGTTTTGGTGGAGGTTACGCCGATTCCTTGGCCCAGGCTCAAGCACAAGCTCAAGGAATAGGAGGATACAGAGGTGGTTCAGCTTCCGCTGATGCTCTTGCTCAGGCCCAGGCACAAGGTTTAGGAAGCGGTTTCGGTGGAGGTTACGCCGATGCCATGGCCCAGGCTCAAGCACAAGCTCAAGGATTAGGAGGATATGGAGGTGGCTCAGCTTCTGCTGATGCTCTCGCTCAGGCCCAGGCACAAGGTTTAGGAGGTGGTTACGGTGGAAGCTCAGCTATCGCAAATGCTTTATCGCAGGCTAACGCGGGAGGTTGGGGTAGTTTCAGATCCGCAGAAGCATCTGAATCAGCTGAAGCCAGAAAGAAGCGAGAAACCAGCTTCGCAAAACTGGTTCACTGGTCGCGTGACGACGAAAAGTCGCAATAAGCTGTAAGTTATGATAAAAAAGATAATTAAAGATAATGTTAACTGTTCAATATTTTACTTAATTTTTTTTTGTTACAGAATTACATCTCATAATGATCTCCAAGCCACGACTATACTGCATAACTGACTCCGAGAAGTAATTTTAAGTTCAGCATCAAAAAATTTGACAAGCAAGCTTTATACGTTTATATGTAAATACATCTTAGTGGGATTATAAGGATGATTTTTATTTCTGGCATCGTCACAAACCCATTGATTCATACATTGAAGCCTTGAACACCAATAGTGTTCTCTAAAATATAGAAATCAGTAGCGCAACATGTCACATCTAAAGTCAAGGAGAATTGTATAATTCATAATCATTTATTGCCATAAAACATAGTATAAAAGATGTTGAGTACAGTGAATAAAACACACATGTTTTAAACGTATTAAAATAGCAAGTTACATAATGTCAATGTATAGTCGTTGAAATGTATTGAATGTTAGTACCAAGCGTATCAAGTTACCAGATCTATGGTGTTCAAAGAGTTTATATCAAAAGTTAATGATTTGAGACAAAAAAATGAACACAATAATAATTGAAAGCTATATCGATGAAAAATTACATGCTTCAATGTTGCTTCAATGGTATTCCATTTATAATAAGAAAGCTAACATAAACTTATTGATCAAAACTATTTTAGCCACTACAGGACACCTAAACAAAATTGACGTAGGCAGAAAAGAGTACTATTTTAAAGAAAATTATGTTTGATACAGAATGTTTATGACTTGGCATAAATATTAGTAGACGTATCACGTCTTATTCAATGGACCATCAATGGACCTGAGGAAATAAGAGATAAGAAACTTTAGTAGGACGGCACCCATTTCAGCTTAACCTATCATCTAATAATAATAAGCAAATATGATTATAATATTATTATACTTAATTATTATTCTATCAATGACAATATTTATATATTTATTTGTATTATAAGTACCTATATTTGAAATGCCTTCTCAACTTTCTAGTGAAAGAATGTTCAGGAAATTTTTACCTTGTTCAAATTATTTTTTCTTTGATTCACCAAATTAATAAGTAGCTGAAGCGCTGCCCTTAGAGACCAAGTCACATATTTTGCAAATCATCGTTATTGATTTGCTTTCGAAAGAATACATCTTTATGTAGGATATTATGTCACTCAGTTGATGGTACGCAAAACTATAAAACCATAATTTTTTTTAATGTAGATAGTTAAGCGCTTGACCCCTATCGCGCCTGGTGGTAAGTGATGATATGACCTACGATGAGATACGCTTGTCTAGAAGTAACCTATTATAACAAAAACATTAAACTATAATATGATACACCTATTAGGATACAGGCAAAGAGTTCCACTCTCTAGCGGTACGGATGATAAAATTCGAAGTGCGAGTCTTTGGAATATACACTAAAAACGGTGGCGCTGATTCTTATTCTGTTTGTCAGATGGAAGAAGGGAGATGACTGAATTAGGCTGTACAGTGTGTGTAATTACGCTGCACACTCGCCGAAATCTTTCCGATAAAAACCGATAAGCTTGCAACCTTGTACTATGCTCGAGGCTTTTGAGCTTATTGCAGAAAAGATTGTGATTGCCGAGGAGCTTCTTGGCCCTCCGCTCGATGAATTCTAGCGTCTGGAGCTGGTATTTGGCGGAGCCATCCTAAAGATGAGAGCAGTACTCCATACACGATCGAACTTGCGCTTGGTATACATTGCGCAGCTGTTCCGGCGTGAAGTACTTTCTCACCTATACATCATTCGATAGTAAAGATTTACAATGTGACATTGGCTACAGGGCCTTTTAATGAAATCAGGAATCACATTATTGCAAACCATGGAGTTGGCTACGACGTAGATTGTAAATAATTAAAGTCAAAGGGATAAAACACACACATTTGATTATTGTCAAATCAATTTGTCTCCATGACAGAGTTTCTTGCATGACATGCCAAGTTTGGCGTCAATGATGATATTTATAGAGGTAATACATTTAAAACAGTATTTTTAACTTTTGTCAACTACCTTTATAAAAAAATCGTAGAGTCAGATAACATTTAATTTTATTAAATTGTCAGAGTTACTTTTTCCTGAAGTATACAAGAGCGTCTTCAAGGCTTCAGCATAGCACTTAATCCTAACGAATATTAAAAATGCGTTTATTTGATGGACCGAGCGAGAGAAGCGTTAGTTTCGAGATTGGCCAAAAAATGCTTTTGTCTGTCTGCCTGTTCTCGCTTACAAGTCACATTTTTCAAACCAATTTTGACGAAAATTGGCACACAAGTTCCGTAAATTATTTTTAATCTTTTTATTCGGTTTTTGATTCGATCTACAATTTTTGATTGGGTGGTAAATCAGGAGGGGAAAGGGGGAAATTTGGTGTAACGTTATTTATCGACGGATTTCAATCACATAGATTGAAGCACACTAAGGACTTCATTCTATGAATTCTATGTTACGAAAAAAGTTCCAAAAGGGGGTGGAGGGGGAAGTTTACTGTAGCGTCCTTGGTGGGCGAAAATGTTCAAATATGTCACAAACGCAAAGTATATTCGGTGGTTCGATTGTATGTTTGTTACGCTTTCACGTATTAACTATTCAACTGATTGCATACACATTGTCAAGGGTACAGAAAAGGACATAGGGTACCTTACATCTAGAAAAAGTATCTACGGTTCCCAAGGAGTATAAAATACACCGTCAACGCAGACGAAGTCGCTGGTGACCGCTAGTAGTACTCGTACCTGAATAAACAATGACAACCGGAAAGAACATAATCGAGTGTTTTTTTATTAAAAAAAATACTACCGATTATGCACACTGACAAAAATATACAGTGCAAAATTAATTCAGACTGAAAAAAGGGACAAGTGCGAGCCTGTCTCGAACGCCGAGGGTTCCAAACATTCTTTTATATTAAAGTACAAATCAAACATTTTCGGATTTTTTCCTTCACTAGCCTTAAGAAATTGAGGACAGAATAACTAATAGTACAAGTGCTTGAGGTCTTACTTTCTGCTCATGATTAGATGAGGAAGCCGGATTTCCTGTAGAGCCATGGAACGCTAAAACATTTATTTTTTAAATATTTCGATTTAGAAAGAAAATATTTATGCTTTTTAAATGATAAAACATAATCAATCAGGTACAAATTGACGGTTATTACTACTAAGACCAATCATATAACAAAGCGTTCAAAATGGATTAGTTAACTATACCAATAAATCATAATCACCAATTTGTACGCTTTTCTCAAAACTCCTTTATAAGGGACTACTCCGGAATTATTAATATCAGCTTCAGTTTGACTCGGCTAGGCTCAGGAAAAATATCGATATATGTATTAGTGAGAAAATTAGCCATCATGAGGGCTGCGCTGTGGGGGGTATTGTTCTTACCATACCTTCTGTCTCCAGCAGCATCTGATGATTCCATCGCCGACAGCACGGTAAGGTCAGCGGCTTTGGCAATAGCCGAAGCTAACAGCTTAGCAGAAAACAACCAAGGGTTTCCAACCTCAAGCGGAATCCATCCAAACAACTTTTCACCAAATCTTTTTGGATCTGCTAATGCTGACGCTCAAGCATACGCTTCAAGCAACGCATTGGGACCAGTAAATGGGCCATATCTACCATCCGGCCCTACAGGATTTAGTTCTGCACTTGCTTCTGCCAAGGCCCAGGCGTTAGCGGAAAGTGGTGGATATAGTCCCGTGTATAATCCATTATATGGACCAGGAAATCTGAACTATCCAAGTACCGGACCGGAACTGGTCAGCGCACAAGCACAGGCATTAGCCGAAGCTCAAGCCCAAGCTCAAACATTTGCTCTAGCCCAAGCTCAAGCCCAAGGCCAAGCAGCACAAGCCCAAGCACAATCACAGGCTCAGGCCCTAGCACAAGCACAGGCTGTCCAATCCCAAGCACAAGCCCATGCTCAAGCCCAAGCTCAAGCCCAAGCACAATCACAGGCTCAGGCCCTAGCACAAGCACAGGCTGTCCGATCTCAAGCCCAAGCCCAAGCTCAAGCTCAAGCCCAAGCACAAACTCAAGCGCAGGCCCAGGCACAAGCACTTGCTCAGACACAAGCTCAAGCCGGAGCTCAAGCAATTGCCAACGCTCAAAGTGGAATTCCCTATGGACCAGGAGGGTACCAGCCACTGCCTTTGTACCCAAGCCCCACATCCAACCCCTCTGCCGCAAATGCATTTGCTGCAGCCTCTGCCGATGCTCAGGCGTTTGGTAATCCAGGTTTGTTGGATAATACATGCTTATACATACTTATTTTTAACTTCCAGAAGAAGAATTAAAACTCATCTGTTTGTTCCAGGTTATTTCGCCAGGCGAATTCCGAATAACGAATACATAAGACCAAATCAATTCCCAGGTAAACAACTTTCTCATAGAAACGTTGGACTTTTCTTGTTATGATAAAGTTAAAATTGTTTTTCAATATCAAATGGCGATTACAGGCGGCCCAGATCTAAACTGTAGATTTGTCGGGGAACTGCACAACGTCTGGACTGTGGACTATGACTGCATGGTGTGTGTGTGCATGCCTGACTTGAGCCCAGTCTGCGCCAGCTGTAGTGGATGTATCAGGCCATTGGCCCCCCAACCGCCTTCTCCTACCCCAGAATCAATTATGATCGTACCACCATTTTCTCCAACACCTCTTCCTATACCACTGCCAACACCGAAAACAGACGGTATGTACCCATTTTTGACACATTTTTAATAAGTCACAAAACTAACCAAAAATGCTTGTTAAAAGCTTTTCACAAAATCTAAAATATGATGGTTCTTATATATCCAACAAAAAACAAACGTCATTTATGCCAATTGTTTCAGTCACCTGCAGTCCTCTTCTAAATGGCCAGCCGTTCCAGAACCCCCTGAATCCATGTCAAATATGCATCTGCGACGAAGTTCTTGACATATTTGGAAACCCTGACGTCAAGATTATATGCAAGGAGAACCCACAATGCGGTATAACACAGTCAATTAACTTAGTCAATTTTTTCGTAAGCTCTTCTAGCATTTGTTAATGCATATTTTTATTTTGGAATTGCAGTACTACCACCAGAGCAATCGCGTAAGTGTTACTAAAAATAATTCTACAATCCTTAAACCTGAATCAGACATTTGATAAACTGATTATTATCATTATCTTTTCATTTATTCACAGCACCAGTTCCAGATGTGCCTATTCCATGTAAGACAGAATATACTTTGGTTGTTAAAGTTTGAAATAAGTTTTGACTCTCAATTTAACGTGCAGACAATATGGAGTTAATCAAATGTTTGTTTTCAGTACCAATTTGCGACAAGTTACCTGTCGACGTTGCGTTTCCTCACCCGACTGAGGTCTGCTTAGTCTGCAAGTGTATCGTCCTCATGGTGGACTTGGTACCTGTGAAGCATTTCACTTGCGTCCCAAATCCGATATGTGGTAAAATAACTGAATTTAATCGTACTGCAAAAGTAACTCGAAACGAAACGAGGAGTCGAGAACCTAATTTTTTCATGTTTATTTAACTCGTCAACGCCCGGAAAACGAGACACAATAGATATTCTATTGTTGTGCCGGTGACCGCTCGTCGCGTTGATGAATTAATAGAATCACGTTTAATCTTGTATAATTGTAAGAAATAAGAGTTCGTTTGATTCTAAAATAACTCACTGATTTACAGAACCACCAGTACCATCATCAATTCCTGAGTCAACTTCAGAACCACTAGGTAATTTCCCAAATAAAAAATGGCAAAATTAAAAATTTTGAAAAAACCCACGACGGTAATAATTTTAACTCTTTATTTAAAAAGATTAAAATAAGTTTTACAAAAATCCCTCGACTAAAAGTGATGTAGGTACCAGTGGCGAGGGGTGAAATTATGGCGAAGGTAAGCCAAGCCGGTCTACAAAAATGATTTGATCTGCAAAGTGGATTAGTGGGGTGGGATTTCTAAAAGGTAAGCCGATGGGAATCGGCTTGTGTGGACCCTTCGCCACTGGTAGGTACTATTCATACTTTATCTACCTATTCATAAATTACAAACGCAAGAAAAATCCGTTGGGGCTGCCATTACCTGCCCCCAAATGAACAAATAATTTTCAGTTATAGTTACTTTAGAGATATGGCAATGGCAGCCCTCGACGGATTTTTCTTGCGTTTGTAATTTATGAATAGGTAGATAAAGTATGTATAGTACCTACATCACTTTTAGTCGAGGGATTTTTGTAAAACTTATTTTAATCTTTTTAAATAAAGAGTTAAAATTATTACCGTCGTGAGTTTTTTCAAAATTTTTAATTTTGCCATTTTATTTTAAACTTTTTAAAGAATTCATACGTTATCTACTCTAAAAACCGCATCTAAATTGGTCAAACCATTCGGAAAATGATTACTACAGCGCCCCCTAGCGGCTGAACACCAAAACACCAAGAACCATCGCCGACAAACTACAAAACTATTACAGAAAACCGCATCCAAATTGGTCAAACCGCTTTGGAAATAAATGAGAAAATGATAACTGCAGCGCCCCCTTGCGGTTAAACACCATAACATCTATCTGAGAACCATCGCCGATAACCTACAAACCCATTACAGAAAACCGCATCGAAATCAGTTGAGTAGTTTTAGAGAACTTCTCAAGCGCGACTTATCTGGTTGCTGCAGCGCCCCCTGGTGGTCTACCACCATGTAACATATCTAAGAACCTGCTCTGAAATGAAACCTTTTGATTGCAAAAAACCGCATTAAAATCGGCCCAGTAGTTTCCAAGGAAAATGGTAATAGACAAACTTGACTTATCTGGTTGCTGCAGAGCCCCCTGGTGGTCTACCACCATGAAACATGTCTAAGAACCTGCTCTGAAATGAAACCTTTTGAATGCAAAAAACCGCATCGAAATCGGCTTAGTAGTTTCCGAGGAAAATGGTAACAGACAAACACACAAACAAACAAACAAACAAACAAACGCACAACCTCTAACCCTAAACGCATATACCGCCTCCGTTCCGTTCCGTCCGTCGTGGGTAAAAATAACATCTCTCTTCAGTAATGTCGTTTCTTTCCACATTCACAGGTATTAAAACAAAATTATTATAATATTATCAATGACTATTTAATGCATTTTATGTTACTGTTAATTTTACTTGACTTAAAGAAAGAAAGAAAGAAAGAAAGAAAGAAATATTTTTTATTAGCCTCAAAGAAAACATGAACATATATAAAATTAGAAAAAAAACAGAAAAGAGATTACTAAATTATAATAAGGTACTTAAAGATTACGGGTGAGACCAAAGGGTAGCTGTCTCAGCTGTGCTTCTGCGGCATTGCGTAGAATGCCGCAGAAGCGCTGGTTTTCAGCCAGCTCCCTGGACGATGTGGTGCGGTGACACAGTAGAAGAAGGAAGAAGCGGATTAAATTACATAAATACTTTAGAAAAAGAAGCACAACATAAAAATTAAATAAATTAAGTAAATAAGCACAAAAAGTATCCCTTTGCCTGTTGTGTGGTGGTATGATGTGATGAAAAAAAAAAAAAGTAAAAGTTTTCTGTGGTTCTTGATCTGTACTGTGTTGTGTGACAGTGACAGCTGCTGACTATAAAAAAAGTGTGTCACTGTCAGTGTCAAAAAGTTTACCTCTATAAAAATGATTATAATGAAGATGTTTTTGTGAATGAAGTGAATGTAATAAGTCTTTATCAGACAACATGTTGAGAAATGAGAAAAGAGAAGAGAAGTGTTACGTTGGAGCTGCGGGCGTGACTATTTGATGCGTACATCGCAAGGGAAAGTTGCCATGTGGTGCCACGAATACATCAGCCACGTCAGCAAATCAAAGTGGAACGTGGGTGGCAGTGAGGGCACACAACACAGGCCTCACTTTATTTCAAATTATTTAAAAGTCACAAGACACACAAACAATGCCCTATTGATGAAATCTTTTTTTCCTTTGCTCAGGGCCAGGACCGTATCCTCCACCAACACCAGGATTGTACCCAACGCCAGGACCGTACCCAGCGCCAGTCCCAGGACCATTCCCTACACCTGTACCCGGTCCGCACCGGTCACCATTGCCTGGTCCATATCCTACACCAGTACCAAGTCCGATACATGAACCGATAGCTTTCCCAGTACCACCGGGACCATCGCCAAAACCTGGACCGCTACCACATGGACCAGTTCCCCTACCTCTGCCAATACCAGTACCGGGACCACTGCCAGGACCATCGCCTCGTAAGTTGGACCAAATTAAAATACGCACTCTTTTTCCAATTTTGCAAATTAAAAGCCTAGCCTATCCTAGCCTAGCTAGAGATTTTTATTCCTAGTAATAATTATGTTTTTCTAGAACTAGGGCATTGTTTGTGATAATATTGCAAAAAAAGTAGCAGTGAAGAATTACAAAAAACTGAAGTACTTGTCACTGATAAAACTCTTCTTCATGTGTAATAGTTGCATAAAACAAAAACAACTTTCATCAATTTTCAGAGTGAGCAGTAATAAATAATTTACTATTCTCACCAACTTTCTGGCATCTACTAAGTACTATAAGAGACCAATAACATGGTTATTAAGTTTTCTGGTATATGGTATACATTTAAATGACGTAATTACTTTCTAGATGAATCCTGTCGACCGTACATTTCACGGCAACCCTTCCAGCATCCTTGGGATGAATGCCAGGTCTGCATCTGCACAGAGAGCATCGCCTTCCAGCGAGTCACTATCGAGATCTCATGTTACACCAAACCTGACTGCTGTAAGTAGTTTTGTTTTTAAACTAGCGGCCGCCCACGACTTCGTCTGCTCGGAAAGTTTTTTGCTATCCCTCGGGAACAAAACTGTTTTTCGGGATGAAAAGTACCCTATGTCCTTTTCTGTACACCTGAGATCGTTTATGCAAAATTTCATGATGATCGGTTCACTAGTTAAGACGTGAAGGCGTAACAAACAAACAAACAAACGGACTTTCGCATTTATAATGTTAGTAAGGATGACGGAGAATTAGGTCAGAAAAAATATTTCAGTCCGGCTTTCCAGCTGTTTGTTTTCTTCTCCAAGTCGCATTTCTCAACCGATTCTGGTAAAATTTTGTTTTTTTGTTTTAAGGTTCGATAATTATCTAGAATTGTTTAGTCGAGACAGTTTTTCCAAATTTATCTAAAAAAATATTCACCTATTTCGAAGAATTATCTAAATTAGAAGCACCATCTAGCTGCGAATACTCCAAATAATATACCAAACAGCACATACTGTATGCTTTGAAAACCTCATGGCAACGTATTTTTGTACAATTTGAGCACTTTTTATCGCGAGGTCTACAGCTCACGACTAGTTTTTAAAAAGAGATTGATAGTTTTTTATTTTTGTTTATACAGGGCGTTTCTTTTAAGGTGTCAAGCAGCAAGCAAAGCAAGTAATATAGGTTTTTTAATGAATAAGATGGTTATTGGATACTTAGTAATAGTAATAAAATGACTGTCTTTACCATAAACTGAGCTCAATTTAAACTTAAATGGATAATTAATCTTTGGAATGACAAAAATATGCGAAAATAATAACAAATCATAAAATATGAAAAATACAAAATATCCGATTCACCACCTTCAGGGCCCAATTTCAGCAAATAATACCCCATAAAGTACATCTTTTTTTATACTATTATGAAAGCTTAGGCTGTCGCACAGTTTTTGAAGTTAGTCAGAAGCTATGGAATAATCTTTAATTAATTTATTTTTACAGTTGAAGATTCCATTCTGTTTTGTTTGTTCCCAATTTTTTTACTATCGATCAAATTTTTTGCAACTAGTGTCAAAGTAAGGAAGGTGATTATTTTACTCATAAAACTACAATTAATAGGCATTGTGTTGCAAAAAGAAATACCGAGAAAAGCTCACCCAAAAAAAGATATAATTTTTTAAAGCCGTTCAGACCTTAAATCATAAAAAATAATGAAAAAAAATTATAACTCCTAAACTACAAAAAATCGCGGAACATACATAGGGGTTCAATCGAGGTATAGTACTCAGCTATCGCCTCGCATTGGCTTGACACCTTAAAAGAAACACCCTGTATAGCAGTTGCTTACCCTTACCAGGCAAGATCGCTCCACCATCAGCTTTTTCTTAGTCTAGTCTTTTATAGACTTAGCATATAGCCCACTTGATTTAATAACTCGTTACATGAATTAATCAAAATCTATGCTAATCTATGTTGTTAAATCTATAATTTCAAAATCTATGACGTTAAATTGAAAGTAACACTGACTAAGGTATAATCTTGGAAATTGATAACTCTATTGTAAGTTAATTTACCTATATTTATATCTTCTTTAAAGGTTTACTTAATAAAACATTAAGTAAATTCACTGTTTTACTATCTCAGGTATTGAATACGCGAAGCCCCAACCGCAGCCTGGTAAGTGAAATAAAATTGTTTTCAAATAAAAACAAATATAAAACTGCTTTAAATTTCGGAGCTAGTGTATTTCAGACTTGGGTTTGAAAATACTGGAAGTGTGCACATTGATATTTATGAATCATATATTCTCAGAGCCAATATTTGAATTCGCTAGTCGAATTCTCATAGCCACAAGGCTTAAACGCACCTGCTGACCATCGGCCGTCCTAACACACAGCTAGAGTTATAAACACAGTCGAAACTTTCAACGACACCGTCATGGAAATTAAAAACGTTTATTGGCCTCCCAGCAACACCTGAGCGTTAAGCCCCGAAGCAAATAAAGTAAAAATTTACGACTGTACATGTGTGTTAAAATTGACACGTAAAAAAGCTCTCAGCCTGGAGCTTAAAAAGCAGGAATGCCATTTCGCTCAATTTTGTTGGCAACGAAATGTTGGGGCAATTGTCAGTGGACGTAACATCCAAACGAGTGAATGGCGCTCCAATGATTGACTGACCACAAAGCCTAAGTGTATTGGTTTCTCGATGTTCTGTGATACTGTTTCGAGGGTTCGGTTGTAATTGCATACTTTGCCCTTTATCCGTTTTTATTGCTGCGGCCGTTTTTCTGGTACGACTACCTGCTAACGACCGTTGAGATAGTTTTATATTGCCAATAAACTGAGGTGTACTTTTAAAGTGATAGATGATACATCTTTATATTGTTTGTTTTCTTGCAGACCTGATAACCTTTTTCCCGAGTGAAGGATCGAGCAGTGCCAATGCTTTTGCACAAGCTCAAGCTGAGGCTAATCGAAAACAAGGAAATGCATTTGCAGAAGCTGATGCGAATGCGATCGCGAACTCCGGATACAGCCCTTATCAACCGCCGCAAATAGGATTCCTTCCTAGTCCCAAAACATATTACACTGGTTTACTTACAACACCTCCTTCTACCTTCGCCAATGCTGAAGCCAATGCAAAAGCAAATTCGGGATATAGCACTTACCAACCAAATAATCCCACACCTATTGGAAACCAAGGGAACTCTTATGCGGAAGCTGATGCGAATGCAATCGCGAACTCTGGATACAGCCCATATCAACCGCCGGAAATAGGATTCCTTCCTAGTCCCAAAACATATTACACTGGTTTACTTACAACACCTCCTTCTACCTTCGCCAATGCTGAAGCCAATGCAAAAGCAAATTCGGGATATAGCACTTACCAACCAAATAATCCCACACCTGTCGGAAACCAAGGGAACTCTTATGCGGAAGCTGATGCGAATGCAATCGCGAACTCTGGATTCAGCCCATATCAACCGCCGCAAATAGGATTCCTTCCTAGTCCCAAAACCTACTATACTGGTTTACTTACAACACCTCCTTCTACCTTCGCCAATGCTGAAGCCAATGCAAAAGCGAATTCGGGATATAGCACTTATCAACCACTTTATCCTACCCCTAGTCCCATCGGGCAAACTCCAGGGCCAGTATATACACCATCCAGCGGAGGATACTTTCCTAGTGCTCCCTCAATTATACCAAGTCAGGGTATATCACAGGCAATAGCTGACGCTGAAGCAAACGCATTCGCTAATTCCGGATACAACAAGCCTAGTTATCCCAGTTTCTACCCTGGATTTCAACCACGCCCGAATAGTGCACAAGCTCAAGCTGAGGCTGAAGCGAACGCTTTGACTAATTCCGGGTATAATGTACCAAGCTATCCAGGATACTTGCCAGGTGTTCAACCTGGGCAAGGTAGTTCGCAAGCTTATGCTGAAGCCGACGCAAGTGCTTTCTCCAACGCTGGATACAGCCCGGGTTATCCGACACCCAACCCAATCCTTTACACTCCTGGCGTATCTCCGAGCTATCCCCAATCATTGGCTTCTGCAGATGCGAACGCCTTTGCTTCCAGTCAAGGAAGTGGGTCAGCTATAGCCGATGCTAATGCTTATGCGGGGAGTTCCCTATCGGATGTCACCTCCTTATTTAATACACCAGGAATACTTGCTCCTAACCAAGGCTTGGCGCAAGGTTCTTCGGCTCAAGCAAGTAAGTTCTATTTTAAAACATTACTAGCGGCCGCCTGTGACTTTGTCCGCGTGGACCCAAGGGACTCTTTTACCAGGATAAAAAGTAGCCTAAATATGTTAATCCAGGCCCTAATCTATCTACTAAGCAAATTTCATCCAATTCGTAGAGGCCGTTAAGGCGTGAAGAGGTAACAAACACACTTCCAAATTTTCGTATTTATAATATTACTAGCGGCCGCCCGCGACTTCGTCTGAGTGGAAAATTTTGCTATCCCTCGGGAACTGTTCCGTTTTTCGGGATGAAAGGTATCATATGTCCTTTTCTGCACCTCTGACCACGTGTGTGCAAAATTTCATGATGATCGGTTCAGTAGTTAAGACGTGAAGGCGTAACAAACAAACAAACGGACTTTCGCATTTATAGGTATAATATTAGTATGGATTAGTAGGAGTATCCAGATTCACCATAGATTAAATGAACTAAATTGTTTTATTGTATTTTTTAGATGCATATGCGACAGCTTCAGCTATAAAATCTGGTGAGTTAAGATTTTCTGAGTTCTTAATACTACCTAAAGCAAAAGGAGACAAAAAAGATTCAGCCCGACTTGCGTATATTTTTTAACAAGCCGTAGCCGTATCGTATCCTCTAATACCTTGCTGGGCTTTGACAACTTTTGGGACATAAATTAAAAATATATTACAAGAGCAGATGGCGTGCGGGTCTCATGCAAATTCTATTTAATCAAACTTCCTTTGGGACCCTCGTAGCTTAGAAGTTATTGGAATTTTCTTGTAAACAAACATTCTGGAAAATTTATTTTTCACCTTTTATGCTGTCGGCTCTTAGACCCTATTAATATTTTAAGATAAGTACTTTTTAAAATCCAGAACTTAAATGCATGAGATTTTTTTCTTAGTTACTTATAATACGAGTAGCAAAGCTGTTTAAGGTCTAAAATCGTATCGCGGGTCTTTAGGTAAGCAATGCAAGTATGATGGAGATATGTACCACGAGGACTGCCAGGCTTGCTATTGCCACAAGGACTCTAATGGCGACCTCTATTCTCTCTGCTTAGGAAATCCATGCCAGTAAGGAGTATCATTATTGATGCATTTTGTTGTCGTAGCTTGGAATGGAACACTTGATTTGCTAACATTTTTATCAACAAAATATGAATCATAAAGTATTGTAATAACATGCACGGTACATGTTCGTACACTAACCATCACGAATTCACAGATCTGTGTTCATTATTATATTAGTTTAGTAATATAGAGAGTGATTTGTAAAACAACAGCAATCTCACAGGAGTAAAATTAGGTACTGACATCATAAACAACAACGTTTGTTCTACAACTTTTACGAAAAAAGACATTAAAAAATCGACTTTCCATACAAACGTCCGAACAGCTGATCGAGTTTGGTCTCCTGCGAAGTTTTTGTTATTTTACAAACTCTGTATAAACTCACTTATTTGAACTACTATGCGCTACTTTTGGTAAAAGAGTATACATAATATTATATAGTCTAGTCAAGAACGCCGCATTGCCGATAGAAAGTTTTTAAAATTAGATTTGATTTCGTAGACATCTATAATAGACAGTACTATGCCTGCAAATTGATAATGTAGTCATTTTTTTACCTCACAAATGAAAAACAATTGTAAAATTTGTATAAGCTTAGACTATAAGAGCCTATCTTTTTGAAAATAATGATTCAATAATTAATTTATTAAATTATCTATTAGAATTCTATTGTTACATGCCATTTTTGTTTCGGATGACGTCAACGTCAGTGTTACTATGACAAGGTTCTATCGTATTACCAATTTGCGGGGATTATACAATGTTAACACCCACTTAATACATATAAGTGAAGACCTAATTTCATCGTTTCTGTTTCAGCTGATCCAAGCTTAGCAGAATAAAAGACGAGCTGATCAAATAAACGACGATATGGCGAGAAAACGGTTACAGATTTTAAATATACTGGACCAGAGTGAAGCAAATAGTGCTAAATAAAGAAGCACATGTAAAATGGCGTTTGATTTAAATCCCATAGAACATAGTTTAATTAAAAAGTTATTTATTGACATAAACATAGAAATATGTATTAGGACAGCAAAAATGGTTTGCAATGACGGAAACAAATCAAAAGAAAACGTATTTTTCCTATTAAGAAAGTACCTACAGCATAACATAGAAAATATTGAAATATGTGTTATTTCAATATTTTCTATGTTATGCTCTCTATTTCTAATAACAAGTTCCTACTCAATGCAACATTATTAGTTAAAATCCTTAATTTTAAAGACACAAACCCGCAAGAAGAAGCTAATAAACATAATAAAAATAAACACAATCATCTGAAAATGCCAAGAACAATAAAACTAGAGAGACACCGTTCGCGACCACACCCCAGTGAAAATAAAAACACTTTCGCAATACAATAAGCAATAAAAAATATAGCGTTCGACGTTATTATGACGCTCTATTCGTTTTTGCGAGGGAATATAAAATGTGACTTAGTGGATCGGGGAGTAGGTAGTGAATTATGAGAGTGTGGTGTTTCATGCTGTTTGCGATCGCTGGTAAGAGGAGAGAGGTGTCGTTTTGCTGAAATCTAAGCTGCTAATATGATAAACATTATAGGAAAAGTATGTTTCAAGCTTTACAGAAGTCACATTTGTGGTCAAGTAGAACAAACTTCAAACAATTCATGCAGGATTTAACGCAAAATCATTTTAAATAATATAGATCAAGTTATAGAGCGACTATAAACTTTAGTACCTGTACTTATTATTAGAGGTTTAAGGATGAAATTGCCGTTTTGTTTAGAGAACTTTTAAGAATTTGCATTTTCCATACTAATTGTCTTAATTAATTTAACAACCATGAACGCTAATGTTTTAAAACATTTATGCACAAATGTTTCAATACTCAGCAACCAATGCCATGTGGCATTGGTGTGGCAACACATGTGTGTTAAGTGGAAAAAAGTATCACCTAAGTTACAACGAACCACCCGCCCGCCCCCAAAAATATGCACATGCACACCCCAAAATACCAGTGCACAATACCTGCATTTAGCAAGACAGCAACACACCTTTGCACCTTCACCAATTAGGCTACTCCACGTGTTTTGCCCCAACCCGGAGCATCCTCAGGAGTTAGACCGTGCGTAAACCAACAACGATATTAAATGAAAAATTTTGAGACACCTAGAGACTTGAAAAACCGAGAAAAAATTGGCAATTTCATACTTCAACCCCTATTATTTTTTAGTCTATGATCGTTGTTACGTGGATATCAAAATTAGGTATAAGAAATAGTAATCCATCAACATTCCTAGTAAGTATGAAATTTCAGAGTACTGAACTAAAACAAAAGAAATGAAAGAGAATCAACCCTTTAGAATTTAGCAGGGCGTTTAAGGGCAATAAATTATAAATGCTAATATCTCCGCATCAAACGTCACAGTTACTGAAATTAAATCCAAGGGTAAATAAACAGGAGATTTTAATTAAACCTATATATTTACAAATACTATAAACTGCGGGAACGGAAAATATTATTTTTTATTACCTACACATAAACTTCCTTCAATTATTCTAAATTGGTTGTTGTTAGTTGATGACATATATGTATGAAATAAAAGACTTTTTAACGGATACTAGCGCGGTTTTATTGAAAGTACTTTGGTAATTAGTTGGTATTTGGTTTGATTTTTGATTTTTCCGACGTTTCGGCACCTTTGCAGCTGCCGTGGTCACGGGGGACTGAAGCTACTCGTGAGCCTACCCTCAAGCGATGAATTTTTTAAGACGTTCAGAAATTAATATTTTACAATTTTATTTATCTTTTTAATTGGTTTAAGTTGATTTTGTGATTTAATTAATGCTAAAGAGAGAGAATCTACTGAAACTACCACCATTTCACAAAATTGGGAGGCCCCTCCAAGAAAGAAAAGCAACCCATACAGACAGATACCTCAATGGTGACTCTCACCATCATCCTATACAGTTAGCTACCGTAGGGAAATCTTTGTTTCAGAGAGCCCGCGGCATCTGTGACAAACAACACCTGACGGCTGAGCTTCAGCACGTCAAACAAGTACTGCGTAAAAACAAGTTGCAAGTACCACGCTTTCGTCACAGAAAACGCGACAAACCAGCCACAGTAGAGCGTCAACCTGCCATCCTACCTTATTTGAAGGGTGTCACTGACAAGATTGGAAACATTCTGAAGCGAGCGTCAATCAAAACTTACTTCAAGCCGCCGAAGAAGATCAACCAATTCTTACGACCTGTCAAGTGTAACATCCCCCTTCAAGCCGCAGGCGTCTACAAACTAGATTGTGACTGTGGGCTCTCCTACATCGGGCAAACAAAGAGAAGTATAGGGACCCGCGTTAAAGAGCATGTAGCTGACATGAAACATAGGCGCGATAACAAGTCTGCAGTGTGTGATCACGCCTTTGAGGGGCCCAACCATTACATTAGATTTGACAAACCCCAAATCCTTGCTAAGGAACGTAGATTTATTCCTAAAATGCTCCGCGAGGCTATCGAAATAAATAAATATCCTAATTTCAATAGAGATGATGGTTGGAAAATTCCACCAGCTTGGGATCCCATCATTCACAAGCTGAAGCCCCATACACACACTGCAAGATCTAATGATACGGTTAGTTCCTTTTGCAAATAAATTAATAAATATAAAAGACGGAGGTCGGCTTTCCTCTCCAAGTTTTATTTCGCCATTTCTTTCTTGGAGGGGCCTCCCAATTTTGTGAAATGGTGGTAGTTTCAGTAGATTCTCTCTCTTTAGCATTAATTAAATCACAAAATCAACTTAAACCAATTAAAAAGATAAATAAAATTGTAAAATATTAATTTCTGAACGTCTTAAAAAATTCATCGCTTGAGGGTAGGCTCACGAGTAGCTTCAGTCCCCCGTGACCACGGCAGCTGCAAAGGTGCCGAAACGTCGGAAAAATCAAAAATCAAACCAAATACCAACTAATTACCAAAGTACTTTCAATAAAACCGCGCTAGTATCCGTTAAAAAGTCTTTTATTTCATGTCTAGTGAGCGCGTAAGCTTGAGAAGTGAAGACATATATGTAGTACAAATAAACAATTGCAATGTTACTACAAAAAATTTTTAAACACGTGTTTAACTTAGACATTGTATAAATGTGAAGCTGTCTCTTTCAAGCAATATTGTGTGTCAATTAAGCGATTCTCCCTGCACATGAGAAAATATACATAATGATAATTATAATTTAATTTATTAGAAAATAAACAAAAAATAAAATTCATCACAATGGATAGAGCCATTATCTACCCGATCGTAATTCAAAAGTTCTTATAAACAACAATATAATATCACCATAAATTATTATCGGTTCTCTAGAAAGGTACTTGCCTTAAAGTTTCACCCTTAAAGGGGAAGTTTTAATGAGGATGATCACAGAAAGACACACAATCACTTCTCCTAAATCGGTAACAGATAAAACAATACTTAAAACTGGCAGCGTTCAAATTCCACTTGTATGGAGAATTCTGACTCACATTTATGATAAGAAAATCTTTTAACCACCTGTCTACGTGATTCTTGAAGCGCTCATGGCGGAATTTGACAGACTGATCGTAGTCGATCACGTTTGTTAAGCAACGCTCGGTCCGGTCAGGTGTCGGATGGGTGACCGTTAAAGTGGCATTACTACTGAGCGCTTCCGTGCTTCGGAGGGCACGTTAAACAGTCGGTCTCGGCTGTTGTCATCTGATAATAGTCGTTAAGCCAAGTTAGAGGGCTTACAGGCGGCTTGATAAATTTTAACACCAGAGATGGTCACTAATCCTCATTCGATAAGAATTAGAAAGAACTTGATAAAATATCTGTATTGTGTTGGTCTTTCACTTGCATCGAATAATTTCAGTGCCATTGTTCTTTCTTAAAAAACAAAACATTAAAAAGACATTGCAATAATTTCATCAAGACAAGCTTGAACAAAATATTATGCGGACATGATATTGTAGCTAAAGATTTATTTTAGTAACATTAATCTTTATCTATTTATTGTTAATAGCGCGACCAGGCAGCGAGAGCGTCTCCCATGAGGGTATTTAATTTATTATTTTTATAACTTAATGATAATTTCTAGTCATCATAAATTCTTTACAAGACATGTTAAAAAGTTTCCGTCTTATAAAAAAAAAATATGGAAGGCCTATAAACTTATTAAAAGAAATTTCTTGAAAATCATTATTCAAAATCACTCCAATAGCGATAAACACTCTATAAACCTTTGATAAAGTTAAAGAAGGGTGCTTTTATTTTATGCCTATCCTATTTTAGTTAATAACATGGCCAACTACATAACAGCTGATTGAAGTGACAGCTTTCACATTTTTACAACATATTGATAATGACAGATAATTGTTTCCTTTTTTCGGAAGATGAGGATATCAGCCAGTGGTTTTGCATGTTTTGTCTATAGATTCATAAGAACGACAACTTAATAACGCTAACGTTGCATTTTCTTAAAATACGTTTATGAATAATGAAAGTTATATGACGTTAATAAGCCTTACCAGCAGTAGGTATAAAATTGACTATAACTCTATTTAAAGGTTTTTCACTTCGATCAAAAATATCCTAGATAAGGCTTCACGAAAAACAGCACGCAAATATGGCACAGACTGAACAAACAAAAAGCGATTCGAAATTTTGAATTAGGAATCCCCACATTAATATTTTTTAATTACAAATAAACTATTCTTTCCAAATTCAACTTAAAATTGTAAGAAACAAAGAAGACAATAATTTGTACAAAATAACAACCAAGTTTGAAAATGGGACGTTATTTAGAGGTGCCATTTAGAGTATTCTTGATCGAAGGTGTCTTTATAAATAAGGTGGTTTGTCTTTAGCCTTCCATTATGACCTCGGCGCCACTACTTTGAGATACATACAGGATATTCAGAATGTAGCTGCACTGGGAGACGCACATCATAGAGAAGAAAAATGGAATTCGTACGACTCATCGGAATCCTCTACTCACAGTGATCTAGAGTCAACTGAGATATCCAGCGAGTAAGAAACGTGGTTTAAGTCTTTATTTGGCATAAGAGTATTTATTCCGTAATTAAGTAATTAACATTTTTTGTCGGCGTTCCGGCGAGGTCGGACCCGCTTGAAAAATTTGTCTCCGTGGATGCTCACACTTCACACACTTTAGGGGCTATATCAAAAATAAAGCGTAAAGCGAAATAGCCATAAGAAAACGACGCACGCGGGAGCGCAAAAATTACAAAAAAAATGTTTAACCAACTCGTAGATAGCTATGGCGATTAAAGAAAAATGCTTCTACACGATTTTGAATATTGATGATACAAATTATTTAAAGCAATTTCGACTTGAATACCTAATGTTGTTTCTAAATAATTTCAAACTTAATAATTGTTTAAGAGGTATTTTCGAAATTATAATGTATTTAGTCAAAATCACTGAATCGTGTTTCTGGTTTAATACGTGTCTGGAGAAAGATATAAAGAAATATGAGACTTAATTTCAGATCTCTAAGGTCTTTCCGCGATCTGAGATCTGATCTCCGAGTATTTATCTATGGCATTACATCAAGAATTGTAAATTTTTTGACGTATCCCCTAACGGCCGAATATTCAAAGGCTTCTAGCTAAAATGTTAAGTTAATGTCTCCTTAACTTTAATGAAGCTGTCAGTTTCATAGAGTTTCTGTCAAATTTGACAACTATATTAAATTTAAGGTGACCTTAACTTTAAGATTCATTTGAGTATTTGGCCGCTTATAATGGAATTGACCTGTTTTACTGTTCTCTAAGTGAGATTACAAAAAGAGCTCTGTATGTTTTATGGTTTGTGTTTGGTTAGGTATGAGTTTCTTTGTCATGTTCTAATTTAATCAAAGTGTATTATCTTATCTATTGCATTGAAGCCAGGAATAATAGATTAAGTTTGGAATAAATAAATATGTTTTAGTTTGGTTTTAGCGGAAGCAGTGACAGTACACAAAACATTCGTTACTCTGAAGGACTAGGTGTATCTATATCACATTTGTGATATGTAATATTTTTTTATATTATGTCCTTTTTTCAGTACGTTGTCAAGTTCGTATTCAGTTTCAAGTTCAGATTCTTCAGGAGCATCATCAGCAGAGACAAGCGAAAACAGACGAGCGTGAGTGTAAAAAAAAATCATTGAAAACCATTTAGATTATTTGTCTAGCAAGATAGACAGTCGAAGCTACGAATGCGTCGAAAAAATATCACCCAACAGTTGGGTGACCCAAACACGCACACATTATAAGTAGTGTAATCGCGATGATGCTAAAATGCACACCAACCCAAAAAAGTTGGCCTGTTTTGTTTAATACGTTAAAAGGGAAACACTCTATCTAGACATATAAATAATCTAATTTTTCTATTAAATCACTCATAAGGTCATAGCTCTTAAGAAGATTTTGGTGTATCTTTTTTCAGCAAGGACTAATTGCAATTTTAAAAGGATCAAATTAAATCAAAATGTGATTATTACCCTTTCGATAGCTAATTTTAGGAAAAATAGAAAATAAAGAGCAGCTCGCTATTTTTGTCACCATCTATGTTGTACAAGTCACTGAGTCTGACAACTTTTTTTTTTATTTGACAGTTCATAATATCATTCTTAAAATATTATAGACAAATTAAAAAGAATAAATTACAAATCTAAAGAGTTTGCGACATGAATAATAAACCAATCCTTTTCATGTGTCTTAAGAACTGAAACCTTCCGAGCATGCAACGCATGTCCACACGACATGATGAAGAAGCACACGAATCGGGGCATCAAATGGATCTGCGCAGGATACCAGCGAGCGCGCAGGACATTTAAGAGTGAATGCATGATGCGGTACAGAAACTGCCAAGATGGCACCAGTAAGTTTATTATTCATTTATCGTCATCATTATCATATAAGCCGCACCGCACGACACCCACTGCTAGGTATAACCCTCCCCCAAGGATCTCCTCGACCATCGGTCCTGCGCTGCCCGCATCCAGTGGCTTTCCGCGACCTTCACTAGATCGTTGGTCCACCTTGTCGGGGGCCTACCCAAGGAGCGTCGTCGTCCGGTGGGCGGTCGCCATTCCAGAATCTTTCCGCCCCAATGGCCATCGGTTCTTCTCGCTATGTGTCCTGCCCACTGCCACTTTAGCTGAGCAATCCTTCGAGCAATGTCGGTTATTTTAGTTTTCCTACGGATCTCCTCATTTCTGATTCAATCACGCAAGGAAACGCCGAGCATGGCTCTCTCCATTGCACTCTGAGTAACCTTGAGCCTTCTTATGAGACCCATAGTTAGCGACCACGTTTCACTGCCATAAGTCATCACTGGCAAGACACACTGGTCATTATTGACTTTCGTCTTAAGACACTGAGGTAAGTCGGACGCGAAGATTTTTCGAAGCTTCCCGAATGCTGCCGTACGACGACGTTGAGATTTGACGAAAGAGCTCTTGCTCAACAATATTCATTATGTTACGGTTATTATTTATCGCTACTCTCTTCTATTAAACACAATTTTAAGTTAACCCTTCAAATTCTACGTGAATTTAATTTGCATTGATAGATTGACAATTGAGAAATACGAAGTTATTTTTCAACCGCATTTCCCATCACAGCCTATCCCCTTTCCAAAGCAAGTTCAAATAAATTTGTGTGTCTTCGCATCAAAGTTTAATCATTGTCTTCCGTTCGAGTTTCATCGAACTTTGGACTTTCTCAACAAGAGATAACACAAACAATCGTTGGAAACCGCGAACATGGCCACTCCTTGAGATGGCCGAGAACGCAATCAAGTATCGTTAGCTTTTTGATATTTCGTCTCGATAAATTCAAAAATATAATCTGATTTTAGTATATGTACCTATTATGAGGTACTTATAATTAAATACTTTCATTTGTGTCTTGAAAATTTTCATTTTGATCATTAATATTTGTTTCTCCCATAGAAATAGAATGCCAAAGAACAACAATGTCAGTAAACAGGTGATCCGAAAAATGAATGTTTACATTATATATGAGATAGAACGTAAAATATGACTTACATACACAAAATATGACTATATTATTATGTCAAAGGAAAATAATAAACTACGTTCTATGTTTTCTTCGTCGATAAACGAATAAATGTAGCGAAATTTAGTTTTAGAGAAATGTGTGGCAAAATCTTATTTACCTTTGAAAAGTGTGATTACTTGGATTGTTTTTTTCTATCACATCACAATTACTTAGAGCACAAGTCACCATGGCTCCACGATACCTTTATTTGAAATTCTAATAAGGATTAACAAATATTTTAAACAAACTGATTGCTCATTTGCCAGGCGGGACGCTAGGGGCTCCTACTGTAAAAAATGTTGGCACATTGTCACTTGATTCTTTGTCTCTTTTTTTCACAGACTGTGTCCGTATAATGTTAACTACTCTTTTCCAAGGTTTCTTGGTCTTCTTGAGCGCAGCGATCTATGTCTATGATTTCTCCTGATTCTTCTGTTAATTGGGTTATTCGTGCTAATATCACTATTATTATTTACCTTATTTTGGTTTTTTTTTCATTTACAGTGTTTGTGAAGCTACACGACTACAAATGCCACGACGATAGGTTCCACGGAAGACATTGGTTCTACGTCTACAATACGTAGTGAAGAGGTTAAGTAAAATAAACGATTTTTCACAAACAATAATTTTATTGTTTTAAATTTCCATGGTTATTGACGTTATTAGAATAAACTATCTCGGGATTTACACCATGTACCTTTTTGTTTTTGAGCTCGGTTATCAAGCGTTAGGTGGTGGGTAGAACGATTTGTCTGCCAATAACATCTACCGTGATCATGACGCATGCAACTGCGCCGAAATATCGGAGCCTCAGAAATAAACAGGTACATGGTCACACCCCGGGCACTCCATACAGGCGCCGTGTTTAAACTACCTATTACACAGATGCTACACAGTTACGTTTTTGCACACGCGCAACTGTGTGCGTGAAGTCTAGGGCTATCGGCTAGTGAATGAGCACACGATTTGGCACGCGAACTCGTGCGGTGGGGTGAGGTAATTGATTGTGGGGCGGGGCGGAGAGTTTCCTTTCTGTACGGTAGTATAGTACTTATATCTTTTCTGTGAGATGGTGTAAATCCCGACATAGTTTATTCTAATAATAATTTTATTTGTCTGCAAAGTTAGGAGACGAGAAATCTCACCAAAATGTTACAGAGTTGCCTAAACGTTTTTTAAACTATCAACAAAGTACTTGCTTTGAGACTAAAATGATAAGAGTACATAAATACGGAATAATAGTAAACGAGATGAATTAGCAGATCATATATTCATATACCTTCCTAAACGTGTATTAAAAATGGACAGGAATTTTCAGGTTTTATGAATTTCGTATCATGCCAACCTTCTTATTCCTAAAGAGGAGGTACACTATTCATCTATAGTAAGATAATGTTTTGTGAACGTAACAAAACACTTTTATAACTAATTTATTATTATATCACAATATACGCGTTAAAACATCAACAACCTCGTAGAAGTAGATTATTAAAATCATTAACAACGTGTTCTACGACATTTCGAAAAAGACAAAAAATATACTTTCGATACAAAACTCGACCAGCTGTTTGGACATTGTACGGAAAGTCGTTTTTTTATCTTTTTTCGGAAGTCGTAGAACAAACCTTGTTGTTTATAATGTTAGTAATCTACTATTGAGAAGTTGTTGGTGTTTTACCAACCAAAAAGTCATGAAAAAAAAGAGTCTGGAACGGGTGGTAGGAAAATATAGACGATTCAAAAGTACTTAATAATTAAGTTTATTTGAATAAAGCTTATTTGACTTTGACTTTACAAATAAGCCTGTATTATTTGTAAAACATTATTTACAGGTTTACAGGTAATGAGAATCAGAATGTCTCACTAAGTTCTTGAATTCTCTGTTAAATAAGAGTCTTATGTCCTTTTGGCTGTCCGTCTGTTCTCATAATTCTAGGTCGCATTTCTTAACAGATTTTCGTTAAATTTTGTGAGAAGGTTCGATAGTTATATATTTTTTTTATCGATTCAGTTTTTTTATTTTTTTCAAAAAAAAGATCAAATTTCAGCCATTTCTAAAAATTATCATAAATGTCACAAACGCGAGGTCTCTTCTCACAAAGCCAGTTATAATCTACTGAATTTTTAACAATCTGAAAAAATATAAATAGCGACTTTTTCACTTTCGACATAGTGGTAAGTAATAGCAACTAACATAATCGTAAAAACCAGAGAATTGCATTGCGAAACACATTGAAGTGCATTCAAATTTACGATGAAGGAGAATTTATGTTGTTCAAAATTGTGTTAGGCTTGTTGGTGAGAAATGGAGACTTTAAGATGTATACAAATAATTATCTGTCTCATCGTCAGTGAGTATCAAATTAGGTACAAAGAATGACAAATAAATATTTAAAAAAATGCAGTGTAAGAAAAAAATCTGTTTTTTGCAGTGCACACTGGTGAAGTCTACAACCAAAATGGTAAAACTAAGTTTTAGTTGGCAGGTCATTGGGATATTGTGTGGAATCTGAGTTGTGGACCTTAAGGAGCCTGTGGAAACTAGGGGGAGGCAAAAAATCTCGAAAAAGACCCTGCACATTTAATTAGAAAAATGTGGTTTCAGTTAAATGTCCTGGGTTTTTGACATGTTATAGATTTCAGTGCCATGAGTAAAAATCTATATGGTTTGTTACCACTGTTTCCGAGTCACTTTCCGAGTTTTTCGAAAGTCGTAGAATTTTTTTCGGACTTTTGCTTATATCTTCAAAATCATGTGATGCTCGAGAAAAAGGTTGATGGCAAAGATGAAGAGCTTTCCTTCAATTTTTATTGGTGAAAATATTTTTTGACCAAACACTAATTACCGCGATACAGCAGTTCAAACATGGAACATTAGGAGGTCATTTCTTGGGCGTTTTTAGAAAATGCCAATCATGAAAAAAATGGTACGTGATGTTTGAACAAGTACCTTTCGCCAAAGAATAGACAATTAGTAGGAACTACGTACTTTCGCATCGCATAATTTCGATTGTCCTTAAGTCACGTGGCATAACTCAATGGGGAGGCGAAAGCAAAGTGAATTACAGATGGCGCTCAGTCTTTGGAACAATTGTCAGTTTGAGCTTATATTGTCTTGACTGTGTATTACGTGATTTTACTTTCTTAGATTGTATTTTTTCGGTTTTGCGGACAAACAATGTATTCTATGCTAACTTTAGCTCATATAAAAGAAGAATTACGGAAAAGAAAAGCCAAAACAACAGGCAAGAAAGTTTATAGCAACTTACAAAAAATTGCTAACAAGCATTACATTTCTTTAAATTTCGTGTAAGATTTACAAGTAATCTTTTTATTTCAGATTAGAAGCATATGATTTAAATTTTAACAAAGCAACTGAGTGTGAATTTCCGTGTTTATAGTTGCCTGATGATGCCTTCTGTGCAATAGTAATTTCAGGTTTCTGTACTGGAATTTCTGTACCATCCAAAATTACACGAACCGTTTTATCATATTTATTTTATTATTCTAAGTTTCTTGAATGACTCTGGCATACAAAATTCTATTAATTCTCTGTTTGGCCCCAATATTGGGCTTATTCCATATTTGATATACCTATCAAATTCATCCAAGTTATAAATATGTTAGAAACTGCTGAGGTTGAAATATTAAAGGACAAAGCTGTTATAATTCAAATGTTGTTTTATTTTGGCGAAGCTTCATTAAATTCATGAAACATTCCTTTTGATTTATAATGTTTCTCAGGCTCAGCAAAGGAGAAAATCGAGAGAAAGGCATATTTTTTTGATATTTTTTTGCCCACTATTTTTTTTGTTACTGGGAAATCGATGAACTCCAATATTTTACAAGTTACATGCATAACAATGCGGCATTTTCTCAGTATAAAATTAAAAAGTGCAATACTCCAAGAGATTCCCATATGTTTTGACACTTTCTTTGAGGCGGCCGTGTACCAAAGACCGACGCCACCTATCGGGATAAAATTGCGCTTTTCCTCCCCATTGGCATAAGTAATATTTACTATACATTTCGATATGCATAAACATTTTTTATTGTATTAGGTACTTTTAATAAAGCATATTTCAAAGAATAATAGTTAAAATACCTAATGTTGTTATGTTAATATTTTAAAGCATAATATAAAAAGTAACACTCATTTTAATAATAATTTCTAAGTACCCATTTACTAATCACGGTAAGTAGTGAGTCAATAAATACTTTTTTCCCCTCTCCAGCTCGAAAAGGACTCTTTTGGCGCGTAAAAACTCGCAGCAAAATCGATTTTTGCTGCGAGCGTGAGGCAGTGTTTTTTAATTTCTAACACACCACCTTTTAAAATAATAAAGAAAAAAGAAATAAAGTGACAAGGACGAGACTAGTAAAATTAATATGTGAGAAAATGATAGATATAGTGCTTTATGATGTCATCCATGGATTAAAAAGTAAAAAAATAAAATGCACGGATATACCAAGGAGTTTTAAATAAAGATTGTTAAAAAAGAAGGTTGATAATTGGAATTAAAGAGTATGGACGAAATGAGGTCGCATGTATGAAATATATATGAAATAAGAAAATTAATGAAATTTATTAACAAATATGAGTTTTATGATTATAAATAAATAAATAAGATGGGATATTAATGAATAAGAGAAAAATACAACGGAATGTAACCAAAACGACAGGAATCTACGTAACCAAAACGACAGGAATCTACTAAAGTATTAGATTAGACTAGTCTAGAGTAAACTTTATGAATAAAATTTTAGCATAGGTTTGATCAAACTATTTTTGTGATAAATAATTACAAAATTTAGTGCGTCCAACGTTGAAGATAGTTGTCTAACTTCAAAAGATTAGAGTGACCAAGTTTCTAATGCTGAATTAAGCTTTTTACCGGGAAAGTCACGTGAAAATTTTCTCGCTGGTAGAGGTGAAAAGTTGTATTTTTTACACGAGACCAACATTTTTCTCTGTCTCGTGCCTTTAAATCACTCACTGTGCTCAGTAGTCTATATTAGAATCACTCGCTACGCTCGTGATTCAATTCTAGACTACTTCGCTAGTTCGTGATTTAAAAGTCGACACTCGCAGCACAAATAGATTTTGGTCACTTGTATAACAAATAACTATTAATATTCTACAACTTTTGTCAACGCTTTTCTTGAGGAACGCCTGTTTTAGAAGTTAAAAGCTTAAGTCCTAAAAAGACCATCACATCACCGTAATCGCTGAGGTTTTTTTGCTCCCCCAAATTTCCACAGGCTCCTCGAGGTCAAAAACTCGGATTCTACACCCCACACCACACCATCCCTAAACAATACCCAAAATTTCATTTGATTCCAGGTAGACCAGGTAACCCAGGTAGCGCAAGTGGACCGGGTAGCCCAGGTAGACCAGGTGCCCCAGGTGGGTCTCCTGGTAGACCAGGTAGCCCAGGTGGTTCAGGTGGGTCTCCTGGTAGACCAGGTAGCCCAGGTGGCCCAGGTGGTCCAGGTGGCTCAGGTGGGTACCCTGGTAGCCCAGGTAGCCCAGGTGGTCCAGGTGGGTCTGGTGGGTACCCTGGTAGCCCAGGTAGCCCAGGTGGTCCAAGTGGTCCTGGTAGGTCAGGTGGGTACCCTGGTAGCCCAGGTGGCCCTAGTGGCCCAGGTGGGTACCCTGGTAGCCCAGGTAGACCGGGTAGCCCTGGTGGTGACGGGGAAAGGAAAAGCGCGAAAAAGAAAATGCATCGGTCTACGTCGTCATCGTCTGGTGAGGTCAAGGGTAAGTAAATCCAAATCAAGTCTAAAAAACTGTAGGTACAGTAAAAAAATAAAACTAACAGTAATATAGTGGAGAGCAAAAATAACTAGTCACTAAAATAAACGATGATATTTTTTAAAGAACTCATTGACTGAGTGAGCACGAAGCGCGAGCGAAGCGTCTGTGCTTCAGTTTGGGTAAACATTATTTCGTATGTTTGGCGGATGTCTGTCCATTTGTTCTCCTCTACGGGTCGCATTTCTCAACCGATTCTCGTGAAATTTTGTTAGCCGGTTCAACAATTTATGTTACCGGCTCGAGGGGTCTCGAGGGGGGCTCGAGGAGTGCTCGAAGGGGCCGTTTCGTGAAAAATTTCGATAAACTAGCCCGACTGAAATATTCTATATAATTATCAAACCTGCTCACAAAATTTTACGAGAATCGGTTGAGAAATGCGACCTGTAGAGGAAAACAAGCAGCGCCGGAAAGCCGGACTGAAATATGTTTTTGTACATTACCTCCGCCATTTTTAAAAATTTCGTTAAACTGAATCGGTTAAGAAATGCGACCTCTTGAGAAGAAAAAAAAACAGACAGCCGGAAGGACATACGACAGAATTTTTGCCCAAGCTGAAGCAGAGACGCTTCGCTCATGCTTCGCACTCGCTCGGTCAAAAAGCTCACATACATACAAACATACCTGAACCCTGAACACAAACACAATACAATATACAGTAGCAATTTTAATTGGAAAAGAAGACAATGTTGATCGCTTTGCCAGTGAGATTTATCTACAACTTTCGGTATTTGATTGACCAATTAACTAAACAAATATATATTTTTTACATGAATCAGATGAAAGCGGATCGGCAGAAAAAGAATCACTAGATATATCGTATGATTCATCGTCATCTTCAGCCTCTGGAAAGGAAAAAAAAAAGGAAAAAAAAAACTATCAGCGCTACTCCACAGAAGAAAGGCACGGATGGTAAAGCCCATTAACTTTTTTTAATCAATGTTATTTTAAACTAGCTTTTGCCCCCGACTTCACGTGGACATTTTAGAAAATCTTTAGAACCCTTAAAATGCTGGTAGAAGGCGTTCCCGTTTTCCTTCCCGCTCCGGTTCCAGTTCCAGTTCCGGTTCCAGTCCAAGTTCCAGTTCAGGTTTCGGTTCCCGTTCCCAAGAACTGGGTCCAGAAATATTTATAAGTATTCCGTTTCCGTTCTCTTCTTCTTCTCTTCACCTTTGCACCTCCATTTCATCTCTTTAGGTTTTAAATCATAATCATCATAAGCCTAAATAATAAATTAAATGATTTCGTAAATGAAGGATTTTCTATAAACAAGTTCATCCCCCTTTTTACCCCTTCGGAGGTAGTATTATCAGAAAGGCTGAGACACACTATTCGCATGTAGTATGTATGAACTTGTTATAAAATCTCTTTGGGTATACCATTTGTAACTGGCTGGTTTTAGTACCTTAAAAAAATATTAAGAAAATGTGTGATTTTAATTTGTTTTTCTTACTGTCAAGATGAGTGAATCCATAGCCTTTTATATTGTCCAAGCCATGAAGTTGAGCAGAACGGCAAGGTGGTCAAGCACATAGTATAATATTATTTTAATAATTATTTATTATTTGTTTTTCCTATATTATCTATGTTTAAACTAGCTGTAAATTGTGACGTAAGATTATTTGAATATAGATTTTATATTTATTATCATTATTTATTTATTAGGATATAAGGTTTGAGTCAAAATATTTGAACTTTTCGGGGGTCCTTTAATACGATGAGCATTTTGTTTTAAGCCTTATCTATCAATAAATCTTTTTAGGTCTTTAAATTTAAAACACTTTATTGTATTACAATAATCGTCAAATATTAGTACTTTGAGAGTTATAACGCTCTGAACTTGACCAATTTTTTTAACATTAAAGACTAAGAACTCCGAAAATACTAAAAATTAACGCAAAGTATGTTTGTAGCTAATATTTGTCATTTAAAAACCTTTCTACTAATATATAATTCATTGCTAGATAATCAACTCCCTGCTGAAGAAAATCAACAAAAAAGATGACATCTTTGACAGGCATTTTTTCCTGGTTAACATTGATATTTTTCTTATTGTTTAATATACAAAGCATTTCAATAAAAGAACTAAAATATTTTCATATTTTAAACCTCACAAGATTACAACGAAAAAAAATATCGACCTCTTAAAATTGAAATATTCCCATACATTTAGTATGGAGACTGGCCGACGACATGACCACGAACTGACAGTAACAGACGTTGCCAAACTTATGTTCACGGCTTGGAAATAAAAAAGGCTTTGGTGAATCTAATCAAGACATTCGAAATATTTAAAAATGACTACAAAAAAGGTAAAAAAAATGCAACGCAATGTTAAGGCAAAGATAGTTCAAAAAAATCAAACAAGGTCACATTTGCGAAGTTGTATATGAAGCGGCCAAAGGTCCAGAAAGCAGCAGCGGTCTTTTCGAACCCATCCTCCACCACCGCCCAAGTACAAAATTCGTGTGAAATAAATACAGTTGAGGTGGTATGGGGCTCCAGCAAAAGAGGTCTCCCTCAATGCCAACAGGTAACAAGTCATAGGTTTAAACTTATTCTTCGTTTATTTGTACGGCAGGCAGGCATAATACAGGAACCTTGTTGCTGAAGCTCTTGGGACGAGAATAAGGAATACCTCGTCTTCCCACGTCCAGACTTGATGAAAATAATATCCTATCCTTATGAGCATCAGCTTTAGCCATCAAGAGGACTATGAGGTAGACATCTTTACCCACAGTGCCGACAACTGTTTGTTTCCGATATTTCCACAGCCGTATCTACAATCAGAATGTCCGCATCACTTTCTACTTGAAGGTTCCGGAATCCTGATCCAATTATCCTCAAGCTTCACCTTAAGCATGTTGACAGACATTCAGGAGCGGATATCTTGAAAACTATACATGATATCGAAAAATTAAGCCAGAAAATTGCTTTCCAATTTACCGCGTTGTACTTGACCATTTTTTAAGAATATATAATGGGTGTAGTAAGTTATTCTTTAAGGATAGATATATGCCATCGCAGACTTTTTTGTAAATCTGTAAAAGAGGAACAATTCCATCATACATTATTTTGTTATATGTAGCTCAAAAGGTTTAAAAGCAAAGTTTTCAATGCAAGCTCCCAGTCGGCTTAATTTTTGCCGACCTTTTCAACAATTATCGTCATATTTCTACCAATTTACATAAAACCTCAACTTATTATACACCTAAACCTTCCTCAGGAATCACTCTATCATTTATCGAAAACCGCATGAAAATCCGCTCAGTAGTTTTTGAGTTTATCGCGAACATACAGACGCGGCGAAGGACCTTTTTAATAATATGTACTGATTTAGAGCGTCGTAAGTTAATACTATTATATATTCTGTGGCATCGTATGTTTTAAGGAGAAAATGGCACCGCAAATGCACATATTGTCCTGAAGAAATGGCTCTAAAGTGGCGTGACTATCGCATCAAGTGGATCTGTGGAGGCTACCAGCGCGCCAGGAGATCCTTCAAGAGCCTGTGCATGATGCACTACAGGAACTGCCAAGACGGCACCAGTGAGTATTAGTGAAGTAATATCTTATCATCATGTATTCAGGAAAAAGGAAAAACTCTTACATGGATTGTTACGGCTAATACCCGAAGTGCAGCTAAACCTAGTTTTAGCCGGCTAAAACCAGGTTAAGCCCCACTTCGGGTATTAGCCGTTACAGATATACTATTTTCTGGAACTATTTTGACCTTAAAATTAGGAGCCAAATGCGATTAAGGCTTAGGCGGTGGTCTGCAACAAACGCCGTAGGTCGCGTCCGGCGTAACGCTGTACACGGCCTATGAATGCTTACTATGGAAATGTACTAGTGTGGTCTCTCTCGCACGCCTGACGCGGCGCACGAACGCCATGCGCCGCGTCCGTAGGCCGTACGCCGCCTACGCAGTCATTTTGGAGCATTCTGGCGTACGGGACGCCGCGTTTTTGTCGCGCGGTCACTCTGGAAATGGTGAAAATTAGGAAATTTTGGTAGGAACAAGACGGAGTACTAATAGAATTAGTTAAATGAAACATAGTTTCATATTATTATGATGCCAGCAATAAAAACAATGTGTTGAAATACAAACGTTGGGAAGAAATAAGCATGCTTGTTCGTCAACCAGGTGAGAATCCGTTTTATTCACTTGAGTAGGTACTTACCTATTATGTTTTTGTATTGTGTAGGTACCTAGGTACTTTGTTTTAAGTTTTTGTATTTATTTACCTTGCGTAGGTACTATGCGATAAAAATCAACTTAATATTTAAGTACTGACATTCATGACTATCTTCACCTGTAAGTACCTAAAGTGAGTAGCAGTGCAGGGTCATCCATATTTAAATCGCGTCCGTTTACATTGAGTGTATGCGAAACTTAAAAACAGTTCCGAGTGACCATCGCAGTGACGCTGGAAGCCGCGTCCGGCGTCTGGGACGCTGGACGCGGCTTCCAGCTTCACTACCGGCGTTTGTTGCAGACCAACGCCTTAGCACGCACTGCGATTACACGAAATGCGAGCGGTTACCTAAGGAATAGCTGAAAACGCAAAACCGCATGCAAGCTCGCACTGCGGTTGGCGTTTTTAATTTTAAATCAGTACCACCATACTATTACTATCACAAATCGCGCGTTTACGAACCGCGGTCAAAACCTACAAGTTGCGCTTTTTGAATCAGTCACTGATAAACGCACAAATGCGTGCGCTTGGATAATAAACATATATTATGTGCTAAATTTTTTGGCGGTTTCAGACTTGCGATTTTTGCGTTTAATCGCAGTACCTACGTGCTAAGCCAATTTGAAATTTCAGTGTTCGTCAAGGTCGCTGATCACCGTTGCGACAACGATACGGGTGGGACACTTCCCCATGGAGAGCATTTCTTCTACGATTACGAAGCGAAGCTGTCGGACGAAAGCGAGTCCTCCGATGCTGATTCTTCAGCGACTATCGAGTCTAGCAGCGGTTTTTAATTAAGTACATTATTAAAAATTACGCATTTTTTATATCATTGTTTAACTTTTGCCACAGAATAGATATAAGTACTACCGTACAGAAAGGACACGCTCCGCCCCACCCCAGAATCAATTACCTCACCCCACCTCGCGAGTTCATGTGCCGAATCGTGTGCTCGTTTAGTATTGTTTGTTAAATGGCAACTTATGTTGATATTCAAAGCAATGCGATTTCTTCTCAAGAACTACCTATGAAATTCAGTTATAGTTGTTGCAATTTACGAATGCGCGTCGGCTATGAATGTTGTTAGGCGTGCACATGCACATTGTTTTAGTGTGTGTAATACGAAAGCGTGCAGACGCACACTAAAACAATGTGCATGTGCACACCTAACAGCATTCATTCATAGCCGACGCTCATTCGTGAAATGGAACAATTATACAATTGAGGCAAGTTACTTCTGTCCGGCAATTTTGTTACTTAAGTGATATAAAAAAATTGATTACGAACACAGGTATTAAACACGCATCTTTCAAATCTACTTAACACTTAACTAACCGAAGCGGAAGGATCATCGGCAACGAATCGGCCTGCCAACATAGGCATCCGAGTTCACCCCGAGTTAGATTTATGTTAGATAATTACAACACTCTCTGATATCCTTCGGGCAGGCATTCCTTACCCACATAACGCTCTGCGAGTTAGTTTTAAGGTTAATCTTTTCAAAATAACCCCTGGGAAAAATATTATATTTCTAGTAATTTCTTCGTGTCATATCACCGTATAAATTTCAAGGTCTACGATTGCAACGTTTATCATTAGTATTGTATCGAATCAACCAAAGTTAAATAAAACTGTAGTTTGGTATTGACCGTACATTAAGTTGTTTATTTATTTCCCCTTGATGTGTCATTAAGGTGCGTCTATCGCATGAGTTTATTTATTACTTATTGTTTCTTAAGCCAAAAGGCAAAGAAAGAGGAAAATCATGTGACAAGGTACCTGCATTTATTTAAAAAAGACCTCGATTTTAAATTAATTGATCTAAGCGTGTAAACACGCTATTTCTGTGCTGAGAATTATTTCGACAATTCTTTACAAGAATTATTTCGAATGCTGTGGCATTGCATTACTGACTTACAATACAATATTATCATAATATGTATTTATAGAATACCAAAAAGTCAGTTTTTTTCAACAAATTAGAGTATTTACTACATAAATTGACATAAAATAAAAATAAAAAATAGTTTTGGTTGGAGATTGGAACATATACATTTTGAAAAGTGATTCGTCAAGTCGTGAATTATTAGGCTTATTAAATAATTTCGATATAGATATACATATTAAAAAGCCAACCAGAAACCAAGCATGCTTAGACCAGATAGCGAGCAACATACCAAAGGTCAAGTCTGATGTGCACTATCTTTGTCTTTCCGATCATGAGACTGGACAAACTTTATCAATCCCAGTAAACGCACATCCTTTTGGTTTGAATATAAGCGCGACTTTAGTGTTCAGAACATGAACAAGTTTGTCACATGTATATCCGCTTTGAGTTTTTCTGATGTTTACAAACAGAATAAATTGGATGACTGTTACGATAGCTTCTATGTAACATATAAGTTATTCTATAATTTATGCTTTCCTATGATTAAGGTAAAAGTTACGAACAATGGACTAAGGGGGAGATGGTTGACTAAGGGAATAAAAAAATCAAGTGTTATAAAAAGAAAACTATACATAAATAATAAATTTACAGGTACAAACAAACAGCTTAATAAAACTAAATAAAAGAATTATTCTAAAATATTGAAAAAGTGTATAAATAAATCACAAAAAATACAAAATAGTAAATATGTAAAATCAAACATAAATAAGTGTAATGCGACATGGAGTATAATAAATTATAAAATTAATAATAAACCCTCACATAATAATATTGACATCATTAATTTTAATAATAGGACATATAAGGACCCTAAAGATATTGCTGACATTTTTAATGACTTTTTTATAAATATTACCAAAAACAAACCAATACAAATATCTGGGGTGAGACATCCAATGGAAGAAAATCCAAATTCAATTTTTCTTTATCCTACTGATGAACAGGAAGTGTATAAGCTGATAATGTCACTAAACAATAAAAAGTCTGTAGGAGACGATGACATCAGTACTGCGTCTTTAAAAGCATGTGCGGCACACATTAGCAAACCACTAAGTTATATTATAAATTTGTCATTTACTACAGGAGATTTCCCAAGTAAACTATCTATAGTTAAACCTCTATTCAAAAAAGGTGATGCTAAAGATGTTAACAATTTCAGTTAACACTTATATCCATCTTAGCAAAAGTTTTTGAAAAGGCCATGTTAAAAAGAATTAGCGACTTTTTCTAGAAGCACAGTATTCTACATCAGCAGCAATTTGGGTTTCGGAAAGAAAGTCAACAGAAATGGCTTGTTTTGACTTAGTGAAAGCTGAAACAGAAAACCTTAATGACAAAACTCCGGTTGCAGCAATATTTTTAGATATGAGCAAAGCTTTCGATTTCTTAGATCATTCCATTTTAGTAAATAAGCTTTGCAAATATGGTATAAGGGGGGTAGCATACGATTGGATCAGCAATTATCTCAAAAATAGGAACCAATGCGTCGAAATAACAAGTATAACACAAGAGGATAAGAGACACGTAAAGAATGTCTTCAGGTCGGACTACAAAACAAATAGCTCTGGTGTGCCACAAGGCAGTATACCTCTCTTGTTTTTAAGTTACATAAATGACATTCCCGCTGTAACATCCGAAAGAACCATTTTATTCGCGGATGATACAACACTAATTATTAAAGATAAAGAAATTGATAAATTACAAAACAAAATGACTAAATGCTAACATGACATCAACAATTGGCTAAATGACAATAATTTAATAATAAATATACAAAAAACTAAAATGATACCGTTTAAAACATATAAAGAAACTGAAATTAAATTAGACATATCTTTCGACAAAGAACATATTTGTTCAGTAAAAGAAACTGACTTTTTAGGCATTACGATTGACCAACACTGTAACTGGAAGGCACATATTGACAAAGTATGCTCAAAATTAAATAGATTTGTTTATGCATTAAGGCGCTTAAGGCAAACGGTATCCATAGAAGCAGCCACTAGTGTATACCATGGATATGTCTCATCAGTACTGAGCTACGGATTGCTGTTATGGGGTAACTCGGGCGACATGTTGCTAGCTTTTCGATTACAGAAAAAATGTGTAAGGGCTATATGTAATGCATGGAATACTGAAAGCTGTAAACCACTGTTTAAAGATTTAAAAATACTCCCACTTGCGTGTATGTATATCAAAGTAATCTGCATATTTGTGAGGCAGAACGCAAACTTCTTTCCCAAGCATTCTGATGTGCTAGCACGACACACAAGGCATAAAGACAGATTGTTTCTGCCGCATTGTAGACTTGATATGTTCAAACGAAATGTCTATGTTCAAGCCATAAAAATATTTAATAAACTGCCTGATGATATAAAGAATTTGCCATTTAATATATTTAAACGAAAACTGTCGGTTTGGCTGTTAGAACATTGCTTCTACACTGTAAAAGAATATTTAGATTATAAAATTAAGTAATGTTTGTATTTTAATCGTGACATGTGGTATTACGAGTATATTAATTAATATTGACATAATACAGAATATTTTGGACATGGCTAAATAGTATTATTACTTCGAATTGACATGACTTGATAATTGATTTTGTGAAGTAATTAATATTTTGACATAATTTATTATTATTGTTATAATGTACTGTTTTGATAACTATAAGTAATTCAGCATGTATAAACATTTTCTTATAAATTAATAGAAGAGTAGTGCGCACTTATTTTTTTTTCCTTTTTCTAGTGTAGCTTCATATCACAACTTGTACCCAATATTTGCATGCCTTTGTTATGGGTCAAATATGAGAAACTTTCTACACCATTAGAACACATGTTTGTGGCAAATAAATATTTTCTATTTCTTCTATTTCTTCTCGACCAGCTGTTTGGACATTTGTACGGAAAGTTGTTTTTTTATCTTTTTTCGGAAGTCGTAGTCATAGAACAAACGTTTTTGTTTATAATGTTAGTAATCTACTCTGGAGAGGTTGTTGGTGTTTTACAAATAACCCTGTATAAATAATATCTTTACAATATTATTTACAGGTTTACAGGTAATCAGAATCAGAATGTCTCACTAAAGTTCTTGAATTCTCTGTTAAAGAAGAGTCTTATGTCCGTTTGGCTGTCCGTCTGTTCTCATAATTCTACAGGTCGCATTTCTCAACATATTTTCGTGAAATTTTGTGAGCAGGTTCGATAGTTATGTATATATATTTGTCGATTAAGTTTATTTATTTTCACGAAAAAAAAAAGATCGAACAGCCATTTCAAAAAACTATCAAAAATGTCACAAATCTTTCTCATAAAGCTACTAGTCGTATTGGTTTAATGTCGAATTCGTATAATCTACTGAATTTTTAACAATCTGAAAAAACATAAATAGCGACTTTTTCACTTTCGACAAAGTGGTAAGTAATAGCGACTAACATAATCGTAAAAACCAGAGACTTGCATTGAGAAACACATTGAGGTGCATACAAATTTACGATGCAGGAGAATTAATGTTATTCTAAATTTTGTTAGATTTGTTGGTGAGAAATGGAGACTTTAAGATGCATACTAATAATTATCTGTCTTATCGTCAGTGAGTATTACATCGATTAAAAGGAATGATAATTAAATATTTAAAAAATGTAGTGTAAAAAAATTCTGTTCTTTACAGTGCACACTGGTGAAGTCTACAACCAAAATGGTAAAACTAAGATTTAGTCGGCAGGTCATTGGGATATTGTTTGGAATCTGATGAGCCTGCGGAAACTTGGGGGAGGCAAAAAGCCTCAAAAAAGACCCCGCACATTTAATTAGAAAAATGTTGTTTCAGATAAATATCCTGGGCTTTTGACATGTTATAGATTTCTGTGCCCTGTAGTTAGGTATGAACGTCTATACAAATAAAAAGTTGGGAGTTACAAGTCGTGATAAAGTTTGGCCACATGGGGGAAACTGACCTGTAGGCTGTTCCTAACTTACAAACCATTCCATACGGCGGCGGGTTAAATAGCGCTCTTTTCCCGTCTTCATTATAAAAATTATAACTGTCCAGGTTTTCCTAGTAGGTCAAATGTGGTATCATTTTCGAATAAATCAGATATATATAAAAATGCAATTTATTGAGCAGTTTCTGAAAAATTACACAATAACCAAAATTTTCAAAGCTCATTTTTTTATTTCAGGTATTTGCTCTTGTTTCAGTATTTTCAAAAAAACTAACTTAAAGAAGCGTTTTTCAGGTTGATTTGTGATATTATTTTGTAAAGATAACTATCTATACATATAAAACTCTAAATTGATTGATTGATTCATTGATTGTTGGGATAAGCGTGGAGCCCTAACGGCTGAAGGTAGAGACACCATTTTTGGAGGGTAGATACCTTTCATGATGTAGATGAGCACTAAGAAAGGATTTTAGAAAATTCCCGTTATACAGGGTGCTACAGGTTGTTTAAGTTTGTATGAGAATTTGTATAGGGTTGAAGTAGAGACACCATTTTTGGAGGGTTGATACCTTTGATGGTGTAGGTGAGCACTAAGAAATGATTTTCGAAAATTCCCGTTATACAGGCTGCTACAGGTTGTTTAAGTTTCTATGAGAATTTGTATAGGAATGAAGTAGAGACAGAGTGCATTTATTAGATTATGAACACAGATATTAAACGCGTTTATGAACTAAACATAGGTGTAAAACATCTACCTTTTCCCGACGTTTCGACCGAGTTGCATTAGCCGTGGTCACGGGCTGACTGGAGCTGCCGTGCGGTGTTACACCTCCTCCTTTGCGGTGGAATCTTCATCCACCGTCGAATAGTTTTTCCAACTACCGCCACACACAACACTAACGGTGTCCCTATTCCATATCATAGCCGTATTCTGGTAGTTAGCCGACCGCGAACAATGATTTAGTGCGCGTTTGCAATTACTGGATTCCACACAGCAGATAATTTGTAGCCGTCTTCCCGATTGATGTTATTTAGATGTATTTTAATTTCAATCAAGCCCGTGACCACGGCCGTTACAAAGAAAGGTGTTCTACACATCTATGTTTAGTTTATAAACGCGTTTAATACCTGTGTTCGTAATAAAAAAAATCACTTAAGTAACAAAACTGCCGGACAGTAGTAACTAAACACTTTAATAAAATTGCCTCAAGTGTATTCCATTTCATGAATGCACGTCGGCTATGAATGAATATTGTTAGGTGTGCACATGCACATTGTTTTAGTGTGCGTCTGCACGCTTTCGTATTACGCACACTAAAACAATGTGCATGTGCGTGTACAACAACTATACCTAACTGAATTTCATAGGTAGTTCTTGAGAAGCTTTAAGCTCATAGATCTAACATGTCATGTCTGAAGAATCATCCTCATAATAATACGGTTGCAACTTACAGAACAAGGCTTACAAATGGTGACAAAGTACTTTAATGTTCAGCTCCTTTGGAGGCCGATTATATTTCGTATGTGAACGCCTCCACCACATCATTAGTTTTGCGATCCTGTAATTTTTTTCACACCCTTATTAAAGACGCCTTTGCTGGCGGAGGCAAAGGTTTTGCGCCGCTGGTTTCTTTCTTCATCGTCATAGTCGTATCGTCATAGTCGTATGTATGTAGATGATATTTTTGTTAGTAAAACCATTATTGTTACGAAAAAGAGCCTAATTTGTGTAGTGCTTTTTATATTACTGTGCCTTTAACCCATGTTATAAACCTATCTATCTCGCAAGGTCAATTTCCGTCTCGACTGAAACTATCAGTAATAAAACCGATTCATAAAAAAGGACCTAAAAACGATTTAAGTAACTACAGACCCATAACGCTAATTACAATAGTTGCGAAGATCTATGAAAGGGTTATTTTAGAAAAGTTAACTGCATTTATAGAATCATCTGCATTGCTTAAAACAGAGCAATATGGGTTTAGAAAAGGAAGCTCAACCACTCTTGCTTGTTTTCAATTAATGAAGCATATAACAGAAACACTTGATAATGGTAATAATGTACTAGCCATCTTTTTAGACATGAGCAGGGCCTTCGACTTTGTCTCACACTCATTATTAATACACAAATTAGAACGATATGGGATCAGAGGAACTGCCTTAAATCTGATGAAAAGTTATCTCGAAAATCGTCTCCAGAGAGTAGAAATCACTGGATTTTCAAATACGTCCAATAATCTGAGGAAAAATTTTGCTTCAGATTACATTAATAATGGTTGTGGCGTACCTCAAGGCAGCATACTTGGCCCATTATTATTCCTACTTTACATTAATGACTTGCCAAATGTCGTCGATCAGCAGTGTATACTATTTGCTGACGACACTACTCTTATAATTAAATCTGACAATAAAGATGACATTCAAAATATTGCACAGCGTAATTTCAAAAAAGTAATAAAATGGCTTGAAATAAATAATCTGAATAGTAATATAAATAAAACCAAATTCATTAATTTTAGGACTCGGAACTCTATACGTAAGCATTTAGACATAACTTATAATAATAACTAGCTTCCGCCCGCGACTTCGTCCGCGTGGATATTAGAGAAAATCCTTAGGGAACCTTCAACCAGGATCCGACCAACCGTTTTATACGCGATTAGGCGGGTCCCCACCAAGCGCGCTGCCTCGCGAGGCAAAACATTTGCGACGTGTGACAGGCCTCGCACGAGGCTGCGCGCTTGGTGGGGACCCGCGTAATCGCGTATAAAACGGTTGGTCGGATCCTGGTTGAAGGTTCCCTAAGGATTTTCTCTAATATCCACGCGGACGAAGTCGCGGGCGGAAGCTAGTTTATTACAATAATCAGAATTAGGTCCAGAGATATTAAGAGTATCACGTTCCCGTTTCTTTACTCTTTCCCGTTTCCGTCCCCGCCCCCGTTCCCGTTCCTGTTCCCGTGTCCGTCCCCGTCCCCTTGGGCTGAATCATGTCCACCGTGTTGGACTTCAAAACAAATGTCATTTTCGCATTCCTCATCCCATAAAACCTCAAGAACGACATCCACATCGGCTTTCATGTTTACTTACCCCATTTACCCCCTAACGGATGATTTTCAAAATAAGAAAATATGTGTTTGCCTATTTATTTTTAGACATGCTCCTACGAATTTTTAAGCTGTAAACTATGTAATGTCTATTTTATATTATTTTTCCATATATAATTTGTACCCCATTTTCACCCCTTTAGCGGTTAAATTGGACTTCAAAATTAATGTCATTTTCGCAATCACCATCCCATAAAACCTCAAGAACGACATCCATATCGATTTCTACGTTTACTTAGCCCATTTACCCCCTAAGGGGTTGATTTTCAAAACCACAAAATATATGTTTGCCTATTTATTTTAAGACATGCTCCTACGAAGTTTTAAGTTGTAATGTCTATTTTATATTGTTTTCAATACCAAATTTAAATCCAATTTTCACCCCTTTAGGGGTTAAATCATGTCGACCGTGTTGGACTTCAAAATAAATGTCATTTTCGCAATCTTCATCCCAGAAAACCCCAATAACGACATCCATATCGATTTTTAGGTTTATTTACCCCATTGCACCCCCATTTCATCACCATGGGGGTTGAAATTATACCAATACAATATGCGTTGCGTTAGATTTCCATCCATAAGCCTAAATTACAAATCTAGCGATTTCTACTTCAAAAATGAAGGATTATCTTCTAAACACAACTTCATCCCCCTTTTCACCCCTTTGGGGGTAGAATTTTGAAAAACGCTGAGACACGTATTTATTTATTTTCAATCATCAGCCTAAACACAAAATTTGAAGATCCTAGCTTCAAAACTGAGGGACTTTCATACAAACTTTCATCCCTTATTTCATCCCCTTAGGGATGGAATTTTCAAAAATCCTTCCTTAGTGGATGTCTACACTGTATAAAGTATCTGTGTGCAAAATTTCAAGTCTCTAGGTTCAGCGGTTTGGGCTGTGCGTTGATATCTCACTCAGTCAGGACTTTGAATTTTATATATATAGATAACATTGAAGAGGTGACAGAATTAAAATTTCTAGGTATAAATATTGACAACAAATGTGACTGGAAATCGCATATAAATTTAATGATATGTAAATTGGATCGCTTTGTGTACGTATTATATAGAGTGAAGCATGTTGCATCAAAGGAAGCAGCGCTTATGGCCTACCATGGCTATGTGTCCTCGGTCCTGCGATATGGCATTATATTATGGGGAAACTCAGTGGATATGAATCGGGCTTTCAAATTACAAAAAAAATGTGTTCGTACAATTTGTGGTGCTGGCTATTTAGACAGTTGCAAACCCTTGTTCAAGGCCTTAAATATTCTGCCCTTGCCATGCCTTTACATTTATGAGATAAGTTTATTCGTAAAAAAATATTGTCATTTATTCAAACAGAATCAAGACTTTAACTATAGAGGTAGGAAAGGAACCAACTTACGAATTCCCGGTCAAAATTTGGTATTACATTCGAAAAACTCATTTTGTATGGCAATACGGATTTACAATAAATTACCAAATAATATTAGAGAATTACCTACAACTAAATTTAAAAGCAAATTGTTTAATATTTTATTAGAAAAGACATATTACTGTATTAATGACTTCCTAAACGATAAAACTATTGACATTGCACACTAATGGGGAGGAAAAGCGCAATTTTATCCCGATAGGTGGCGTCTGGTCTTTGGTACCCGGCCGCCTCAAAGAAAGTGTCAAAACATATGGGAATCTCTTGGAGTATTGCACTTTTTAATTTTATACTGAGAAAATGCCGCATTGTTATGCATGTAACTTGTAAAATATTGGAGTTCATCGATTTCCCAGTAACAAAAAAAATAGTGGGCAAAAAAATATAAAAAAAAATATGCTTTTCCCTCGATTTTCTCCTTTGCTGAGCCTGAGAAACATTATAAATCAAAAGGAATGTTTCATGAATTTGATGAAGCTTCGCCAAAATAAAACAACATTTGAATTATAACAGCTTTGTTCTTTAATATTTCAACCTCAGCAGTTTCTAACATATTTATAACTTGGATGAATTTGATAGGTATATCAAATATGGAATAAGCCCAATATTGGGGCCAAACAGAGAATTAATAGAATTTTATATGCCAGAGTCATTCAAGAAACTTAGAATAATAAAATAAATATGATAAAACGGTTTGTGTAATTTTGGATGGTACAGAAATTCCAGTACAGAAACCTGAAATTACTATTGCACAGAAGGCATCATCAGGCAACTATAAACACGGAAATTCACACTCAGTTGCTTTGTTAAAATTTAAATCATATGCTTCTAATCTGAAATAAAAAGATTACTTGTAAATCTTACACGAAATTTAAAGAAATGTAATGCTTGTTAGCAATTTTTTGTAAGTTGCTATAAACTTTCTTGCCTGTTGTTTTGGCTTTTCTTTTCCGTAATTCTTCTTTTATATGAGCTAAAGTTAGCATAGAATACATTGTTTGTCCGCAAAACCGAAAAAAATACAATCTAAGAAAGTAAAATCACGTATTACACAGTCAAGACAATATAAGCTCAAACTGACAATTGTTCCAAAGACTGAAGCGCCATCTGTAATTCACTTTGCCTTCGCCTCCCCATTATAACTTTTGACATTTTCTATTGTTGACATTCCAATAATTTAATTTCATTCTTAATTTAGTGATTTAATGTTGTTTTAAATATGATTGTTGATATCATCTAATAAAATTGTATTATCTTAATTAAGTATTTGCACGTCGAAACATTCGACAGAATATGCTGGAAGAATTATTATAACAACTTGTATGTACCATATTTAGCAAATAAATGAATTATGAATTATGAATTAAAAATATGGATATCATTAATAATCTTAGTCAGATGCATCAGCACTATCCAGATTCTAACAATAGTAGATCCAAATATTAAGCTTTTCAATAATAGAAACCCCGTTGAATCCAACATCTTGCGAGATTCACACACGGACAGATAAATCATGTGTTATTATCTCAGCTACATCATCAATCTGCGAGTTGTCGCGCCATTAATCGCGGCGTTACAGTAATTTGTCATGGGACAGACGATGGACGAGGACTCGGCGAGGATGCGGCGATTAATGTGGAATTGCTGGAAACTGGAGGCTTGAAGTACCACTACTTAAAACGAACAACTAGATGGCGTTGTTTAGTTTCTCCGGTACAACGATTGCTTATGAGTTTCCAGACTTATCATTGATTTTGAACTTCATTTTCTATGAAATAAAAGACTTTTTAACGGATACTAGCGCGGTTTTATTGAAAGTACTTTGGTAATTAGTTGGTATTTGGTTTGATTTTTGATTTTTCCGACGTTTCGGCACCTTTGCAGCTGCCGTGGTCACGGGGGACTGAACGTGCAAGTGGATGGCGTAGCAATGGGCTCTCCTGTATCCCCCATTGTTGCTGACATTTTCATGGAGGATTTTGAGGAAAAAGCACTAGCCACAGCACCAGTGACTCCCCGGTTCTACAAACGGTACGTAGATGACACTTTCACAATACTACCTAGAGACAGTGTCCCTGCTTTTCTTAACCATCTTAACTCCATAAACCCCAACATACAATTTACTATGGAGTTAGAGACAGATAATAAACTAGCTTTCCTAGACATTCTCATTATCAGGAATCCGAACCAAACCTTGAGCCATACAGTGTATCGTAAAGCAACCCATACAGACAGATACCTCAATGGTGACTCTCACCATCATCCTATACAGTTAGCTACCGTAGGGAAATCTTTGTTTCAGAGAGCCCGCGGCATCTGTGACAAACAACACCTGACGGCTGAGCTTCAGCACGTCAAACAAGTACTGCGTAAAAACAAGTTGCAAGTACCACGCTTTCGTCACAGAAAACGCGACAAACCAGCCACAGTAGAGCGTCAACCTGCCATCCTACCTTATTTGAAGGGTGTCACTGACAAGATTGGAAACATTCTGAAGCGAGCGTCAATCAAAACTTACTTCAAGCCGCCGAAGAAGATCAACCAATTCTTACGACCTGTCAAGTGTAACATCCCCCTTCAAGCCGCAGGCGTCTACAAACTAGATTGTGACTGTGGGCTCTCCTACATCGGGCAAACAAAGAGAAGTATAGGGACCCGCGTTAAAGAGCATGTAGCTGACATGAAACATAGGCGCGATAACAAGTCTGCAGTGTGTGATCACGCCTTTGAGGGGCCCAACCATTACATTAGATTTGACAAACCCCAAATCCTTGCTAAGGAACGTAGATTTATTCCTAGAATGCTCAGCGAGGCTATCGAAATAAATAAATATCCTAATTTCAATAGAGATGATGGTTGGAAAATTCCACCAGCTTGGGACCCCATCATTCACAAGCTGAAGCCCCATACACACACTGCAAGATCTAATGATACGGTTAGTTCCTTTTGCAAATAAATTAATAAATATAAAAGACGGAGGTCGGCTTTCCTCTCCAAGTTTTATTTCGCCATTTCTTTCTTGGAGGGGCCTCCCAATTTTGTGAAATGGTGGTAGTTTCAGTAGATTCTCTCTCTTTAGCATTAATTAAATCACAAAATCAACTTAAACCAATTAAAAAGATAAATAAAATTGTAAAATATTAATTTCTGAACGTCTTAAAAAAATTCATCGCTTGAGGGTAGGCTCACGAGTAGCTTCAGTCCCCCGTGACCACGGCAGCTGCAAAGGTGCCGAAACGTCGGAAAAATCAAAAATCAAACCAAATACCAACTAATTACCAAAGTACTTTCAATAAAACCGCGCTAGTATCCGTTAAAAAGTCTTTTATTTCATGTCTAGTGAGCGCGTAAGCTTGAGAAGTGAATATTCATTTTCTATTTCAATATTCGATTTGACTTCTCACAGACTGCTTATGCTCTCTAGAGTTATAACGGATTCCAAATTATTAGCGTTTTTATTATTTTCACCGCTAAGACTAAAAGTTGAATATATTGTCACCATTTGACGCTAATATGACATGTAATGTATCATCATCATCAGCCTATCATCGTCCACTGCTGAACATAGGCCTCTCCGAGTGCACGCCACTGAGCACGATCCGCGGCTATACTCATCCAGTTTTTGCCAGCCACCTTGCGAAGATCGTCGCTTCACCTCGTCTGAGGGCGTCCCACACTACGTTTGCCGATACGCGGTCTCCACTCAAGAACTCGTCTGCCCCAGCGGCCATCGGTTCTACGGCTTATATGGCCGGCCCACTGCCATTTCAGCTTGCTAATCCGGCTATGTCGATGACTTTAGTTCTCTGTCGGATCACATCGTTCCGAACCCGATCTCTTAATGTAATGGATGTAATGGATGAAGTTAAGTGTATTGTACTTTATGCGCGAAAGTAGGTGTTTTCGAGACACAGTTTGTAACAACATTAAGGCATTTTGAAATTAAGTTCGGTATCTCAGTTTCAGAAACACTATATTAGTAAAGATGATAAACTGCGGTCTTCCTTATGATATACCTCTGATAGAGTAGTTCCGATTTCTATCTATGCAAGAAGTTCTTAGTATTGATTTCTTAAAACATCTAAGCAATTTAATGTTAAAAATCTGAACCGAGCGGGGATCCAAATAGGACGACAGCATCAAAAGGTACCCCTTAGTACTTTTCCCGAATTGGGACCTTTTCTTAGCCTTTTATATGATCCACAAGGGGATTAATGTTGTACCAATTATGTTTGAAGAATCGTCCCGCCTTTTAGGGATGAAAAGGATTTTTTATTGTGAGGATATGGGCAGTCGGATGTCATCTGAATTGTTTAATAGAAGAGTGGGTTTGTTAATAGGTTTCGACGGAAATAAAGGTGGTCTTTTGCGTTTTAATATTCGATTTTTTTTATGATAGATAGGCAAGCTCTTGATTGACACGCTATATGGTAAGCGATGATGCTATCTGCGATGAAACGCTCTTACCTGGAGATACCCTATTCACTCGCGCTTGAAGGCCCCCAGATTGCACCTATCGGGAAACACAGACTCAGACAAGGAGTTACACTGAGCCATTTATAATTTCCCCACTCCTGGGGCACAGGCCTTCCTTATAGGTAGATAAGGAGGATGGGCCATAATACACCATGCAGGCCCAATGCTGATTGGTGGGTGTTAACGACTGCAGATGCAGCTGGAACCAACGGCTTAACGTGCCATCCGAAGCACGGAGGACTTAAGATAATTTTGGTCACTCATCCCGAGGCCGACCCTTGAGAAAGTTGCTTAGCCTCGCCTAAAATCGCAGGACCAAGCGCTAAACCACTGCGTAACCAAGATCCTCGTTTTATTTTTAATATTATGGCGATATTATTGATGAATAAATTAGAGGGTGCGACAGTTTTTGTTTCAAATGTTTCTTATTTATAATTCTTGTCTTTCTATTGAGTTTATTTTTAATCGAAGTTCTTGTCTTTCATTAAAAAATAAATTACACAAATGCTGATTTTTATCATTTTTGTAGAGCGGCTTACCTTCGCCATAATTTCACCTTCACCACTGCTAGTTTGTTATACCTTAGCTAGAATAGCTAGGCTAAGAAGCTAGGCTGGGCTGGGAGCCTTTACCTACTCATGTTTCTTTATAAAAAATATGTAGATTTTATTGTATTTCAGTATTTTGAGGGTAGAGTCTGACCAGCGAATCATCGTGTCATCTCAAACCCGCGGCAAATTCAAAATTTTGAAACTGATATAATCTATATATATAAAATTCAAAGTCCTGACTGAGTGAGATATCAACGCACAGCCCAAACCGCTGAACCTAGAGACTTGAAATTTTGCACACAGATACTTTATACAGTGTAGGCATCCACTAAGGAAGGATTTTTGAAAATTCCATCCCTAAGGGGATGAAATAAGGGATGAAAGTTTGTATGAAAGTCCCTCAGATTTGAAGCTAGGATCTTCAAATTTTGTGGTTAGGCTGATGATTGAAAATTAATAAATACGTGTCTCAGCGATTTTCAAAATTCTACCCCCGAAGGGGTGAAAAGGGGGATGAAGTGTAAAGAATAAAATCCTTAATTTTCGGAGTAAAAATCGCTAAATTTATAATTTAAGCTTAAGGATGGTAATATAACACAACGTATATTGTTATTGGTAGTATTTTTCAACCCCTATGGGAATGAAATGGGGTAAGTAAACTTAAAAATGGATATGGATGTCGTGCTTGAGGTTTTATGGGATGGTGATTGCGAAAATGACATTTATTTTGAAGTCCAACACGGTGGACATGAATGGGGAATGTCCGAAAAAAATCAAATTGGCTGAATATTTTTCTATAGGTAGGAATAAGGTCCCTTAGTAATAGAATAAATTTTCATAATATTCGGTTTCATGAAAAAATTTCAAAAAATCAAAGTCTCTTTGACTTCACAAATGTATGAAAGTAACAGCAGAATGGAGATTGTACCTTTGCCAACACCTGCCACAACCACAACATGGTTTTAAAAAAAAAATTCAAGACAAAACGTCAAAACTTTTTTTTTAAATAGGTACGTGTTGTGTTTGTGGCAGTTAGCGGCAAAGGTATAATCTCCATTCTGCTGTTACTTTCATACATTTGTGAAGTCGAAGAGACTTTGATTTTTAAAAACTTTTTTACTCAACCGAAAATTCTGAAACTTTTTTCTATTACTAAGGGACCTTATTCCTACCTATAGAAAAATATTCAGCTAATTTGATTTTTTTCGGACATTCCCCATTAACCGCTAATGGGGTGAAAATGGGGATCAAATTATGTATGGAAAAGAATATTAAATAGACATTACAACTTGAATATTCGTAGGAGTAGGTATGTCTAAAAATAAAAAGGCAAAAACATATTTTGTAATTTTGAAAATCATCCAATAGGGGGTAAATGGTATGTAAGTAAACATGAAAATCGATGCGGAATGGGAACGGGAACGGGAACGCGAACGCGAACGCAAACGGGAACGGGAACGGAAACCGGGAACAGCAACGGGACCAAACGGGAATGGGATCGGGAAAGGGTAAAGAAGCGGAAACGGAATACTACTAATATCTCTGGACCCAATTCTGATTTTTGTAATAAACTAGCTTCCGCCCGCGACTTCGTCCGCGTGGATATTAGAGAAAATCCTTAGGGATCCTTCAACCAGGATCCGACCAGGCGATTTTACGCGATTAGGCGGGTCCCCACCAAGCGCGCAGCCTCGTGCGAGGCCCGCCACACGCGGCAAACGTTTTGCCTCGCGAGGCAGCGCGCTTGGTGGGGACCCGCCTAATCGCGTAAAATCGCCTGGTCGGATCCTGGTTGAAGGATCCCTAAGGATTTTCTCTAATATCCACGCGGACGAAGTCGCGGGCGGAAGCTAGTGAAAGTATAATATTGATATTTGGCAGTATTTTGACTGTATAAAGTTTCAAATTTTTAAATTTGCCGAAGGTTTGCGATGACACGACTCGGTTGCCAGACTCTAATAATCACCTGAATTTCATCCTATACCTCTTCCATATAAACATAACCCTGAAACGATTTAAATTCAACACTTCCGGTACATGGGTCTCAAAGACCGGAACAATGGGAGATCGCACAACAGGTTACGCCATCAACCCTCGAACGTGCGTAATACAACCATTTGCATAATATACCCATCACGCTTCCCTTGTTATCCGCACCCAGGGAGTTGCGACTTGCGACTGCGACTTTTTTGTTTCGATAAATAAAGTGAGTACTCAAGGCATAATTTTTTTTTTTTATTCTGCATTCGTTATATGGAAGAAGATAATATTATTTTTCTCAAACATGCTTGGAAATTCGAACATTATTTTGACAACCTTCTTCGTGCTAAATCGGACTTTCCGGACAGGCCTAAACCGCGCCGGCAACTTTTGTATGAAAATCCATTACTAACGTGTAATAATGGATTTTCATACTAAAATTGCCTGCGTCTGACCGTAAAGGTTAGTACTGAAACTCATTATACACGTGTAATTCAGAAATGGAACGAAATTTGTAAATGGAAAGTTCCAAATCACGGTAACAGAGTGTCATGAGCGCAGTAACGCCCGCCCATTAATCCGTATTCCTGGTTACAAAACTTACGTGTAACATACGATTCGGACAGGCGGGTGGCATAAAAATAACGTTGTATTATCTATGGATCTTGGCGCGGGAAGAATATTTTGTTGAAATTGTTTGTTGTTTTGACAAATATTTTATATTCAATTTAAATTAAGTAATTAATCTATTATATAAATGAGTTCAAGTGACGAAAGTGATATTTCGACGCCACCTGAAATTCAAGAAGCGGCAAGAACTGTAACAGAAAACATGTTGACTCCAAAATCAAAAAATAAGTAAACCAGATGTAAACCTAACTGCAATGCACAAAAGACAATCACAAGGGTATATAAATGTAGGAAGTCTGCATCAAACGTGCAAATTTTCTTGTCTAGCATCAGGCAGTGTGTATTTGGATCCTAAAGTAAGTTTTCGTATTGATAAGTACCTAGGTACTACGAGTAATTTACCGCTTTGTTTTAGTCAAACAGCTAACATCACAACTTTACACGTTCTTTATTTTTGTTGCAGGTTTGATTTTTGGCATTTTTGGTGCATGAATATGCAACGACACTAGAGTATTTATGTAAAAGACGTAGAAACTCAAGACAGTGCGATTTTACTTTCAATCCAAGATTTAATCTTTGCTTTTAATTACTGTAATTTTAAATAAAAATTAAATGTTAGAAAAGTTACTACTTGGTTTGAATTTCCGCGCATTATTTGAGAAAAGTACTATACAAGCCTTGGCAGCAACTGGGCATTGATGGACTCACGTATGTGTGCCTCGGCTTCGCCTCGGCCCACATTTTCACGTTCGTCCTTCAATGCCTGAGTTGCCTGCCGCTGCAGTAATGTACTATAATTTAGCTTTTATTTTCGATGCAACGTCTACAGACCCGGTTAACACTTCTTACGTGTTTCTTGAATAAAATGAATAGCATCGTACGTAAGCCAGAAAAATAAAAGATTAAGAGCGCCATCAAATTTAGGCATTTTAATCGAGCGACAGCAGCACTGCACCATGGACCACTTCATATTACAGCCACAGATTACCAAATAGTTACTACATAATGTTACAGCGCTGCAGCGCGGCGTGGTCGAGGCGACATCGCGGCGCGCGGCGCTTCCGCTAACGAATGGGTCGGGTCGGTGCCATCTCGCAGCGCTTCTGTGGTGCGTGACTGTTGCGCGATAGCCAGCCGCGGCGTGTCTGCCATATGTGTTGATTTGGATATGACTACACGTCGATATGACGTACTATTGTTACAATATTCATGATTGTATAAAGTATATAATATTTCAAATAATGCAACTTATGTAAAACAAAGTTTAAGTGAAAAAAAGACGCAAGTCTATGGCAAATTCAAAGTATAAAAATTACACGCATCACGCCTTAGCGGGGTAGCGTCTGCAAAAAAGAACGAGCCGCTAAAAACTTATTTGCATTCCATTATCTGAGCAACGTATCGCGACAAGCTGCTGCGGACTTTTGCGAAAACAATTTTCGAGTTAAAATACTTTTGGGGATTGTGGGCGACGTTAAAACGCGGGTTATGCGCGCTTGATTAAATTCACTTTTGCTAATATCGGCTGGAACAAAACAACAAAACTCCATTGTTCTTTTGGGAGAAAGCGTTTTGTGATCGGAATTTAAATAATTATTAAATAAAATTTCCAGACGATGCTGTTCTAAACTCTGTTCTACTCTTGCCCCCCTAGTATGACCACCGAAACACGATATACATAAATGTAGGTATATCGCATGATATATCGTTTTATCGACGCTCAACTGTCAAAACCCATTGTCTTTTGACAGTTAAACACGAGAAACTGCTTTATCATTCGCGTTTCGGTAGTCATTCAAAAAAAAGGGGGTGTGACGTGTAAAACATCAAATATGTATATCATTCTACATTCATAATGTTCCTTGGCTTGGAGTAGCATCCTAACCTCATTTTATGTAGGTATCTTATAAACACTATCTACGCGTGCAAAAAACTTTTTCATCCCATCTATTCGAAAAAGACGACTTGGTTCGCCTTTAAGTGCATCCAAAGGTGGTGTTGTCTATAAAAAAAAATTAAGCGGACAGTAAAGAGTGTTTAAACATCTTTATAAGAGCGACGCAAATATTCTTTGCCGCTTGGACCATCTTAGTGTTCAGTGCCAAAGAAATCAAACGCAAATATTGTTTGAATAAAGACTGCATATGGCTGGTACAGCTCACGCAACGTAACTTGACCCAATTTTTTGTATCACGTGACCTGCTCACTAAATTTTTGTTCTGAAAGTTTTGTTTTGATAAATGAGTCCTTCAAGTGACAATGAAAATATAATATGAGGCGCATTTTATTTTCTCATAGAGGATGATGAAAAGTAGAGTGTATCACTCGGGCGCAAAATATATTTTTGGCACGGTAGATGTAACTTTAAATCCCTCACTTCGCTCTGGATTCAAAAAAGATCCCTCGCCGTAAAAATATTATTTTGTTCCCTTATGACACAATCTACTATTGAATGTCAACTATGAAATATTTATCAATGACATTGTTTGCTATCGGTACCTAAATTTTTACTAGCCTACTATCAACAACAGCTTCTTTGGCTTATTAATACAAAATAGCCTCTACCACGTTCCACATAAAGCTCAAATGAAAAACTTCAGTAATTTCCTCATATCCATCTTCGTCCTGATAAGTCGGCCTGTTTCTTGCCATATTTATGCTTTAATATAATTTTTCTCGCTAATGTTATCGCCGGTTTCTTCAGTACCTACGATATGACCTCAATTTTTCACTTGTGAAATATCTTTTGTACTTATGAAGGACATTTTAAATATTTTAGCTGGAAACTCACTTATGTCAACATGGAGAAAATTTTTAAGGAGATGGGGCTCTATTTTTTTCATAAACATTGCACTTTGTAATAAAATCACGGTTAATTCTATTGATATATTTTTGACAATTGTAAATTTTTCATAAAAAAGACCCCACAATTTACCTGTGAAACGATCAATCTTCTAAATATATAAAAAGGCTGTAAAATTCACAAATAGACGTAATAAAAATGTTTACAAAGGTAAACAAAGGTGTTTTGCCCAAAAAGCTCAACTTAAAAAGACAATTTACACTAACAACAGTTTAATTTAAGAAAAAAATCATAAACTCCCGCCGTTAAACAAAATTAAAAACGTCCCTTTGGCGTTATTCTCATATCCGTCATCCACGTTAACACCCTCCCCCCACTTTAAGGGGGGTGACAACAGCCACCAATCAGCCGAGACTCCCCTGTGGTTACAAGGTCCACTCAATTACACTGGTTGCTATAGCAACGGCTATTTGACGTGTACATAAAATTGTGTAGGTATATGCGATTACTACGAGTAGTTCGTATATGTATGTACAATGTCCATCATAAAGTTTAGTAATATCACTTCAATAGATTGATTTGATTCTGCCATATACCTGCGTTTAGACGATAACACATGACCCGAGCTCAACCCGAACTCAACTCAAACTCATTCAACTCAACCGCCGCCCTCTCCTTGAAATGCATCGCTTACAATTTTGAGTCTTATATATAACACATTAATTCTCGCTCAACTTAATCTCAACCCAAACTCACCTAAAAGCAGCCCGCGCCTTATTAATGTGTCATCAAACTCCAAATTGTAAGCAATGCATTTCAAGGAGTGGGCTGTGGTTGAGATGAGTTTGAGGTGAGTTCGGGTTGAGCTCGGGTCGTATGTTATCGTCTGAACGCAGCCTAACGCTGCATTATGTGTGGTGTGACAGCAAGTTTTGAACTTTTACTTTAACACCTACGTAATTTTATGAACTCGCCACGTGTGGTTCTTGCGTCCAAGAAAGTGTTAAAATGCAATTCAATGTGCATATATTTTATCAACATCTCATCACGCACGGTGTCACGGATCCAATTTTTTGCTACTAGTACCTATATTTTATACTTTGAATTTTATATATATAGACAACTGTTCTACTGTAGATGCCAAAATTCAAACAAAACACAATCGGTTTTTTTAACCAGAACGATTCAATATCATCGAGTTTTTTCAAAATATTTCGGCATTATATACCTATCCTGAAATCCTGATAGATCCATCATTTATTTTGATGACATGCTGAACAATCTATCTTATCAGAGTTTAGAGCATGTAACTGACAATGTTGGGTTGGTAATTGTATTGTAACACTTACCAGTCAATACTTTACTCCAAGCTTCTTAAAAAAGGTCTTACCTGAAACCAAAAAAGATATTTATTAATGTTTAATTCCTTTGTTTACTTCTCAATTCTTGATTCACTTGTTATATATGTTACGGCTAATACCCGAAGTGCGGCTAAACCTAGTTTTAGCCGGCTAAAACTAGGTGTAGCCGCTAGCTGTTGGCTAAAACTAAGTGTAGCCGATTTGCTCGCGGCTAATACTAGGTGTAGCCGGCTAAAACTAGGTGCAGCATGGGATATAAAGAAAGTTTTTTCTGTTGTCTGTTAAAAAAAATAACCTCGAAATTTAAGGCTCCGCTCCGCTTCGCGCTCGCCTAATTTTCTAACCTAACTCGGGACCTACAGGAGTAAAGCAGATCGGTTACACCTAGTTTTAGCCAACAGCTATCGGCTACACCTAGTTTTAGCCGGCTAGAACTAGGCTTAGCCGCACTTCGGGTATTAGCCTTAACATATATAATAATATGGACATAAATAACAATCAGCTCAAAGTAGTCTGAACTTCGTAATGCCTCTTAAAATCTACAGACGTTAGATCTAAGACAGACACTCGTGTTTTGGATAATTTTGTTATCCTTAAATCTATATCTCGCAACAACAACAAAACAATTATTACAGTATCTTCACCCTCAAAAACATCCCAAAAAGACCCCATAATATTTTGCAAAAACCTCACATCCTTTCAAAAACGTTTCCTTATCCACACAAAACGTTATAACACAAAAAATTGTCCACATCTGCAATAAGCATTGTTGCCGCATGATGTATACCGCCATTACTTAAGGGTCCTTTTATTATTACACAGATTTCATTGTTAATTTTTTTCGTCCTTCTTAACTTCACGGCGTTAAACGAGCATGACACTCCACAAGTCCTTACTTATCCAGCGTTTACGATTGTTGTTTGCACAATTATCTTGTAATGGGATGGTGTTAGACAAAAGGGACCTTTATGGAAATAATTGTCGCTAACGGGAATAATTGGGCTTGACGATTTTTTTTGGGATTTTGTGAAAAGACTGCATGGAGAGCTGTTGCCATTATTACTGTTTCCATTTTTACAATTATTAAGAGTGTATTGTTGGACACAGTAGAAAAAATGCTTTTTTTTTGTTTCGTCTAGTATCAAAACATAAACAAGGATAATAAATAGAATGACTAACGCTTTAATTAATAAAATATTGTATTTATAGTAGATGCATAATTAAAAACTGATGATGACTAAGTGAATTAATATGATTGAAAAAAAAACACTTTTTTCAATTATATTAATTCTCTTAATATAAAAATAGCATTGTGAATGCCTGAAATCAAAATTTTCTATAACTCTTGATGTGAAGAAAAAGCTCGCTTCACAACGATTAGGTACTATAATAGTAATGACACCGAGGTAAATAATATCATATCAAACATCAATTATATAAGTCAGCATTGAAAAACAGACAAAACACCAATAATTCAATCTATTATAGAATGTTTATTTAACCCTAAAGAACAGCGTACACAAAAGTCAATAAACAAAAGATAAAGAAAACCGTACAGCGTAAAAGAAATAAAGTGGTAACCAAACTTGTTGGAGGCTGACAGACGACACACCAACATGTGAACTGCGGTTACCGTCGACTGAACTCGAAAATTCACTTGCGACCTTTGATTCCAGACGGTAGAGGAGGGGACCTAGTTTAATCCGAGCCTTCAGTCAAAAGGTCCAAGTTAGGAAATGCAAGCGTAAAAATTCTATATCACTAAAATAAAGTAAACAGCAGAGACGTTTGTAAAAAATATGCGCCACGCATAGACAATTCATACACACATTACATAGTCATTGTTGTACGTACACCATTTTCGAAGCAGCGCTTTTGAAAGAACGCATTTTTTGGCAGACATAAAATTCATTTGAAGGTTTATTGGGACCAGTATATCGTCAGTGACTAAATTTATCCTCTTTTCTACAATTTTAACAGAACTATCACAGACTTTAAAATTGTAAACAAACTTATCCCGTCTTCCGACAAATCACTTTAAAACCTTGGTCCTTCGAGCCAGATAACCACTATACTTTTCTTTAAAACGTTGCGTTTCACAATCTCGCACAGATTTATTCATACAAATCCGCTGCATCTTCTACTGAAGCCGGCGGGTTGGATATCTCATAAATATTTTATGGGTCTGCGGTCGCTCCTGGCCGTTTTTGCCCCTTAATAGATTGCTGGCCCGTGACGAACTGACTCTGACGCTGAGGACACTCAGCCAATTATATCTGTGGAACTGTACCATCGTTAGTGCGTTGAATAAATTGTTTTTTTACTACAATTATTGAGAAAGCATAAACATTGTTTTATGGCAAGAATGACAGTTTGCGTAGTTAATGGATATTTAGAACTACTAGCGTCTTTTTTGGGGAGTTAGGAAACAGTATGCTTACTTACTTATTATTAATTATGAGAGCTTATAGTTATGGATAGCCAGATGGATCGAAAATACCAAATTTTGCAGTTTTGGGTAAAATTTTAGGTAGCTAGTTCTGAATATTATGCATTTTTTTTATAATTTTCAATTTATCAACATTTTCGCTATGCTTAATTATAAAACGTATCAACTTTAATAACGAAAACCAAATAAATAATTATTAAAACGAAAAAAGCTAAAAGCTGTGAAAACCTTTTATCGTAAATAGCTTCAGTGTTTCAGTTTTTACAAAAGCGAATGAATGCAATAAATAACTGATGAAATCGCTCGCAGTTAATAGTTTTCTGATATGAACAACACACGAATAATCACAATTTAAATTAAATACTTACTACATTTTTCAACAATTCGATTTAACTGGCTGTTTGCGATTAAAATAAACATAATTTTTGAATACGCATTCATTTAGCCTGCTGTGAATGAACAACTTGTGTTATTTTTACAAAAAGAGAAGGGTTGGCTTTTACTGGCTATCTTGCCTCTAAAAGTATATTCAAAATTGGTATTTTAAGACTATAGTCAATTCACTTTAAGAAAATTATGCCTATTGTCCGCTGACCTTGAAACTGACTAATCAGCAACTTACTGTGCACTAAAGGACCCAATTAATGATCTTAACTCCAAAATCCATCCACAGGTAAGACATAATCGTCCACGATAGGCTGCTCGCGTCCCGTACCGCAGGTGTTCTCTGCCCCATTCATATTTTATGGCACCGCCCCCCTACGGCACCCTCCATAAGTAGGTAACACGGCCACCGCTTTACCTTGACTACGGACAATTATCTCGGAGGATTCGTGCCATGTAATCGGATATCAAATTAGGATTTTCCTTTAAGATATATTACTGCAGAATAGATAATCGTATAATACCAAAAGCTTTGTCATTTGTTAATGTAGTATATAGAATATTATGTGCAACAATAACAAGTAGTTATGGTGAAGAGAATGTCATGTATTTTTATGGATAATATTTTTTTTATGCATAACAGGATAGACCTTACCTGATGTTAAGTTACAATAAAGCCGAAGGTGGAAGCGCACTACACACGGTATCCTCATCACTGAGAAACTGGCTATCTTACCTCTAACTGCCGGAACACAATTTTTAAATTGTTGTTATGGCGTCAGACTCAGGTAAGATGGTGGTAGCCAGGCGGATTAGAAATAAGTCCTACCACCAATCGAAATGTAATAAAAGGTTTTTAGAAACCGTTACAGTAGGTTAGTTGGTTAAGATGGTTTAAAAGTAATATATTGTTGTGCACCAATGATAGAATTAACAGAGTCTTGTGTGGTATGACAAAAGATTTAAGTAGTTTAAACTTGGACGAGTTTAAATTAAAATTTAACAACAAACCAAATAAAATGTTCAAAAGTGTTTACATTTTTATGAATTCAACTGTACTTACCAATATATTGAGTGACACAGATATCAAACAAACAAATCAAATCGCTAGGATTTGTTAGGTTAAGTCATAAGTTGAGAGTAAATTTAGTTGTAAGTTAAAACTAAGGCGAGAATTGCCGACAAACTGCTGAGCAGTTTAGAAGATGTTATTTTTGTAACACACAGAATACTTATTGAAAAAACAATTAAGGCACAATTCCTACACAGAAAAGCGCTATAACAAAATTGTAACACAATAAAATCCCCCACTAAAAGACGATGATTCCCCTAGCTTCACATCGCCTACATTATGGTAATGTCACTATCTTCAGCACTTCGCGGGGAAATCTGATTGTTGCCTCATCTATGGGTAGCTGAGTGTTCGATGGCGGAAAACGCGATAGAAGCGCTATTTCTGTATTTTATTGGCAATCTGGAGAATAAAAAACGCACATTATACAGGGTGCCTTCACTCTCCAAACTTTATGGATGTGTTCAGTCCATGAAACTGAACAACTTTGTCTAAGAAACATAGAGTCAAATATGCAAAAAAAACGACTTTCCAAACAAATCAAAGATCTTACAATTTGTAAAGGATGACCAAAATTTTGTGGCGTATTTCAACACGTGTTTTACAGAGAAAGTTGTTCTGTTCCATGGACTGAAAACATCCTTAAAATTTGGAGAGTGAATAAAAATGCAGCCTGTATAAGTAAAGTCACTCCCTATCGTAGACCTAACTAGATCTTTTCCACGTTGACAACCCTAGAAAAGGTAACACCCACTTTACATACTAGAGATGCCAAAATTCGATTCCAAAAATCGCTGTTCCCTCGTCACTTGATATTTCCATTTACAGATACCGCTCTTTTCACCGCAGCACTTATTTTTTAATAAATACTCCCCAAAAGCGGCACAAAGGCGCACGTAATAATTGTCGATATTAAAAAGCGAACGGGAAACTGACGAATTTATTAAAAACCTTTGTCTTTTTCTTGACATCGGGGAATATGAAGTTTCACGTAGAGACGAGCGTAAACAATATAACAAGAGCATCATCTGGGGTATTGCTACGTTGACGGCTCATGAATTCGACGTTGTTGCAATAATAATTTATATTTTGCTACAGTTAAATTTTATTGTTGCGTTCCGGCAGCTGGACCAAGATAGCCAGTTCCTCACAGGTTGAGGATTTCGGGTGTAATGCGCTTAAAACTTTGACCTTTTCGTCACTTAACGTCAGGTGAGAGATAGCCGAATACTTAGCTGTTGTAAACTTAATATAAGAGTAAAATATACTGCGTCATTCCATCCAAATTTAAAGAACTTGACACACAGTCCATGAAACTAAACAACTTTCTCCAAGAAACACATTTAATGATTTTTTTACAAAATCAATAAACACTGTTGATAGTCATAGGCCAAAATCAAATTCTGTTCCGCATAGTCAACTGAATTCTATATTTCTTACGCCAATTGTTATGGTTGATGTTCTCAAAGCTATACATTCACTTAAGAATACAAATAGTTAGGTTTTGACGGTGTTTCTACTAGGATTATTAAGGAAGTCGGAAATATAATAGCACCGATCTTATGTTATATTATAAATTTATGTTTGGAACAAGGAACATTCCCAGACATATTAAAGTTGACAATTACTATTCCAGTATTTAAAAAAGACGATAAAAAACTTTTGAAGAACTACCGTCCCATTGCATTAGTATCTATATTTTCAAAGATCATTGAATATATCATATATAAAAAATTGAATAATTACTTTGAATCTAACAACTTATTTTCAAAGAACCAATATGGTTTTCGAAAAGATAAATCGGTAAATATGGCAATGTACGAATTTTTGGAAAAAATTGTGAGTAACGTAGACAAGCGAAAGCCCACACTGGCTTTATTTATGGACATGACTAAAGCATTTGACAATATTAATCATAAAACACTACTTGACAAACTGGAAAAATATGGTGTAAGAGGCAACGCCCTTAAACTAATTGAGTGTTACTTAAGTAATAGAAGACAAATTACGCACATAAATAGAATTGATGCTGAGACTGGTGTTAACACTACTTATGCATCCAAAGAAAGGTCAGTATGCTATGGTGTACCACAAGGAAGTGTGTTAGGTCCTCTACTTTTCATTATTTATATAAATGACTTTCCTAATGTGACCAATCATCATATGACTATATTTGCTGATGACAGTACTGTTTTATTTACCTATGACCATTCAAATAATATTAAATTTGACATAAATAATACATTGACATCCTTAATCAAGTGGCTGACATTAAATAATTTGACAATTAATTTGACGAAAACACATTTGATAAACTTTAAGCAAAGGAATAACGATCCACTAGATTTTGACATTGAATACTCTGGAAACTCAGTGAAGGAAGTGGACACTACTAAGTTCTTAGGTTTGACTATAGATAATAAGCTGACATGGAAACCTCACATTGACAATTTAATAAAGAAATTAAACCAATTTTCATATGCTCTCTACAAATTGAGGAAGGTTGCTAGTGTTAAAACACTTTTGACAGCTTATCACGGATACGTCGCATCAGCTTTAAGATATGGGATAATGTTCTGGGCTAACACTACCGACAAGGAAAGTGTCTTTAAATCTCAAAAAAAATGTCTCAGATCCATGTTTGGTCTAATGCAAGATGACTCATGTGAACCCTACTTTCGTAAGTATAAAATTCTTACATTGCCGTCTATGTATATATCTGAGATAGCAAACTTTGTTCGAAATAACCCAAATAATTTTGAAATGAACCCTATAGGTAGTCGTCGTGAAGGCACACTGAAAGTAGCTCATGGGTGCAAAACGCTTCTTAGACGAATGAGTGTAAACTGCATGGCGCCTATAATTTATAATAAAATCCCATTGGTTATAAGATCGATCAATGACAATAAAAGATTTAAAACTGCGCTCAATGGCTTTCTTGCTGAAAAAGCTTACTATGACATAAGAACATTTTTAAATAATAAAATAGATACAATATAAGTAATGACTTAAAAAATGTAATAAGTACTAGATTTAAAATACTGACATTCTGCATTTGCTTACTATAATTTTATTAATTATGACTGTAATTAATTTGATATAAGTTTAATGATACTGTAATAATAATAATAAATAATTCTGAAATAGCATGTTAAGATTATGTACCTATGTTCATATACCATAAGGTGAAATATGGCTGTACTTTACCATTCTCTACCTACAATCTTGTTATACCCATATTTATGGACCAATAAATGAATTTGAATTTGAATTTGAAAACATGTGTCGAATTTCGCCACAAAATGTTGGTCCAATACTAAATTGATCGATCATACGTGATCTCTTTGATTTGTATGGATAGTCGATTTTTTTTACATTTGGCCGTGTTCCTTATCGAGAATTGTTCAGTTTCATAGGCTAAACACATCGTCAAAATTTTGATGGTGAATCAACGATATTCCATTCCTAAAGGATGCACTACGCAATACAATAGCAAAGCTGAAACGACACTAAATGTCAAGTTGTATGACAAGTCTTGGGGGACTTTCATAGTAGGCTGCGTTTTGGGGAAGTTAAAAGTGTCCCACAAATGCTATTGTCATCAGGGGCGTAGCTACCGCCGTATCAGCCGTATCAATTATACGGGGCCAACGGGCCAATGGGGCCCCCAACGTGCGTAAGCAAAAAATTATAAAAACTTTTTTTAAATGGAAAAAGTAAAAAAAAAAACAATTTTTTCCCCGCGTAAAGCGTGCCCATAAATCAGTTGGCCGAAAAATAGGCAAGGAAAGTATACAACGTGTAACAGAAAGGGGGTATCAACCCGCAAGGAGGCAGGGTTGCCACACTTGCCACCCATCCCGATTTTGCCGGACAGTCCCGATTTCGATCATATTGTCCCGCGTCCCAACGATCCATCAGTTTTGTCCCGATTGTTGATGTAATTTTCCAATATGACGCTTAAATGATCTAATGTTACAAATCGTTGCTTTGTAGATTAAATGAAAGCAGAACTGCAAAAGACATGTCTTGTTCGGAATTCGTAAGTAAATATAAAAATGACGCGAAATTAATGAGAGAGGCCCGTAGTAATACGAAACATTGTCAAAATAAAAATAAAACATTATATCAAATGTCTCTTCTTTCCCTACAGCTAGTTAAGTTCTCATTTTTTATTTACCTCTTACTTTGCTGAGCCGCCCGTTTGCTTCCCTTGATTTTGAGTATTATAATTACAAACAGCTCCATACATTCAATATGTTCTTCATTTATCAGTTACCAGTCTCTACAGTAGTTTTACTGCCAGTAAAATTTTAGAAAATAGACCAAAAAATTTTTTGGTCCCCGCCCTTGTCCCGACTTTTTTCTTCCTAAAGGTAGCAACCCTGCAAGGACGTCAATATACCTCTAAAACTAAACACCTACCAACAGAAAAGAAAAAAAAACTTTCCATACAAAATGTTGGCGGCAAATTAAAATTTTTCGATTTGATTTTTTTTCTGTTGGAATGTGTTCATGAGTACATTGATCTCCTTTCGGGTTGATACCCCCTTTCTGTTAGACGTTGTATATTTAATTTGGATTGTTTGATTTGTTTGTAAAAATTTTGAAAAAAATGACATATAGATAATTATGATGAAAAATATTTCTTTTAATTTTACTAAAACATTTTTTTTCTTTTGTGAGAAATTTTTACCCTTACTAAGGGCCCCAAACAAATTTTTATATGGGGCCCCGCCAAGGCACGCTACGCCCCTGATTGTCATGCAATATCCACAGTATGGATGATCGAAGTGGTGAATACAAAATGACCCTGTGTAAAATTTCCTAAGCTTTATTTTTATTCTGACGGACCAAATATAATACGAACGAACAATACAGACAGACGCGTATTTCCCTATCAATAGGAATATCGACAGCAACGCCATCTGTTAGCTGTCTGGATGGTATCTCGGACACGCCATCAATTCACATGGATTTCCATATAATAGAAAATACCAGTTAGACTTCACTAGTAAAATATCGTAAAACGTCATGTGATATTTAATTTTAGTTAGAGTAATTGGAGGAGAGAGCCTGGGACCACATACAGATGGAATCTGATTCAAAACACCCAAACGAAATATTGATAAAGTACGAAAAATCTGAACCAAAAATTAACGCATGTGTATGGTAGGTCCATATATTTGTATGGATTTGCTGTGTTTGGAATTATTCCGATTCGGAATTCCGTATTTAGAAATCACCATGAAGCTGAAACCTGGATGGGGATCCATACTTATGATTAAACTCCGAAAGTTACACTGTCTGTTTGATACATTTTCACGAAACTGCTGAACAAATATTGATAAGTTTTAGTAAAAAGTTAGACTGAACATTAAAGAAAAACATAGGTAACTAAAATTAATCCTGAAATTTCTATCTAACACGTGGGTATTAAAGGCATGTAATCATAAAATCAAGGAATTTCCATAAAACCGAATTGACGTTTTTTTAACGAACCATACTCACAACTATGGCACTTTCAGATACAATTAAGGGATTTAGTATCAAAATCCACTACCATGCTTAGTGACCAAATTCGAGTTAGTGCATCGTTAGAAAGCTCTTAAAAATATGTAGTTTTAAAATGGTCAGCTAATAGTTTTGTAGCGAAATCAACTACAACATAGATAAATCCGCCAACAAAAAACCGATTCAGGATCAAAAGTCCCTATAAAACCAATATCTGTTGGTTCAGTTAAAATTAATGTTGCCATATCATAAACTATTTTTTTACACTGAAAAATTTCTTGTAAGTTATATTGATCAAGTTCAAACAGTTTTTTATGGTCTGCGAAATTTTTGACAAAGTTATCTCAGCGGATTCGCCATTTTAATATCACAGTCGATATGACGTCTATCACACCTGCCCGCCATACACAGGATGACGAACTTTTTTATTGCCGGAAAATCGGGATGGTACTCTCGGCATTTCAACACGCATTCCGACTGATGTGGAAAATTTGGGGTTGTTGTGTTACACACGATAAACCTTAATGGTCGTGTGTGTTGGTGATAAGGTGCTTTACATTTTTACACCTCGTGAAGAGTATGGTAATCTGGTGGAAAAACAGAAGAGTCTATTAGGAGATTTAATATTAGATATCTTTTATAGGCTGATATTTTTATCATTTTGCTCGCGTTTGGTGGTGTTTTACGCGAAATAAATTATTTTAGATTATTAAGTACGTAAAAACAAAATAAAATATATGAACAAGAGGAGACTGTGCAAATATGTAATTTATTTAATTAATTAACTTGTAATAACAGTAAATACACTTATCGAATATAAAAACTTAAAAGTATTTTTTTTAAAACACCAGCCATTTTTAATGTCCCCACTGCTAGGGCACAGGCCTTCCTTATGGGTGGATAAGGAGGATGGACCATAACCACGCGTGCCCAATGCGGATTGGTGGGTGTAAACGGCTGTAAATGCAACCGGGACCAACGGCTTAACGCGACATCACGGAGGAACTCGAAATAATAAATTTTTGGTCACCCATCCCATGATCAACCCTTGCGAAAGTTGCTTAACCTCCGCAATCGCTGGACCAGGCGCTAGACCGCAGCGCCACTGAGCTCCTCGTATGTATGCTTAACTCCCTTTATTAATGGAATTAAACAAAACCTATCCTATTTCAATAATCCATACAACCGGAAGCATATAATCTACCCTACACTAAGCACGTGGTTCCGCCCGCCATTTGCATTTATGAATAATGCGCTTTTATGCTGATTTTTGGCTGTATTAAATCTGAAATGGCTTAGCGTGAAATATGAAGACGGGATTAGATGGTTGACATTTTATTTGTTTCTACAAAGGTTTCAGAAAAAGTCTTTCAAATTATTTAATCATAAATATCATAATCTTCTTTCAAAAATCTTGATGCCAATATTCAGGCCTTGCTTCATGATTGAAAGCAGTTCAATAAGTAATATCTTTTGTTTTGAAAAGTACTATCGTTAACTTCTTTGAAAAATTTCGAAAATGTAATAAACAATATTGTATTTAGAATTTTCGATGTCTCACTATTTTCATTTATTATTTTAATAAAAAAGGCTGGTGTACGCAGTGACAAAAACCGCAGGGCATGTATGAAAAATTTGATGGATGTAAATGAAGCGAAAGAAGTGTGCAAGGATCGTAGCAGGTGGCGATTCATAGTCTCTGCCTACCCCCATGGGAAACAGGCGTGAGTGTATGGTATACACCGTCATTATGTAGTCGTTTTAATTAACTTAAGGGTGTGTTGTACCAATGAAAATAATCATTTTTGCCCAAGAAACATGGGTCGAAAAACGACAAAAAATGTTGGGTCTCCCATACTAAGTAGACAGCTAAAACATTTTATTAGTATGGGAAAGTCAAATTTTTTTGTCGTTTTTCGACCCATGTTTCTTTGGCAAAAATGTTTAGTTCCGTTAGTAGAACACTCCCTTAAGTTAATTAAAACGACTTCAAAATGACGGTGTATATGTACATAACCTACGTACTATTTTCATTCATCATAAATTACGTTTAGACATGTTAGTTAGAAGGTAAGGTTTTTAAAAAAAATCAAGTCATAGAAAATACAGAAAGTAACTAAATCAGCCAGCCAGGCAGCGCACCTTTGCGTCGGCGACAAAGGCGGATGTTGCGCGACGTCGCCCCGTGTCGCGCGGCGTCGCCGTCGTCACTTTTGTCTTTGCGAGTGTTTGTCGGGAAATGCACCACTTGGCATTCGGCATTGTTGTAGTGGAAGCAAGGCGAAAGCTATGATTGTCATTATTGTGATAAGTGATAACGTTAAAGAAGAAATTGTACTGAGCAAAAAGCGTCTCTCGTGAAGTTGTTATGAAAAATATCAACTAGAATACACGTTAAGTGTCATGTAAATAACGTAATTGACCATTTTATTACTTATAAAAAACCGGACAAGGGTGAGTTGGACTCGCCTACCGAGGGTTCCGTACAGATTCTGTTTTTAGCAGTTAATAGAGGCAACAGGAAAACATCATCTACAAAAATTTCAACTGTCTAGCTATCACGGTTCATGAAATACAGCCTGGGGCCGTACCGGCTAATGCATCGAACTTCGAAATGTCTGCCCAGTTTCAAATTAAAACCGATATATCGATCCCCAATTGGGCCAGAATGGCGAACCCCAATTCATGATGTCCCACGAACATCAATATCTTCCAAACGAAATTCCTTGCTTTGATTTCTTTGTTTTAAGTTGAAGCTCGGCAGAACCGCCGAAGTTCGAAAAGTTAGCCGATAGGGCCCCTGGTGACAGACAGACAGAGGGACAGTGAAGTTTTAGTAAAAGGGTCCCGTTTTTACCCCTTGGGTACGGAACCCTAAAAAAATTTACCTAGTATTTAAGATAGGAACGATGCGTAAAAAGCTATTTATCATTATTAATTAAGATCCTAATTATAGCTACGACCAAAGCGTAGATTTATTTATTACTGATACTTTTATTTTCATATCTAACCTAATCTAAACAACATACAAAGACTAGTAAGTAACATCTTAACTTTTATAGCAATTATAGCTCTTCACTTTACTAGTACACAAACTTTACATGAAACCTTCAGATTGCGCTTTACGATGACTTTTCAGTTTTCAGCGAGCACTGTAAGTTTTCAGCTTGCTGCGTTTGTCGACGGCGACAATAGATTGCAGATAAACGCCTTTTGCACTTTCGCTCAATAGAGTAGATCAAACTGACAAACTGTTTCATTCGATTTACGAGCTTTACACAAGTGCATCAGAAATAAATAAATATTCTCGAGGCTCAAAAGCCTCGAGTATAGACACAAGGTTGCAAGCTTATCGGTTTTTTAATCGGATATATTTCAGCGAGTATGCAGTGGAAATACTCTACCTAATTCCGCCATCTCCCTTCTCCATCGGACAACCAGACGTACGAATCAGCGCCACCGTTTTTTGGTGGATATTCCAAAGACTCGCACTAAACGTTTTGCTTCAAATTTTATCATCTGTACCGCTAGAGAGTGGAACTCCTTGCCTGAGTCTGTGTTTCCCGATAGGTACAATCTGGGGGCCTTCAAGTCGCGAGTGAATAGGTATCTTCTAGGCAAGCGCGTTCCATCGTAGATCGCATCATTGCTTACCATCAGGCGTGATAGCGGGCAAGCACTTACTATCTATCATTGAAAAAAAACTTAACATCATTTACGTAGCTCCTATTGTTGAGCACTGTATCGTGGAAATCAGAAGCAACGATATTATCACAAACACACAATGCAGACAATATCGAAGTTTGTTTTCCCTTGCCGTAAATCGAACATTGGACCTCAGAGAAGGCGACACCATGATAACCGGTACGTAGCCACTCGACAAAGGAGGTTGATGATCATAATTCAGTTGGTGGTATGGCAAGTCCTTAGTTGGCAGTTGTCGTTGATTTCTGTTCAAAAAACTAAAAGTATTAGAGTGACAAATTTGTAAACTGTATGAATATTCATAGACGTGATTGTACATCAATTACGAAACTATAGCATAAACAACTTCAGTCACTCTTAACAGTGAAAGCAGTTACTACAATGCCACCTTAACACAAAGAGAATAAGGTAGTTTTTTCAGTATCTTTCAGTGTGTTTTCAGGTGAATCTCGTTTTACGCCACAAAAGACGGCCTTGACCGCTCCCGAGATGGCCGCACAATTTATACGGTCAAACGAAATCTTGATCTTTTTGGGGTAAAATTATCATTCATAACGATAAACGGGGTTATTGTTAACTAGACTATTGTCCAAAAATGATGAGGTATGGCAAAAAAGCTAAGCGATTTCAGAATGAAAGTTGACAATATTATTGGACATAGAGATTCTTTATAAAGATTATAAATACTATAACATAATATAGTACTTTAAGATCTTATTGTGTAGGTACCTTATCTTAATTGTTTTAGAAAAAGAAAGAAATCAAAAATATTAAATAACAGCGTTTTTTCAGTCGAACATATTAAGCTGCAATGGAACTCAATTTTTCTGAACTCTTGAACAAACAAATCAAAGAGTTATTGTTAGCTTTATGAATCAAAATGCCTCCTAGGAAATTATTAAATAAAGCAAAAACTTTTAAAATGAAATTTCGATTACCAAAAACCTATTTAAAAGAATATTAGCGTTCGAAACATCATCCATTAAAACAATACAAGCACGCATCAGATGGATCCATCCCATCCCAAATGCCTGCAGATAAATGACCTCGCTTGAAAAAGTTGCCAAAGGGTTCCGTAACTTTGGCCATTACGCGGCGGATTAAACAGGCCCCTTAAATTGCTATGCGCGCCCCCATGTTTTACATGCCGGATTACCTCTATAAATAAACAAGACGCAGAGTTTCCATATCGTTTAGTATGGTCTTTATTTGTTTCTTTTATTTGAAGATCTGAGGAAAAGGGATTCATTGTATTTTGAAAAACGCCTGGAGTACGTTTTGTAGCAATGTTACACTTCCTCATCATCATCAGATACTTTTTTTGTAAAAATATTTAACAGGTACTCATTTTAGATTTTTTTTGTAAATCAATTAATCATATCACCAAAAGCAGCTAGATTGACAATAGATAAGATAATATACAAAGCTTTTCATTTACCACCTACCTGTTCTTTAATAAATTCAAGTTTTCTGTTTGACTTCGAATATACTTTTTAGCAAGAAACCCTATTTAATTCCTGTTATAGGGTATGAAGTAGGTTGCCAAATCGAGTAGGTCAAGGACAAACAAATGCACTCCAGATGTAACAAATGTTAGTATAGTTTTCAGTGTCCTTAGGCAAGCCATGTTTATAAGTTTGTTTACCCTTTTTGAAGTAAAATATTCGTCTAAAGCCTTTGAATCTTCCCTTTCTATTCTAAGATTTCGAAGTATGTGTCTCCGTGGAGCCAAGCCGTTGTTAATGAACGTAGCCACAACGTCATTACGGCGAGTCCCTTCGGTGGAATCTGCGGCTTTGTCACTCCGTGGACCACGGAATGCGGAACGTCGAGGGATGTGAGGTGGAACGTATACTGACTAACGTGCTGTGATGTTGAGAAATCTGAATGTTGTAGGTATTGTTATATACTGGACTTGCTTTCCGCCTTCGCCCGCGTGGACTAAAGTGCACCTGATCAAGATCACACCCCGGGCACTCCATACAAGCGCAGCGTTTCAACTACCTATTACACAGACGCTACATAGTGAAGTTTTTGCACACGCGCAACTGTGTATGAAGTCTAGGGCTATTGAATGAGCACACGATTCGGCACACGAACTCGCGCGGTGGGGTGAGATAATTGATTGTGGGCGGGGCGGAAAGTTTCCTTTCTGTACGGTAGAACTTGCAACTATTCTGTGCCAAGATAACCTGAAGGTTATATCGTGCGGGTGGAGACATGTGGCCAGAAGTAGGATAAAAAGTAGCATATGGCCTTCCCCGGAAGGACCCATCTATATCCGTTCCAAATTTCGTCAAAATAGGTCCTGCAGCAGTCTTATAGGCGGATTTTATAGTGGCATTGAAGTTACTTTTCAAATCAACCGCTTACATTTTAACAAAAGCTAAAAGTTGTCCTTTCAAGTAATTTTGCTGTTAAATAATGTAACGTGACAAGCGAGAGTTTTAAGGTCCCATAAAACTTTGTTATAAAATGTCCACTCTGTTTAAAATCCATACCGAGTAATTTGGTGGAAAACCACCTTTTAGAGAACAGTTAATAGTTCCCAAATACTCTACTAGCAGATAGAAGTAAACAATTATAAAATAAGCTCAAGAGCGCGTTCGACGTGTCAACACTACGTGGAAATTTGTTTGCTAAATTCGCACCTACCAACGCAAATACGGCTTTAACTTTAGTTTCATTAGGTTGGAATTCAGGTAGCAGCCGTCGAACGGCGGGAGATATCTCGAAAACCCCTAAACTTGTCGAACTAATACTCTCATCGTACCACGAAATGGCTAAAGTTTAGCTCAAGATTCTATTCGACGTAATTCACGTGGCAGTTTTCATGCAAATACCGCCTCTCAATCTCGCGTGTTAACTTACAAATTTGGATGAACAACCCTCAATACAGGTTGATTCAAAATGATGGAGCAACTTTTGAGGAGGTGCTATGCAGTTTTTTTTTCAGTAATTGAGACCTGTTGCTCGGATAGAATATCTTTTTCGTGGTAGCTTTTAAAGGTTTATAGGAAGGATAATGTTACATGGAACTTTTTATGAATTCTTCCGTAACTCGAGAGTAATTTGCCTGTCATCATCTCCGGAAGGTATTCAACTCACGGCCCGTCTGAATATCCGAAGTTGTTATCTGTATTAAAGATCTTAAGCTTTTATGAAGCCTGTTCAAATTTTATATCGATGAGATACAATGTGTCTTGTCAATTAGGTTGATTTCTTTCTTCGAAACTTGGTTTTTTTCATTCAAACCGAAAGAAATGTCAATCACCGCATGGGTTTAAGTATGAAGTTGCCGTTTCGTTTTGTATGGAGAATTTTAAAGAATTTGCATTCTCCATACTAACATTGTCTTAATTTAATTTAACAACCATAAACGCTTGTTTTAAAGTTTAAATAAGTTTAAAAAAATGTACAGGTACATTTTTTTAAAAGGTCTATCGGCTAATCTGATAACGAAATAAGGAGTCACTTTTGAAATACTTTTTTTTACGTTCAGGAAAAAAATCTAATATGTTTTTATTGCTAATAGTGGGCCCTTATGATCATAATTTTCAAAATAATAACAAGTAAAAAGTGATAATTATGAGAGCCTCTTGTGTGAGAAAAAAATTGGCTTAAAAATTCGTACTTTAAACCCTGTTTCTTAAAATCATACAAAACGTACATACTACTACATACTTACCTCACTGTACAACAATCCAAGGAATCAAGTATCCTATAACACAGATTACAAAATACTATACTAGTCCTATAGTACCTATGACGAAAAACCAAAGACCTACAAACTAAGTTCCCAGACTAAAAGAAACTAGGGCGCACTAATAAAACTGTCTATGTCACCGGAGCCAGCACTTGCTAAGTAAGCACACCATTTGTCCGGCTCATTTGATACGTCCACTCCTCCCCCCCTTTACCCCCCACTGGGCTGTCCGTGGAATGGAGTGCAGGCGACTGTGACGTAGCGCAACTTCGCGGAGAAGAAAAATTTTGTGATTTCCTGGATGTTCCTTTCATCTAGCGCTGAAGTTGAAATAAACAATTATATTGTGCAACAGGAAAAAATAATATACTTATTTTTCAAAGTATACTACAAAGAGAATGTAAAAAAAACTTGGTATACTATACTATTAGAAGATACCATACTATACACGGTAGCCTACAGCCCTTGATCAACGTGATCTTGCTAATCGCAAACAATAATCATGGTATTATAGAAAGCAGCGAACTAAAATATTGCTGAAAAATGGCACCACGGGACTAAAAAAATGACAACCCGCACAGCATTTAGCTGGGCCAGCCACGCACCCGGTGATAGAAGTTAGCATTTTACAGTTTGTATTTTAAAGAAAAGAGAGAGTTTATTAAAAATGACGTCCTGTGTAGTCAAATGGTGGAAAGAATGCCTACAAGAAACCTTCACAAACAACTAATAGTAAGGGCATGATAATAAATGTGTAATGAATATATTTAAAAAAAAAATATAAACAATCACACCCAGGAACGATGCTTATTATATTATGTATCATTCATTCCCGGTTGTGATTATTTTTCAAATAATTATTATTTATTTTCAAAACCAACAAGTTACAAGCATCACTTTGCATTTGGAAAAAAAAAATTCAATGTGTCACATCGGAATTTAGGCCCTGTTATTCTCATTTAAAAATTACAAGCTCACAGAGTGTATTTTAGAACTAATCGTCCATACTGCTTTATTGAGCCCAGGTTGCTTCATCATCACATCAGCCGCACGACACCCATTGCTGGGTATAGGCCTTAATATTTTATTATCAAGGAAATTATCTTCATGGAATTACATATATCATAAAATCATTTAATGTACTAAAATAGATTTAATTTCAGCTTTTAAGATTGTTCGTATTCTTTTTTAAACTTCCGAAACATATAAGGATTTTTTATTTATATAAAAAATAACACTTTTTTATATTGAGATGGTTTAGTGCTTTCGTTTTTACATAATAATCAGAAAAAACTTAGATTCTTATCACAATGTTCAGTCAATAGAAAAATCACATAACGCGTTATTCCATATTAACAACCCTTTAAACATTGCGCCTAAAAAGCAAAAAAAAACATTCGAGAAACCGATCCATCACATTCGCAATAATAAAGCTTACCCCGACATCCTGCAAAATATAACATCTTTTTAAATGATTTGCGTCGGCCATTTTTTCTCCCCTTTTCTTAACACCCTGTAAAGTGACAGGAGATATTTTCGCCCGTTCTAGAAAGGATGAAAAACACGTGTGTTTAAACGATAATTTATCTTAGTACATTAAGTACTGGAGTTTCATACTCTCGCAAACTTGGTACCTCAAGGACCTCTTTGAAAATACAATTTAACTTTGAAACAATGGTACGACGTAGTTTTCAAGTAAAATAATTGGGTATGTTGGGTTTTATTATTTTATCCTCGAATGTCATCTATTCTTGTTTTTAAAGAGACTCTTTATAATCTATTATATGTAAGTATATTCTTACATCAGTGAATAAAGTATAATTAGTATTCAAAGAAAATTATTTATCTAGACTGTTGATTTAAATGAAAAAAAAAACAAACATGTTTATCAAAGTGAAATGTGTTAAAAATTAAATACCAAAGAATATAGGTAGTACGGAATGTAGGTTTTTAAATAAATAAATAAAAACTTGATTGCAAGTAAAAATATTTCATCCATAGAATTAAAAATCAATAGAAGTGTCAATCTAAAAATCACGTCGCACTTTCCAGTTCCTTAATAAGGCACTCCGCTGCGTTAAGCGGGATCCTGCCGCGGGTAAACGACGTGGGAATATAGATTGCTGGTTTTTTGACGGACAGATGCCTGCAGTGCAAGAGTAAGCTTTAATCTATGTTGTCCCGCGCGCATGTCCGCTTAACGCAGCTGAGAGCCTAAACGCTGTGGTATGTCCCATAGCTAATGTTTTACACCCCCCCAGCATCGAACCTGGGAGGTCGGCAATTATCGCTGAGACTTATCTCGACCCATCATCTAATGTCGGACGGGAATCGTTACGAAGCGAGAAACGAGGTGTTATTAGTAGGGGAACCGATAATAATTTATCAAATTAATGATTGAGAAAATCTTTGAATTCGAAGATTTGGATTTTATTCGATTTAGAAAAAGATTTTCTGTTTGCAATTTTCTGATTAAACGGAATAGGTAAGGTACTGCACTTGATACTCTGGGGTACTGGAATAGCAAATATGTAATCAACTATATGGTGAACGGTTCTATGTCAACTCAATCAAAAGATCGTGCTATATCCTAAACTAGCGGAAGCCCGCGACTTCGTCTGCGTGGAAAGGTTTCTGCGATCCCTCGGGAGCAATACTTCTTTTCAAGATTTTCCTCTGTACGTACATTTTCTCTAACGTATATGATGATCGGTTCAGTAGTTTATTTATTTATTTCATTTATTGATAAAATCATTGACAAACCATATTTATGTATAGTACAACATAAGTTACATTCTAACTTTACCGTGTACTGGACTGGAGTCGTCTTAGTCTTGATCTTAATGATAATGATAATACTATAATTTAGCTAATAAAATTAAGGCTAGAAAAAAAAAGAAACTAAATTTTAAGTTAAGACGTGAAAGCGTAACAAATAAACAAACGCACTTTCGCATTTATAATATTTTTCGATTCTAAATCAAAATCAGCGAACTGATACCTAATCAAAACCTAGAAAGTAGTTTTACAACTACTTCGCAAGGATTTATACACCGAAATATTGAATTTGGCATATTATTCGTGGCTCACATATGCCGTATGACAGACGGGTTTATATATTCCCTTACGCAGTCCCGGGCGGTAAATATACCGGGTTTATTATTCACCCTACCCGGCATAATGTTGATCGAATAATGTATCGCCGCCAAGATTCCTATTAGAGATACGCCCGTTCAAAGGAATATTGATAATGTGTATTTTGAGCGTCGTATTTCATATGTTTATTAAAATAATGAATTTAGAGCGGGCCACATCTAGTAGAGCTTTGTAGCTGTGGTTTTAAAAACTAGCTTTTTTACTGTATTGAAAACAAAATTGTTAACTGGTGTTTTCCTAGATAATGAGCACTAGTTGTTTCAAGTATTTAAAATGTAGGTAATTAGTAAACGTTATGCTGGAATACTTAAATTGACGTTGGGATAGAAATAAAAGATGTACCTTGTCTCAATGCCTAGGTTTTATTTACTTCACTGGTTGATCCAAAGTACACAAGGCTTTCCTTCTCTTAGATTATTATGTTAGGTACTTAATTAGTTTTACACATCATCCTGGATATTTAAATTTAGGGTTCTAACTAAAATACAATCAAGCGCTATGAGGTGTAGGTATATGAGAAAGGAAACCCTAGTGGAGAATATATCAATATATCAATCCAAGCATTGCAAATGCATAAGCCCAGGCGGGGTCGCTTTATGTTGGTTCGTGATTATGATTAAATCATCCCAATTACTAAAAGAAAATTAATTAAATAATCAGTCTAAATTTTTGTACGGAAAACTAACTGGAAGCCCTTCAAGAGATCCTAGATTGGTAGCGGCATATCATCCCGGCGGCAGCGGCTGGGAGAGAATTATTATATAAAACGGTCCCAGCGTCTGTCGACTGGATGTGGTGAACTGACCTTCATGGATCCTCGATGGAAACAATGTAACGGCTTCATACCCTGACTTGCTGCGTTATCATCAAAGAATGTGTTCCATCGCAGGAGGTTAGTGATGGGAGGAACTAACCAGCAGATCACCGATATCCAAACCAAAGGTAAGAAATTAAATTAAGGAAAAGACGAAAAAAAAAAACCCATCTGAAACAATAAACATGTGATGAGTACAATTCACAAATATTTCACTTTCAGATTCAACTTTGGAAATTTCAAAATGTTTGACTTACCGCAGATGCCTTTTGATTTTAAGTATTGTATTTTAACAACTCATGGCAGTTCTGCGAGCCACTCCACAACCCTGGAAGGAATAGCACGGCACATGTTGAACAACCATCAGAATATTTCGATTTCTCCAAAAAATACAACATGTGGGAAAATGTTTTACTTACCAAAATTAGATATTCAAGGGGAATTCCCTCATTTTAATAAAATGTTAGCCGATGATTACGGCTAATTTTCTTTTCCATGCTCCAGGAGACCATTCTTCCAAAAAAAATGAAATCTAAAAATGACCCTGATTAGCCATTTTTCTGACAGCTCCTCTCCCGACTTTTTTTTTTTTATGAGTAACCACAGACGAGAACTAGGTCTAACTTCAAATATTTTCCTGATTTGTCAGGCTGCTAACGCCATCTCTTGTGAGGCTTGAGAAGTACACTCTTTTCAACTAACGATTTTGAAGAAAATTAATAACTATTTTTATAGAAATATAACGTTAAAAAAATTTGCAACGTTACAATACACCCCCTCCAATGAAAGTTTCGAACGTAGTGAGAAACTACGCTGCCCTCAGCGTCAGTAATTAAAATCCTACCGGAGGAGCGTGCAAACATTGACTGAAAACATGCTAAAACCAAAACCTGTGGAATTGAGACAAAAAAACTTAACCTAAAAATCTGCCTTGGCGTCGCCGGGACTCCGGAGAGACACCGACACACATACGTGGCCTACGGCCTGGCGGGTAAACAAACAGCTTACCAGCTAAATCACCATAGCCATAAACCAAAAAAAAAATATCACCAAAACAAAGTAATGCGTGGTGGGTAAACAAATTACCAGCTAGATCACCTCACTAGTACCCTTAAGCAAAATCCATCACCTAAGAAACAAACCTATTAAAATACCCCTACATCACTAGCGAGTGTTACGTTACGTCGCTGCCTAAAAACACACATGCAAAATTTTATTTGAAAGCACACATCATGCTATAAAAAAACTTGTTGAATGAACAAGAAAATTTGTTTACACCAGGAGTGTAAGATCGCTGGAATAAAACACAAGCATGCAAAAAAAAAATATGTCGTTGAGACAAAATTAAAAACTTAACCTAGGGGTTTGCCTTGGCATCGTCGGAGATCGAACGAGTCCCCGACACACATTCGTGTCCTACGGCAATGGCGATACGACTTAGGTACCATTTAGACACCATCACCAAAACTAAGGAGACCAAAGCAAAACTACCTTGACTTCAAAACCAACAAAATATATCCAACAGCTTTGACGTTAGTCCAATCTCTGATAATCAAAACCCCCACCCTGCCAACTTCAGGACTATAGTATAATTCCTTCTGTCCGGAACACAACATTGATCCACTTACATACTCCTTTCATTCATCCACTTTATTCCATCACCTTCCGAGCTCCTATCAAATCTTATCTACTATTCATCATCTAACCTAACGTAGCAACAAGTTTGTTTACTTTCGCCACCCCTTGCAATAACCCCAGAGTTTTTTTTATAGAAGATACTCGTAACTCCCTACTTTCTGATAATGTAGGACAAAAATTTTTTGCCCTAAAAAAAATTTATTGGTTTACCAATATTAATTAAACTCATCAACCGTCTTCGGGGTAAACCCTCGAGTTGTGAAAAAAAAAATGTTTTTACGCAACCGTCAACGCAATGTTAGCTCGAGTTGGTAAACAAAAGCAACCGTCTTCACGGAGTAAACCGCTCGAGTTGAAAGAACAATTACTCGACCTTCAACGCAATGTCAGCTCGGGCCGGTAACAAAGGCAACCGTCTTCGCGGAGTGAACCGCTCGAGTTGGAAAAAAAAAATTACACAACCGTCAACGCACTATCAGCTCGGGTAGGTAACAAAATCAACCGTCTTCAGGAGAACCTTCGGGTTGTTAAACACAGACTTACAAATAAACTTACTCAAAGTTTTATTTATCTAAGTACACATTTAAATGCAAAAAAAAACTAAAACTAGAGGTTAAACGCTCTAGTGCGCTTGAGCGCGCATAAAAACCTAAAACTAACCTAAACCTAGGGTTCGCCTTGGCATCGCCGGGTCCCGTGCGAGACACCGACACACTTTAAAGGTGGCCTACGGCATGGCAGGTTAGTAACGCACCTTTATTTTCGAGATATGCCAAGCACCTAGTGGTTTTCCATCTAGTGACACCAACTCATAAACTAGAGGAGAAAGAACTTTAGCCACTATGCACTTTTCGAACTTCGGCGCGAGTTTTGAGGCTTTGTATTTCACAGCATCGCTTTGGACAAATGTCTGCTTCCACACTTCTTGACCAACCCTTAAGGTCAATGGTCGTCTGCGGGTGTTGTAATACCTCGCATTTGTCTGATGCGCTTTAAGGATCCTTTCTCTGACCTTCTCAAAGACCTCTTTTAAAATACCGAACTCGCCCGCATATTCCTCTCTAGGCATCGTTACTTCATAGTCACCTTCTTGCGACTTTTTATAAAATGAACCATTTATAATCGGTTCCCTACCATGCACTAAAAAGAATGGCGAAAACCCTGTGCACTCATTTACAGCGCTATTTAACGCGAACTGTATCTTGTACAGATTCACGTCCCAAGTCCTATGATCGTCCTTGACATAAGACGAAACTGCTGTCATTACAGTTTTATTGTAGCGTTCGACTAGGTTGACTTGTGGCGTGTATCTTGGGCCATAATGCACCCTGGGGATGTTATAACGTTCTAATAACCCACGAAATTCCGATCCCGTAAATTGAACCCCATTATCGGTAATTACGGTTTCAGGAACCCCATGAGTTAAAAGGACAAAATGTTCAAACGCCTTAGCCACCAAAGCGCTAGTCGCACGACGCAAAGGAAAAAGCATAGTATACTTGGAGAAACAGCAGGTTACCACTAAAAGGTGTACAAAACCCGAGCGTGACTTGGGCAGGGGGCCGACCAAATCGCACGAGAGGACTTGAAACGGGCGATAGCACTGTTTCGGTTGACCCATGAGACCTGGAGTTAGTCGAGTGGAGTGCTTATATGCAGCGCAAGTATTGCAGTTTTTCACGAATTCCACCACGTCACGGTACATTCCTGGCCAGTAAAACTGCAGGGAAAGTTTCCTGTGAGTTTTAAACACGCCGAAATGTCCGAACGTGGGTGGCTCGTGGTGATCCGCAACTACTTTTGCTCGCTGTCCTTTGGGCACAACCACCTTCCAATCGAACTCCTGAGTCAAACTGTACTTGGACTTACTAAACCGATACAGCGTGCCATTTTCCACTCGGTAATTCGGAAAGTTTTGCGGATTATCTTGACAACCTTTGAAAATTCGGTCGTACCAATCATCACTACTGTCGACGCCAACAATCGCTTCGACTGGTAGGAGACGTGATAAAGCGTCTGGTACGACGTTGTCCTTACCCTTCCTATGCACGACCTTAAAGTTGTACTGTGATAACCGGCATCCCCATCGTGCCAAACGACCAGTAGGATTTTCGAGCCGAAGGAACCACTGCAACGACGCATGATCCGTTACGACAGTGAACTCGCGTGTCCCCAAATAGGGTTCAAACTTTTCGACCGCGTAAATCACTGCCAACGCTTCGCGTTCCGTCGCACCGTAGTTTCGCTCGTTTTTATTAAGAGACCTACTGATGTATGCAATTGGGTGCTCTTCTCCGTTCTGTACCTGTGTTAACATAGCGCCTATTCCATAACTCGAGGCGTCACAGTGTACAGTAAAAGGTTGGTCAAAATCGGGACAGGCTAAAACTGGAGCAGAAACTAGAGCGTTTTTGAGTTCGTTGAAAGCGGAGTCTGCTTCCGAGCTCCAATTAAACTTGACCTTGGTGCTCGTTAACGCATTTAAAGGAGCAGCGATAGTTGAAAAATTCCTAATAAATCTACGGTACCACGAACACGTCCCTAAAAACATTTTTACCTCTTTAGGGTTCGATGGTACTGGAAAATTCAGTATTGCGCTCACTTTATCCGGATCCGTTCTCAAACCGCACTCATCCACGACATAGCCCAGATATTTGAGAGAGCTTCTAAAGAACTTGCTCTTCTCAAAATTAATGGTTAAAGATGTACTTTTAATCCGATCGTGTAATCTATTAAGCAACAGAAGGTGCGTCTCGTAATCCTCACTCACAACGATTATGTCATCAACATAACAGAAAATCATGCCTTTTGTGACGTCGCTACAAAATGGATGACCGAAGAGATTATCCATCAGTCTCTGCTGTCTAGCGGGTGCGCCACAAAGTCCAAAAGGCATAACTTTAAACTTGAATAGTCCTCGTCCGGGAACAGTGAAACTAGTTTTTTCCTGAGCCGTTTCTTCCAAAGGGATTTGCCAGAAACTAGCTTTAAAATCTACGCTGCTTATAAACTTTGCGTTTTTCAGGCTGTCCAGGATCTGCGGGATGTATGGAATGGCGTAAGCGTCACCTTTGGTGATAGCGTTCAGCTTACGGCAGTCCAGACAAAAACGCCAGGAACCGTCGGATTTCGGAACCATCAGCACAGGATTGTTCCACGGGCTCTCACTTTTGGTGACCACATCCAATTCTAACATCTTGTCTAACTCCTTGTGGAGTTGACCTAATTTTTCCTGGGACATTGGATATGGTCGACACTTTATGGGAGGAGAATCACCGGTGTCAATCGTGTGCTGAATCATATTAGTCCGACCCAACCCCTTACGTTCGAAAGAGATGTCCTTAAAACTTTCTATCAAGGAATCCGCCAATTCCCTCTGGTGCAAGGACAGATCCTGAAAAGATTGGACAGACGTTACCGGACCATTCAAATTTGAAAGATTCACTAAAAAATCAGGAGGTGAGTTAACGTACGCAATGCTCTTAAATATTTCCGGCATTAAATTAAAAGCTTTCCAGAAATCTACGCCCAATATGACATCTGAGACGATAGATGGTATTACGTGAAACTTAATTATCTTTGTAACGTTATTAAAAGTAATGGGCAATGTCATGAAACCGATAGTATTACACTCAGATCCATCAGCGACGGTTACTCTGGAGTCCGTGGAAGATTCCACCGGATAACCTGCATTCACCAATCGTGTGTGAGCTCCCTTACCAATAATGGAAACAGCTGCGCCCGAATCTAATAGACCACAAATTGTCAAATCCAATAAATTTACATTTAAATATGGCCGTACATCACTTGAATGTGGTTCAAACAAAACCGGGGCGACGTTATGTGATTTAAAATAATTCACCACTAACTCTTGCCAGTATTTCCAATCTTCAGGGTCGGCCTTCCCTGAAGTGGTTCCGCCGCGGTTTAAACAATTTAGTTTTTTGGCTTAGCATTACACTTCGGACACGACCTAATTGTGTAACCGAGCTCACCACAATTAAAGCATTTTATTCTTTTGTCCTCCGCCGGACACTGTGCTCTGGTATGAGTGTTGACCTTGCATCGGTCGCAAAACCCAACCTTTTTGTTTGAATCATAAGTCCTAGGTTTATTTTCCGGTGGCCTAACAAAGTTGTTCTTGTTCGGTTGTCGGTAATTTTGTGTAGGTTTGTTCCCTACGACACCAACCGGAGTCTTACCTTTACCCTTATAAACTAACTCGGGATTCAAACTTGAGGCCTTGGGTGGCTCAGTAAACAAACTTGTTTTTTGCCGTGCTGCCTCTAACCTACGGCAAACCGTTTTTAAATCAGTCACCGTTTCAAAGTTGTGTAACGCCAGCTGTTCCGTAAAAGTCGGCCTAACATTGTGCAACAAAATTTCCACTTTCTCTTCCTCGGACAAAGGTTTCTTGAGTCGCGAAAACAAACAACTCATTACCGAGAAATAAATATGAATCGGTTCCTCTTGACCTTGGGTCCTAGACCGAATCTCCCCCATCAGTCGATAATCGTAGTCGACGATGTCAAATTCCTCCAACAGCAAAGAACTGAGGTCTTTCCAAGAGGAGATTTGGTCTTTGACGCCTCGGTACCAGATCAGACCCTGATTTGAAAACAATGAGAAAGCAGACCTAAATAATTTTTCCTCCGAAACATTGAATGCAATAGCATGTTCCGCAACAGACTCTAAAAAGCTACGGGGATTTCCCGTGCCGTCAAACTGTATTTTCCACTTGGCGACGTTGGAGTCCGCCGAGCAAGTGGTTGGAGATGACACAGACACCTGTGGCTCGATCGCTTTGTCATCTGCTGGTGATGATGAAGATGAGGACGATGAACCGGATTCATGCGAATCCAGACGCTGACGCAGTTGTTTCAGGGCATCCTTGATACTGGATTTCACTGTGACGTCAGCCTCTGCTTCCGCATTCACCCTATCCAACCTAAACCACAAATGGCAGAACAAAGCCTTAGCTCTAGCCAACAAACTTCGTTCACCTGAGGACTCAAAATCGGCGATGCGTTTCCGAAGATCTTTTACTTTGTCGCAGATGATCGGCAACTCTTTCGCTGGAAGCGCATCGTCGTCACCTAAAATATCTTCAGGCCTAAAGTCTTTTAATAAATCTTTCAACTGTTTTCTTAACTTGAAAACCGTGTCCTCAGGTGTTTCGCCACGAATAGAAACCTCGTAAATCAGCTCGTCGCGATGCAGAGAATAAAGGTGCACTGTGTTCAATTCCATTTTGAAAGAGAAAAAAAAATTTATCTTTCGAAAAAAATAAAAAACCCTAAGTTCAAAACAAATAAAGTTTAGTTATTTTAATTTAACGTTACTAATTGTTATTGTATTCTCCACTAAAGTTGAACAAAACAAAAAAACAATTTTTGTCCTAAAAAATTTTCCAGACTGATGGTCACCCTAGTTCATGATCAAAATTTTATTTTTTCCAGTCTTGGGGACCAATCGTCAAAATACCTTTAAACTGTTTTGTTAACACAAAATTCTATTGTTAAAATGTATTAATTAACGTGTTAAATTCTTTACTTAAAGTTAACATTCTATAAATTTTAACAAAACTTTAACTAATTGTTTTACTGCCTGTACATACAATGTTAACCGACGTTGCTACTATGAACCATTAAATCTTCTATATAAAAGGTACATAAACAAATCACCTTTTAAAAATAGAATAAGTAAATCATTCTATTTTTATAAAGTATTTCTTAAAAAAAATACAACATTATGTTGACTTAAAATTATCAAACATAGTAAGTAATAGTTTGTGTTGACAAATTAGACCAAACCTAATAAAAAATGGTTTTAGGTTCGTCGCATTTCAAATTGTTCCAAATTATTTTTTTGTAATTAGGTAGGTACCAACATAATAAAACAACACAAATGATAGGTACCAAACAAACAAATAACTTAATGCTCACAAACCATGTCTTGTCAAACTTTACCGAACAAAAAATTACAATATTTAAGTCTACGTTCAGTATAAACTATTTTAATACCAAATTTTCACTAAAATTAATTGAATTGGGATTAATTTAATCATAATAAAGGGGCGCCATTGAGAACTAGCTTTTTTACTGTATTGAAAACAAAATTGTTAACTGGTGTTTTCCTAGATAATGAGCACTAGTTGTTTCAAGTATTTAAAATGTAGGTAATTAGTAAACGTTATGCTGGAATACTTAAATTGACGTTGGGATAGAAATAAAAGATGTACCTTGTCTCAATGCCTAGGTTTTATTTACTTCACTGGTTGATCCAAAGTACACAAGGCTTTCCTTCTCTTAGATTATTATGTTAGGTACTTAATTAGTTTTACACATCATCCTGGATATTTAAATTTAGGGTTCTAACTAAAATACAATCAAGCGCTATGAGGTGTAGGTATATGAGAAAGGAAACCCTAGTGGAGAATATATCAATATATCAATCCAAGCATTGCAAATGCATAAGCCCAGGCGGGGTCGCTTTATGTTGGTTCGTGATTATGATTAAATCATCCCAATTACTAAAAGAAAATTAATTAAATAATCAGTCTAAATTTTTGTACGGAAAACTAACTGGAAGCCCTTCAAGAGATCCTAGATTGGTAGCGGCATATCATCCCGGCGGCAGCGGCTGGGAGAGAATTATTATATAAAACGGTCCCAGCGTCTGTCGACTGGATGTGGTGAACTGACCTTCATGGATCCTCGATGGAAACAATGTAACGGCTTCATACCCTGACTTGCTGCGTTATCATCAAAGAATGTGTTCCATCGCAGGAGGTTAGTGATGGGAGGAACTAACCAGCAGATCACCGATATCCAAACCAAAGGTAAGAAATTAAATTAAGGAAAAGACGAAAAAAAAAAAACCCATCTGAAACAATAAACATGTGATGAGTACAATTCACAAATATTTCACTTTCAGATTCAACTTTGGAAATTTCAAAATGTTTGACTTACCGCAGATGCCTTTTGATTTTAAGTATTGTATTTTAACAACTCATGGCAGTTCTGCGAGCCACTCCACAACCCTGGAAGGAATAGCACGGCACATGTTGAACAACCATCAGAATATTTCGATTTCTCCAAAAAATACAACATGTGGGAAAATGTTTTACTTACCAAAATTAGATATTCAAGGGGAATTCCCTCATTTTAATAAAATGTTAGCCGATGATTACGGCTAATTTTCTTTTCCATGCTCCAGGAGACCATTCTTCCAAAAAAAATGAAATCTAAAAATGACCCTGATTAGCCATTTTTCTGACAGCTCCTCTCCCGACTTTTTTTTTTTTATGAGTAACCACAGACGAGAACTAGGTCTAACTTCAAATATTTTCCTGATTTGTCAGGCTGCTAACGCCATCTCTTGTGAGGCTTGAGAAGTACACTCTTTTCAACTAACGATTTTGAAGAAAATTAATAACTATTTTTATAGAAATATAACGTTAAAAAAATTTGCAACGTTACAGTTTATTAGTGCTGTAATGATATTTCCAATAAATTTTAACAATAATTTGTTAAAATATTTCCGGATCGAAAGGGATTCGGGAATTTTTAAATAAAATACCGAAACATCTAAAATACCTTTTTTTAGGAATTCGGCCAAAATAGACAGAGCTAGCAGGTAAATTTATAATTATTTTTTACATAAAAATTGCTTCAAAAACGTCTCAATCATTGACAAATTCATTAGGGGGGGCCAGGCAAGCAGGGGTGGCCAGGGAGCCTATTCGAAGTTTCAAAGTAAGTTTCGAATAACTCAAAACGAAATGATGAGCATATCACTGTCTTATCGTCAAAGATTTGATATTAATTTATTTCTATAAATAAGTTATTGGAGGAGGAGATCAAAATAAAAACCAATCAAGTGCGAGTCGGATTCGCGTAGGAAGGGATCCGTACCGAAAAACGGCAAAAATATCACGTTTGTTGTATGGTAGTCTCACCTAAATATTTTTTATTCTGTTTTTAGTTGTTACGGACAGTGGAGTCAATTGGAATAGAACTATTTGATTTTCTTTTGAAAATGTTCGTATTTTATTAGATGAGGACTACATTACTACTAGAACTACAATGAGAAATTCTTTGTTGGCAACTGTTTGCGTATTTATTAAAAAATATTATTTTGCAAGTAGTTGCCAAAAACGAATAAAAATTCCCTTTTCACAACTGGTTGTAAAACTCAGTTGCCATGGCAGCCGAAAGGACTTTTGATAGGTAATTCCTTTTTCACAACTGGTTGTGAAACTCAGTTGCCATGGCGGCCGAAAGGACTTTCGATAGGTACAACTACTACCTACATAATATTTTATTTCGCATGAAATATTTATGTCAAAAGTAAAGGTGATTAGGTATAGGTGATACACACATTAAACACACAGTAATGGTACATTTTAAACATTTCCCAACTAAGTACATCGACTGAAATAGTTTTCTCAGATAGTATACGTTGGCCTCAGTGGTATGATTATGAATAGATGGTCTTCTAATGATTTCAAATGTAAACTAATGAAGATTGGAGAATCTTCAATTTTCTTATCTCCGAGGATTTTAGGAGGATCGAAATAAAAATAGTACCAAAAGTTGAGGAGTTTATCGAGACACGTGTGAACGTTTGAATTTTGAAAATCTACTGGTAACTTTTTTTGGAATTTTGCCAAATTCCAAAAATTCCGGGTTTTTTGGGGGATGTTTGTTTACTAAATTGTAAATATTTCGGAAAAAAAACCGACTTAAGAAAAAATTAAAAAAAGGGTCCTAGGGTATTTGTTTAGCTATCAAATGGCGAAATAATTTTGAAAATCGTTTTATAATTGTGACCTGTAGGTGGTCCCTTTAGATTTGGAATTGTAGAAAAACGGCTGTTTCCGTACATAAAAAGTGATGTAGCTTCTATGATTATTGACCGATCTTCATAGTAATAGTGTCAAAAGATGCAGAAGCAGACGAGAAGTGCATTCGTTGGAATTTTGAAAATTGGTTAATATTATTTCGGCTGCGTCGAGGCAGTCAGCGGGCGCTATTGTGACACTCGGCTCCGCCTCGTGTCACAATCTTAAAAATAAATAGGTATTACCTAGGTAACTAGCTTTAAAAATATAATAGGACTTTGCATTTGATTTGATTTTAGTTTTTCGTAAACTTTTGTGTTCATTTTCAATGCTCCGATTCTTGCGGGGACTGTAAAATCTGTGAATTTTTTTTTATAAATTTAATCATGCAATCAGTCTCCTGGACTATGAGCAGATTTGTTGTTAAGAATGACATGTAGGCATCGAGAGCCCACTCATTCTTGAATTAGTCTTAGCCGAGTTTTACATATCTGGTAGTTTGCGCCTTTTCAGGCGTCTCATACAATCCGGCAATGTCAGCTGTTTTGCTAGTTCATTTGGGTGATTGTCTAGCCTATTTTTGTATTTGTCAAATATCCTCGAGATTCCATCCCTGACAGTGTTGATATGGAGATGTTGGTGAACTTCTGAGTTGCGAATAAACCAAGGAGAATCTGAGATCTGTTTTAGGATATAATTCTGTGCTCTTTGAATTTTGTTGACGTTGGAATCACTAGCCGAACCCCACAATTGAAGTCCATAGGTCCATATGGGTTTGAGGATGGCATTATACAGGAGTAACTTATTGTCCACAGACAACTTTGAGTTTCTTCCGAGCAACCAGTACATTCCTCGGTACTTGAGGTTTATTTCCTTTCTTTTTGTTTGAATGTGCTTGGCCCAGGTAATCTAAGTGAATACCCAGGTATTTGACTGATTCACTGGTTAGTAGAGGATTGCAACCCAATCTCACTCCAGGACAGTTATCTTTTCGAAGTGTGAATGTTATGTGGATCGACTTTGATGGGCTTGCCTTGATTTTCCATTTTCTTAGCCATTGGTCGACATTGTCGAGACTTTTTTGTAAGAGCTTAGAGGCTTCCTCGCTACTTGTGCTGGTTGCTAAAATGGCAGTATCATCTGCAAATGTAGCCACAGTTGTTCCCGCAGTTTCAGGTAGGTCTGATGTAAAGATAGTGTATAAAATTGGTCCAAGTACTGATCCTTGTGGCACTCCTGCAAGGATTTCATTAAAAGTGGAGGAGCAATCATTTTCCTTACTTTGAAGAGTCTGTTTTTGAGATATGATTTTGAATATTTTTGTTCATAAAATTCGGAAAAAAAGCGTAGGCCTACAGAAACTTTGATCGAAAATACACGGACTTCGTGTAATTGCTAATAGACCCCCAGGCGGGCGGTGTGGCCAGGCAGCCGCTTGGCAGATGATTTGCCAAAGTGCCAAATTACGCACCGGCCGGGCGCAAATGTGCCTGTAATGTTAGCCCGGACGGATACTTTTAAAATATATTTTTAGTCTTTTTTTGCTTTATAAGGCTATGTTAAATAAACTTTGAAAAAGGCCTTACAACGCTGGAAGAAATTTTCATAGTAAAAATTATCGAAATTATTGACAACATTATCGTTTTTTAATTAATAACTATTAAACTATTACTTATTTTGGACCACAAAACTAGAAGAGCTAGCTATAGTTTTTTTATATTAAATAGTTAAAGATTACAGGTTTATTATTGGTTGGCATATATCAGTGAAAAACTGATATTCCAAATACAAAACCTTATCATTATTAAAAAACATCTTCTATTTTTCTCCCACTCGACTCATACGATTTTTTTCTAGAGACAAAAGTTTTAGCTATCATGTTTCTATCGAGGTTTCTATCAATCATGTAACTGAGTACTATAATCTACTTTTTAAATTTTTTGGGACTTTAATATGGTGTGAAATCGTTGTTCAAAAATCTATATTTGACATTGTACGGCCCCTTAACGGACAACAACGTATAATATTTTTCTAAATGATAAGAATCCATTCAGAAAAACACGACAATGACTAGTCATTGTCGTGTTTTTGAAACTAGTTTCGTGTCAATCAGAAAAGCGACTATCTTTAAATTTTATTTGAAAATATTCAAGACATTGAAGCGGGTCAATGTAGCTTAACCCTTAATTTTTTTATTTTTTATTTTATTTTAACACAATACAGCTATTCTTACAGGGTTTCCTAATACAATAGTGTAGTCATCTAAATTTACAGATACTTATTTAAAAAATTAAATTAAATTCATTTCATTCAATTAATACTATTTATTATTAATTGAATGAAATGAATATAAATAAATATCTAATTATTTATTCATTCATTTTCAGTGCAAAAATATTTTATTAAAAGTAGTATTCTGAAGGGACACTCGCGGATTCCTTTTAAAACACTCTCTAGTGGCTTTGCATCTCAGAAACATCCACCAACATTCAGTATGATGCATCAAAGTTTTTGTGTATTTTATTTATCTAAAAAATACTTTGATCAAAATAAAGTCGACCTTGCAAGAGAGAACAATGTCAAACCGGGATAAAAACAGCTTTAACTGAAGTTACATCAGGACCTCCTCTATCAGAGGTTTAAAAAGGCTTTTTTACCCAAAGATTTTAGATTCAATGTTTTTTTATTATTTCTGTGTAGAGCATTTAAGTACTTATAGAAAGTATTTTAATTTCTAACTCGTATACACCGTTAATTTCTAAGTATTCGGTGGTTGGCCCGAAGTAAAAGTTGTTCATTCACGTGGTCTGAAATCCCCATTTCATTTTTAGATATAATAAAAAATTAACAGTGTGTTATATTATTGCCATATTATTGTATAGGTAGTAGTTACAAAACGTATCCAATCTTTAACAAACATCAGAAACGTCTGAACACATTTACTAAATAGTTCGCAAACCTCGCTATGCTAACAACCAGACCGCATCGTACAAACATTATCAAAAAGTCCCAACTCCCTGGGCAGAGGGAAATCTCGTTACGAAGAGCCCTCACATAATTTCCGGGCGGCACTCGCACTTTTTAAGGTTTGTTTCTGGAATTTTCCTCCAAAAACCCCTGGAGAGAACGTTTATAATGTAGGTAAGGTTAATGTTACGTCGATTTTGACCGCTTGTAACTTTTGTGTACTTTGTCCATTATTTACTTTTTATAGATTTAACTAGTGGTTGGTTTGGTTACTTACGGAATAGACGCCGCAGCGGTCGAGAAAGAGTGCTGAATTGCTGACGCAGTCATTTTATAAACTTTGTTTCACATTTTTCAGTAAAGAAGACAGGATACGGTACGGTACTTACTTAATTATTTACCTACTCTTGATACAGATGATATTTTGAGGCGAAAGTGTGTTTTGTCATGTTATCAAAAATAAAACGATGATGAAAATTTAAATCCACAGCGGCGGTACTTTTTTACACGACTGCCCAAAGCAAAAAGAGTGTATATGTGTTCAGGGTTAATGTATGTTTGTGGGTATGTGAGTTTCTTTATTCCACCATAACTTCTAAATGCCTGAACTGATTTGGATAAATGGGATATCGTTCGAATTCTTACAGCATCCCGAGTGACACTGGCTATATTTTTTTAGAAAAAACCAATATGGCGACTGTACAATGCCATTTTCAAATGTGAAAAAAAAATTTTTTTTCTTCTATTATTACAATATGGGCATCAAATGAAAGGCCTTGATAAGCACATTCCAAAACTATATAATATGTCACTAAAATGTGTGAAATAAAAATAAATTAATTAAAAAAATATTAAAAACACGACTGCCCTGCCAAAAACGAACTAAAAAGTTAAACAACAAGTGTCATTGCAGTCGGGGGACCTCTTTGATCAAAAATTGTTCCATAATAAGGTCCCCCGACTGCAATGACACTTGTTGTTTAACTTTTTAGTTCGTTTTTGGCAGGGCAGTCGTGTTTTTAATATTTTTTTTTATTTATTTATTTTTTATAAATGCACAACGGGATAATGCTTGGCCTTTACCTCACCTGATGTTAAGTGACGATACAGCCGAAGGTGGAAGGGCACTCCCGGAATCCTCATCACTGAGGAATGCCTATCTTACCTCTAACCGCCGGACCACAAAAATTTTTAAGTTGTTGTTATGGCGTCAGAGTTAGGTGAGATGGTGGTAGCTAGCCAGGCGGACTTGAAATAAGCCCTACCAGCAACCAAACCGAGTCAAATTGTACCCCCCCTGGGAATAAAACCCAAGACCCCTGTGTCTTACACGGGTAGGCGAACTACAAGACCACAGAGGCAGTTAAAATAAAATTTTAATTTTAAAAGAAAAGTTCAAGTCGGACTTACGCACGAAGGGTTCCATACCAAAAAACGGCAAAAAAAACACGTTTCTTGTATAGGAGCCCTACTAAATTATATATTTTATTCTGTTTTTAGTATTTGTTGTTATAGCGGCGACAGAAATACATCATCTATTAAAATATCCACTGTATAGCTATAACAGTTCATGAGATACAGCCTGGTGACAGACAGACAGATGGACAGTGGAGTCAAAGGATTCCGCTTTTACCCTTTGGGTACCTACGGAACCCTAAACATAATGAATAAACTTAAAAGTATGTCACAAATTAAATTCTAAATAGACTTAAACTTTGTAAAGTTAACTTCATAATAATTGAGTAGCCTACAACTTAATAAGCAAGTAATAAAACTGGCCTTTAACAAAATCCAATGTCATTTGTATGATCGCGGTAATTTTCCATACAATTAGACGCATTTACGCCACAAACGGCTAATAGCGGTGCGAATCACAATCAAAATGGCGGCGAATAACCCTAAGGGTTGGACGTTTTGTGCCCAAACGAATGTACAAATAATGAACAATGAGTTTACCACACATTGCTAGGATAATATACCTCTACTTTTACTGAAAACAAAGCTAAATAACAAACGTTGTAAGTGATACAGATGGTAGGCGATAGTTCATTGTGTTTTCTAAGTAAATTATACTTTATCTGCTGAAAATAATCTCTTTGCAAAAAAAGAATTTTATTAATTATTATTTTCATCACGGTTTTTTGTGATGGGCGTATTGCGTCTTCTAAGTAAATTATACTTTATCTGCTGAAATAATCTCTTTGCAAAAAAAGTAAGAAAAATATGCGATTTTATTAATCATTATTTTTATCACTGTTTTTTTTGTGATGGGCGTAAGTATCGTGTTTTCTTAGTAAAATATATTTTATCTGCTGAAAATAATATCTTTGCAAAAATTAAGAAGAATATGCGATTTTATTAATCATTATTTTTATCACTGAAAAAAAAAACTATTCGTGATAAGCCTTCCTCTAGCATGATCTTCGATATGATACAGCATTTTATTATAGTGTTAAGGTGGTTACACTGGGTTACTATCACTGTTCAATGCCATAGGGGCAGATTTGGACACATCGATATGGTCCGCCCTTCTAATCCACTCTTCGATCAAGAATCCACCCATAAAAGAAGACCAGTACCCCAGCAGTGCGTGACATTAAAAACCGGCCAAGTGCGAGTCGGACTCGTCCACGAAGGGTTCCGTACCAAAAACGCCAAAAAAAAAAACGTTTGGGAGCCCCCTTAAATATATATTTTATTCTTTTTAGTATTTATTGTTATAGCGGTAACAGAAATACATCATCTGTGAAAATTTCAACTGTCTAGCTATCACGGTTCATGAGATACAGCCTGGTGACAGTCAGACAGACGCACAGCAGAGTCTTGGTCATAGGGTCCTCTTTTACCCTTTGTCTACGGAACCTGAAAATGGCTGATGCGCATGTGTGCATGTGGCAACACCCTTATAGCTAGATTGACATTTCCATGGCCTTCAGTTTGTCTCGCAACATTGTCGTGTCGCGTCATAAGCCCGTTATCCCCACAAGCGGAATCATTTCATTTTTATTAGGAAGCGTGCTGGGGTTGTTTTTAATATACAGTTAATGGGTTGGGAGTGTAATGTTATGTGAGGGAAAAATTATGAAAATGTTTGTTTTATTTAGCAAAATAGTATTGTTCCCTACTTGGCAAATTGTATCTAAATCTAAGTATAACTTAAAGTCTTAAATAAAGTCAAGTCTTTTATTATACTTACAATATAATTTAATTTTTATCATTTGGTTCCCGCAGTGGGGTGGTTCCACTCATGATTACAAGCAACTTTAACTATGGGCCCAACTTTGATATTGTGAAAAAATAAGCTGTTTCATACCTACATAAAATTCGCATAGTATTGCGCCTTTGTATGGAACAGCAGATTTTTTTTCGCGATATCAGAGTTGGTCTCACAATAAAAGTTGCTTGTAATCATGAGTGGAACCACCCCACTGCGGAAACCAAATAATTTAAATTTCAAAGTGTATTATTGGGAGAACGAATGAAATCACTATTAATTCATTAATCACATTGCCAGGAGCTAGGTATCTCGCACTGCGTTGCACAAACTAAAAGAATTGTCAAGACTAAATAATTGTCAGCTGCACTCATGTTTCAAACATCCACCAATCAAATCCAGGGATCGTAAACTGAAAGGAAATAAATATTTAATGCTAAATAGAAACCTCGATGCATCGCTGGCAGCGCTTTAAATTCATGAAAGCATCTCATGAAATGTGTCATTACGTGGGATTGCTCGTTTTTATTGAACCATAACTGTTCTCAGCAACAGGTGACTACGGTTGTAAAAACTTACAACCTAACTAAATATTTGATTCAAAAGAAAACAAACCTTGCCGGAAAACAAACCTGATAAGGCACAATTTATGTCACCTTACAAACACCAGTTGATTAAATGTTAGAAATTAAATCTGTTGTTTGTAATTTAGAAAGCTCCGACCGAGTTTTGCGACTCGAGACTTTCAGTATCGCGACTGAAAAACGCACGTTTTTACTGTTTGCTATAAAGTTGTAACACGATTATAAAATAGTTGCGTCATTATTTATTACCGAATCTATTTTCAGTATACGACATTTTTTTGACTAAATGAAAAATGATTTCAGCTCTTCCTTAGGTTGAGCGAGAAGTAAAGCTCAAATCTAAAGTTGTGGGTTTGGATGTTTGTTCCTAAATCACGCAAAAACGGCTAAACAGATTTGGATGAAATTTGACACACATATAGTTTGTATCCTGGATGAGAACATAGGATACTTTTTATCTCGGTCAAAGATTCCCTAGGGATTTTCCGAATGTCCACGCGGACGAAGTCGCGGGCGGAATCTAGCCTTTACGAAATGTAAGCTAACAAATTCATACATAAATCAGCTAATAAAGTCTCAGTCACCGCCTGCGACATAGTTCCATCGGACAGTAATTACGAGATGCCGCACTCTCCATTACGTTACGGGTCCACTCCGAAATAATCTTTTTAAAAATTCAAAACGGAACACGTTTCGGTTGACTCGTCCAGGCAGGGTTGAGTACCCCTGGGTTTTAACGTTACGCAAATCTGAGTCGTATGCGGATGAGATTAGGTTCTTTTTCCGGTGGTTTTGTGTTCCGGTATTTTTTTTTCCTGCTGTAAATGGCGTGCTAACCGCAATGAAAACGGTATTGCTAATTAAAAAAATGTTTGCTTTTCCCGACGCGTTGTCACCCGTTCAATTCCTTATTAACCTGAGGGTTGTTTAAAGATTGTATCTTGTAAGAGTTTTATGGAGAGAATCAAATATAATATAGTCTTGATTTTCTAAGAGAATTAAGATAATTTAAGTATATCTGCATATTGCGTTCATTTGATAGTTGATTCCAGATTTAGATTTTTTGTATTTTTGACAAAAATACAATATGAGTATTTGGTACATTTATATTTATCATAAAATAGGTAGGTATTCTAAACATTTGTTTCTAAACATAATCTACATAAAATAGTATGTAAGTTTATGTAAATGTAAATGTTAAAAGTTTGAATCTGTGCAATTTGTAAAACAAACACTAGAACAAGACGAAAGATAACCCACAAACGGCCATTGGTAAAAGATCCGGATACATTTTTATCCGGCCCGGATTAAATTTCCACTTGTCCGGTAATTGGAAATGGAGTTCCGATTATCTATCGGTATGGGTTTAGTCGGTTTTCGTCTATTTGTTTTATAACTAGGAGACTGTGTATTATCTTTGGAACTAATAATTTCGAAATGGCTGAAATGAGTTTTTTTATTTAAAAATATATATTTTTCATCGATTCATCGACCAAAAAATGTATTTACTTAATTATCCAATCAACTCACATACGAGAATCGATTGAGCAATGCGACCTAGCAGAGGAGAACAGCCGGGCAGGCAGACATACGAAAGCATTTTTGCCCAAGCGCCCTCTTTTGGTCGAATAAAACCATGAAAAGTGTTTGAAAACGTTACTCACTTCCGTTTAACATTTTTCAAATCTTCTTCTTGGCGTGTCGACTCCCCGGTGTCATAATTATTTGTGAGGACCAGAACTCAGCCACTGATACAGCATTATCAGTTTTTTTTTACAAATAATGTTCTTACTTACATTCAATTGACGAACAGGCACTTCAAAAGATCGCATCTTACCTGTGAACAAAACAAAAACAAGTTAAATTAAGAAACTTCACCTAACTTTGTTTATTTTTGAAACTCGAAAGTTACGAAGAAAAATTTACTGGCGAGACGAATTTCTTTGAGGTATAGATTTATCAACAATTTATCACATATTATCTAAGTACAAAATTAGTGATGTAACAATAATCATCTCACATTTTGAAGTAACTTATATAAATAAAACCTCGTTTTTACTTCCAAAAAATATTTTCATTGTTAACCCAAAACTTGCGTTCTGAGAACCCGGAGTTACATCATTCCCAGATTCTGGGATTTAAAATTAATTTTAACAGAAGGTACAAAAGTGACAACTGCTACAGAAATATTTCGGGCAGGTAATAACGTTATAAGTCAAGTTAATTGCACAATCAGGCATCAGGCACCTCTTTTGTTATTCTTCGCATCAATCATTAAGGAAGAGGAATTGTGCTGGATTGTGTAAAGTAATTGTTAAATATGTATCTTGAAGTAAACAGACAGTCTTATTCAAGAACAGTTCTCATACGAGATACGACCCTTGCCTATGCGGACTTTATAAAAACATGCTTAATCTTTACCGGCTGTATCTAAAAATTTGTTTAAAGGGATTCAATTTCGTTTATCCACTTTTAAGTGTTGACTTATTTTACAACTAGTACTGTTTTTGGTAGCTAAGTTGAATGATACTTTATATGTTAAACTACAGAAAACATTTAAGCGAAAGCTATTTACATGTCTTTATAAAAACAAAAGTCACATTTTCGCACAAAGTTCCAACTATAGAACGCTTCTACAGATGACTATAGCAATTTATCTCTCCTTACAATACGTGTAAAACTAATCACAGAGTGCCATTAGAGGCTCAAATGCTCGCAGTCACGCCATGGTCTCCTTAACTCTATTACATTTATCACAGCTTTTCTGCTAACATCTATATATCAATGTAAAATTAAACGGTCTTGAAAATATAGGTATTCGAATTATAGCTTGGTAGATTGAGGCTTTAGAATTTTTTCAATGGTTAATTTCCCACAACATGTATTGTACAATGATTTTACCAAATTCAAATACATACGTGAATAAAAGCATCTAAATACCTACTATTTTTATTCTATCGTTCAAATACGTTACTCGCTTTGTAACAGGACAATAGATTTAAAACATGACTAATGCTTTAACTATAACTTAAATATAAAAATTCAATAATAAGCCAAAAGAATAACATACATATTTAAAAGATACGTAAAAAATATAAAGCAAAAACTTCAACACAATAGATGGTAAAATATGCAAGAAATCTGTGCACCGCCCGCCCGCCTACAAATAAATGCTATGCAAATAAAATACACACATAAAATAAAATATACACCTTCAGACACACTGACAGCAACACACCTTGGGTTTAATCGACAAATGCCAGATTCTATAAACGCCAGGATTCAACAAATGCCAAATTTTAGTAGTTTTTGAAAATTATGGTTGTCAACCTTCTTCATATTTATGTGAGCCTGGTACTTTGGAGACGTCGGTTTTTCTCCTACCTAACTACTAAAATCTGGCATTTGTAGAATCTGGCATAATTATGTCTTAGTCGACATATGCCAGATTACCGACTACCACACCTTGCCGTTATTCTACACGTGTTTCATCACGGGGCATCATCAGCTGATGCTGTTAGACGCAAAGCCAAGCAATCGATTGCTTGGCTTTGGTTGTTGCAAGTTCTGTATCCTCAAAAACATGATTACCGTAGCTCCCGCGGGCCACGTTTTTGAGAAATCATCCATGTTTCTGAGAGAAGTATTAATCAGGGATCAAACCTGTTAGAACTGCGATTTAAAATATTTGATTTAACAAGTAAAATAGCAATCAATCTTTGTTCAGCTTTAACCTACCTACAGACCACTACATAAAAGCCGATACGAAAGCGAGTAAATCCGAAACAGAGCTATTAGCGAGCGGTCGGGTCGATACAGAGCTAAAATTATAAACGGCAGACATCGTACACAGACTAGCATCCGAGGTTGAATATAAAAAGTGTTTATTGTTAGCTAATTTGTTTATGCAGCTAACAGCAGGTGAAATATTAGTACTTTTTGTCCGTATTATGATGAACAGAACGAAGTTATAATAAAAAAACGTAGTTAATTCAATTGTGGGTGAAGTATAGACATTTTTTAACGCGTATTTTAATAGTCAAAATCATCTTATTGGCAATGCAGGGTTAGTAGTTTTGAGAAAATGTATCGTTACTAATAATTGCGAAACTAAAATACCTTTCAGTAAGTACTTTTGTGTCCATCAGCCATTTGTAATGTCCCCACTGCTGCGGCACAGGCCTTCCTTAGGGGTGGATGAGGAGGACGGGCCATAACACACCACGCGGGCGCAATGCAAATTGGTGGGTGTTAACGACTGCAAATGCAGCCGGGTCCAACGGCTTAACGTGCCTTCCGAAGCACAGAGGAGCTCGAGATAAGAAATTTTTGGTCACCCATCCCATGACCATTGCGAACATTGCTTAACCTCCTCAATCGCTAGGCCAGGCGCTAAACTACTGCGCCACCGAGTACCGAAGTACTTTTGTAGAAGGATGGAATCTTAATAATATAAAAATATACACTAATAAACATCAAAGACTTTCAATGAACACACAGGAATTAAGCCTAAGATGATCTAAGCCTAAGCAATAATCGCGGTACATAATACCCGGGCCTAAAAGGGTCATGTAATGGACCGATCGCCGGTTAATTATGCGTGGGTCCCACAGACCCCAGGGTAAGCATTTAGCGGCCTTTGAATGGAGGCTCAAGTGGTCCTATCATAATAACCGGGTGTCAGCGGCGATCGCTTTTTGTGGGCCGGGTACACGACGATTAAAGGGTTGACACGTTAGTTGTGCATTGGGAGTGTTGATCTATTTATAGGTACATTTGTAATCATGTTTTGAAATGGGGTTGGGGTATTTTGGCTAAACAAAATTAGACTTAAAAGTTTAAAGCTAGGAAACAGAAAATACTATTTTTAGCGCAGTTGTGCTTGTCAAAAAAACCTTTAAAAGGTTTCAAGTGCCTTTTCATGTTTTTCACTTTTTAAGATTTTAAAATATCGCTGACCTAGGTTAGGTAGTTGAAAGGGAATCGTCTGGCTTGGTTTGGGCATGTTATGAAAAGGGATGAAAAGCCTCAATATCCAGTATTACTCTTCTAGTAATGTTACTAGAAGAGTAATGGATATTGAGGGCCGGAAAGTAAGAGGAAGACCGCAGAAAAGTTGGATGGATTGTGTGCGGAATGATATGATTGTGAAGGGAGTGGATGAGGAGATGACGAGTGACAGGAAGGAATGTAAGAGAAGGATGCACTGGACCGAACCCAAATAAAAATAAATTGGGATAAGGGTAGGGGGATGATGATGAATTCATTTTCATCATTAATATGTATTATATATGTACCATCATAATATTTTCACTTTACCATTAAAGTTACTGTTGAAAACTATGTTGATATAAGCTTCCATAAAATCCTACCTACTTAAGGGAATAAAGAACGATAAAACTCTATTAAAATAGAAAAATTTACAAAGTTATTTCACTGTAACAAAGTTTTCACTCCACTGAAAGCTAAGTCAACTAACTGCAGAGACAACCGGTCAGTCTGAGTTAATAATAATAAATGTCTCCAGCACTGGAGGAGAATTAAAATGAATTAAAATGCACCCGCTCCGAATAATATCTTGAATAATATCAAGGGATGGAATAATGCCCCACTTAGTATGCCAACTGGGGTGGGAAGGCGGCACTACACTGCGGAAGCGAAGCTATTAATATGTCGTAATTATTATCTTATTTTTTTTATTGGAAAATGGTCACTAAACCTACTTTAATAGAAACGTTCACTCAACCTAGAGTCCTGTAACCAGTAACACAGGTTCCTATAACACTGTCTTTTGGTTTAAGTTTACCCGCATCTGTAGTCTAGTGGTCCGCCTGTGTAAGACCATAGGTAAGACGCAGGGGTCCCGGGTTCGATTTCTAGACCCTCCTTTGTACTTGTTTTGGTTGGTGGTAGGGCTTATTTCAAGTCCGCCTGGCTAGCTATCACCATCTTACCTAAGTCTGATGCCATAACAATAATTTAAAAATTGTCGTGTTCCGGCAGTTATAGGTAAGATAGCGAGTTCCTCAGTGAAGAGGATTCTGGGTGTAGTGCGCTTCTCTCTTCGTCTCTTAATATCAGGTGAGGTGAAGTCCATGCACTACTCCGTGGTGCATAAAAAATGGAATGGAACAGAATTTCTATGAAGTTATCTATCAAGACAATTAAATTTAGAATTCAATTGGAAAGATACGACGTTAATTATTATAATCCATTAGTTATCATACTAGTAACATACATTTTGACCAGCTTTAAGATCCCTCAGGGTCACGTGGGCATCATCCTAATGTTGTCTAAAACAACTGATGGCTTGGTTCCGAATCAACTCTTGTCACGTAGCTCGCATATCTTACCGTGTGCCCCGCCTTAACCGCATTTATTCGCATTCGCGCAGTTGTTTCGCCACTATGAATAATTATAACGCGGTGCGGTGTAGCGCAGCCCTAATTAAAATGTTGAATCTCCTGACTATCTACGAGCTGCGGTCTGGAGATATTTGTCATTGCACTTGTCTTATAAAGTGATATTTTAAACAATAACATATCACAAACAAATATTATATTCTTGAAAGAATTTCCAATATACTGTAGATACAAGCAAAGATAAAATTAAAACTTATAAGGACCCTCAAAATTAAACCAAAATGTAAATTCCTGGGACCCAATTCTGAATTATAAAACCAAAACCTAAAGTTGTCATTTCGGTTATATTTACCCAAAAATCATTGGTTTAGCTTTAGAAATTCAAATATCCTAGGTTCCCTAGGCATAGCTGTGACCAGTTGCGAAAATGACATTCTGCGAAAGTGACCAAATTTTTCGCGATGACCATTTGCGAAAATGACTATCTGCGTCAAAGCCCTTTCATCAATTTTAATAGTTTTAACGTAAAAAATTAGCGCGATTGGTGATTGAGCATTTATAGCAACCTCAAAGTGATGTTGTTATAGAGACAGAGCTATACATCGCGTATAGCGCCAACTCAATCACAACATCGCTTCGATATTACTTTTGACAGTCATTGTAGAGGGGGGGGGGGGGCAGGTAGCTTCGAAAAGTGCAATATGTATCCGCGCAGTGAATTTTCTCACTTGCGAGAAATTTTCTTGAAAATAACATAATTTTCTCACCAACATTGGTGAGGTGGTAAATTCCTCAGTAAATTTGACGCTCTCGACACCCATCGTCACAAGATTGATGACGTCTTTGGAGAAGTAATTTCCTTCGCAAGTCTCAACAGCTATTTGGATGTAATGCATTGACAAAGTTGCATGTGACTAAAATAATCAAGCGTTGCGAAAAATCAAAATCAATTTTCACGGTTCATATTTATTTATTACTAGCTTCTGCCCGCGACTTCGTCCGCGTGGATGTTAGAGAAAATCCTTAGAGAACCTTCAACCAAGATCTGACCAGTCATTTTTACGTTTCCGGTTCCCGTTCCCGTTCTGTTCCCGTCCGTTCCCGTCCCTTTCCTGTCCCGTTCTCGTACCCTCTCCGTTGCCATTCCCGTTCCCGTCCCGTTACCTTACCGTTTTCGTTCCCGTTCCCGTACCGTTCTCGTCCCGTTCCGTTCCCGTTTCCATTCCGTTCCCGTTCCGTTCCCATTCCGTCCCGTTCCGTTCTTGTTCCCGTTCCGTACCCGTCCCGTACCCCTTCAGTTTCCATTCCCATTCCCTTCCCGTTCTCGTTCCCGTGCCGTTCCCGTTCCCATTCCGTTCCCGTTCCGTTCCCATTCCGTCCCGTTCCGTTCCCGTCCTGTACCCCTTCCGTTCCCATTCCCGTCCCGTTCTCGTTCCCGTTCCCGTTCCAGTTCTCGTCCCGTTCTCGTCGCGTTCTCGTCCCGTTCCGTTCCCGTATCGTTCCCGTTCCGTTCCGTACCCAATCCTTTCCCCTCCGTTCCCGTCCCGTTCCCGTGCTGTTCCTCTACCGTTCCCGTCCCGTTCTCGTTCCCGTTCCATTCCTGTATCGTTCCCGTTCCATTCCTGTATCGTTCCCGTTTCATTCCCGTCCGTTCCCGTTCCGTTCCCGTTCTGTTCCCGTTCCGTTCCCGTTCCGTTCCCGTTCCGTTCCCGTTCCGTTCCCGTTCCGTTCCCGTTCCGTTCCCGTTCCGTTCCCGTTCCGTTCCCGTTCCGTTCCCGTTCCGTACCCGTTCCGTTCCCGCTTCGTACCGTTCCCATTCCATTCCCGTTTCATTCCCGTTCCCTTCCCGTTCCGTTTCCGTTCCAGCCCGTTCCGTTCCCGTCCTGTTCCCGTTCCCGTTCCTGTTCCCGTGCCCGTTACCTGGATGTGGATGTCCAGGTCCAGGTCCATGATGTGTCATGTTCACCGTGTTGGACTTCAAAATAAATGTCATTTTCGCAATCACCATCCCATGAAACCTCAAGAACGACATCCATATCGATTTTTTATGTTTTCTCAGCCCATTTACCGCCTAAGGGGTTGATTTTCAAAGTCACAAAATATATGTTTGCCTATTTATTTTTAGATGTGCTCCTACGAAGTTCAAAGTTGTAATGTATATTTTATATTATTTTTCCATACAAAATTGGAACCCCATTTTCACCCCTTTAGGAGTTAAATCATGTCCACCGTGTTGGACTTTAAAATAAATGTCATTTTTGCAATCGTCATCCCAGAAAACCCCAATGACGATATCCATATCTATTTTTAGGTTTACTCACCCCATTTACCCCCTAAGGGGTTGATTTTCAAAATCACAAAATATATGTTTGCTTATTTATTTTTAGACGTGCTCCTACGAAGTTTAAAGTTGTAATGTCCATTTAATATTATTTTTCCATACAAAATTTGAACCCCATTTTCACCCCTTGAGGGTGACATCGTGTCCACCGTGTTGGACTTCAAAATAAATGTTATTTTTGCAATCGTCATCCCAGAAAACCCCAATAACGACATCCATATCTATTTTTAGGTTTTTTTACCCCTTTTCACCCCCATTGCATCCCCCTAGGGGTTGAAATACTAACAATAACAATATGCGTTGCGTAAGATTTCCATCCATAAGCCTAAATTATATATTTAGCAATGTTGACTTCGAAAATAAAGGATTTTCTTCATTACACAACTTCATCCCCCTTTTGACCCCTTCGAGGGTAGAATTTTGAAAAACGCCGAGACCCGTATTAATTAATTTTCAATTGTCAGCCTAAACACAAAATTTGAAGATCCTAGCTTCAAAACTGAGGGACTTTCATACAAACTTTCATCCCTTATTTCATCCCCTTAGGGATAGAATTTTCAAAAATCCTTCCTTAGTGGATGCCTACACTGTATAAAGTATCTGTGTGCAAAATTTCAAGTCTCTAGGTCCAGCGGTTTGGGCTGTGCGTTGATAGATCAGTCAGTCAGTCAGTCAGTCAGTCAGTCATTCAGTTTTCGATTTTATATATTATAGCTTCTGCCCGCGACTTCGTCCGCGTGGATATTAAACGAAATCCTTTAAGGAACCTTCCAGCCATTTTTACGCGATTAGGCGAGTCCCCATCAAGCGCGCTGCCTCGCGAGGCAAGACATTTGCCGCGTGTGGCGGGCCTCGCACAAGGCTTCCAGTTCCCGTTCCCGCTCCCGTTCCCCGTTCCTGTCCCGTTCCCATCCTGTTCTTGTTCCCGTTCCCGTCCCATTATAATCCCGTTCCGTTCACGTTTCGTTCCCGTTCCCATTCCGTTCCCGCTGCGTTCCCGTCCCGTAAACGTCCCCTAACCGTCCCGTACGCCTTACGTTCCCGTTCTTATTCCCGTTCCGTTCCCGTCCGGTTCTTGTTCCCGATCCCGTACCCGTCCCGTTCTAGTTCCCGTTACCGTCTCGTTCCCGTTCCGTTCCGTTCCGTTCCGTTCCGTTCCGTTCCGTTCCGTTCCGTTCCGTTCCGTTCCGTTCCGTTCCGTTCCGTTCCGTTCCGTTCCGTTCCGTTCCGTTCCGTTCCGTTCCGTTCCGTTCCGTTCCATTCCGTTCCGTTCCCGTTCCCTGGATGTGCATGTCCAGGTCCAGGTCCATATGTGTCATGTCCACCGCGTTGGACTTCAAAATAAATCTCATTTTCACAATCACCATCCCATAAAACCTCAAAAACGACATCCATATCGATTTTTATGTTACTCACCCCACTTACCCTCTAAGGGGTTGATTTTCAAAATCCCAAAATATATATTTAGACGTGCTCCTACGAATTCTAAAGTTGTAATTTCGATTTTGTATTCTTTTTCCATACAAAATTTGAACCCCATTTTTACCCCTTTAGGGGTTAAATCATGTCCACCGTGTTGGACTTCAAAATAAATGTCATTTTTGCAATCGTCATCCCAGAAAACCCCAATAACGACATCTATATCGATTTTTATGTTTACTCACCCCATTTACCCCCTAAGGGGCTTATTTTCAAAATAACAAAATATATATTTGCCTATTTATTTTTAGATGTGCTCCTACGAAGTTTAAAGTTGTAATGTCTATTTTATATTATTTTTCCATACAAAATTCGGACCCCATTTTCACCCCTTTAGGGGTTAAATCATGGTACCGTGTTGGACTTCAAAATAAATGTCATTTTTGCAATCGTCATCCCAGAAAACCCCAATAACGACATCTATATCGATTTTTATGTTTACTCACCCCATTTACCCCCTAAGGGGTTGATTTTCAAAATAACAAAATATATATTTGCCTATTTATTTTTAGATGTGCTCCTACGAAGTTTAAAGTTGTAATGTCTATTTTATATTATTTTTCCATACAAAATTTGGACCCCATTTTCACCCCTTTAGGGGTTAAATCATGTCCACCGTGGTTGGACTTCAAAATAAATGTCATTTTTGCAATCGTCATCCCACAAAACCCCGATAACGACATCCATATCTGTTTTTAGTTTTTTTACCCTTTTCACCCCCATTTGATCCCCTTTGGAGTTGAAATCCTAACAAAAACAATATACGTTGCTTTAGATTTCTATCCATAAGCCTAAATTATAAATTTAGCGATTTTTACTTCGAAAATGAAGGATTTTCTTTAATACACAACTTCATCCCCTTTTTGACCCCTTCGTGGGTAGAATTTTGAAAAACGCTGAGACCCGTATTTATTAATTTTCAATCGTCAGCCTAAACACAAAATTTGAAGATTCTAGCTTCAAAACTGAAGGACTTTCATACAAACTTTCATCCCTTATTTCATCCCCTTAGGGATGGAATTTTCAAAAATCCTTCCTTAGTGGATGCCTACACTGTATAAAGTATCTGTGTGCAAAATTTCAAGTCTCTAGGTCCAGCGGTTTGGGCTGTGCGTTGATAGATCAGTCAGTCAGTCAGTCAGTCAGTCAGTCAGTCAGTCAGTCAGTCAGTCATTCAGTTTACGATTTTATATATAAAGATTTTTATAAAATATAAAACTGAAAAGATTTTTGCGCATTCTTCTTGTCAGCTAAAAAAAGTCTTGAATTTGTGTGGTAAATAAAATAAACCAATAAAGTGAAGATGACGTCAAAGTCATCTTCACTTTATCTTGTTTTTTGAATTATACAGGATGCGTTTTTATTCACTCTCCCAATTTTTAGGATTTGTTCAGTCCATGAAACTGAGCTAAAGTCTGTCTAAAAAGTCAGTTTACATGATAAATTATTAAATTATTTATAAAAACTTATACTGGTAACCCTGTTGGTGCTGTCAAAATTTTAGTTGTAAACATATTTTTGTATTTATTTATTTAGATGGGTATTGGTGGTGGTTGGGGATTTAGGTGGGTAATAAAATTATTTTTGAAATTAACCATGTAAACTGACTTTTTAGACAGACTCTACTTTCTCGATGAAACATGTGTCGAACTCGAAATACGCCATAAAAATTTGGTCATTCCTTAGTAAACTGATCACGTTATCTCTTTGATTTGTTTGTATGGAAAGTCAATGTTATACCCCTATGTTTCTTAGAGAAACTTGTTCAGTTTCATGGACTGAACACATCAGATTAAATAAAGACACCCTGTATACCTAATCTACATACTATGCAAATGACCGACCTTTCTACCCTTATCATTATTTCAATATAACAATAAATACAAAATATTCATACTATTAATTATGTCGCCTTTTAAAAACAAAGATTTTTCATTATTCACGAAGCTACATCAGAAAACTTGATAAATAAAATGAGTGCGGAGTGGGGATGCAACGATGAATAATGAGGGCTTTTGTATGCGGTTAATTACGACCGTGTGCGGTGCGGTGCGGCGCGGTGCGGCGCGGCGCGACGGCTGCGGGCGGGCTGCAATTCTTTCGGCGGTTTTATTGGTTGAAATATTACATTTGGTGTTAATGTAATTGAATTAAATTGGAAATAAGCTTTTGGCTTCGTGGATTAAATGGAAACTGTATGGATTGATTTTATTTATGTTTTGGAGTGCAAAGTAATGCTATTTTGTAATTCAATCCTATCGAATTTTATCTTACATTACATTATTTAATGTGCCAATAACACTTTACAACTTTTATATTGCGAAATAATGTCTAATGGTATCTTACAGGCCAGCCAATTTTGCCAGTAGTCGTTTTCAAAAAAGTAAGGCCAGGCTTATAAAATAGTACGAAAACGGCAAAAAGGGTTCACAAACCAAAAAATAAAGGTAAAAAATCTCTATTTTAACTGTGTTTCGGGCAATCGTTAAAAGTACGAAATATAGTACGATGAGAACCAGGGTAAGACAAAGGTCAGACACACGGTCAAATAGTAATTAAATCGTACCAAAAGGTAAGATCTGGCAACACTGCTTACAGCCTTTTAATTATTAAACAAAATTAAGAAATTTCAGCAAAAAAACCAAAGAACACGCTAAGGAGGCTTTTAAAATAACCGAAAAAAAGAATAATTACGAATGCTGAAAAAAGGAGGAAATATTAATACTCGCGAGAGTTGAACCTGTGACCTGAAAAGCCTTCAAAAGCCTGGAATGAGAACGTAATTACTGGGGCAGAGCGGGCCGCCCTTTCACACGAAATGGGGGGAGAAAAAGTTCGGAGAAAAGTCCTGAAAAGGCTTAGGGGATGCGAAGAAAAATCACTATTGTGTTTATTTGTCAATGATTTATTTTCAGATGTCGAACATTTACATATGGGATTTGACATTTTATTTTATTTATTATTCAAATGAAATGACATGTGAAAATGTTACAATTTAAAAGAAATATAAATACTTATGTAAAATTTTACGCTTTTGAATGTATATACGTACTCGTATGAAGCCTTCTTGTCCAAAATAATCACCAAGATTTTTTTTTATTGGGGCTAACACTTACTTTACAACTGAATTTTGAATTAAGTTTTATACATGCTAAAGTTTAATCATTTGGTTCCCGCAGTGGGGTGGTTCCACTTATGATTACAAGCAACTTTTCTAATGGGGCCAAATTGTAAAAGTTGCCTGTAACCATGAGTGGAACCACCCCACTGCGGTAACCAAACGATTAAAATTTCACGCTGTACAAAGGGAGAAGGAATTTTAACAACTTAAAAACGGGTTTTTCAAAATTATTTTCACTAAAACTCCATCAGATTGAAAATCATTAAATAGTCAAACAAGTGTATATTTTAAGACTTGAAATGAAGTCCGAATTTCCCGATGTCTAAGTTGGTCGGTTCCCCGATAGTTGCGAAGTTGGAAACCAGCTGCTTTATCGGGAACTTGTCAACTCTTAGTCATTTTAATGTGACTATTTGAACTGCAATTTGGAACTGCAATGCTTGAAGGAGCCGATATCGAATACGATTGAAATGAGGGTATTTTTGACATAACAATCATGATTCGAGGAGCTCGGTGGCGCAGGTTGTTAAGCGCCTGGCCCAGCGATTGCGTAAGTTAAGCAACGTTCGCAAGGGTCGGTCATGGGATGGGTGACCAAAAGTTTATTATCTTGAGCTCCTTCGTGCTTCGGAAGGCACGTTAAGCCGTTGGTCCCGGCTACATTTGCAGTCGTTAACACCCACCAATCCGCATTGGGCCCGCGTGGTGGGTTATGGCCCATCCTCCTTACCACTCATAAGGAAGGCCTGTGCCCCAGCAGTGGGGACATCAAAAAATGGCTGATAGGTGGAATCATGATTATTGTAAAGGATGGAACTTCCATATTCAGCAGCAGTTACTTACATACGACGACATTACGCCGCATTTGTATAATACTTCATCGTAGTCACCATCTTGCTTTTGACCACACAAAAAGTGGCTCCACAATTTTTATATAGCCGAATTTGGTTAGATACCCATCTTGTTTTTGTCCACACCAGAAGTGGCTGCATAATATGTTTCGAGTTTAATTTGGTCACCCATCTTGCTTTTGGCCACACAAAAAGTGACACGCTTGTTTTTTGATTTATACCTAATTTGTCTGTAGGTAACACAATCATGTTGTCACAATAATATTTTTTTTCCATTTGATTCCATTTCAATTCCATTTCAATATAATTTCAACTCAGTTTCAACTCAATTGCAATTTAGTTCATTTATTCACAGATATAACATATATAAATTAAAGTTAATAATAATAGTTTTTTATTTATTTATTACGACGTATAAATTTTTTATTTTATTTTATTTTTCATAGGAAGACCAACAGCCTATATTACATAAAATATGATAAGAAAATAGCAACAGATGGCCAATTATAGGTCCTCACAAATAGTTATATAATATCAAATTATTACCTACACCTTATAAGAATCATAGAAAAGGAACCGATTAATTTCTCGCAATTTACTTAGAAGATTAAACTTAAACTAACGCACAAAAACAGAACAAAACATTAATAACTTGACTGTAGTAACTAACTAGTCTAAATTATATGAATACAATGATTATCAAGAAAAAAACTGCCTACTCAACGCATTCCTCGCCGCATTAACGCTAGTATTAAACAGATCGAGATCTAGAGCAATACTCAATCGGTTAAAGCTATCGCTGGCACGCCATATAAATTCATTTTGCCTGTAGTTCGTATGAGCTAGGGGGAGGGATAAAATTGAATTATTTCTTAGGGTCTTTGAGGGTACCCCCTCAGCGAAATCTGCGCCAAAAGCTCAGGACAGTCAATCGAGCTAGATGCAATTTTTAATAGAAATAGAATGTCATTGATGTCACGACGCAGAGCAAGTGGTAATAGATGATGCTTTCTACAGAGCTCGTAGTAATTGGATGAGTTGTAGTAATTCTTGGTTCGGTAGCAAAGAAAACGAATAAACTTTTTTTGTATATTTTCAATTCGCGAAATGTAGACATCGTAGCGGGGATTCCAAATTTGACTGGCGTATTCAAGAGAGCTTCGAACTAATGAAAAGAAACGAATTTTAAATGTTTTAACAAGGGAGAACTCCTTCGAACAGCGCATAACAAAACCCAAAACCCCAAACCCAAAATTGTATCATCATCATCATAGCAGTCGCACGACACCCACTGCTGGGTATAGGCCTACCCTAAGGATCTCCACGACGACGATCGGTCCTGCGCTGCCTGCATCCAGTGGCTTCCCGCGACCTTCACCAGATCGTCGGTCCACCTTGTCGGGGGCCTACCCACGGAGGATAAATTGTATGTCAAAAGCAAAATATAAAAAGTCTAGCTCCGATGTTATGAGGTCCACTTCGTCGCCGCGACATAATCTCCTTAGTGGAGACTGTTGCGCGACAAAGTCTGTCGCCAAGACAATGTTACTTGTTACAGAGTTATCGAGTTAGCCAGACGACACACGTACAAGAAGGATGGTTAACATCCTACTAATATTATAAATGTGAAAGTTTGTGGGTTTGGATGTTTAGATGTTTGTTCCTCAATCACGCAAAAACTACTGAACAGATTTGTTTGAAATTTGGCACACAGATAGTAAATAGCCTAGCTTCTTGACGCCGACCCGGACGCATGAGGCCAGCTAAAAATTATTTAAGCCATTCTGTCAACGCCGAGCCGGCCGCATGAGGCCAGCACTTTGTTTACGTTTTCTTCTATTGTTCTCTTATCTTCTCTGGTGATAATAATTTTTAGAAATTTTAGGCGGGTGTACGGCCGGCGCAGATGGGCTAGATTAAAACATAGAATACTTTTTATCCCGATATTCCCACGGGAACAGGAACCACGCGGGTGAAACCGCGGGCGGCCGCTAGTATTTTAATAAAGGGATTATTTTATGTAAGAACAAATTTGGAAGCAGAAGATATGTAACCAAATCTAGAAGATTCTTGCTATATAGACTAACATTGGACTACCTATGGTAGTAAAAAGTTTACTAAGCTAAGTTTTAACAGTTTTTTCAGATGTATCAAGCAAGTTATCCGAAGAACGCTTCACTAATTCGCCTTTGTAAGTAAACTTTGAAAGATTAAAATAAAGTAAAAGTGAAGTTCAGTTTCTTATTACTCATATTACTGTATTATCCATATCATGTATTATTAAATAGACGATATTGATAATACAGGCTGCAGTTTTATTCACTCGCGAAATTTTAAAGATGTGTTCAGTCCATGAAACTGATCAACTTTCTCCATGAAACATGTGTCGATATGCTCCACAAAATGTTGGCCATTCCTTAATAAACTGATCACGTGATCTCTTTGGTTAGTATGGAAAATCATCTTTTTTACATATTAGACCCTATGTATCTTAAAGAAAGTTGTTTATTTTCATGGACTGCACACATCCTTAAAATTTGGAGTGAATAAAAAGACATCCTATATACAATGTTTTACAGGCTCCATAGCAGTGTGTCCACGTTTTCAACTGCAGCGCCTTGATTAAGAGATACTGCGTAATTCTGTCCCTCTCTAAAGTATTGCCTACTGTAGTTTTATGACAAAAATGGATGTATATTGCCGCAGTAACTTTTCAAAGAGCTTAAGTAAATACAAGATTTCATCTGTGTTGTGAACTTTTCATTTGTACAAGTTTGCCTGTCTTGGCGAAGACTTTGACAAACAAGGATGGTAATTTAATGAACTATGCAATAAAATTAGTTAGACTTTGGTAAAACAAAAATGGATGTATAAGGCAAAATGTCCACTAATACATAGTACGCAAACGTACGCATCACATCAAACGGATTTAATTCATAATAAATCAGTTTAATTGGGTGCATTTTAGCAAACTAATCGCTAAGGACATCGATCACCATTTTAACTACGAAAAGCTTACGAAAAGTATTATAATGGTTGCATTCTGCCAGACAAATCTATGAGTCATCGATCGCCATAGAGTACATTTTAAACCATGGAAAGTAAAATATTGAACATTCCATATAAATTACTTTCCATGGTTAACTCTATGAAAATCGATGAATCTGAGATTTGTCTGGCAGTATGCACCCAATGTTTAATATTACTGGGCGCTCTCCAACAGACAAGCCGCTGAGTCATCGATCGCCATAGAGTAAATTTTAACCATGGTAAGTAATTTGTTTAAACTGTTCAATATTTTACTTTCCACGGTTAAAATGTACTATATGGCAACCGATGATTTAGCGGCTTGCCCGTTAGAATGCCCTTATTACTTTCCATGGTTAAAATGTACTCTATGGTAATTGATGACATAGCGATTAGTCTGCTGAAATGCACCTATTGATTGCTTGATGGCGAAAGTTGTGTAAAATGCGGACGGGCCGCACGCGGAATCTGCATCGCACTGATTAAGGCCTTTATAGTGAAGGCTTTGCGTAACTATAAAAACTATAAAGGGGGTCAAGTCCACTAATGTTAGTGTCAACATCGTGTTTCAATGGTGAATTAATTGTAATGCTTTTTGACACAGTTCTTGTCTTAAACACAAAATCGAAACACATTGTCTCGATTTTGGATTTTAGAAACAAGAACTGTGTCAAAAAGCAAGAACTGTGCCAATTAGCAGACTTGACCGCTGTATTGAAAACTCGCGTTATTTTCTCCAAAAACAAAACAAGTGAAAACAACTAGAAAACATTTTAAAATAATCAAACATGACGCAAATATTAAGAAATTTTCCTCAGAAATGTTCACCGACACTTATAACAGCATAATTCTTTCTTCGAACATTTTCTCAGCAAAATTCAGTACAATAACTTTGCAATTTCTATTTTCAATGAGGAAATTTCTCAGAGACCGCCATGAATCGACAGCGGCCCTATTGACGCGGGGTTCCGCACATTCGTCTTGTTGACACGTCAATACAGTGCGGACCCCTAAAATTATTTACACTGGGGTTCTTATTATTGGAACTTTGTGATATGGAGGCTGATAAAATGTGCTGTTAAAAGGATGTATGGGGTATACCTCTTGAGGGATATCAACATGTATCTTAGTTATTAAAATATTTCATAGCAATAATAAGAAACAGAAACATGAAATGGCGTAGTATAAGATGTGTCGAACAAAGGAAAAATTTGGTCATAAAGTCATTATTGTTATAATTTTAAGTTAAAAAAAATAGATACTTATTAACTAGCATTTGACTGCGACCTCGTCTACGTAGAATTTCTTTTTAATAATTATCAATGTGGATTCTATCTGAAAACCTGAGTAGTTCAGTAGTCAAACTGGCCATCATTCCAGTCTACCAAGCAAGAGGTCCCGGGTTCGATTTCCGGCCGGGCAGAAATTGGAAGTGGGTCTGGGTGTTACTATGTATAATAAGTATACAAGAAATAAAATACTTTTTAACGGATACAAGCGCGGTTTTATTGAAAGTACTTTGGTAATTAATTGGTATATATTTGGTTTGATTTTTTATTTTCACGACGTTTCGGCACCTTTGCAGCTGCCGTGGTCACGGGGGACTGTCAGTCGCCCGTGACCACGGCAGCTGTAAAGGTGCTGCATTTTTAGTTGATACAAAATCTCTTGTTTGGTTTCAGACCATCAAACTGAACCACTTTCATTATGGGACCAACCTCAAAATCACGAAAAAAAAACAGCTGTTCCATACAAAAGTACAATCCACACTCCATCGAAATGTATGAAAGAGCTGTTTTTTTTCGCCATTTCAAGGTTGGTCCCCTAATGAAAGTTGTTCAGTTTGATGGTCTGATCAACCCCACGAGAGGTATACAACGTGTTAACGAAAAAGCGCAAAACCTCTTAGGTGGTGATTGTGCTCATGAATATGAACAACTTTTGCTATGGGGCCAACCTTGAAATCGCGAAAAACCAGAAAACCAGAAGCGACCAGAATGTATGAAACAGCTGATTTATTTTCGCGATTTTAAGGTTACTACTAGCTTTAGCTTTAGCTTTGCTTAGTTTGGGGCTAGATGGCGTTGTGTGAAATTGGCCAAGCAAAAGTTTATTATCTAATTTTCAAAGTTAATCTACATCTTATTTATAAAAGTTAGCATTATTGAAGCTCAATATAACTTCAAGTGTATCCAAGTTATATAAGCAACTCAGTACATCGCGGCGTCAAATATGATTGATCGCTTCACTCTGTTGCTGTCGATACTCCCAATAACTCCAGGCAATTTAACCAACGGGAGTTAGGCACTAGCTTGTTGGTACTGCACTATAAATGCGGTTTATAAACTTAGTAAGTTAGTACGTTGGACGATGTTCTCTACATAGATACTTGAAAAGTATACATACATATACAGGATTACTGTAACGTTTAAGCCAAGGGGCTCAATCGCTCTAATTCTGAACTATAAAACCAAAACCATTACGTTGTCATTAAGGTTATGTTTACCTAAAAATCTTTGGTTTAGCCTCAGAATTCTTATTTTAATTGCCCACAATTAGCATCCTAGACTCAGTAGGTACAGATTTCAACAATTTTAACTAGTAGCCCTGTGAGCTGTAGGCTGTAGATGTAGATCTCGCGTTTGTGACATATTCAAAAAGGCCGAAAGGATTTAAAACGAAAAAATTTGAAAAGTGTGTCGTAAAAATACTTAACAATTATCGAACCTACACGAGAATCGGTAAAGAAATGCTACCTGTAGATGAGAACAAACGGACAGCCGGACATACTAAAGCCCAAGCTGAAACAGAGACGCTTCGCGCTCGCTCGGTCAAGAAGTATCCACTTAGCTTTTCTTCGTTTAACTTTACAATTATCCAAAGTATATTTTGCACTGATTGTCTATTATTAGGAAATCATCCATTATTTTTATTACAGGTACTTAAGTTTAGGTTCAAAGGTCTTCATTTTCAGGTGTAATTCTTCAAGAATATCCGGCGCGAAATGTTACATTATGGAAGCAGCGCCCGTTTTCAGTTACAGCGGCAAATACCGGAATGGCTCCGTGGGAATCGCATTGTATCGCATTGCGATATTTTTATTATAAAACTGTTTATTGTTAGCTGTAAAAATGTATAATAAAGGTAAGTATAAAATTTTTGGACGACGCCTTTATAGGAGGTTAAAATCAAAGGAAGACAAATATATGTAATGAAATGGAATAAAAAAACTTGAAATTAAATTAAACGAAACTAAATGAAATGCATTTATTATCCGTAATCTTTTATTAGTTTCTTCTCTTAAGTCTAAATATAGTTGAACATAGCATAGGGTTTTGACGCAGATCGTCACTTTCGCAAATGGTCATCGTGAAAAATTTGGTCACTTTCGCAAAAGGTCACTTTCGCAAATGGTCACTTTCGCAAATGGTCACTTTCGCAAATGGTCACTTTCGCAAATGGTCACTTTCGCAAATGGTCACTTTCGCAAATGGTCAGTTTCGCAGAATGTTATTAATTGTACCTAACCAATTATTTTAACTTCTTTACTAGACTTCAAATGCCGCCAAAACATAATTATTATCTAAACTGACCAACGAAAATAATACAAACCTTAAGTTAAATAACACTAGTGGGTCTGTAAAGCAGTAGACCTCGCGTTAGTGACATTTTTGAACATTGTTCGAAATGGCTGATTTATATTATAATTATCCCCATATCTCCGCAATTTTGAAAATATTCGAAAAACGGAATCGACTAAAATCTAAATATGTAACTATAAAATCTGCTCACAAAATTTCACGAGAATTGGTTGAGAATGGCGAAGAAACCTGTAGAGAAGACCATACAGACTGCCGGACAGGTGGCATAGCCGGACATACGAAAGCATTTTTGCTCAAACTGCAGTGGAGACGCTTCGCTTGCGTTTCGCGCTAGCTCAAATAACGTGCGGACTTTTAAAAATGTCACGATTTCACTTCTCGTTAAAAAAAAACATATCCAGTTAATACTTTCGCTATTCCCAAAGGGTCGACCTCATCGTTAATTACTGGGCTTATAATCAAACAAGACATTTTCTCTATCGGAATACCTTTGACTTACCAGAAACCCTATCAAATAATCTACCAGTAAAACCAACAATCACTCTTATTCCCTTCTGCAATAAGGTTCATTTCAGCACAAACTCTTGTTAGTACAGTCACCGCCGAGAAGAAAATCCTTGACCTTTTGACCGTAACCAAATCCTCCTTGATTTATATCGTGAAAACAATATGGCAGACATAATCGCAAGTTATTTATGGACCCAGTGAGCATTCACAATCATCTTGAGAAAATATTTCGTAAAAAATACAGTTTGCTTCTCGTACGTTATGCCATATAGATGGAATTGAATAAAGAGTCAGTCAGCATCAAATTAGCTAAAGCTAAGGTTTCATGTCACACCAATCATCGCGATTATTTTATATACAGAACTATATCTTTAAAGTTACTGTTACAAAAGTACTAAAAAGCTCATCTTCTTCTCAGGCTGACTGTACAAATCTATTTTAGAAGTGACTTGTTAAGTTGCAGTATTGTTTTTCCTTTTAGCAGCCTTTTCTTATTCTGCAGCCAAGACCTCTGGCTATTTTAGCACTTAACATTTTGATTAAATTTATGTTTTTAGAAATTCTAAATGTATACCTCTCTATTTCTACAAGAATCTCAGCGACAATTGATGCAAAATGTTTAACTATTGGACACAACAAAATATAAAGTAGACAGCCAGTTGGAACTAACCGTGGTTTTCCGTCCACGCACACAAAGGTAATATGTATAGGAAATCTTAGGTCAAACCAGGCTATAGTTAGTAATGTATTGTATTTGTTTTCATTTGTTTCAGTTGCTAAAACAAGTGAAAACAAATGACGGAAATTAATGTTTTCGAATACGGCCGGAGATTACGAATTCGAATATAAGAACTCACGAGACTATATTTATGTGGCACCACTTTCGATCAAGAATACCCGAAGTCCAGTCAGTCTCAAAAACGGCACCTCGAAATTAAGCCCCACCTTCAAACTGACGCTTATTTTGTACAAAGTATTATTTAGTTTTTTACTATTGCAAGTTGAATTTGGAAAGAATAGTTACGGTCGAGAACATATTAATGGACTCAACTGTACCTAGTAATTTGTACCCGGATAAAATATTAATGTGGAGATTAGAATATCAAAATTTTGAACAGGTTTTTGTTTTCGCAGTCGGTGTCACATTTGCGTACTGTTTTAGTTCGTGAAGTTAGGATATTTTTAACCGACTTCCAAAAAGAAGGACGTTCTCTGTTCGTCTGTATATTTGTTTTTTTTTGTGCATGTCCACCGATTACTCGAAAACGGCTGGACCGATTGAAATGATTCAAACGTTATTACATTAGGTAAACTCCCAAGTTGGTCCCATTTTTTTAATTTAGAAATCGGTTCAGTACTTTTCAAGAAATCTTGTAAAAAGCACGTAAATAGTATGATTTTGTGTGAATTACCTCGATGATAATGGTCGTATTACTTCTTTGTTTATGAACTGAATAAGATAATATTTTTTTTTGTTGGAAGAGGGATCTGTGTAGTTCTTTAACCGACTTAAAAAATTAGGTTCTCAGTTTGACGCGTATGTATGTATGTTTCTTCGCAGTTATCTCACGTTTGGCCGAGCCGATTTTACTATCTAAATAATATACCTACAAGGTACCTACACTAAAAATAAAAAAAATAATTAAAAAAAAAACAAAAAACCGACTTCAAAAACCTACCTCTAAAAAGCAAGAAATAATATTCGTAATAATAAAAACACGTCTATTGAAGTCGGGTGGGGCTTTTAGAATAAAAAAAAGGAATCTGTACTCCAGCCCCACCCGACTTCAATAGACGTGTTTTTATTATTACGAATATTATTTCTTGCTTTTCAGAGGTAGGTTTTTGAAGTCGGTTTTTTGTTTTTTTTAAACAATTTTTTGCGTGCTGTTTTAGTTCGTGAATAGATATTTAGGATATTTACCTTACCACCAATGTTTGGTTTTCAAATCGATCAAATTCAAGCATAGTTTCAGCCATTGACCTCCTGTCCATCATCTATATCGCAAAGATCGATCGAACCCGCCGCGAGCGAGCTTATTTTTAATATCCGGAGTTATTCCGGTCTCTGTTGTAGAGCCATCTCTTTTAATGCCTTTTGTATCGCTGCAACGAGCAAACGTTTCATTTGATCTCTGAGAAGTATTAGGACATTGAATTTTAAGCATTTGTGTTTTGTTTATAAACAACATCGTTATCAAAACAATGAAACTCACTGTTTATCATCGGCCTTCTAGCTGTTGGCAAAGTCATTGTTTCTGCACTTTACATTCTAATTTTGTTGAGGTATTGCTTTGAAATTGTGTCGTGTATGAGAAGCAGCATAAATTCTAATTAAGCACTGGATTTAAAAATTACATTTAATTGGTTTTTTAAATTGCATTGATCAATTTCATCTAAACAGTTATTATTGACTAACAAATTGTTTGCCTTCGCGACTTCACAAATAGGTATCTCTATAAATTACGCTGAAGACACTCCTGACAGAATTAATTTAATTCTAAGTATGTCTATTACATTAGTTATTCGTATTCCATTTTCGGTTTGTGAATAACAAGATTCGCCTATTCTATCCCTACTGAGATTTGAGGATGGATAGCTTTCGTTAATTACTCCGTACTGCGTAGTAATAAAGTTGAATTTTGAAGGTAGCGCCGTGTCCCCTACCATCGTTCTGCGATGATTTATTTAGGGCAAACAAACGCTCGTCATTTATTCATCCGGGGTCGTTTAATTTGTTTGGCCCTTTCATTACCCCCGGCGAGATCTAAAGCTCTTACTATTGTTTTGATATGTACTTCATTAATTTAGTATTCGTAGACGCCTTTGTAACCTGTCTAATTTGTTTTACAGCCGTTTCTTAGTTACCTATAATAAGTTCACCCTTTTTATCAAGTTTTAACTATCATTCTCTCTCTTAATCGTTCCCTCATAACTGAGGATCGTGATCATTGGCTGCTTTTACGATTTGCCTCCATCGGTCTCGGTCCATAGTTGCTCTCACTGCTTGATGGAATTTGCTTGAGGAGGTTGCTACTCTTGCTTGGTCAGACCATCTGGTTGGCGAACGACCTCGGGCTCTCTTGCCTTCTATTCCACCAACCACGACCAGCTTTTCGAGACTTTCATCTCCTCTTCGCATTATGTGGCCTAAGTATGAGAGTACGCAATGTAAGCAGATAGTGGACAGCCGAGTCTTGACATTTAATTGTGTTAGGATAGATACATTTGTGCGTTAACTATCGTTAGTTGGTCATAATAGTAAAACAACTTTTATGAAATGTTACATTATTGATTTTATAGGCATATATTTCTCATCAGGATGTAAACATTTTTTTTTTATGTAGTTCAGTTACTCGTAACATTTTCATTAAATTGTTTATATTGTAATTGTTGGTTTGATGAGAAATAAAACTAAGGCTTACATAAAAAAGAGCAATCTCGCAAGATAATTGTTTTTCAAAAATTAAAATCGACAACAATTAGTTGGCACCCGTCTGAATATTTGGTAGAGGCGTCAGTTGGTTCATTAAAATTTGATTTTTCCGCCATATTTACAGTGTACTGAGCCTCCCTAATTCACGCCCATTCTGTTCGCGGATCTGTTTGTTTGTCGGCCTTAGCTCTCAGGCCTTCGCCACTTGTCGGCCTTTTCAAGGGCCATTGAATCGTTGTACGGCCTTTGAGGCCCGCTGCGAGTTGTTTGCGATGCCTCCTTTAAGCTTGATTGTAATTTGTGAGGTGCAAATGCTTTATTATAATGTGGAGTGGATCTCGAAATGAGTTTGTTTTATTCTACTGTTTTAGTGTAGGTAGGTGCTTATGTGTTTATCTTTCACTTATTTGCTTATTTTTTAGTGAGTACAGTCAACGGCACTTCAGATTTTATACGTCAACATGTATAAAATCTGAGACCGTCTTTATACCGTTAGTAATAAAAACTGTTAGTAGTAGTTAGTAGTTCTCGTGCTGTCGTGCGTAAATAGGATAGTAAAATTTTAGCAATTGTTCTAAAGTCTCAGATCAACTTTCAACTGCTTATTTGTTAATGATTTTGGGCACTAAACTTACTCTTTAGAGCGTTTTCAGATTATACGATCCAATATCGGAGGAAGTAAAATCTATGAAATATCTGGCTCCGATATCCGATATCGGGCCGGACAATATGAAAGACAGATACACATACATTTTACTTCCTTCGATATCGGATCGCGGCTGACACTGATATCGGATCGGAAAATTTGAAAACGTTCTTACTAATATTATAAATGTGAAAATCAGTTTGACTGTTTGTTAAGCTTACACGTCTTAACTACTCAACTGGCCATCATTAAATTTTGTGTACACGTTGTCAGGGATACAGAGAAGGACAGAATAAGGGGTAACTTTTTCCCGATAATAGCTGCTGTTTCCGAGGGTTTAAAAAATTGTCGTACATATTAATGTAGAGGCGAATGTGGTCAGAAATTTTTGCTGTGCTGTTGACGTTGATGCATCGAAAATCACAAAACCTTAAAACGAAAATGACAATCATAAAAAGATTAACAAGACGTTAAAACTGAAACTGATTCTAAGCACGTAATACAAAGAACAGAAATAAACTTGAAAATGTCCACCCAAGCTTAAATTCTTCACATTTATAATTGGGTCAATTGCGAAAAAATCACCATTGAAGCATTCGGAGTGGAAAAGGACAATGGCGTAAATTTGGTTAATAAATTGCAGCATTTTCACAGTCCACACCTGTTTTCTCCTCTTAAACGTGTGGCTAAATTAAAAGAGTAAAAATTCCTAACTATATTATCGCTTTCTATAAAGGCTACAAATATTTCGATCGTTTTTTTCTGAGGCATGGATTTATTTTTTCGATACTAATCTGAACTTAACAAAGTCAAAGTCAAACTTAGTGTAAGCACTTTTGAACAGTCTCTATTTTCCTACCACCCGTTCCAGACTTTTAACTAACAAGAAGAACGGGTGTAAGAAAAACAGCTTTCACAGGAATTAGTAACGATATTTACAAACCTAAATATAGCTTTACCAAATACAGTAGGTACAGAAACAGAACAGTTACAAAAAAATATGGGTATTTTTTTTAAATAGCTCCAAAAGTTTGAAGTCGAAACACTGGTACACAATCCAATTGTTACATGAAGGATACGAAACGTACATTTTAATCCTGAAGTGAACAATACACCATTCTGAGGTTTTACAAAAACATTGAAAAGACGGAACAGATTAATTTGCTCATGTCCCCACCCGATGCGGAATTGTTGAATGACATAGAGGTACACGCAAAAGAGCCTCAATAATGACGGGTACAGGCTTTGAATCAATATGGTGGAGTGCCTTTATCCCCATAATTTGCAACTGTCATGCTTTATAAAGTATAATGCGGTAAATAGTCGCCTTTATAATATAGGCCAAATTTTAAATGTTTTGCGTGCCCTAAGGTTGACGCACAAATAGAAATTTGGTCGCTCGTTCTAAATAACTAGTTACTCAATTTGTATTTTAAAGTTACCCATTTTTAAATTTGTAGTCGCCCTCAGCCCGTCTCCCACTTAGTATTTCAGTACGCTATCAGTATATTTGATACCCAAAATGGGAATTTATTGTCACCTGATCAAATACAACCCATTTCTAATAATAGGGAAGGGAACATTTTCCTTTAACAGCCTCTAAAAATAAATCGTGAAGCTGAAATGTAAGAAGCCTATCAATCAATCTCTAGATTATGTCTTGAATATCAAAAATAATGGTAGAGGAAACAATAATAATGTATTCAATATACAAATCCATTAATCAGATAAACGTTGAAATATAATATTTCAGCATTATTCACCAAAAGCAATATCATCCGTCGAGCCATCAAAAACATCACAAGAATGGCGGTTAACTCGCGTCTTCGAACAACTCGATACTTAATGTTATCCGAAGCCCAAGTTAAAAGTACATCCGTCTTACTCTGACGTCTCACTAAACTTGTTTACTGGAGAGATGTAATTTGTAACCGACCGTCCAGCGTTTCTGGATCCTCCATCATCTCCACATCTGCCTCTGATGTAATAGAACTTATTTCTGGATAAGGAGGCGTAGGGGATCTATCTATGTCGGTCCTCGGAGATGAGTTGACAGAATTGTTGAACGGATCATTACGCAGCCCTATACATGCTATTGGATTTTTTTCAAAAAAAGTTGTAAATTTGTTTTGATGTGTTTTAAATAACAGAAAGCATGGGTAGTAAAGTGATACTGAAAAAAGAAAAGTCTCCAATGAAATTTAAAACATCTAAAGTAAAACCTACAACAAAAGTAATAAAAACACGAACTTAAAACTCGTCTATGAAGTTAGTGCCAAAAACTGAATGTGCACAACTTCGTACTCTATGTTGGTTATTTGTTTGGAACTTCAACAATGGAAATAAAACTAGCTATAATTAATAAGCAAAGTGTTGAAGAACACAAAGAGAGTCTCTCGAAAGTGTTCCACAAGGAACCCCATTAGAGCCAGCACTTCTCTTCCAATATAAATTATGTATGTTCAAAGAAAGCGAGAAATTGAGTTCATCATAGTTCGAACAGTTTATTGAAGTGGAAAAAGTTAAACAAAACTGCAGTGCGAAGTTTTCGATCGCCTGAAATACAGTTTCCGCGTGAAATGGCTAGAGCGAATGATGGCAAATTTAATGTTTCGGCAATTCCAGAATCAATTATTACGGTTACGCTTTTAACCCAGATTCAGGACGTAAATTCACTTAAATCATTTCTCCCGCAAACGCAGCGACTCGACTCTCAGGTGCCTCTCATATAATTATTTATAGAAGTCGTAATTTTGCGACTTGTACACGTGCCGCTGAGCTGCCTTTCCGCAATAAAAGATTAACGTTACAAATTTTAATAAATAATTCACGTTTCCTTTCTCTCTTTCTCCGCTTTCACCGACTTGGATGTCACATTAGCGTAAAGTCTAACTTTTCCACTTATTCCCACGAAACGTCAGGCACTAAATATAATGTAATCATAACCAGAAAGTTTCGTGGGGATAAGAAAAAAAGTTATCTTAAAAACTTAAGACTCTTCGTTTCTCGATTGCATTTGCATCAATTCTACACTTTTGCTAGTAACTATTTGTAAACTGCAAATGTAGTATTATCTGTTGCTAAAACAAATAGTATGGATGCAGCACTTTCCATCCATTTTCGTTAAGCTGTGCTAGCATCGGCTTGCTTATGGCGCGGGGTATTATGTGATCAGGTTGCGTTGAGTTTGTCTGTACTCGAGTAAAACGTGGGTGAGATATTCTGTTACATGCACATTTTAAGGAAAGTAACTTAAAACAGTTCATGGCATATATTTTACATTTTATTATTTTACATTATTTTGCAAGGCCCAACCAGAACCAATAAATTACAATAAAAATACAAAGACCACACAGACAGGCGTCCTGAGTAAACAATTTAAAGATTTCTTTAATAAATTCAATATAGACCGAAAAGTAACGTGTCCTTGTATTTAAATTAATGAAAAATAAATACGGTTAGGGACTGAACTTCAATCTTTACATAGACTTTAATTAGGGACCAACTTTCAGCGGAAGTTAAAAAACTATGACTTCCGGCAATTTATCCGCAGTGAGTTTAGTGATAAATCGAGATGATGGATGAGAGTTGCGGGTTCGCTGCCCGGTTTGGCTTAATTAATGCAAATTAATGTCGCCTTTGTGGCATGCTCTGATGAACTTTGCAACTTACTGGATCGATTTTGAAGAAAAATATTGCGACTCATAATTTCATTAGCTTTTTGATTTCACATTCCACACTAGGTTTCAATATTTTCTTTCGGATTAAATGGCTGTGAATTTAGTACAGAGTGCATTTAAGACAGACAAGGGCTTTTATTTTTATAGAATTGATTGGGAACAAAATAAGGAGAGCTTGCATTTAGAAGAACCTTTTAGAAGATAAGATATTATTACAACTCAAATCTCTTTTTTTCAAAGTTTGCATGATTTCTTGGAACTTTTATTCACAAAACGACGAAAATTATAAATGCAACGCTATTTGTAGCTACAGAATTGGAGAAATTAATACGGGAACAGAATTCAGAAAAAAAATTGCATAAAACACATTTAATTTAACCCAAAGTAGTAAAACTGTTTTTTTAAGTGAGATGAGTTTACCAAAGCTATACTTGGGACTACAAGCAACATGTACCGACAAAACTACTAACATATATTTGATCATAATGATTTTTATTACATGAAACTTTATACCCAAAAAGAGGAGTAGTTCTTTTTGTAAAGTATCAATGCGAGCGTCTATGAAAGCTGTAATAGCAACGCAACCATCAGTGTCAAGGACAGACAAGTTGACATTGTTCTTCCTAACCTCGTAAGTAAGTAGTAAGTGAACTGAGGCTTCGATCGAACACTAAGAGTCATGTTAAAGTTACTTAAAACAAAACAAGGTTTTCGATACTGACTCGACCGAAAATGAGTTTAATTTTAATGTTTTGAAGTCAGGAAAAATACGAAAGAGAATATCTTTGGAGGAAGAGAATGAAATGCTTAGATAGATATAGAAAAAACGGCAAAAAATATCACTACCCAACCCATATACAATATTTAACAAAAACCCTGTCAGATACTGAAACAAGTGGATAATGTTGCTAAAATTGAACAACATTATCCATGGAACAGGTCGAAAAACGAAAAAGAAATTTTCATACACCGTACAAAATGTATTGGTCTCGCTCATAAAGGGTCAGCTGACCGACTTACTATGGAAAGGCGAAAAATAAAAAAATCGTTTTTCGACCAATGTTCCTTGGAGAATGTTGTTCAGTTTTAGCAACACTGTCACCTGTTTCAGAATCTGACAGGGGTTTTTGTTACATATTGTATAAGTGAACTGCTATTCTGACTATCTGTCACGTTTTACCAGTGAACCAATTTTGATGAATTTTAGTAGGTAAAGAAATAGATTGACCAAGGGAGGAAGAATGTAGGCTACCTTTTGTCGCCAAAATGAATATCGAAGGAAGTAAAATAAGAAATCAAAGTACCCATGAGGTCTTGGAACAAAGGCTACGTGTATAAATAAGTGATTAGTAATAGCTTTCTCTTTCAAACTTATAAACCTTATAAAATGAAAATTGCAGTACTAATTCAGAATTCTAAACAGGTCGTGACCATATTGAAAAAGCAGTTAAAGCCTATTTAAATTATCATGTTATGTTGTATAATTTTAGCCTAAACGTATTGATGAACGAGACTGCACGATTCGGAACAGTAAATCATTCAAAATGATTTGTGTCGTGACAGCCATGTGTTCCGAATGGCGTCGTAGATTTAACGTTTTTGGATCACTTTAACACGGATCACATTGTTGGGTAAAGTCTTCAAAAAACCTTATAATTTCAGTATCAAATTTAACATAAATAAAAATAGCACTGTGAATTAAAAATCTAAAATAACTTGAATATTTAAACACTAGTTTTAAATCTGTATTTTTTTTCATGTTAAACCATTGAGAAATGTTTGTATGAAAATGTTATTAAACGTACTATGATTAGTGTTTTACACAAAATATATTTTCAAATCAATACTCCTCCTTTTTGCATCCTTTCCTTACGAAAGTCAGTTTGTTTGTAAGGCATTCACGTCTTAACTACTCAACCAATCATCATGAAATTTTGCAAATACGTCATCAGGGGTACAGAAAAGGACATAGGGTACCTTTCATCCAGAAAAACGTATTGTTCCCCAAGAAAAATAACTCTCCACGCAGACGTAGTCGCGGGCAACCTATAGATGTATTAATGCAAACGTCAGCTTATTTGTATATAACGCCTTCAAGTCTTAATTACACAATCGATTATCATGAAATTTTACATACACGTTGTCAAGGTTACAGAGAAGGATATAGGCTACCTTTCATCCAGAAAAAAGTACTGTTCGCACGAGGGATAAAAAAATATCTGACCACGCAGACAAAACCGCGGGTTGCTAGTGTATAATATTAGTCTATCTGACTAAACCAAGATAACAAGCTCAGTGTAAATTATTATTGATTAATAACCGAAATGAGCTAATCAACACAACGTAATTAATATTGATAAATTATTGATAGAACATCAGGAGCCTCTCAATATTGACACGGGCTTAATTAATCACTTGTGGGCTCGGAAACATTGAATTTTCTTTATAATTGTTCATCCGTCCTGAGCAGCATTTTTTGTACCGAATAATTTGATTAAAACGCATTTTTAATCAAAACAAAACAATAGAATTAAATAAAAAGCACATAACATGCAATCCGCTATAAGATACAAAACAAAACACGCTACTCAACAGAGTTCAAACAAAAACAAAAACTCATACACAACATTATAAATTAAAGAACTTCAGACAACGCCCGTAGCGTGCTACGGACTACGGGGCACTACGTTTTTACGTAGCTTACTGTCTACGAGGGCGTCTCGCTTTGAAGCCTCGAGATTTCATTTGTTAAATATATTATCTTTACGCTACATAAGCTTCGTGAAATGTGCTTTTAGATCTTAGACTGTACGTATTATGCTTCTTGAAATTCATTTGGGGATTCAGAATTCCATGCGCTACTCGAAGAAACTTTAGAAGTATTCAAAAAGATGTTTGCCTTAATTAAAAACGAGTAAAAAGGAAGGAGAGATGCAGAAAAGCAATATTTTTTTGCTTAGGTTTTCTAGTTATAATTATCTACAGAACCGCATAATCACATCACACCACGGAGACTTTAACAGTAATTTTTCATATCGAAACAAAAGCTCTGAAACGGGGTCGAGTGGGAGCTTGAATACAACCTACAAATACGTGGGCGAAAGCTTCTTTTAGTGGATTTACAACTCGTAATTGGAAACTGGTATCGATGCTGTCGAGTGTGAGATATACAGTCGAAAATAAGGGTTAGGTTTTCAATAATCTGCAGTTATAATCTCATTCTTCATTAGAAATTCAAAAGTAATAGCTAGACTTGGCTGTGATGCCTAAACCATTGGACATAATATAGAATCTATAACGTGTTAATGAATTAACGCAAAATGAGAAAACCGTTTCTTCGGACCATCAAACTGAACAATTTTGACTATGGGACCAACTCTGAAATCGCGAAAAAAAAAACAGCTGTTTCATACAAAAAATAATAACTAAATATAAAAATGTATGAAGCAGCTGATTTTTTTTCGCGATTTCAGTTCCATAGTAAAAGCGAGTTGGTTCCATAGTAAAAGTTGTTCAGTTTGATGGTCAGAAAAAACGGTTTTCTCATTTTGCGTTATTTCTTTAACACGTTGTATATCTGATATAGATTGGATTTTAAAGAAGAACAAAGGGGTCAGTCCCACTATTCCAATTACCCATTGCAATGGTCATATTGAGACTTCACCTTTTTTCTCCAAACAGTCCCACTATAACCATTGATATAAGAATTGACCAATGACATCCACCCATAAGGCGTAATGGTAATTGTGGGAAAGTAAGTGCCACTATAACCATTAATAGTGATTTTCAATGGAAATAGTGGGACCGACTCGACCATGAATAGTGATTCTCAATGGAAATAGTGGGACTGACCCGAACACAATCTAACTAATATAATTTCTGAATTCCAGTAATATTTTAAATAAGTTAAAATACTTTAAGCACCTTAAAGATAAATTAAATATCAAAAGGGTTTTAATATTTCAAAGTGATACTGATAAAAAAAGGTTTCATTTTCCTCTTCAAATTAAGCCTGAATTTTTTGCATACCTAACAATTTTAAAATAAAACAGCTGCTAAAGAACATTAAAATTTTATCCCCAGCTGATAATTTAGGTCACGAATACTAAATAGGTGTCTAATTTAGTAATTTACTTCAAGCCAACAGCTTAATTCTATAAAGTATCGAAGTCTAAACAAACATCTGTGTTTCTAGATGAAGACTGAATAATTCATTTGGCCGCTGCTTCTAATTATTTCGCCTCAAAATTAACACAGATAATAATAATTTTCAGTTTCATAATAATGCCTTTTGTGGAAATTAAAAATAAACGGTGATTCTTAAGCTATTTTATTGCCAACTTTGGCTACTTTGTATTTTCTCTGTAAAATATGGTAAATGCGTCATATTTAGGGTGCAATGCATGCAAAAGAATATGTGCACTATCTCAACCATCGTACGTAACGCATATTTCATACTCTTTAGTACAACTTTTTGTTAGAGCGAAGAATATATAAATATACAGATCGACGGCATGTAGTCAACTAACTATAAGCACGGTAGTACTTATATCTATTCTGTTCTATAAGTCACTGTATCATAACGACGTTTTCTACCAATACGGAGATTTTCCCAACCACCAAGACGGATTTTGGAGTACAATTGTTTACACATTTTATTATTTATTGTTGTATATTTATTTAAGGGTAGTTCGAAAGGATTTTTTATTTACGCTCGCTCTTATACCGATATAAATGCTTTTTGCTGGTTTTAATATTTAAATGTTGTTGTTTATTTGTTTTGAAAAACAGTCGCTCACAGGATATCAATGTTCAGACTTTGTTATGAGTCAGTCAGTACTTTGTGAAAATAACTGAATTCGGATTTATGATTATGAAATCAAAAGTTAATATCGTATGTTTGAGATTATTAAAAAAGTTCAAAAGCCGTCATCTGGGTCGAGATAAGAAATTCGAAGCTCAAATACGTGTCCATAAGTTCAGAGTTTGTGTAAAGAATTAAACAGCTCCGAACTCTGTCTACTTCTAGACTTTTAAGCGGATTAAAAACGGAATCCGGCACCGGGGCGCCCCTCGCACTCCTCACTCGGGAGATTATTCAATAAATCCTCTGTAAACATTATAAATTCGGCTCGAAACAAGATGATTGAGCCTTCGCAAACTTCTGCGACACACTTCCGAAAGTTAACTCGGGCGGACGGCGAACCATTTGCATTATCTTTTGTAACAACACAGAATTAAATTACGATTTGAATCAATCAGAAAAAGTTGGTAAACACCTGCGGGCCCACCTGAGAGAACTTCTCTTGGGCGTCGAGGATTTCGATGAAAAGGGACAGCTTGTGGTCCATGATCGGGAATCCGTTGCGAGGCTGCATCAGGAGGTGCCTGACGGCCTCTCGCACGGCCGCCGGCGTGCTGGGGGTCCCGGGCGTGCCCAGCGAGGGATGAGTCCCCACTAGGCCAGATAACCCATGGAAAGTAGCCGACGTCTTAGGAGGATTTTGCACACCACCCGGCAGCGACAACCGGCGCGACGTCGACGGCGGCACGGCACCGTAACCGTTCGTCATAATCGCCGGTCTTTGTAACTGGTAATCACTCCTCGAGGACGGTAAATTGACCACTCGCGGGAGCGTCGACATGATGGGCCGTGGCCGGCGCGGCACCGGGTGCAACAGCTGTACTTGCGGCCACTCATCTTCCACGGAGCCGATGGAGTGAGGCCGCCGCGTGAGTTGAGCGTTCGGAGGCCGCGGTGACACGACACTCTGTGGCCTCCGAGGCCTCGTCGGACGATCAGGGTGTATCGGATTCGGAGGGGTATAAGGACTGAACGCGCCGAAATCATCGCGAAGCGGGGAAGGACCCGGCCGCTTCTGTTCCGGAGCGGGCGGCGGCGGGTCGTCCCAGCGCGGCCAGCGAGGGTCAGCGAGGGCCAGCGAGTCGGGCTTGCGGGGCGGCGCGGGCCTCGGCCTGCCCGCCCCCTCGGTCATGGCGGCCGGCGCCGGCAGCGTGTCACATGGCGCGCGGCGTGCGTCGGGCGCGGCGTCTGCCGGTCCACTGCCGCCGCGACGCCGTGCACCCCTCTGCATCGACGCAGCTCGAGAGCTTGTTTTCGCGCGTCAACTTTTCGTGTAAGTTGTAATCGCGTATGCATGCGGCTTTTGGGCGCGACTCTTGTTTGTTTTCGAATGTAAACATGTTTTTTAGACATTTTCATTTCAACCACCGACGTTTCAATTTAAATAAAGTATTTTTCTCTTTCTATTTTTCAAGCCTGTTTATCTTACACATAAAAAATTTAAATAAATCTCTGTTAATATCGAGATGTATACATTATATCATCTGGCCCGATCAGTATTCACGGGGATGTTCGCCGTCTATTGTTGCGGACGTACAACTTTCTGACAGCGTTTTTAGTCGAGTTCATTGAAAAAGTTTCCCCCAGTCATATTTCGCTCCCGCTCTTTAACACCAACTTAAAAATTTTAACATTTACCACTTGTCATGTAAGTTTTTTCAGCGTTCATGAATATAGGGCAATCTTCTATCTTTTAGTGGAAACGTTAAAGTTGGCAACAGAAAACTTCAGCAAAACAATTTATTTTATATAGTTCCAAAATATTATACTATTTATTACATTAAACCTAAATTAAACCTTCATTAAAGTTTATCCTATTCCTTAAACTTATCATTAAAGAACATACTGTACGAAGTAAAAAATACACTAGCGGCTGCCCGCGGTTTCACCCGCGTGGTTCCCGTTCCCATAGGAATATCGGGATAAAAGTATCTCTCTGTGGCAAATTTCAACCAAATCCGTCCAGTAGTTTTTGCGTGATTGAGGAACGAACATCCAAACCCACAAACTTTCACATTTATAATACTAGCGGCCGCCCGCGGTTTCACCCGCGTGGTTCCCGGGCCCGTGGGAATATTGGGATTAAAAGTATCCTATGTTTTAATCTAGGCTATCTACTATCTGTGTGCCAAATTTCAACCAAATCCGTTCAGTGGTTTTTGCGTGATTAAGGAACAAACATCCAAACATCCAAACCCACAAACTTTCACATTTATAATATTAGTAGGAAGTAGGATATAATATTAAGCAGGATTAGCGTCAGCAAAATAGTATTGCACAATTCGTCATCGATCGTAATTAATTATTTTATAAACATCTTAGTTCTAAGCAGCCTTTCTCTGAGTCACTCATTGCATTGTTTATTTTTACAAAAATAAATTAAGATAATATTTTACGAGTGTTGTTATTATCAAGATCAAATCAAGACATATAAGTTAATATATGATTTAGCAAGGGCTCATACATTAGTGGTCCTTCGAGCTGGATCTGATCCAGCGACCTATTGATAGGCAGATGAATATAGCATGGGGTCTCACTAGGAACATCAGATGTGGCTGAGTTAGCAGGTACCGCCATCTAGTGAGGTAAATTTAAACTAATGTTGGAATTAGTTTTAATTTACCTCACTAGATGGCGGTACCTGCTTCGATTTGTTTTTTTTTGTAATATTCAAATACAGATAAAAAAAGTTATGAAACTTTTAAATTGTTTCTTAAAAAAATCACTAAATGTAAAATTGTAGTGATAGTGTTTTTTACAAATTTCAATAAAAATTTAGTGACACCTATCGGCAATAATTTGTACTAACAAGATTGTTTTGCTTTTTGCGTTTCAAAGATTTTGACGTTTCTTTGAAAAATTGGTAAACTATGTTGCTATCTGTACTAGACATGCTGCGACGATAGCGGCGCCATCTAGCATTCTACAAGAAGGATAAGGTAGGTATCTATACTATAGTGTCTATAGTATTATGTTGTATTATTTAATCTGTGATTATAGATAGAATAGAACCACACAAATAAAAATGCCATTGGATCGACCAGTAGAACTCGGCGATCGGACCACGGGCAATAAAGGGATGCTTCCGCAAAATCCGCATTTTTTTACAAAATACGTAGTAACTTTTACACGAAACCTAAAGCAACCTCCTCAAATCTAAGTGACGAACGAACCGACACAACTTATTCCAGTGATGTATAAAACTCATTACAATAACAAGTGGTCCTATATAGGGTCCGATTCTGAAATATCGCTCGCCGCTCGATCCATATCGAGCGCTCGTAAATCAACCCTTTACTGCTGAACAACGCCACAGTGTAAGCAAATAACAGTATTGTGTCTCGCCGTATTTTTTAAATAAATTAACTGGCCGCTTAACGCACTAGGGTTGCTTAAGTTTAAAAGCTACTAGTTTTTTTCATGCAAATACATCAATACACTGAACCATAAAACGATAATTTGGTGCTATAATTTACGTAAGTAAATGTGCAGGAGCATCGTACACCGTCCGCGTCAGTGTCAATTTAATAAAAAGAGTCTCATCTGGTAATCACATAATTATTATTATTATTCTCACCTGAGAATCATAGACAAGATAAGTGTTGTGTTGTTAAGAAACATGATTTTTCCACATATCTCTGCCATTTAGAAAAAAAACAGAATTAACAAAGAATTATATTTATTTATCGAACCTGCTCATAAAATTTTACGAGAAACGGTTGAGAAATGCGACCTATAGAGGAGAACAAATGGAAAGCCGGACAGACATACAAAAGCATTTTTGCCCGAGCTGAAACGGAGACGCTTCGCGCTCACTCGGTCAAATATCGAGGTTAGTTTTTTTTAGTATAAAAGATTGCTAATGACTTCGATTTCACCTTGTATTATATTCCAAATGATTACGTAGTAAATGAATTTGTTTGTTTATAATAAAACCCTCTTAAATAATTAAATGTAACTGTTATGTATGAAACTTAATATAATTAAATTCCATAACAATATGTTAGTCCACTTTTAGTTGTCATATATGTTGTTGGAATACTGGTACTTATAGGTATATACTGTGGCAAGGCACTCACTAAAAATTACACCGCCACTCGATTTACGATCTCTCGCACAAGGAAACCAAGCGGCAACGCTAGTGTGTGAAGTGATAGCGTATAAAAGCCGTTAGAAAAGACGTAAAAATGTTAATATAAGATTTTATGGTATACTCTTATATTTAATATTGGGAGGAAAACTAAAAAAAGTGGCCAAGTTCATAATTCGCGCATCTTGGATTTGTAACTTACATACTTTATATTTAACAGAAATTAAGAAATGCCAATAACTAACAAAGTCAAATTCAGTTTCTTATATTCATGACTCATATGAAAACAATTAAGATCTATAAATATATGAAACCCTTCAGGTGGCTGAAGTGTTCCGAACATTACATTAGTACACTCAACAGAATAAGTTAATTGGTCAAAGTTTAAAAAAGGAATTAATACTTTAGCATACCAAATAAAACATTTTGTTCTATAAAATTAGTAAATGCTCACCAAATCCTAAACCAAAATTTTGGGTTAGGTTAGGTAAATATGGTTATCATTTAAACATAAGCCGTTTAAAAATATTAAAGCATTATAAAAACGTGAACATTATCTTTACGTAAATCGAGGTAAGTTTAAATAAAGACCTTTTACACCCGTTTGCACTAAACTGAGCTGTCATTTCAGCGTCATACACCCAATTATCTTGGTCGAGTTGTAGTTAGGAAAAGACTTACGACCTTTTTCAATTCAGTTAGAGATTCTTAAGTTTAGTGAAAACAGGTCTGACTGTTACTTTTTACGATTCCCGTTTCAATATTTAAGTGGGATAAAAAAATCCCTAGAGTGATTCGGAAACCTTCTCACAAAATATCCTATAAACACTACACTTTGATGATGATGACACGACGATTGATGGCTACAAAATGACAAGGAAGTATATTCGGACGCTGTTATTAGTTGATACAAATTTTCCCTTCCTCCTTTAATGGGCTAGGATCGATTTCAGGATTAACAAAAAAAACATTTCTTGAAATCTATACGCCTCATTGTCCAAAAACCACGTGTTTTTCTCAGACACATGGCAATTTCTTATTGTTTGTATTTTGAAGAAATAACAGCAAGATATTATAAAACTCAATTTGCAACGTATTCCATGTTTGACATAATTATTATGCAATGAGTGTTAAGCGAACTGAAGCCAGTTTTTGTATTCTAACTGGAATGTCTCAAAAACGTGGCAAATGAGAATTTACCTTACCTCTAATATTTTCCGTTTTGATAAAAATGTAACCGTCTATACACAGTTAAATAACAATAGGTCATCATCATCATCATATCAGCCACACGACACCCACGGCTGGGTATAGGCTTCCCCTAAGGATCTCCACGACGATCGGTCCTGCGCTGCCTGCATCCACTGGCTTCCCGCGACCTTCACCAGATCGTCGGTCCACCTTGTCGGGGGCCTACCCACGGAGCGTCGTCCGGTGCGCATCAATGGGTATTTCAATTTAAAATCTTGCAAACAACATCTTCTTTTGCTGACTGTACCACTTCAGTGGCGGTGCGGTTCCACACAAGGTGAGCTTTTAAATGCACTTGTTACGAGTTATTTTCGTCAAGTGATCAATAAGACAACGAATTCAGGGTTACGTCACAATAAATGAATAAATTAGAAATGAAACACTTTTTACGTTACAGTTATTTTCGAATTATTTAGTTTGGATTTATTGATTTTTTAAATTCCCGACGTTTCGATACCTTTTCAGGGGCCGTGGTCACGGAATGACTCCATGACAAGATGACCAATAAATAAAAAACCATCAGACAATTCTAAAATAACACCTGAATTAATAATATACGCGTTGTAATCCGTATAAAGTGTTTTATTTCTAATGAACCGTACGCGCGAGTCTTATAAGTGTACCTATGTTACGTTACGGCTAATACCCGAAGTGCAGCTAAATCTAGTTTTAGCCGGCTAAAACGGTAACACAAACCCCTCGAAAAAAAATAGAAAAGTTCAGTTATCTGGGATTCAGTGTTCGGCTGCGGGAGATCGAGTTCGGGACCTTAGAGATGGCACCATCAATACTGGTGTGCAAACCACTCAACTACGGAGGTCAAATGTGATCGGTTCACAGTAGGTATAGAAGCTTACAAGTAAAAAAAGTCTACACTTTTAGGTTAAAATACCCATTTTATATTCCAAGCCAGCCTTTCACTCTAAAAGCGTCCAAGTATTCAGGCTTTTATATAAAAAAAACTACGTAAAAAAAACTAGAAGCTCTCAAGGAAAAATATGTAAATAAAGAATATCGGTGCGTTCCACCGGAGGTATTCCTCAAAGAGCCTTTTTAATCCTAGCATAAACAAAACTGATCGGGATCAAAGGGTGGGTTCCGTGTATACCTAATACAATATTAGGAATACTCGAGACGCAATTTTCATATGGAGGAATAAATCAATTTGGCTTGAAGGGCCGGACCACTGGGCACCGTCCTTTAGGGATGTGACAACGCGACGGATTTTGATAAATGTTTATCGAGATTTGAACGTGCGTCAAATACGAAGTGTATGTGACTCCAATTAAATGGGACAGCCATTTGCACCTGCTGTGCGACGAATTTGGTTTTTGTTAAATCAATTTCTCGAATGAGTGTAGTATCAGAATCAGCATACTTACTTTCAACATCATATTTTTATGAAATACGTAATAATACTATTGAAGTGGTATTTAGATTTACAGAATTTAAGGCTGAACACTTACAGACAGCATTCCGTACTTCCGAACGCAGCTAATCCATACAAATCTATGGACCTACCCACACATGCGGGATTTCTCCGCACGGAATTTTCAAATATTATCGATATTCCGTTCGGAATTCCAAATAGAGATTCCGTCTGTATGTGTCCGGCTTAATACTAAGGGCCTTTTTCACAGTTTTCAGTTAGCACCTAACTTCTGGTTTCATTTAAAAATGGAACAAATTTCTATGAATTGTCTATAAAATGTCTATCAAATAAAATATCCTGTGTAGTTGGCTCTGAAAAAAAGATTTTTTTTACGTACTTTTTAGAATACAATCAGTTTTTAATCTGTCCGTACATCACTACCGTGTCTCAACTACCCCGATACAGCGCCGTCTATATACATACTACTAAAAAAACATCCCTCAGCCCTCAAATACTAGCCTTTTACCGCAACTGCGCTTAACAACGACGTCATGAACGCAAACTTGGCCGAAATCCCTTTATGTTGATCCTGGGACAGATTTCTCGCCAGACCTTTTTGTAGAAAAGTTTTCCCGATCCATCATACGGGACAGTTTGTCTTTGCCAATATTTATTATTATCCCTTTGAAGTTTCGAGTGGCAAAGGTTCATATTGTTTATTACGAATTTGTGACTTCTCGATATTAAGGTCAGATTGTTACGTCACTAAATAGTATAAATAAATGGCACAATAAAAATAAAAAGTAGTTTGATTGATGACAACAAAAAGTGACTTATCTTAAACTTCTACTAATCCTAGCGCTTCTTTTTATGCTTGACAAAGGGTACCTAATGATTTTTAAAATTTCCACGCGGACGAAGTTTTATATTACGTCAAAACCCGTTTTTAAACTTATTGCGTCGTAATAAACGACAAAACAATGTTCAGTGTCAACATTTTCTGAGCAATATCTTGTAAAGAAAACCCTTATAAAGTGGGACAGTAGCGCTGATTGCAAGCGGAAAGACATATCAAAGGGACGATAATTAAATAATAACCCCTTCCCGGACGGGGCTAGAATTTCATAAGAGCTTTAGGGGAGAAAAGAGTAATAGTTAGAAGTTTTAAAATTAAATAAGATCCGGTTAAAATTTCGCATTTAGAACGCTGTCTCGAAAAGTAACGATTTTGTTGATAACCGCTTTTTCTTTGCAGCCGTCGATATTTAGGTGGTCATACTACAGGGTGCTTTATAATACTGTGCTACGGGGGCATTAAAATAGTTTAATAAAGTTTTTCTGAAAGAGGAATTTAAAATATTTTCTCTCAATTTTACGAAACAGCATGCATAAATACATAATACTATTATGTTAATATTAATTTTAGATACATTATGTATATTATTTATGTAAATATCTATTATTTTTTGATTATTATGATAAAATTAAGGTTCGTAATAGGTCTTTACCTCTGATATTGCCGATTTGTATGGATTTTTTTTAAGAAGTTGCTTTTTCTTTGTACACCGTGAACACTCATGTAACAAAACTTTTATGTAAGTACTAATGTTTGAACACTATGCTTACTTATTTCATTTACAAGAAGCGAAAAAATAACTTTGGCTAAGTTACAACCCCTCCCTTTTTTTTGCTCACAAAAAAAGAGTCACTTTCAAGATATTTTTTAATGCTATCATAGCTAAAATAAGGACTTTATTTCAACTAAATTATCATGGTCATAATTCGATATAATATATTGAAGTTATTATTTACTCTGTGTATGACAAAATATCAGCAAATTCATATGTAAGACCTAATAGTAAACATTTATGTTACTCTTCTGTATGTACTGCAATTCGCGATTTTTTTTATTAATGGTTGACTAGTATAGATTGATCTTAGCATTAAGTCCGCCTTCGTACTGTACTTTCTGTTTTGTTGTGCAATTAAGATCCTACTAATATTATAAATGTGAAAGTTTGTGGGTTTGGATGTTTGGATGTTTATATGTTTGGATGTTTGTTTCTCAATCACGCAAAAACTACTGAACGGATTTGGTTGGAATGTGATACACAGATAGAAGATAGCCTAGATTTAAACATAGGGTACTTTTTATCCCGATCTTCCTACAGGAACGGGAACCACGCGGGTAAAACCGCGGGCGGCCGCTAGTTAATAAATAAATAAAATATTAGTTTGACTAAAAACTTTCACCTTATAACTTAGTATAAAATCAATTTGTTGTAAAATAATTTAATTTTTTTAAACGTGCACAAATAAAGGCAATAAGACAGTACAGGTTTCTGGGATAGGTTTTCTCGCGATTGCGACTTTCATTGCTTATTGATTGCAATCCATTTCAGTCGCTGACAACTTAGATAGTTCAAAACGTCCAGTAAACGCTTCATGGGTAAAGCTCTTATAGTACCTACCTTTAAAAGTAATTCTTCAATATCTCAAACAAATACATAACTGTCATTTACTAAATCAATGTGTTCTGTGTTTGAATAACATTTGTTTTAGCCTTTTAGCCAATATCCAGATATTTTTTTTAATACTGTGCACTACAGGTCCCGTAGTTGGTTTTGGAAATAAAAAAGGAGGCTCCGTTACAATTTAACAGCGTTTATTACACCTTTACACGCACTTATAAGACATACAGGTAAAGCCACGAAAACAGAGCTAGTATCGTAAGCGCGGACGGTCGCAGACTGCCGCGATGTACAAAAAATTTTGAACGGTATAGGACTACCTGCGGTTTACATTTATCAAAACTTACAAACTAAATAGGGACGGAGCGCGTCGTTAACATCCCCCACCCCAGTGCTGGGCTCAGCACTCATCCACCAGACTGATAGGAGCGACGCGCGCCACTGACCGCCGCCATACACCCGTTTTTGTTTTAACGTCGACAAGCCTGATACGTCCATCCTTACCTGGATAAACCTGCTCAACAATTCCCTTTCGCCAAGTATTCCGAGGACTGTCAGGGTCGACCACCAAGACTAGATCGCCCACCTGAATCGCCTTCTGTTCGCCCTTCCATTTCTTTCTAGGCAAAAGTTCAGGCAGTACCTCCTTCACCCATCTCCGCCAGTACATATCTGCCAAGCGTTGGGATATGCGCCACTGCTTCCTGAGAAAAAGATCTGAATCATCGAAGACACCGATCACAGGTAAGTTGGATGAAGAACCCAAGAGAAAATGATTGGGGGTTAAAGTCTCGACGCTGCCAGGTTCGACTGAAACGTGGGTGAGAGGTCGGCTATTAACTATATTCTCGACTTCAAGCATGAGGGTGCTCAACACTTCGTCTCTTGGGGCTCGCTCCCGCAATATAACCTGAAGCGACGTTTTGACGCTTCGAATCAAGCGTTCCCATGCCCCACCCCAATGAGGACTGACAGGTGGAATAAAATTGAAAGACATGCCATTATGCATACCCTCGGCTTTCAATTTTTCCTCGTCGAGTGCCTGTATCGACTTCCGGAGCTCGTTATCAGCACCCCTCAAGTTTGTTCCATTATCAGAGAAAAGTTTCAACGGCCAGCCCCGTCTGGAAGCCATACGTCGGATTGCCATAATGAGGGAGTCAGTTGTCAATGACACCACGATTTCTATATGTACAGCACGTACTGTTAAACATGTAAAAAGAACCCCATACCGTTTTTCCCGGCGACGGCCTACAGTAACTTCCATCGGTCCAAATAAATCTAAACCGCAAAACGTATAGGGGCGCTGGTGGTGCGCGAGACGAGCGGGCGGCAAATCGCCCATCATTGGGATCCGAGGAGTGGCCTTTCTTAATCGACACAGTAAGCACCTAGTTACGACACTCTTAACAGTAGGTCTTAATCGCAATAACCAGTATTTCTGTTTTAGTTCATTGACAACTGTTTCCTGGTTTCCATGCGCGAACTTGACGTGATAGTGACGAGCTATCAAACGAGCCACTGGATGCTGACCATCAAGGATGACGGGATGCCTCGTCTCATACGCAACATCAGCTGCGTCAATGCGGCCACCAACACGCAATAAGCCGCGCTCATCTAAAAAGGGGGTTAAGCTTAGCAGCCGACTGTTTTGTTGCAAACATTTTCCATTTTTTAAAGCAGCTATTTCGCTAGAAAATGAGTCAGCTTGCGCTTGTTTGAGCTGTAAAAACTCCGCTCGCAACATCATATCGCAGTCTACGCCTATGGTTAATCCTTTGAATTTATTAATAAATCGGAGAACCATAGTCGTAGCTCCTAACAGTCGGCGCCAGGACGACATATTGCTCGCATCCGGGATAGCCAAGCGGCTATCTGATGAGCATTGAATCGTCATTACGAATCCTGATTCAATTTCGTTTGAATCTGGTTGTGTAACATCAGCGGGCCAAGACGCTTCGTTTTCATATAAAAATTTCGGACCCGAAAACCAATCATTCTGAAAAGAATCATAGTCAAAATAATCACGTGTTGCCAAATCAGCGATATTCAATTTAGTTGGTATGTAACGCCATTCCTCACTACGTGTAAGTTCGTCAATTTCTCCGAGGCGATTAGCTTCGAACACTTTGTACTTACGCGTGTTGTTTCTAATCCAATAAACAACTGTAGTAGAGTCGCACCAAAATTGTCGCTTCACTGGGACCAGTCTGTGTTCCTTTTCAATAGTGTTAGCAAGTCTAGCAGCCAAAACCGACGCGAGAAGTTCCGCGCGTGGTATTGATATTGGTTTCACCGGCAGCACGCGGCATTTACTCGCTATGAACGAAACAAATATCTTCCCGTTTTTAGTAACCCAACGCCAGTAAGCGACAGCACTCATTGCTTTGGAAGATGCGTCACTAAATACATGTAACTGTAGGTCGTTATAATGTTCACTGACCGTAGTAGAAGGAAACACGGAATTCGTAGCGCTCGTAGACGATGCGTTTGAGTCGTAGCAACATTCGGTGTCGTAGCACTTACCTATAGACGCTGACGTCACCGCAGGCGGCGGCGGCGGCGGCGGGAGGGGGGCCGACTCCTGTGCTACGGCTGGCTCGAAAACCGGTTTCTTATTCGGTGACTCGTATGTGTAACACCGAGGAATACGTAATTGCGATATTAACTGTAGCATGTCAATCCATTTGCACCATTTGCTGTAAACATTATCGGGAATAAAATCGTCCCATTCGATATTTTGACGCCAAGTGTCTTGAAGCATAATTTTCCCTTGAATAGTAAACGGTGAAAGAAATCCTAAAACATCAAAGACTGACATAATAACACGTAACATTAACCTTTTAGTCGGTCTCTGATGACCTTGAATAACGTTATCAGGGATGCGTTTTAATGAAACATCAAACCCTAACATATCTTCTTTTCGAAACCATATTAAACCTAAAGTACGCTCGCCCTGTGTGTTTTGATCAATTTTGAACCTAATAGAAACATTACCTAAGGTTTCTATCGGAATGCTGTTCAGCACAGCCTCACTGTTAGACGTCCAGTTACGAATTTGAAAGCCTCCGGACTCATGTACAAAACTTACATTTTTTACCATTTGTATGGCAGTTTGTTCGTCCGGGAGACTATCTATGTAATCGTCCATATAGTGTGAGTGACGGATAGCATTAACAGCGGACGGCATGGATGACTCAAAACGTTGAGCGTTTTTGTCTCTGATAAATTGAGCAATAAAGGGGGAACAATTAGCGCCGAATATTAAAGACGACATTACATAAGTTTCTACTGGTTCTGTGTTATTATTTCTCCACAGAAATCTAAAAGCATGCTGATCGTCAGGGTGGATTTTTATCCTTAAGAACATGTCTTTTATGTCACCGGTTACTGCAATTTTATTTTCCCGGAAGCGCAGCATTATACCAAACAGCGATGACAATAAATCGGGACCCGTAAGAAGGTAATCGTTTAAACAAAAACCATCCACCCTATCAGCGGCGTCAAAAACCAAACGTAATTTACTTTTGTTGGGGTTATCCACCCCGAAGTGTGGCAAATACCAAGTTTTAGGTGTGGTACATGTATCTTTTAGTTTTATTGCATAATCGTTATCTAACAAATGATCTATTCTTTCCTTATACTTGCTCGCAAAATCTGGACTGCGCGTCATTTTTCTTTCGATACCTTTGAGCCTTTTAAAAGAATTAGGATAAGTATTCGGCGTTGTGGCGTTCGCGTCACGCCACGGCAGACCGACGTACCAGCGGCCGTCGATAAGCTTCGCTGTCTTCTCCAAGTGTGCTATCGCGCGGACCTCGTCGGCGTTTTCGCGTTGGTGACCTGAAATACCTATGGAATCCAAGGCGAAGGCACGACGGACCTCATGATGCATTTCTCTCAACAGGCGTTCGGACTCATCGCGGCTGTCGCAGCGGTCGTTTATAAATAACACGTGAGATGGATGGTGGCGGTCAGCAGTAGGTATCGTGGTCATACTTCCATGTACGCACCAGCCCAGGGGTGTGAGAGTAGCGCACGGCTCATTAAGTTTCCCTAACCTTATCTCTAATGGTACAAGCAAGTGGTGATTATCCTGCCCTATTAACAATTCAGGCTTTAAATCAGAAGAACATAATTTATACGAAATATCAAACAAGTTATCAAACTGTTTATAAGGAATAATAGACATTTTTTGTATAGGTAAATTCAATTCATTAACACTACGCGCACGAATAGAATGAATCTTATTGTCCATACCTGCAAGGTTTACATTTACCACAGTCGTCTGTAGAACCAGTTCGTTGTTTAGCCACGCGCCGCTCACGTGCATGGGCTCGCGGCGGCCGCGCAGCCCCGCGCGCTGCGCCAGCGCCTCGCTTATCAGCGAAATAGTCGAGCCATCATCTAATAATACACTCGTATCGATTATAATACCATTCGGACCGTGTATACGTATAGGAACAACTTTGAGTAGCACTGACTTTCGATCACTCGCGCCTATATGATTCACGTTTTCACTAAGCGCACTCACGGGAGTCGGTTGCGAGTTCGTAGTATCTTCACGGTTTTGAATCGGGTAATGCAGCAACTTGTGATGAGACTGGCCGCAGCCCTCGGCATCGCAGGCGGGCGCGGTGCAGGTTTCTCTGTTATGACGTAAACAAAGACATTTGTAGCACACGCCGTGACGTTTTACGTAGTCCCATCTTACTTTTCGCAGCGCCTTCTTAAACATTTTACATTCTGGTAAACTGAGCTTTGATTTGCGACAAAACTGGCAGTTATTGTTGTTTGCGCCGTGGTCTGACTGCATCAAAACTGTATGTAACCGGTTATTGTTGTGCTCACTCTGTCTAAATCTATTGTTTTGCTCGGTGCGCTGTGTCACAAATTGCACATTTGAAGTTGTTGATATTTTTAATGCTTCTTCGTGTAGAAAATCGGACAAAATAAGCAAACGGGATCGTTTTCCGTCGGTTATTAGCGGGTAACTGTAATCTGACCATTTAGACAGTAACAGCGCTGGCAGCTTAGCTAAAATAACTGAGACCACACTCATTCCCTGAAGATATTCTTCACGTTTCAAGGACTTTATAGCTTCAATTAAATTCTGTACTTTCACGGAAAATATTATAATATCCTTGTGGTAATCATTAGACAACGGCTGAAGTTTTTTAACATCTTGTAAAATCTTTGTTATGATGAGGTCAGGGTTTCCAAATCTGAGCTCCAAGGTGGAAATTATCTTATCAGGTGATGTTGCACTTATCAGTAAGGCGGCCACAGCATCTTTAGCGGCACCTTTTAGGCACTTGCGAAGCCTCCACAGGTTTTCTTTGGAGCTGAATTTGCACACATCAGTTGACTCATCATAAGCTTCTTTAAACTGTAGCCATTCCATCGGTTCACCAGAAAAATCTGGCAAGTCTCTTGGCGTACATAAACGGCTCAATAGCTTTCCATTCGGTTCCTTAGCGACTGAGGCAGCAGCCAGGTCCTTCAGTGCTTTGGCAAGCAGGTGTACGGTATCGCCGGCGCCGGCGTCGGCACCCTTTTGTTCAGGCACTGACGCTTGTCCATGAAGTGGCGCTGATGAACGGGGCTCACCCGTTTGAAGATCTCGCTCGGGGGTCAGCCTTTCCGCTTGCTGATAGCTTTTTTCCAGCCACTGCTCAACGTCGTGGGTGATGAGCTCATCATCATTGGGCGGACTGTATTCTTCTTCGTCTTCGAGTTCTGCTATGTCCGCTTCCAACTGTTTTTCTATTAGCTCCATTTGAATTTTCGCCTTTTGTTTCGCAGCTTCTAGCTCTAATTTCTTTCTCCTTGCAGAAATAGATGATGATGAAGAATTTCTAGATGCATTTTTCGGCGTAACATATACGGTTGGCGGCTGTAACTGCATTTCCGATTTCACACTGGTGCCCGCCATTTTGGTTATGTCGACACGACACGTTTCTGCCTTTTGCGCATCAATTTCACTTTTCTTCGTAAAAGACTGCGAAGTTTCTGCGTTTGGCTGCGTGTTTTGAGGCACTTCCACTTTATTTAAATCCATTTGCTCACGATCGCGACGCACTGTACTACGGGTGTTCACCATTTTCGGCGGCGTGTGGAACATGAATATCCGGCCGAAGACCAACTTGTGCACTACAGGTCCCGTAGTTGGTTTTGGAAATAAAAAAGGAGGCTCCGTTACAATTTAACAGCGTTTATTACACCTTTACACGCACTTATAAGACATACAGGTAAAGCCACGAAAACAGAGCTAGTATCGTAAGCGCGGACGGTCGCAGACTGCCGCGATGTACAAAAAATTTTGAACGGTATAGGACTACCTGCGGTTTACATTTATCAAAACTTACAAACTAAATAGGGACGGAGCGCGTCGTTAACAAATACTATTCTTTATTATGTTTGTTATGAAAACGCCGGTAAAATTCGAATACGTTTCAGTTTTGGCACAGATCAACAGAACAAATCTATATAAGTTTTGAATCCATTTTTATGCGAACCTGGGGGCCTACAACGAGCTCTTATAGCAATGTCTTTTAGGTCTTACATTGACTTTTCGTACCACGACGTCCTATAAAGAAGGTTGTTTCTACCTCAAATTTCTTAGCGATTTTGTTGCGATCATCTTTAACTCGTTCACTCTTTGTCAAAAAATATCTAAGGTTGCCAACTCAACGTAAGTTTAAGTAAGTAACTATCTTTTACAAGTTCTATAACATTTTTTTCTGGAAGAAACAAAGTTGTCATAAGAATGTCAACTTGTCGATACCAATAACATGAATTTTTAGGGTTAATGGTGTAGTCAACGAGTGCCCAGAATTTGAATAGTTTACACAACCGGGATTTGACCGGCTATCCTGATACATAAGAATAAGTTTTATTTATTCTTATGCCTGATATCCGAATGGCTGGTCATTTTGAAGTCCCTTTATTTTGTTTCAAAGTTTAGCAATTATTAGACTGTAGGTAAATCGTAAATGGTAGCAAATAGGGAGCAACTTTTGGTCTCCAGCCTGACGTGAATCGATACAGACAACCAGCCATTCTAACGCTCACAGAAATCCGTCACATTCTTATACCTAACATTAACATTCTTCCTATAATCGTAAGCGTTAATACGTCTAAGTAAGTCTATCTAAGTGTAAAGTATTTTTGATACCTACTTATTTTGTAACTACCCATGAAAAAGAAAAATAACGCTCGATACTATGTTGGTTAGCAACCAAGAATCTTATTAATATAAGATTCTTGTTAGCAACCCTAAGCATACATTTTAATACGTCAAACTAGCGATCTTTTGGCGATCATAAAAGTGACAGGCAGGATGGAATCAAAATTATTAAGGCGTGTAGACACGAACGAACAAGAGCATGATGAACACGAACATTTACGAATATTTATTTGGTTCGCACAGTCACCATCAGAACTTGTAAAGGTAACTTGTATTGTAGTGCATGGAACTTATTGACATTTTAAACTGATCAAAAGTATTTGGTCACCTTGTCTGCTACGATATACTGATGGCGACTGTCCGTGTAAACGTAAATCTCAGACTCCCAAGTCCTTTAGAGATAGAGTTAGAAGGCATTTCCTTTCCTCTTCTTCTGATTGACCATTTATTTATTTTCTCCTTTATTTTAATTGTATTTATCTTTAGGTATAACTGTTGTTTGTATTCATACAACACACTTGTTCTTCCCTTTTTTTATCATTGCACCCTATATTTCACATTTTCTATTTATTTTACACCCAATGGTTGCCTGGAAGAGATTGCTGATTGGAAATAAGACTGCCTCTTCTATACTTTCTTCTTTGTATGTTTGTCCCCTTTTCTGTAATATTTCTACTTGTGTGCAATAAAGCGTAATTAATTATTATTTTTAAATAAATCATCAGAGTGAACACGAACACTATAAATACTACACTTTCACACTGAACAACAAAATATTTTAGAAGATTTTTGACGCACACTGTGGAAGCCGTTCGTTTGTATAACAAAGACTTACCTGTGCTCGTGATGAGGAAGTCTTGATGATGAAAATTATTAATGCAAAATGTAATGTGTTATAATAACAAAGCAATAACAGCTTGTTTAAACCAGCCTTTTTCAAAACGATCTTTTTTCCAGCGATGTTGATATGAGCTCTACATAGATTCGTACCATGACATTTCTGTCAAACAAACTATGATAATATAATAACCTTATATTATTCCCGCAAAGTACTGGGAAAGAACGAATAATTTTACTAATAATTTGTCTATACCTTGCTTAGATATAGGAAAAAATACGCTATGTAGTGATTATTTATTCTGTGGTTTCAACAATAGACATGAACAAAGAGGTAACCTACCTACTTATGTCATACGTAGCGTAAATATGTCACTCGTCTCGTGAAAAATAGTAATCAAAAAAATATTTACTTAAACACTAAACAGCTATAATCCTTCGATTGATATAATTTATAACCACGTATTAATAATTTATTGATAAATCAACCACACACGTGATATCTTAAAAGTGGACTATTTAATACTTTTGCAGTCAACAGGATAGGATTCTACTCCAAAGAGCTGAATATCGTCACAACGTCTTTTAAGTTCATGAAAGTAAATTGGTGTATTATATTTATTGTTTTATGGTCTTATAAGCAAGTACCTAGTGTAAATAAGTCGTTTTATACTGAAGTGCTCGTAACCGCTTGATTGAATTATGTTAGAGTATCTGACTACCTACTTACATTATTTTTGGTTATTTGCAGGTTTGCCAGGGAATCATACGGTGATAAACCCATAAAAGCCATAAGCTTCCGACTTAAAAAGGATAATTTTGTACAACAATACTGTGACAATTTTATTAGATACTTATAGAAAAGATGTTTCATTTTGAAAAGTGAATATCATAAATAAATACCCATATCAAGTAATAAAGTAATCATTTTCTTTGCTCTTATTTATTTTGTACCATTGCGCTAGCTATAGCTAGCCTTAGCAAAAGGGCCGTGACTTTATTTTTATAAATTGGTTTTGTAAAATTTGTAGTTTGGTTTTGTGCATGTTATACGACAAAAAATCTAGGGTACCTACCTACCTAAACATAGCACTATCTACTACTACTACTATAGGTGGGCGTGCTGTAATTAATGTTGATTTTGTTTATTTAGTAGGGACAACTTGTCTTAGTAATATGTTCCCATTAGAAGAGATTAATAAAAAGGCAATAATACAATACATGTACTGTTTTATTTTAAAAGGAAGTTGTGTAGATTTATAGGAACACAAGCTCACTCACAGAAACAAAACTCACGAACAAAATACCAGTAGAATTTGAGATTTTTCATCACAAGCCTCCAATTGTCGCACAGGTTATGAACAAGCTGGTTCTGCTACAAATGAAATCACCCGATGAACAAATAATCATCAAGTTAAAAAAAAAACACATTCTGGGCGTAGTTAAATACGACGCCTTTTTCTTCACAGTAAATCTTCGTTATTTCGTACCATTATTTTGTCATCTAAAAATAATTGTAAAAGATAACTTATTTATTAGTCATATTTTAAAGAAAGTTCACTCAATATGCCTAGAAATATGAGTAAAATATGCATATTGTGCACTATGAACAATCTACTTTTGGAACATTTTACTTTAAATCATAGAAAAAAAATACTCCATCATGTTGATTGTGTCGCACAAAAACACCCTTTTTAAGATCGCTGAAAGATCGCTAGATTTGACATAATTGACGTAGAACAAGATCGCTAGTTGTCAAAAAGGCAGCTCATGGTACGGATTTATGGTACGGATTGAGTGAACGAGTTATGAATGATGACATGAAAAAGGGAATTAATTAAATGGGTGACTGGAAATAATTAAAGGCGACTGTAAATGGGATACTTAAATACTAAACTGGACAGCAGTTTATTTTTTGGGCGACAAAATAACTAAACGGGCGACTAACTTACAAAAATACTCAAAACCGGCGACTACATATGGGTGATAAATAATTTAAGTTAGCAGAGAAAACTCTAAATGGGTGACAAAAATACTGAGTGGGCAACTATTATACCAAGTAGGTAACTATTATAACTGATTTAAGCTGCCCAACATGGTATTTTAACACGTTTTTATTAGGCTGCTTTCTCGTTTGTTATTTGTCATATCGGTTAGGATAATAGTCATCTTTTTTAAATAAAATAAATGCCATTTTTTTTTATTTTGTGTGCCCTAAGGTTGTCGTCCAAATAGTTATTTGGTCGCCCGTTACCCAATTTGTATTTGAAAGTCACCCATTTTCAATATCTGTAGTCGCCCTCGGTCCTTCACCCACTTAGTACTTATTTCAGTACGCTATGTTCAGTATTTTTGATACCCAAAATGGGAATTTATTGTCGCCCAAATAGACGGCAAGGGGAATGGGAGAGGGAGATTGAGAGGGAGAGGAGACATAATATGTGGATTCAATTCTAAACAGGATTGGGAACGGGAACGAGCACTAAGGGGAACTGCACTGCACCTAACGGGGACGGGTCCAAACAGGAACGGGAAAGGGTAAAGAAACGGGAACGGGATATTTATATCTCTCGACCCATTTCTGTTTATTGTAAAAAACTAGCTTCCGCCCGCGACTTCGTCCGCGAAGATATTAGAGAAAATAATTTGGGAACCTTCAACCAGGACCCGACCAGCCGTTTTTACGAGGTTAGGCACCCCACCAAGCCACAGAATAACTAATACCAAGCGAGTAGCTTCGTGCGAGGTCTGCCAAATGCGGCAAACGTCTTGCCTCATGAGGCAGTGCGCTTGGTGTAGACCCGCCTAATCGCGTAAAAACGGCTGGTCTGATCCTGGTTGAAGGTTCCCAAATGATTTTCTCTGATATCCACGCGGACGAAGTCGCGGGCGGAAACTAGTTACATACATATACATAAAGTTTTATTCCAGGTACATATATTTCTTATAAAATGGTATACTATTTTCAAAGCATAATTTTTTTGCTTTTTCCAAGCAATATATGTGTAATCATTCGTTCATTCCCAGCACAAAACAAGATTGTTATTTGATGTCGTGGTACGAATTTGAGTGATATCATTTAGAGCTTGTAACAAGCTTGCTGGATATAAGCTTACTTATAAAAAAGGTGGGAGTAGGCCCCTATGAGTGTTCAAAAAAATACCCATAAAAATAACCTATGTTTTTTCATTTATGGAACTAACTGCACTCTAAATGCTCTGCAAAGTCAGTTACGGATTACAAACAATATAAAAACCTATTTACATGTTTAGTTACCCTCGCAGCAAATATGCAAAATTGGAAACAATTCAGTCAAGTTTCTTTTTTATGCACAAAGGAAGGTGTAACGGCATGTGCTTGGCCTTTCACCTCACTTGATGTTAAGATGGAAGCGCACTACACCCGGAATCCTCATCACTGAGGAAATGGCTATCTTACCTGTAACTGCCGGAACACAACAATTTTTAAATTGTTGGTATGGCGTCAGCCATAGGTAAGATGACGGTAGCTAGCCAGGCGGGCTTGAAATAAGCCCTACCACCAACCAAACCGAGTACAAATGTATAATAATAACTTGTGACTTAAGCGGGCTTACTTTAGTATGAGTCAGATATTTTAAAATACTGGGTGCCTGTTTCAGTCGTTATATTCACTCAATATAAGTAAACACACAATAATAAGAAGTGAGGATTCGCCGATTAGAATCAACAGCGGAATATTTCCACTCAAATAACCCTTACCGTACATAAACGAATACTCCCATATCGAAGTAAATGTTCCTCGCTTTTGTGAGGAAATGTAATTAGATGTCTACGCCGGTCTTGAGTTAGATTGATTGTATAGAGCCACCGTAGGGCGGGGCGAAGGGCTATCAGATTTTTTTATTTTTATCGATAAAAAGTCAATGGCCCATTCCCGTTGTCCCCACTTTTGTCCACCACTAGGGGATCATCTTCCCCCTACCCTTATCCCAATTTACTTGGGTCGGTGCAGTGCGTCCTTCTATTCCTTCCTCACACTCATCATCTCCTCATCCACTCCCTGCACATTCCACTAGGGGATATCGGGAAAAAGTTATATTATTATAACATTTCTTCCCGATATCCCCCAGTGGTGGACAACGGGAAAAGACCGTCCATATTAATTTCCCGATATCCACATAATTGTGGATAAACAAATAGTAGCGAACAATGGGAATAGGCCATATCGATAAGTGATCGGAAACCTTCAATTAACAACGATCTCGAATGCAATAACAGTCTACGGATTATAAATTTGAATTTATCTAGTAATCTGAGTTTTGAGTTTAGTCTAACGAATACTGTCTTTAAAGTTTACTAACGCGCTTTAAATAAATGTTCATGATCTAAATAACACTAACATAATTCTATCGTGAACTCGATGTGCTTAAATTCAATAAGGTTTAATTGGGACATAAAAATTCTTAGTTGAAATAATTCCAGTTAAAAGCTTAGCCCATGAAGCAGGGGAATGTGATCGAATTTATCGATATCGCTGACGTCATTTCATCGACAACTTTCCAACAGCTTGTCCCATCCCTACCCTCCATGTATCGCCGCGCCAGAGGTTGCCAAAGTATTCCGAATGTTAGTTTAATCGTACATCTCGATAGATACCCCCACTTAAAGCCTGGCCCGCCTGATTAATTGGCCGGCGGATAATTTGAGTGCCAGTGTCGATTGCTATAATTAATATGGCCACTGGTTGCCATTGATTTGTGAATTAATGGGTTTTATATTGTTTTTAACGGTTTTATCGATATATCCACTTCTCAAGCTTACACGCTCACTAGACATGAAATAAAACACTTTTTAACGGATACTAGCGCGGTTTTATTGAAAGTACTTTGATATTAGTTGGTATTTGGTTTGATTTTTTATTTTCCCTACGTTTCGGCACCTTTGCAGCTGCCGTGGTCACGGGGGAATGAGTCCCCGCTAGTGTCCGTTAAAAGTGTTTTATTTTATTGTAAGTTCAAATTGATCATTTGTTTGTAACTTAGTTTTGTTATCAAATTAAGTGGACTGAAAACGAATAATGATTTTATCATCTGGATTGTATAGTTTGTTTCCATTGCGAGTATCACATATGAATGCAAACAATGTTATAATAGTTACATTATAAAGGGTTACCTATTTGTAAAACCCAACAACCTCGGAGTAGAAGATAACAAAAAAAACTACTTTTCACACACATCTCAATTGGGACGTTTGTATGGAAAGTAGTTTTTTTATCTTTTTCGGAAAGTCGTAGAACAAAGTTTGATGTTAGTAATATACTTCTGGTGTTTCGACAGTAAATAGAATTCTTTCGTTACAAAATATTTTAAATAAAAACCGGCCAAGTGTGAGTCGGACTCACGCACGAAGGATTCCGTAACAAAAAACGGCAATAAAATCACATTTGTTGTATGGGAGCCCCCCTTAAATAATTATTTTATTTCGTTTTTAGTATTTGTTGTTATAGCGACAACAAAAATACATCATCTGTGAAAATTTCAACTGTCTAGCTATTACGGTTCATGAGATACAGCCTGGTGACAGACAGACCGACGGACAGCGGAGTCTTAGTAATAGGGTCCCGTTTATACCCTTAGGGTACGGAACCCTAAAAAGACATCCAGTTAAAACTACTTTGACCAGCGTGTTTAAGTGAGTCTTTTAAGTTGTACTCAAATAAAAGAAAATAAAAAGAAAAACCGCCTTCAAAAAACTGAAAACAAAAACAGCTTAAAAATTAAATACCTCTAAAAAGCAAGAAATAATATTCGAATCATTCGTTACACATATCAATATTAATAAAACACGTCTATTGAAGTCGGGTGGGGCTGGAGGACAACTTCATTTTTTTCTTAAGCCCCACCCGACTTCATTAGACGTGTTTTATTAATATTGATATGTGTAACGAATGATTCGAATATTATTTCTTGCTTTTTAGAGGTATTTAATTTTTAAGCTGTTTTTGTTTTCAGTTTTTTGAAGGCGGTTTTTCTTTTTTTTTAAAAAGCTTTTTTATTTTCAACTTTTTAGTGGTAGGTATGTAAGCGCAGCGTGTAAATATTTTTTTAATTTATATTATAATATTTTCAATGGTAAAATGCCCAGAACTCAATTTCCAAATTTACGCTGTTTGTTTTTGAGGAGTTCCGTTGTGTCATCGTAGTCCAAGTCTAGTCCAGAACGTTGCATCGCAAACCATGATTTGGTTTGTTTTGGATTGCCATAAACTTACCAAAACCTAAATCACTTTACTTATACTATTTGATTTTGAAGAGTTCCTTTATGTATCTTCGAAGTTCGAAGTCCAATAACAATGAAATTAAATTGTGACCACTCTTGAAGTATACCCTTTCAAATAAAAAAAAATCATCTAAATCGGTTCATAAACAAAGAAGTAATGTCCGAAATTCCATAAAAACTCGTGCGATGGCGAGCTAAATAATTGATATTTTTCAGGATTATGAAAAAACTACTGGCCAGATCTCTGAAAAAATTTATGGGACCACACACGAACTATGTTCTTTGAGTTAAAAAAAGAATTGTACAAATCGGGTAACAACTGACGAAGCTATGTTAAAACATAAATAAAAAAAATAAAAAAAAAATACCGTCGACTTGAGAACCTCCTCCTTTTTTTGAAGTCGGTTAAAAAGCAAAAGATATTATGTCTGTGTTTAAACTGTAAACGTTCTTCATAAGAAAAACATAGTTAGACGGTTCCTCCATTTGTCTGTCTGTCCGTAATTTGTTAAAAGGCTTTTAACTACTTCCACCGTAAATTAACCGTTCCACTTAACGTTTCGTTGTTTCAAGTGTTTTTAGGGTTCCGTACCCAAAGGGTAAAAACGGGACCCTATCACTAAGCCTCCGCTGTCCGTCTGTCTGTCTGTCTGTCTGTCGCCAGGCTGTATCTCATGAACTGTGATAGCTAGACAGTTGAAATTTTCACAGATGATGTATTTCTGTTACCGCTATAATAACAAATACAAAAAACAGAATAAAATAAACATTTAAGGGGGGCTCCCATACAACAAACGTATTTTTTGCCGTTTTTTTGGTACGGAACCCTTCGTGCGCGAGTCCGACTCGCACTTGGCCGGTTTTTTGTTACTTCACTAATAAAAATTGCTTTCTTAGTATCTTTTAGACACCCACTTATTTATATTATGAATAAGTTACTTTATTTTTATTATAGTATAATGGAAAAAATCTCTTTAACTTTTTTTGTTTAATTAATTGTTATAATATGTCTCACTGTGGTTTCAATAAAGAAATATTTAAGTATTCAAGTTTTCCTATATTTTTATAGTTGGCTTTATTTAACGGAAGCAATATTCTTTATAAAGGATGATTTGATCGAGATTTTACTATCAAACACTAAACTCTATCTGCGTCTAGGGATGTCACTTATTTTACCATTGAAAATAGTTATCAAATGCAAATCGCCTGAGACGTATTTTTGGCCATATCTCCGAGGATTTTGAGAGGATCGAGATGAAAATAGTACCAAAAGTTGAGGAATTTATCAAGACATATGTGAACGTTTGAATTTTGAAAATCTACTGGTAACTTTTTTTGGAATTTTGTAAAATTCCAAAAATTCCGGGTTTTTTGGGGGGTGTTTATTTACTAAATTGTAAATATTTCGGAAAAAAAACCAACTTAAGAAAAAATTAAAAAAGGGTCCTAGGGTATTAGTTTAGCTACCAAATGGAAAAATAATTTTGAAAATCGGTTAATAACTGTGACCTGTAAGTGGTCCCTTTAGATTTGGATTTGTAGAAAAACGGCTGTTTCCGTACATAAAAAGTGATGTAGCTTCTATGATTATTGAGCGATCGTCATGGTAATAGTGTTAAAAGATGCAGAAGCAGACGAGAAGTGCATTCGTTGGAATTTTGGAAATCGCTTAATAATATTTCGGCTGCGTCGAGGCAGTCAGCGGGCGCTTTTGTGGCACGAGGCGGAGCCGAGTGTCACAATCGTAAAGATAAATAATAATAATAATAATAATAATAAATAGCAAGGTAACTTTAAAAATATAATAGGACTTTGCATTTGATTTGATTTTGGTTTTTCGTAAATTATTGTGTTCATTTTCAATGCTCCGATTCTTACAGGGACTGTAAAATCTGTGAATTTTTTTTTTACACAAGTAGATACAAATAAAAAAATACAGTCATGAGGTAGTTTTCAGGCTTTACAACAATTTTTCGGGGTGTATTGTTTTCATGAAACCCTATCTACCATATTCAAGATTACAGGGATATTAGCAAACACCCTGTATGTATAGTAGTACAAGATACTAGGTACATTTTCACTTAAACTATCATTTTCGTTGTAAGTATATCACGGAGCTCATTTGCAAGCAACTACATAGATACCTACTGCTAAAAACGCAACATTAAAAAGTCGTTAGTTGTAAATGCGCTCTTGTCCGCTGGCCTTTGTTCCGGTCGCTATGGCAACGGGTTTTATGCATTTTAAGTCCGTTCTCACATGGACTACTTAAAAATGATGATCTGTGACTCAAGTAGCTATGATTACAGTTACAAACCAGTTACAAAATTTACCCACGCACACGACGCTATTCAAGCTGCTAGGTTTCAGCTACTTATATTATTTCTGATCACAAAGAGTAAAAAAATGTCAAGATGATCGACTGAGGATGTAGGATGTAGACGACATTGATTTATTTTATATGGTCACTGGTTGGTCACGCGTTGGCAACTGGTCACGTCGCGTCGCTCGTGACCAGTTGCCAACGCGTTACTGAACAGTTAGTGACTGGTAGGTGATTAGTAGCCTCGTGTGCGAGCCTCACGAGGGAGATTATATTCATCATCATCATCATCATATCAGCCACACGACACCCACTGCTGGGTATAGGCCTCCCCTAAGGATCTCCACGACGATCGGTCCTGCGCTGCCTGCATCCACTGGCTTTCCGCGACCTTCACCTGATCGTCGGTCCACCTTGTCGGGGGCCTACCCACGGAGCGTCGTCCGGTGCGCGGTCGCCATTCCAGAACCTTTCTGCCCCAACGGCCATCGGTTCTTCTCGCTATGTGTCCCGCCCATTGCCACTTCAGCTGAGCAATCCTTCGAGCGATATCGGTTACTTTAGTTCTCCTGCGGATCTCCTCGTTTCTGATTTAATCACGTAGGGAAACGTCGAGCATGGCTCTCTCCATTGCACGCTGAGTGACCTTGAGCCTCCTTATGAGACCCATAGTTAGCGGCCACGTTTCACTGCCGTAAGTCATCACTGGCAACACACACTGTTCATAGACTTTCGTCTTGAGACACTGAGGTAAGTCGGACGCGTCGGATTATATTCATAAAATTTCATAAAAAAAATAGTACAGTTGGCAGATTTTCATCATAAAAACCAAACGATCAAGGGAGATTACACGATCATTCAGACTGCTGAATGATCGTGTAATCTCCCTCTATGAGAATGTATTTGCGGTGACACTTATGTGACCGGTTAGCAACTTGAGTTTATAACTAGTTTGGTTTGAGTAATTTCGTGTGAGAAGAGCCTTACTATGCTGATTTTCATAGATATGTTTACCAATCTCATAATAATATAAGCTAAGGAACTATGTTATACGTAGTTTCTTCTTCATGAAAATGATAACCACAACATGATTAAACATTTTACGCAAAAAAAACTAAGTTTTTAAAACCAAAATGATTGGTAATTAGTGATCAAAAAGCCTAAAAATATAATAACTGTTTCGAATAGGTATTTATTCGATTTTAACTGGAAGTTTTTTCAATAAAAAGCACCAGCTTAAAGATACTTATATGACTTTCAAAGAAAGTTATAGGTACCTAAAAGTCAGTTTTACAACTTAAACCAATAATCAGATAGCAGTGAGTAAGCCGGATTTGCTATCCATCAGTTACAAATTGCCTTTTTCACATCCTAATCGGGCGATAAGTTTCATATCGGATTCCTAAAAAACCCCAAAAATAGGGGAAAGTAATAAAAAGCCTTTTAATAGACGATGACTAGGGAGATCGGGGTGATCTGGGTGACTTAAGGCGAAAGCTTTTCTGCCAGTCCGTTCAGTCGGAAAAGTTGAAATTAATCGCTTCGGTAGATAGAGGGAATTTATAGGCGTAAATAGATAAGTGAATCTTCAGTTTTTTACGTTTATAGTTATACAAACTTTATCAAAATAAGTAGTAGAATAGATTCGGTGTTGGTTTACGCACGATCTAGCTCCTGAGGATGCTCCGGGTTGGGGCGAAACACGTGTAGAGTAGCCTAATTGGTGAAGGTGCAAGGTGTTTTGCTGTCTTGCTAAATGCAGGTACTGTGTACTGATATTTTGTGGTGTGCATGTGCATATTTTGCGGGCGGGCGGGCAGTGCATCTTGCATATTTTTTTTTTGCGGAAGTAAGTAATATTTCCTTTTTCACAATAGATTCTGATTTTCATATTCTATGGGCGTTTTAGTAGGTACTAAAATAGGTATAGCTTGTCCTTCAGGAATATTACTTAGTATCTTTTGTATGGATGAAAAATAAAAATCAGATGAGAAGTTTCAGAAATTATCTCCAAACTCAGAACATAAAAAAATACCTCTTTTTAATATTTGTTTTGGTGAAGATAAGTTCTTGATACCGGTAAACTCATGTCGATATTATAAGGTCTATTACCAAAAAAATCCCTCGAAAATCATAAGAGGACAAGAGTTTTTCCAACTGTAGTAAAAGCCCATCAAAACAAACTGACGTCCAAAACTTAATAATATTGAGAGCACAGGTGCGGCCCGCGCCTAAACACAGTTTGGAAAATATCGGAAAGTATTTGATGGAACTCTTTATGAAAAGCTATTTATTAAAAAACGTATCTCTCCTTTCTCTCTTTACGCTCTTAATTAGTATTTTAGTTACTAAAAATAAAAAATAAATTAACGTGAAACCTAATTTAGAAAACTCACCTAAACAACTCGATTTTTTAACTTACCTGAAAAAAAAACAAAACATTAGTATAATATTTTTCCAACTAGTGAAAACCTACCATGAAAAAAAAGGCCTGTTTCCACACTCGCCAACTTTCTTTTTCGCCAATTCCTAATTCGCTAATTCCTGATTCGCCAAAATTAGCACATAATAAAATTATTACGTATTGTGGGCATTTTTAGTACGAACAAAAAAAGGGTCACGGCAGACAGACGGACAACGATCTATAACGGTTATGTTTTTCAGGTACAGAACCATAAAAGTAAAAATATATTTATTTTATTAGTATAAATATTAGCTCAAGAATAAGTTCCTAAATTACGATCGATCGTTTGTATTTCATAGTAAGAAGAACAAAAAATATTTAGTTTAATAAATTGTTGTTTACTAAAAATAAAAACATTAAAATTGTACAAAGATGTTAACTATACCTACAAGCATTCGCAGAAACTCTATAATAATCAAGACAACAATGCCTCTTTTGTGCTCAAACGCACATAAACCCACATTTTGTGCGGTTTCCGGCACCACGCCGGAGTTTATTTAAGACACATTAATATCTAACCCGTTAATATCCGCGTGGCCGGCGAGGGCGGATATTCTCAACTTCAGCAATTTGAAAGTTTGTTATTATGTGAGATTTTATTATAACTTTATGTTATTCGCCTATTTTAAAAGTATTAAAACCCAACATTTTGAATTTGAACAAATAGGTACATTCATTTGGCGATAATTACAATAGGATTTTTTTATGCATAACTATTAACTTTTTTATACAAAAAATATGGCCCGCGCAAACCATGTTTCCTATTATGGCCCCTTAAGTATTAATAAAAAAAACCGGCCAAGTGCGAGTCGGACTCGCGCACGAAGGGTTCCATACCAAAAAACGGCAAAAAAACACGTTTGTTGTATGGGAGCCCCCCGAAATATTTATTTTGTTCTGTTTTTAGTATTTTTTGTTATAGCGGCAACATAAATACATCATCTGTGAAAATTTCAACTAGCTACCTGCTGTAGTTATTAATATCGTGCAAGAAACGGCAAAAAAATCACGTTTGTTGCATGGAAGCCCCCTTGAATATTTATTTTATTCTGTTTTTAGTATTTGTTGTTACAGCGGCAACAGAAATACATCATCTGTGAAAATTTCAGCTGTCTAGCTATCACGGTTCTTGAGATACAGCCTGGTGACAGACAGACAGACAGACGGACAGCGGAGTCTTAGTAATAGGGTCCCGTTTTTACCCTTTGGGTACGGAACCCTAAAAACGGACTCATGCAGTAACTTTATTCACCATTTCCAGAACCGACACAAACTTGTATGCGACGTTCCGCGCCATTAGTTCAACAAACGTAACAGGCAGAGCTTCGCCGGCCAATTTAAAAGTTCATCAGGGACGTGCGACGTTCCAACTCCCCAACTAATATTCAACTTAGTTATTAAGCTTTTAGTTCGGAATTACGAAAAATGATACTTTGTGTGATAAAAGTTGAGAAATGGATTCGAAAAAGGATGCTAATATTTATAAAATAAAATGAGATTTGTGAAAAAAATATTTTTCACCTCTCCAGCACGAAAAGGGCGCTTTTGGCGCGTAAAAACTCGCAGCAAAAGCGATTTTAATTTCTAACACCAACTTTTAAAAGAAAAAAGAAATAAAGTGACAAGGATGACACTTGGATGTGAGAAAAGGATAGATAGAGTGCTTTATGGTGTCATACATGGATTAAAAAGTAAAAAAATAAAATGCACAGGATATGCCAAAGAGTTTTAAATAAGGATTGTTAAAGAATAAGGTTGATAATTCGAAATAAAGATTATACGAAATGAGGTCGCATGTATGAAATAAATATAAAATAAGTAAAATTAATGAAATTTATTAACAAATTAGTGTTTTATGATTATAATTAAATAAATAAGATGGGATATTAATGAATAAAAGAAAAACAAAGCGTAATATAAGACAAAACGACGGGAATCTACTTTACTCTATGAATATTTTTTTTAGCATCTATTTTTGTGACAAATTACAAAAAAACGAGTGCGTCCAACGATGAAGATAGTTGTCTAACTCCAAAAGAGTTAGTGAACATGTTTCTAATGCCGAATTTAGCTTTTTAACAGGAAAGTCACGTGAAAGTTTTCTCGCTGTTCGAGGTGAAAAGTGGTATGTTTTACATGAGAACAAAAATTTTGTTCTGCCTCGTGCATAGATCTAGATCGTTAGATGTGCCCCTAACATAGCATGAGCTCACCGAAATGTGTCAACATTCAAATGAGTGAGCCTCACTTCTTTGCTGTTAGTGTTGGTTTGAACACGGTGTCAATCACTTCTATATTTTTTAAGAAAAAAACCACTAGAAAACTATCTTGTGCCTTTCATCTGTGCACCAATAATCCTAGGAATACAATTATAGCAAAATCGTGTAACATATCACGCGTAAGTATTTAGATTTCAATTATTATCGAAATTTATTTTCCTTCCGTTGTCAATTCCGATGGACGTAAACAACGCATCACGCATGCGTGCGCCATTTTGACAGATTTGAAATAATCCTACAGATTTTCAGTACCAGGGCAGATCTAACGATCTAGATCTATGGCCTCGTGCCTTAAAATCACTCACTGTGCTCAGTAGTCTATATTAGAATCCCTCGCTACGCTCGTGATTCAATTCTAGACTACTTCGCTAGTTCGTGATTTAAAGTCGGCACTCGCAGCACAAATTGATTTTGGTCACTTGTATAACAAATAACTATTAACAATCATAAAGGTGTAAATAGTTTTATCTTTCAACAACTAATTGACTGTTGTAATCCAATGTAAAGAACCAGAAAATTTAAAAATTCAAATTATCGAAACTAACCTATTTTTGATTCAACGTTAAACAATCATTTTTATTTTATTTTGAGCAGATAAAAATAGTATGTTATAGTTTCATAAACGATCGTGTTTATTTTACGGTTGAAATCACGATATCTTCACTCGATTATAAAAATTATGCAAAGACAAAGAAATTTTTTATTATTTTTATATTTTTTTAAATTTTACTACAACTTTTCTAAATCTCTAATAATATATAGAAAAAAAGGTGATGAGTGACATATAGAAGAATATTCAACGGTTACTTTTTCAAAAAGTTACTTTTTGCTCAAAATAACAACAAAAACATTGAAAAAATGAAAAAGTGAGGTTATTTTCGTTACTCTTCCTTCACACATAAATAAAAAAACAATGTTTTTCGAATATACTGGCCTTAAACTTCGCGATAAAACATAATTGTATCACAACTGTATCATAATTGTATTGTACACAATAAGCCTTATTCCATTTTTAACCGACTTCAAAAACTTTGAAAAGGAGGAGGTTATCTATTCGTCGCGTATATTTTTTTTTTATATATGTATGTACACCGATTACTCGAAGACGGCTGAACCGATTGAAACGATTCAAACGTTATAACATGAGGTTTGTTCCCAAGTTGGTCCCATTTTTTGAAATTTTGAAATCGGTTTAGTAGTTTTCAAGTAATCTTGAAAATACTGTCGTTTTCGTTACCATTTTATATGAATTGAGACCGACTTTCAACCATTACTTTTTGTTTATGAACCGATTTAGACAATTCTTTTTTTGTTTGAAAGAAGACACCTTAAGAATGATTCCATATTATTTTCATTAGTATTGGACTTTGGATTTTGAAGATACACGAGGGAACTCCTCAAAATCAAATAGGAACTGTACAGTGATTGAAATATTGGTAGGTTTATTATTGTCAAGGACATTCTGGACTAGATTTGAACTGCGAAGACCCAACGGAACACCTGTGGACATTAAGTTACTCGGGGTTTACCATTGAAAAATGTGAAACATTATACTTAATGTTTTATTTTATAAAATCATCGCTTACATACCTACCACAAAAAAGTTTAAAATAAAAAGCTTTTTAAAAAAAGTAAAACCTCCTTCAAAAACCTTAAAAAAACAGCTCTATAAAAAGCAAGAAATAATTTTCAAATCGATTAATTAAAACACGTCTATTGAAGTCGGTGGGGCTTTTAGAATATAAACATCACAATAAGTATAAAAAAAATACTTCCAGCTCCACCCGACTTCAATAGACATGTTTTAATTAATCGATTTGAAAATTATTTCTTGCTTTTTATAGAGCTGTTTTTTAAGGTTTTTGAAGGAGGTTTTACTTTTTTTAAAAAGCTTTTTTTCACATACAGTTTTGGCATACGTCTATTAATACAATAGTCGCTATCTATCGAAAAACCAAAGAAACGTTCCTAACTCTGGCCCTAGTACTGTGCTGTTCAGGTGGACTAGGGGAACAGCAAGGGGTGGAAATAACCCTCGTAGCATAGTGGCGCCTCTGTATCAGTTCGTTACTGCCAACATTTTCATATTAGGATCATTTACAAGATGGCGCTGCTAAATTACAAAAGACAAAATGGCTTCTTTCATCAACTTCCAACGAGAGCAGCGTAAAGCGCCATCTATACAAGGGATGTAGAAACAGGGCGTTTGAGACACAATGTGTTTTTCCAAACGCATAGCGACATCTACCAATCTGTTCTAGAAACAAGCGTTGATGAAAAGGGTACCTGATGTTTCCATTTTCTGACACAGACAACGCCATCTAAAATGGGGATGAAGAAACCTGCAGTTGGCATTTTACATTGGTTTGTTTGTTTTCGCAGCGACTCACCATCTTGATAATGCAAATGCAAATCTTTGTTTTTGAAAAGCGAATTAACTGTCATCGTTTCTTCTTTCATTTACTACTAGCAATGTTACTACTACCAATACTACCACCGTCTAAAATGGGATGGATGGAGAGGTTTTTATAACTTTCCTTTACCTACCTAATACGAAATTTTTAATAAGTAGTAAAAAACCTTGACCTCTCACGCGGTGCCATTTTTGCAGCAAGAAAATTATACATTTTCCACTTATAAGAAATAAATGTATATGAGGCTTGACAGATATAGAGCTGCCACTATTGGAAAACCAAAAAGTACCAACTTTGCATGTTTTGCTTTTTAATACTGCAATAAAACCCCGTTTTGGTCAGCTTTGGGTGACTGGTCACAAAATAAGTTTTTGAGATGTAAAGTGATGGTTAATGCCAAATACTTTTCCGGCGATTCAAATATTTCAATAAATTCTTACCTTGAGCAGATGAGGATCCCGCTCCGCAGCGTCCAGCAGCGATTCCGCTTCGCTCAGCCACCCCACGAACTTCTCTAACGAACGGTCGAAGTTCTGCAGTGATGACACCGCTGAATTTAGGGCTTTGCCCCGAGCTATGATACTGTAAAAAAAAAAGAAGGCGTGAGAACTACAGAATCTAATCTATAAGAAAGATATGGTACGCAATAAATATATTGAGTACCTATTGAGCACTAGCGGATCCAGGGGGGGGGGGCTAAGGGGCTCAAGCTCCCCCCTCCCCAAATAATTTGGGTCCACCCCAACAAATCTGTTGATTACCTTGGTAAAGCCTGCCCTCACCTACGTTAAGGCCCTCCCAAACCAAAATCCTGGATCCGCCACTGCTAACTGATATTGAGTATTGCTAATGTTATTCATTCAAGAATCATCGATGGTTATCTTTCAATAAGTTATTCTATAATTAATTAGGTACCTATACTGTTTGCATCAAATAAATGAAGCTTGCAAAACTTGAGCTAACTTAACTGACTCACTCAAAGCTATCAGCGCTAAAACCAAAATGACGGGAAAGCAAGAAAATAATATCTCGAAAGGGGCAGTAGGGTGGGCGTTTGCGGAAGGGCTACCCTCGACAATTGGTAGTTTCAGCATTTTTAACTAGATGGCGCTGTTTTCAACTTTCGAGAAACGACTCACCCCATCCTCGATCTACCTTTTTTATTCTTTCAATAGATGGCGCGCTACGACACGTTTGACTTATATTATGCCGGCTCCACACATTCGCCCAATTCTTGGCCAATCTATCGTTCGTTTATGCTTTTGAAAGAACCTCTTTGAAGTACCTATTTGTTACAAAACTGGCAACGTTTGCCAATATTGTGACCAAAGTGCGGAGCCAGTATTATTAATACAATGTTTTACCCGGTTTTACCTGTTATTAAGCTCGTTATATCTATGGTTGATGGCCTCGGTGGCTCGTTTGATGCGGGTGGTGTCGTCGTTGCGGTAGACAGCGATGAGGCGCTGGGTCAGCTGCCCGAATAGCTCGATTTGGTGTTTGTATTGGTGGACTTCCGCGTGGAATGACTGGAATAAAAAAATGGGGGGATTTGTTAATCAAATCAATTGCAATAAACGTTTTGAGTATTGAGTAAATCGAAAGAATAAGGTGAAACTACCGGTTAAGGTGGTTATACCGTTACCCCCGAAAGTGGCGCCTTCAGAGGTTTTTATTTAATGCTAGCGGCTGCTCGCAGTTTCCCCCGCGTGGTTCCCGTTCCCGTGGAAATATCGGGATAAAAAGTATCCTTTGTTTTAATATAGGCTATCTACTATCTGTGTGCCAAATTTAAGCAAATCCGTTCAGTACCTAGTTTTTGCGTGATTGAGGCACAAACATCCAAACATCTAAACATCCAAACCTTTCAAATTTATATTAGTAGGATTGTTAATAGAAAATTATTTTAATAAAACTTTACGTGGATTTTTAGGGGGCCCATGGTCTAGTATTTTTAGAAGGTACTACTATATTCCCTCGTAGTCATTCGTAGAAATAGATAAGATAGAAAATGTGTCAAAAACGGCCACTTTTAGCAGTTTTGCTGTCTACTTCTAGCAGTAACTACGAGGGAATATAATGATACCGTTTAAAAATACTAGAATAGGGGCCTTAAAATTCCACGTAAAGTTATATTAAAATTGTGCATTAGAATTAGAATATTAAATAAATTTCTTCTTCTTCTTATTAAAAAACTTTCTGTCCTTCGACTGCCATAATTATTTTAATTTGAATAATAGGTATCAGGATTTGGTAGTGTTAAAATTATAACAAAATTTATTAATATAACATATTAATTATTGTTAAGTAGGTACTTCGCCAATTACACGTAGGTACCTGCCTACGCATTATTTTATTTAAATGATATTTTATCTTTTTCTATAACGAGTATGAGAGCATAGATCTAATCCATACTAAACTCTACCGTACATCTAAATCTAAAAAGTGTAAGTTGATAATCGAATGTTACGATACAACCAAGATACCTACAACTCTAATAAAATTTCGAGAGTTTCCGAAAGCTCTCAACAGATGTCGCCCTAAGCACACAAAGTCGGGAAAACCATTGAGCAATGTCAAGCGAAGCTTTAATGGAAAGCTAAATGAAGTTTATTTATCTGGATCCCGTTCTTAACAAAGTTAAAGAAAACACTCACTTGTGAATGCTTTTTTACCTTTTTAAGTTGGTAAACCTGGATCTACTGTTTTATGTTTTTTTTATAGTTTTCATATACAAGACTAGCTTCTGCCCGCGACTTCGTCCGCGTGGATATTAGAGAAAATCCTTAAGGAACCTTCAACCAGGATCCAACCAGCCATTTTTACGCGATTAGGCGGATCTCCACCAAGCGCGCTACCTCGCGAGGCAAAACATTTGCCGCGTGTGGCGGACCTCGCACGAGGCTTCCCGTTCCCGTTCTCGTTCCGTTCCCGTTCCCGTTCCCGTTCCCGTTCCCGTTCCCGTTCCCGTTCCCGTTCCCGTTCCCGTTCCCGTTCCCGTTCCCGTTCCCGTTCCCGTTCCCGTTCCCGTTCCCGTTCCCGTTCCCGTTCCCGTTCCCGTTCCCGTTCCCGTTCCCGTTCCCGTTCCCGTTCCCGTTCCCGTTCCCGTTCCCGTTCCCGTTCCCGTTCCCGTTCCCGTTCCCGTTCCCGTTCCCGTTCCCGTTCCCGTTCCCGTTCCCGTTCCCGTTCCCGTTCCCGTTCCCGTTCCCGTTCCCGTTCCCGTTCCCGTTCCCGTTCCCGTTCCCTTCCCCGTTCCCGTCCCTTGGATGTGCATGTCCAGGTCCAATCATGTCCACCGTGTAGGGCTTCAAAATAAATGTCATTTTCGCAATCACCATCCCATGAAACCTCGAAAACGACATCCATATCGATTTTTATGTTTACTCACCCCATTAAGCCCCTAAGGGGTTGATTTTCAAAATCACTAAATATATGTTTGCCTATTTAGTTTTAGACGTGCTCCTACGAAGTTGAAAGTTGTATTGTCTATTTTATATTATTTTTCCATACAAAATTTGAACATTATTGCAATCGTCATCCCAGAAAACCCCGATAACGATATCCATATCTATTTTTAGGTTTTTTATCCCTTTTCATCCCCATTTCATCCCCATAGGGGTTGAAATAATAACAAAAACAATATACGTTGCGTTAGATTTTCATCCATAATCCTAAATTATAAATTTAGTAATTTTTACTTCGAAAATAAAGGATACACAACTTCATCCCCCTTTTGACCCCTTCGGGGGTAGAATTTTGAAAAACGCTGAGACCCGTATTTATTTATTTTCAATCGTTAGCCTAAACAGAAAGTTTGAAGATTCTAGCTTCAAAACTGAGGGACTTTCATACAAACTTTCATCCCTTATTTCATCCCCTTAGGGATAGAATTTTCAAAAATCCTTCCTTAGTGGATGCCTACACTGTATAAGGTATCTGTGTGCAAAATTTCAAGTCTCTAGGTCCAGCGGTTTGGGCTGTGCGTTGATAGATCAGTTAGTCAGTCAGTCAGTCAGTCAGTCAGTCAGTCATTCAGTCATTCAGTTTACGATTTTATATATTAAGATAAAAGCTCGCGTTTAAAGATATGTTTTGACGCTTAAAAGTGTTCAAAATTATCATTGATAATTCCCAATCACGCGAGAGTGCAGTGGGCATCGATAAACTGCAAATTTCCGAGTAAATGAATGCATCGATGCGTTCGACGATTCAACGTGACCGATCCGATATCCCGTGAATTTGACGGGAAATCTTTGCGGAATAAAACAATTTGGACAACATTAAATACCTACGTACATTGCTACGATTTCAAAGTAGTTAAAACACTTCAGTTACGTATACCAGAAACTACGACGGTACCACAAACAAACACAAAAACTTGAGACCATATAGAAAAATTATTAAGTATTTTTTTTTGTAAAAGAACCTAAATTAGTGAACCTTAACTATTGGAGGAAGTAAAGTAATATAAATAAATTATTGAATACTAGCGGCCGCCCGCGACTTCGTCTGCGTGGAAAGATTTTTGCTATCCCTCGGGAACAATACTTTTGTTCGAGATTAAAGGTATGTCCTTCTGTATATCCCAGGCAACGTGTATATAAAATTTCATGATGATCGATTCAGTAGTTAAGACGTGAAGGCGTAACAAACAAACAAAAAACAAACGAACAAACAAACGGACTTTCCCATTTATAATATATTTTCTATTTCTATAAGTTTATTCAACGTAGACCATTTTAGGGTTAATAAAAAAAACACTTTTTTAACGCAAAAAAGCTCAGCTGAATACCGATTTCAGGAAAATGTAATTTTAAGCTTTATAAGGCAAACGAGCGAGATCCCTATCAGTTAGGTACTTACGTATGTTTTCATACCGAGGGTTGTTTTAAATTTTAAATTAAACCTTTTTCATGCCATCACGAAATCTTTGCGTCAAATTTTTCCGGACTTATTCATAATTCTATTACGTCCCAAATTGGGGACATATCCTTTGCATGATTTTCAGATGCGAAGATATTATTTCGGCCTTATTCAAACGTGATAGAGTTTAATTTGAGGTGCATTATGTCGTTTAAGTGAATTTCGTATGTGTTAGGACGTCTAGTGTTTCCAATTATCTAGGATTTATGGTAGTTCCCGACAGTTACTTGGGATTTAGTTTCAAGTTTCAATGAAGCGATGAGCTATATTCTATTATCCTTGGGATAATCTTGTCTTGACTTAAAACTAGCGTTTAATTTCAATTTACATAATCTTTTAAGTTATAACATCGCTTCGTAATAATTAATTACCCCTGTATCTATAGACGAGTAGCTAAGTAATGACTTGAGTAAAAGGACATCATCCATTTTGGTCCAAATATGAAAGTGCCGGCCAAAAACCAAAAGTGCTTTATTCTGATGATATTGTCCACCTAAGCATTTCCTATTATGGCACCGAAGCTATAGCAGCGCTATACTCGATTTTATATAAGTTCAAAAAGTTTTTTTTAATACATTTTCGCACAAATGTAGAAAGTCGGACAAAAAGCAAATTCTGATAGAATTTGTCCGCCTAAGCATTTCTTATTATGGCACCGAAGCTGTAGCACCGCTGTACTTGATTTTAATTGAGTGCAAAAAGTCTGTCTTTTCATACATTTTGACACAAATGTGAAGCGGTGAACAGCTTCGGTGCCGTAATAAAAAATGTTAAGTTGGACAAAATCTATCAGAATAAAGCACTTTTGTTTTTTGGCCGGCACTTTCATATTTGGACCAAAAATGTATGAAACGTGGATGATATCCCAATATTCAAATATTATATTCACATGCAATTTAGAGAATAAATTAACTGTTCTGTAATTGAATATAAGATTATTTATTCTATAAATTTAATATGAATATAATATTAGAAGCATTTGAAAATTGCAACTCAAGTCATTACTTACTCGACTCTAGATACGGGGGTAAGTGTCTTATCATAACTTAGATATACTTAGGTACAGTCAAGTCGAGTTCAATAATAGGTATGTACGTACCTTTGACAGTACATCAACCTCTATGTCTTTGTAATAAAAGTCAAGATCCTGTTAAAAGTGATAACATAATTATTGATCTCGACTGTACTTACCTGTTTAACAATTAATGATGCCTAAGTTATGTGATTACTAAGTAACGAAGAGATTTGTCCCCTTTTTTTAAGTCAAACTTCGGCAATTCTCCAACGCGTATTTTTCTAATTATTTAACGTTGATTAAAGGTTATTCAGTTTGTATAGGTGATGGGAAGACGTCAAATACGCGTTGCAATGCGTCAAAATGTTGTATTTCATTGAATTAGTACAAACAAAAACCAAAAGTTCTCGAATTTCAAACCTCTCTTGGCCTGAACTATACTTATCAAAATCAGTTTCCGATTTAATAGTAAGGCTCGAGGAAACAAACTTGGCACTCGGGCGCCATCTCGGGGGAGTGTTCGATAACTGTAACTGAAACCAGAGGGTAATACCTCCATAATTCAGTAAGCGTCTACCTTCATATTTAGTTAGCTGAAATTTGATTAGTGTACAGACAGTACACTAATCAATAGTTTATTCATTACTACGAGTAACAGATAGTATACAATTTATGTTAAGTACACTAATCGAATTTCATATTAAACGTCTTATTAATTTGTGATGAACGCCAAGACATACCTATTGTGAACAAATCGTAGCATACTAATTCAGTTGTTGATTTAGCAGAAAAGATAAATGCCTCCCAGATTTGCTACCATTCGTGTCAGCCACGCGTCCGCATCGCGCCGCCTCGCTTCGTATCGCTGCGAGTTGCCGACGAGTCAACCAACATAATCATTAAAACCCACCTTCTGTTCTCTAAGCTGCATCTCCAGCACATCTGCGGTATGTCCCGGCGGCGCCATGCCAGCGAGGCGTGCCTCCATTCGAGTGAGCCACGCGTCCGCATCGCGCCGCCTCGCTCCGTATAGCTGCGAATCGCCGACGAGTCAACCAACATAATCATTAAAACCCACCTTCTGTTCTCTAAGCTGCATCTCCAGCACATCTGCGGTATGTCCCGGCTGCGCCATGCCAGCGAGGCGTGCCTCCATTCGTGTGAGCCACGCGTCCGCATCGCGTCGCCTCGCTTCGTATCGCTGCGAGTCGCCGAGCATCGCGTCGAGTTGCGCCTTGCGCTGGAGCACGCGAGCGTTCGCCTCATCCCAGTGCTCGCGTAACGCTGTCACTGTGGACAAAGTTAATTATTATTTATTTTGAATTTGAACTTGAAATCCTATTAATCCTACTTCCTACTATCCTACTAATATTATAAATGTGAAAGTTTATGGGTTTGGATGTTTAGATGTTTGTTCCTCAATCACGCAAAAACTACTAAACGGATTTGGTTGAAATTTGGCACACATATATAAGATAGCCTAGATTAAAACATAGGATACTTTTTATCCCGATATTCCCACGGGAACGAGAATAACGCGGGTGAAACCGCGTGCGGCCGCTAGTATGTACATAATAAATATACAATAAGTGAAACTTATTGCATATTACGGAAATAGTTTTTTGTAAATGGTAATTAAGGCCTGTGTTATACATTTTTTAACCTATATTTTGTAATTTTTATCACTTACTTGTCCATTTTGCAGTAGGTATCTAATGAAGATTATATTTTTTAATATCTTTCTGAAATTGTCGTTTGTGAATAAAAAGAGAGACTAATTAAAAATATAAATGTTATCCATGAATTTTTGTGACACAAATCCTCCGTTAATTACAACATTTAACTAAAAAATTACGTAGCAATTATGAGATCGTTCAGGCTCCAAAATTAACATGTTTTTATACAAGGATAAAGTAATGTAGGCAACAAAATTAAACTCCTTGTTAAAACGAAGCTGTTAAAAGCGGTTATAACATTTGCATACCAGGCAGGCCGTCCTTTCAAAATACGCGCAAAATCAGCAATAATTCAGTGGAAATCGCAAACGGTCCTTTGCTTAGTTATTATGTAGAAGGAGAATAAATATTTTCACAGTTATGACTCAGTAACGAGTCATGTATATTAATGCCACAATCTCAACAAGATTGTATCAGAAAACGTTTGGAGGACGACTCGGCGTATGTGGGGAAACATAATGTTTACTTAGGTTTTTCTAGATAATATACATATTTTCCAAAATTATAGCATTGTAAAGGACTTTTTTTCTGTTTTTCTCGAATATTCGATAAAATCATGAGCCTTTGTAGCTCGAAAACAGATAAGTTTATAACTAAAGGACCCAAGATCAATTTGAACAAAATTAAAATATATCTAGAAAGCTGCGTTAAAGTTTTATAAATGAAGAATAGATTCTTACCAGATCCAAGTTAAAATATGTATCTAAGCGCAAATTGTGTCAAAATTTGATGTAACGACTTCGTAAACAAATAATTTTAATTTAAAAACAATTTCAGCTATAAATAACAATCACCGTTTAATTTGACATAACAAATCCGTTATTAAATTATTTACTCGCGAATTTATCGGTTATCCGATATGCCCAGTGAGCCGTGACGACCAGGCGGGGACAAAATAAATAGCGTGTGAGCAAATTCTCATTAGTTCGAACATGACAAAATGCCCGTTATTATTTGTCTAGCCAGTGTGCATCCACGTCACAGCATTGCATACAAAATACGCACTGGATTAATCACATTCGGTTTTGTCACACTGAAATTAATTAAGGTACTTTCCAAATTGTGTTGATCTAAATAAATGCAACATAATTAGTGCTTCTAAACGTTAATAAAGTGTTAAGAACGACGTTACTTATCGATAAATATCTACCTCACCAACTTTGCACCTCCACAAACTTATATGGAAGTTGCTCTAAAGTTTGTCGAATCTCACAATAAGAGGATTCTGCGAACTTTATAGATAGGTACTTTATATAGGGATACCGGCGGAAAATATACGGATGGAATACGCTTGCACGGTAACGTGAAACTTTTATTTACGAGTAAGTTATATAGCATCAAATATACCTACATATGTACATATGTATCACAATGTAAATTTATATAATAATGTCATATTATAATTAAAAAATATCTTCTTAAACATGTCACAAAATTGATAAATAAATATTTATAATTTTTTCATCATCATCATCATCATCATCATATCAGCCACACGACACCCACTGCTGGGTATAGGCCTCCCCAAAGGATCTCCACGACGATCGGTCCTGCGCTGCCTGCATCCACTGGCTTTCCGCGACCTTCAGCAGATCGTCGGTCCACCTTGTCGGGGGCCTACCCACGGAGCGTCGTCCGGTGCGCGGTCGCCATTCCAGAACCTTTCTGCCCCAACGGCCATCGGTTCTTCTCGCTATGTGTCCCGCCCATTGCCACTTCAGCTGAGCAATCCTTCGAGCGATGTCGGTTACTTTAGTTCTCCTGCGGATCTCCTCGTTTCTGATTTGATCACGTAGGGAAACGCCGAGCATGGCTCTCTCCATTGCACGCTGAGCGACCTTGAGCCTCCTTATGAGACCCATAGTTAGCGGCCATGTTTCACTGCCGTAAGTCATCACTGGCAACACACACTGTTCATAGACTTTCGTCTTGAGACACTGAGGTAAGTCGGACGCGAAGATTTTTCGAAGCTTCCCGAATGCTGCCCACCCGAGTTGGATTCGGCGAGAGATCTCTTTCTCGAAATTGGACCTACCTAACTGGACTGCCTGTCCTAGGTATACGTAATGGTCAACAACTTCAAGTGTAGTGTTCCCAACATGAACTGGAGAGGGTACAACATGGGCATTTGACATAATTTTCGTCTTTTCCATGTTCATCCTAAGACCCACTCTTTGGGAAGCACTACGGAGATCTTCGAGCATTGTGTTCAGGTCTTCCATGGTCTCAGCCATAAGGACTATATCATCGGCAAAACGAAGGTGTGTTAGGTACTCGCCATTAATGTTGATGCCGAGTCCTTTCCAGTCCAAGAGCTTAAAGATGTCCTCCAACGCAGCTGTGAACAGTTTCGGAGAAATAAAGTCTCCCTGTCTCACACCACGCTGCAGTTGGATAGGATTTGTGTTCTGGTTCTGTACTCGGATCGTCATGGTGGCATTTTGGTATAAGTACCTCAACACCTCGATATACCTATAGTCCACTTGGCACCTTTGGAGAGACTGCAGCACCGCCCAGGTTTCAATCGAATCAAAGGCTTTCTCATAGTCCACGAACGCCAAGCAAAGTGGCTCATTATACTCCTCGGTCTTCTGTATAACCTGCCGCAGCGTATGGATGTGGTCTATTGTGCTAAAGCCTTTTCGGAACCCGGCTTGTTCGGGAGGTTGGAAGTCGTCGAACTTGCGAGCGAGACGATTCGTAAGGACTCTCGAAAACAACTTATAGACATGACTCAGAAGCGAGATGGGTCTATAGTTCTTTAAGAGGGACTTGTCACCCTTTTTAAAGAACAAGATCACCTCACTTATGTTCCATGTCTTTGGCGTTCTGCCCTGGACGATGACGGAATTAAAGAGCTTTTAGAGTACTTTGAGTATCGGCTTACCGCCCGCTCTCAGAAGTTCTGTAGTAATTCCATCGTCACCCGCCGCCTTGTTGTTTTTCAGCTGTTTGAGAGCCATACTAATCTCGAACAGGCTGACGTCCGGGATATCTTGGGTATAGTGTCGGGTAAGCTTGGCTCTGGGGTCTTTAGCCTTGCTTTCAACAGGTGTCTGCGTGGAATATAACTGCCCATAGAAGCTCTCAATCTCCCTCAGGATTTCAGGCTTTGATGAAATGATGCGTCCGTCGTCAGTTTTCAGCTTCGTCATCTGGCTTTGCCCAATAGACAGATCTCTCGCGAACACTTTGGAGCCTTTATTCCGCTCGATAGCCTCTTTAATACGATTCGTATTAAATTGGCGAAGGTCGCTCGTCAAAGACTTAGATATCTGTCTATTAAGCTGCCGATAACGATTAGCATCTACTGAACTCTGGAGCCTCATTTCACGTCTCTGATCCATGAGTAGGAGTGTGTGGTCGGAGAGTTTCTTTATCTTGGGACGGCGGGTCTTAAAGAGCTTGGACCCTACCGTACGGACAGTATCCACCACCATGTTGTTTAGATCGTCCACGTCTATGCTGTTCTCAAGGGCTTCGAAGCGGTTTTGGAGTTCGAGTTGAAAGCTCTCGGGGTTTTGAATATGGGCCGGCAATGGTCGAATTGTTGATTTTATCAGTCGAGATCTTTCCAGCTTTGGGTTGATATTCAATGTGCCACGTACCAATCGGTGATCGCTCCCCGTCTTAACAGCGTTGATCACAGTGACATCATTGAATATTTGCTTTTTCGTCGACATGATAAAATCTATCTCATTTCTGACTTTACCGTCCGGACTGACCCAGGTCCACTTCCGGCTTTCCGGCTTTCTGAAGAAGGAGTTCATCATAAAGAGGTTCTCCTTCTCCATAAAGTCAGCCAGCATCTGGCCTCTGTCATTCCGTTGCCCAACTCCAAATTGCCCCACTCTCAGCTCATCACCGCATCGTTTCCCCAACTTTGCATTGAAGTCCCCCATCACAACAGTGTAGTGGGTTTTGTAGCTATGCATGGCTTTAGAGATCTCCTCATACATAGCCTCCACTTCGTCATCTTGGTGTGTCGAGGTCGGTGCGTAAACCTGTATAACATTTATATTTTTTTATGTGTAGCAAAACAGTTATCAATTTTAATAAGTTGCTTGACACTCATTAATAACTCACGTTTAAACCTGTAAGTAGCTTAGTTAATTTGAATAACTTGGTCCAGCACAACATGGTTGCCCACACTGTGTGCATACTAATTACCTGCACAGTGGTCGACTATCAAAAATAAACTTACATAAACTAAATCAATATTTTTTGTGTTTTTAATTATTATTAAGATCAAAGTAAAATTACTTCTATCTAAACGGAACCGAAGAAAACAGATGAATATTTTTGTGTTAATAGTTGTGGTAATTTTTTTATTTTAAAAACAGACTCAAAATTTTTATATCTAATTTAATACCTCACAAAATGAAAATTAGAGTAGAAAATTTATTAAGGGTTATAAAATAGGAAAAAGAAACACCAAATGAAGCATGTATAAGTATTTGATTAATAAAATATAACACCTGTTATCCAGATCTATAGAATATCAAATGCGAACCTTTCAAAAGGCACCTCATGTATAAAAAATTGCCACTCGTCTTTGACACTGGGAACCCGCTTATGTCTGCAATATACATACATACATATTACATAGGTACATAAATACATAATACATAGAACATAAATACTTACATATATTATTTACTGAATATACGTGTACTGAAGATTCTTATATGAAGCATAATATGTGTACCTATGTGTTTATAGATCACAAGCTTTTGCCCGCGACTTCTTTCATTATTTAAATATAATGTGATTTAGGTGTGAAAGGGTAAAAATAATTAGATATTATGAATATGTACTTTTTAATGCACAACGGGATTGTGCTTGCCCTTCACCACAAATTGTGTTTTCACCTCACCATTAGGTGAGGTGAAAACACAACTCGTGAGCCTACCCTCAAGCGATGATTTTTTTTAAGAGTGGCTTCAGTCCCCCGTGACCACGGCAGCTGCAAAGGTGCCGAAACGTCGGGAAAACCAAAAATCAAACCAAATACCAACTAATTACCAAAGAACTTTCAATAAAACCGCGCTAGTATCCGTTAAAAATTGTTTTATTTCATGTCTAGTGAGCGCGTAAGCTTGAGAAGTGAATATATCACATTTCGCATTTAAGTTTATCGTAAAAATCACAGTCATATTTATTTAAAAGTAAGTACAAGTTTTCGATGACTCGAAATCGAAAGTGAACCTTTTTTAATTATAGTTTGCATTTGTACTTTATCAGACAGAGGGGTGAAATTTTGTGCAAAGTGTCACTATTCACTACTAAATTAAAGTTGAATGATTACCATTATACGAATTATTATTTAACCCTTTTTTGCATTCAATGGCATTTCACTTTATGTTTGTACATGGGTAACTAGAATTTGTATCAAACTTACGGAAATAACCAAATTATTTTGTAATAAACTTGATTTACGTATCAGATTTAATCTGAATTCGACACTGGCGTATAGTATGCAAATAATTAAGTTTCAATTAGCATACTTAATGCAATTGATAATTAAATTCTATACTAACGTTACGTTTGAAACACTATTTTGTGGTTGTTACCACGTAAAATTTTTGAAGAAAAGCTAGAATAGATTATGGCTATATCAATTTTCTCCTGGTACAGGTGTTTAATACTTAAAATAAAGAATCAAACATACCCTGTATTACCCGCTTGTTTTTAGGAAATGAATATTTTTCCATTTCATTTTCAATTATTTATTCTACAACTAGCGGCCGCCCGCGGTTTCACCCGTGTGGTGTGGTTTCCGTTCGAATATCGAGATAAATATTATCCTATGTTTTAATCCAGGCTATCTACTATCTGTGTGCCAAATTTCAACTAAATCCGTTCAGTACTTTTTGCGTGATTGAGGAACAAACATCCAAACCCACAAACTAGGATATGTATCGGACGCCCTGAAAAGCTTCAAGTAGATGACTCTAAAGACAGAGAAATTAGCAAAAAAAATGCTTTTTTCTCTCTAAATGTCGAAACTTTTCCTTGCATCACAAAAATCATAATCGTAATAAATCGCGTAGCACGCGTAGTCGGTGAGCGTAGTCGTAGCCGACTACGAAATCCGGTCTGACGAATGACCGGATTTCGTAGTCGGCTACGATTACGGGAATACAGATTTTTGTTTACCCAGTGCTACGACCGTGCGATGTCCATATCGACTGGTCCATTTAAAGATCTTTTCTCTTTGTGATAATATCATACAGCAGAACTTTTTTATTGAAAGGTGTTTCCCTCATTTTATCTTTTTCATTCGTTTTTTTAAACATCCCTCGATGCATCCAATATCCTTATCCTTACAAATATTATACTTTCATGCGAAAGTCCGTTTGTTGGTTTGTTACGTCTTCACGTCTTAACTACTGAACCGATCATCGTGAAACTTTGCATACAAGTTGTCAGGGGTACAGAGAAGGACATAGGGTACCGTAAAAGGTTACTGTTGCCGAGGTATAGACAATTAACTGTCTACGCAGACGAAGTCGCGGGCGGCCTCTAGTTATTATAGAAATAGAAATTTATTTATTTGCCATAAAACACGGTACACAAGTTGTTACAGAGTATATAAAGGTCAAGCGTATTTTGTCAAGTTTTGACATGCAAAAGTTTTTAGTTATAATTTAATACTAACGTTAACATCGTATAGTTTCAGATTCCTAAAATTCACTATATAAATTCATTCATTACATACAGTCAAATAAATGTCAAGACTGCAACAGTGAAATAAAGACCAATTAAATAATAAATTAAAGTATGTATGTCAAATGTCAACTAAGATAAGTGAAATAATAAAATAAAATAGATTACTTAAAGATTATAAATTATAATAATGTCATGTCAGTGGATGTCAAAATATTAGATAAAGTGAGTTTTATAGTTTTTTACCTTTTCCAACCAAATAGAGGTTTTAATAAAAAACCGCAGGGCATTTATGAAAAGATTAATGGATGTGAATGGAGCGAAAGAAGTGTGCAAGGATCGTAGCAGGTGGCGATCCATAGTCTGTGCCTCCATGGGAAACAGGCGTGTATGTATGTCATCATCATCATCATATCAGCCACAGGACACCCACTGCTGGGTATAGGCCTCCCCTAAGGATCTCCACGACGATCGGTCCTGCGCTGCCTGCATCCACTGGCTTTCCGCGACCTTCACCAGATCGTCGGTCCACCTTGTCGGGGGCCTAGCCACGGAGCGTCGTCCGGTGCGCGGTCGCCATTCTAGAACCTTTCTGCCCCAACGGCCATCAGTTCTTCTCGCTATGTGTCCCGCCCATTGCCACTTCTTTTTAAGTCAAGTCAAATAAGCTTTATTCAAATAAACTTAATTATTAAGTACTTTTGAATCGTCTATATTTTCCTACCACCCGTTCCAGACTTTTTTAGCTGACAAGAAGAACGGGCGCAAGAAACTTATCAGCTGTAACAGCCATAAGTAACGATATTTACAAACTTGAATATATCGTTACCAGAAAATTACAACAGGGTGACAGGATTATTGGCAACAACATAGACTTATTATATTACTTCAACAAAGTACTTATTAGCAAGTTATGTGTTACATCATTTCCACGCATTTAGATCTTTAAGATAATCATCTACTTTATAATAACCTTTACCCATGAGCGTTTTTTTAACATGGTTTTTAAATTCATGCAAAGGAAGATCAATCACTTGTTGTGGAACTTTATTAATAAAGGCTATGCCTTTCCCCATAAATGAACCTCTAGTTTTTGCAAGCCTAAATCTTGGAACGGCAAGTTTATCTTTATTTCTTGTATTGAACTGGTGAATATTGCTGTTCTTAGCAAATGAATCATAGTGTTTCCTTACATAAACTAAATTATCATAAATATATTGGCCTGCTAAAGTTAAAATATTTATTTCTTTGAACATTTCTCTCAAGGTATCTCTCCGCCGTAGATTGTATATGGCGCGAACAGCTCTTTTTTGGAGTACAAAAATATTTTCAATACTGGCAGCTGAGCCCCACAATAGCAGTCCATACGACATTACGCTATGAAAATAACTAAAGTATACTAACCTTGCCGTTTCAATATCAGTTAAAAGCCTTATTTTCTTAACAGCGAATGCCGCTGAACTAAGTCTACTTGACAAGGCTTCAATATGTGGATCCCATTGCAGTCGAGAATCTAGTGTGATACCTAGAAATTTTGTGCTCTCGATAAACTCGACTTCATCGTCTTTCAAATTAATATTTAATTTTGTCTGCTCAACATTAGGTAATGAGAATTTAACACATTTAGTTTTTTTGGGGTTAAGTGCTAAATTATTACTATTAAACCAGTATGAAACTTTAGAGAGGGCACTATTTACTTCGTCCGAACAGTTATTACCTCTGTTTACTTTAAAAACTAAAGAAGTATCATCCGCAAATAGTACTGTTTCACATAAATTATTCGCGTAGTTGGGAAGGTCATTTATATAAATTAGAAACAGCAATGGGCCCAATATTGATCCCTGTGGCACACCCATATTGATGGGGGCTCCAGTAGATTCAGTTCTATTAATCACTACTTTCTGAGTTCTATTGTACAAATACGATTTCATAAGACTAACTGATTTATCAGAGACACCATAATGTTCTAGCTTCTTTAATAGTGTTTGATGATCAACGCAATCGAATGCCTTAGAAAGGTCACAGAAAATGCCAATTACATCTTGCTTTTCTTCCCAAGCATCAAGAATATGTTTGAGAAGTGCAATTCCAGCATCAGTAGTACTTTTACCCTTGGAAAAACCAAACTGATTTTTATGAAGTATATTATTGTATGTGAAGTAATCTAATAATTGGGAATATATAATTTTTTCAAATATTTTACTAAGTGCTGGTAGTATAGATATTGGCCTAAAGTTAGCTGGGTCACTTTTATCCCCAGATTTAAAAAGAGGAATCAATTTACTATTTTTCATTAGATCAGGAAAGACCCCTTCTTCAATACATTTGTTAAAAATAAAAGCCAAGTAAGGGGCTAGTATATCAATTATTGATTTAATTATGCTTGTTGACATGCCCCAAAGATCTTCTGTTTTTTTAACATTAATTGTTTTAAAAGCTTTAATGATATCTGCACTATTTATATATTTAAAGGAAAAACTTTCATTGCACTTATCAACACTAGACTCCAGAAGGGAGACAGCGATGTTGGGACAAGCACTAAGAGTACTGGTAGTTTCTACAGGTATTCTAGCAAAGAAATCTTCAAAAACTTTAGCGACCTCATTGTCAGATTCAAAAGTTTGATCACCAGTTTTTAAACAGAAGGAGTTTATATTGGATTTTGATTTGCCCGTTTCTTTGTTAATAATATTCCAAGTAGCCTTAATTTTATTGTCAGCTAATTTTATTTTATTTGCAAAGTACTTGGACTTTGCTAAGATACAGACTTCTCTGAATGTTTGTGAATACTTCTTGACAAATTCAATGAAGTTAGGATCACTAGAAGTAGCTTTCTCTGCATAAAGTTCGTATAATTTCCTTCTGCTCTTATATATGCCGGGTGTGGCCCAGTCACTAAATTTCGTACTATCATTACATTTGATGACTTTTTGTTTAAAAGTTTTACTAAATTCAGTTTGAACTATGCTAAATAAATGATTATATAGGTTATTGGCTTCAAAATTTGGCTCTGGTAATGTTTCAATTTTACTTGTGAGATTGGTTCTGAATTTTTCAATACTGTGTTTTTTTACTGGCCTACACATTATTTCCCGTTTAGACGGAACATGATGGTGCTCAATGGAGGCTAATTGTCCACTATGGTCGGATTTAATACAATTTAAAATTGATTTTTCAATGACATTACAGTTACAGAAAATATTATCTAAGCAGGTTGCCGATGCTTCAGCTGAGCAATCCTTCGAGCGGTGTCGGTTACTTTAGTTCTCCTGCGGATCTCCTCGTTTCTGATTGTATGATGATGTATGTATGTTACCTTTTCTTAAAATGTAAGCATGCAATGCTGATCGATCTAGCTGTAGTATTTTTCCGCTGCCCCTAACAATCCCTCAGGAAGGTAAGAGCTGGTAAACTTTCATATTCAAACAAGAGGCTCAAAAACTTTTTCGATGTAAAAAGTTAGCGCCTTTGAGTCTACGCCTTTTGAAAATATTATAAGCCCTTCCTATAGATATAAACTTTGGTATAAATTATCTCGCAGACAGAACCTGGTTTGAAAATAAACATTTTAGCGATTTCAGTACAACTTTAAAGTCTTTAGAAAAGAAACCTTTAAAAGGAATTAAAATAAAACGTCATGAGCAATTAAAAGCTCTAGTTTTAATTGTATCTCTGTATAATTATTTTTGGTATTTAACAAGAATTCCAAGCATACAATTACTCGATATCATGGGAAAGTACTAGTATTACCAGTTTAAACAGTATTCAATACAATAATACACTGATACCTGACCTTAAGCAGTGGTATCTCTCCAGCAGGAATAGCGTATCGCGACAAATTTATCAAAGTCATCTGGTATTATGACTTTATTTAACAACTTTATTGAAAACACTTATTTCACCGTTCAACCTTTCACTGTGACGACTTGAGCACGACTGAGCGCGCCTCTACCCCGTCACCGCATATTTAAACGTTATGCGTGGCGTGGTAGGGGCGAGCGTGGCGTGACTGGCGTGGTAGGGGCGACTGCAGTCACCCGATTACTACAACTACCGTTTAAGTACTTTTAATGGAATAAACACACAAATTTAGTTGTACTACATGGTTCATCACGAATAATAATTAAAGTAATTTATACAGTAACCTTACAGTCGGCCATCCTGCTAGAGCGAGTCCCATCGCGTAAAACAATATCTTTTATAACTCTGAGTACATCCATTCAATTAGTCATAAAATATTCTTAAATAAAAACATCATTTTATTAGAAGAAAAATAGCAGCCTTCCAACAAAATATTTCGCATTTTTGCGAAAGTCATAATTATTATTTAATTACATTACAAATATTTATTGCATGACACAAAACGTAATTACGTTTTTATTTATACATAAGTAGGTATCCAGAAAACATCCCGTTAGAGAAAGGGTATGTATATAAAGTGACATTTATTTGTCTACAATTAACGTAATTAGATTACTTAATTTAATTAAACTTAAAATTTTACAATTCAATTCAACTCTGTTTACATCAATAAAAATATAGTCGTATGGCATTTCATCCGAGCACGTTATAAACACGAGCAATAGCTTGTTTAACGATAGATTATCAACATCAAAATTCATTAATATAATTACAAGATACTTTAGAAATTAAAAATGGATGTATACCTTAAATAAATTGCTAAGGGGTTAATATTTCATTGCACCGAATTATAAAGATTGCAAACTTAGAAATATTTTTTTATCATTAGCTATTGCAACTTATTTTATTTACTTAAGTCTTAGACTCATTAGTTACGTGTAGGCATTTCAATATTTGTCTCCAATACAAACTTAGTTTAGAAAAATACCTACTAACAACAATCAACAAAAAGTCATCAAAACGCTATAAAAGGCTCATCATTAAAATAGAAAATTGAAGTAATCGTTTCTGTAAATATGTATATATATATATATATATTACTAACTACTATATTGAATGTAATATCTTTCTCATACCATTTGTAATGCTTGAAATACTTTTATAATTTTTATACCATATTAATTAAAAAATCACGCGCGGCGGCGCTATGGCTATGGGCAGCATTAATTACATGGATTAGACGTTTCAATAAAAATTTGCCCTGAGATAACTTTGGGGTGCACCCAGTGCTTCAATTAGTGTAACACAGTGACAGAAAAAGCATATTTCAGTGACACATGTCATAAACTATTATGATATCCAATAATTTAATCATCAATTTGCAAAAAGTTTTCTTTCTTTTAAGTAGTTATTGTACCTACATAACACTTGTACTATTATGTATTTCGTGACACAACTCAGTAAGAGTAAAATTTGTTACTTCTTGAACTAATAAAAAATAGCATTCTACATTACAGCAAGGTAAAAAAAACTTTTTATTTTATTTACAAAGTATTCTGAAGGTCTTTTAAATTAGTAATGGTTTTAAATTTACCCTTACTAATTTAACCAGGTTAACCTTTTGTTTAGTTATATACATTAGCATACTTCCCTATATAATGGATATGTAAATGTAATATGTACTAAAGAGAAGTTTAGATATCGTAGAAGTGACTCCACTATACACACAGTACGTTATGTGGAGGTACCTTCCTTGAATATAACTGCACATTTTAAAAACTCGATCAGAATAAACACTAAGTAATAAATGATTTTAGAAATCAGTATTTTGGTAATCTTACTTCCCATAGCGGGCACACAGAGTCCAAATACAAATCACATTATGTATTATCAATCCATGTACAAAAGTAATTAGCTATAATCCCACACAAGCACCACCCTTACTATCTATCTGGTTTAAGTTTTTTTTCCAGTACCTACGGTGCCCAATATAATGTGTTCTAAAAGCAGATTGAATTGTCCTACTAAGTAAGTAGTTACTTCATTCTATCGCGACCCTCAGTCATGAGGAACAAGAAAAATCATGATAAAAGGATTTTTTTTCTTTTTAATATTATTTCATTTTAATGAGGAGCACTGTCATCACCAGGACCGTGCGTTAGTCTACAGAATTACTTAATTGTTTTGTGAAAAGTTTCACCTAGTTTATGGATCGCCTTGAATTTCTCAAATAGAAAAGGCAGGGTAAATTACCCAATTATTGGTATTTAGAGTAATAAACCGAAACAATAAATTTTGCCTATTGATTTTAGTAGCTCTATTTGAAATAAACATAGTGGGTGCTACACGCAACGCAATACACAATACGGATTCTCTCTTTTTTTTTGTATTTTGTATGTATGTCGTTTTAAGCTATTACCACCACACATACACCATCATATTATGTATAAATAAATAAACCCATAGTCCATTCATTAGTACCCTTCAACCTATTATTGGCATGTACCGATCAAATTACTGGTACACCTTACGCCAATAATAATTTAATAGGCAACAGTTAATAAAATTATAGGTATTATTCTCAGTACCTTTATTAAAATATTGGCATGCTTTCACCAAGTACAGGTACAACTTAGAAGTTTTATTTTCGACTATTGGAATAGGGCCAATTTTTTGAAGCCTTATAGAAAACTTCATTATTATTTATGAATTATTTAATTTCAAATTTGTCCTGAATACTAACATAGGATTTAAGTTAATTGTTACTAACAAAATGGATTGTAATATCTGAATTATGAAATAAATTATTATTATTTCCATTATTTGATTAAAAAAATACATTAAATGATCATTGAAAATAAGGCTCTAATTTCTCATTAGATATTAAGATAATATGCCAAAACATTATAATTGAGTTTTTTCCATAATTAGGTAACACAGTTTATCGAATAATATTCATGTTTTTTATGTTAAGTTTAGAGTGCCAACAAATATAAGGGTGTAATAACAGGTTAAGTCACCCCTACATGATTGACGTGAGAAAATTATGTTAAAATTGTAATAATCCGGTATCGGAGATAAAATGCAATGAATACGAAAATAATTATTTTGTCTAGAAATTGTATCATTGATTACGAAATTTCATTTCATTTTTTTCATTTAAAAATTCTTTATTTCATATTATAAACAATATTGTAACAAGTACTAAGATAATACATGTACATTGATTAATTTAAAGATACTTCATTAGGCTTAACTTACCACCTACGAATGCTTTAGAAATATATGTTATTCCACTTTAGTTTTATTATCTTGAAATATTAACACACAGTATTTAAATGGCACTATTCGCAGACAAAAAAAATCTACAAAACAAAAGTGATTTGCTTATTGCATATCAGATTACGAAATAAAAAGCACAATAGTTTTGTTTTTCAATAACATTTGTAGGAATGTGAAGGAAGAATTAGAATTAATATTAAGTATAGTAAAATTACTGTTGCATTATTGTGTATTATGAATATAGTTTTATTTTAAGATTTATATGTAATTATTTCTTTTATTTATTGTTTGTTCAATTTTTTTTTCTTATCAAATTGGATCAATAATTGTTATCTGAAATAAATGAATTTTATTATTTTTCTTTTACTACCGGTAAACTTCAGTAGAGTAGGTCATTGCTCACAATGGCCATTTAAAAATATATACGCTCAATACACCATTATAAATGGCATCACATTCTATGTTTTACTAATTACTCATTAAATGACTTGGCAACAGATGCACGAGCTGATCATAGTGTAGTAAAATTAATAAGAATAATATTTGAAATTGAATTACTAGTTTATTAAAAGAACGGTAGGTATAGCCATAATTGGCAATAATACATGGCTGGACTCATTGGACTCAATTAGTTGCATTGCAGTAAATACATTTAAAGAGGATTTACATTCAGCATACTTAATTATTTGCTCTTTATTGTACTCACAAAAGAGTTGCAGAGGAGTTATTAATTAAATCATTGTAAGGAGAACTGGATTTATCTTTCAGATAGCTTTCTTGCAGGTTCCAGCAAACCCAGGACATGTTAGGGATTTTTCAAGTAAGTATGGATAAGTTATGTACTGCAAATATCTAGAGTACTTATGTTTATATTGGTTTTAGTGTGCGTTCGTCGCATCTATATCTATCATTTTAACTAAGAAAAATAATATAAACAAAACAGTAAAATAATACTTATAACGATGATAAAACATTCTGATGATTTAGATTTAAAAGAAATGATTATAATAATTATAATCTAGAAAACTTGTTAAAAATTACCTTACGGATGTTCGCAATAATTTTACTTGCTTGTCAAACAATATGGCTAAGAACAGTTATTAAAAAATAAATTTAAGTGGAACAAAATTAAGAGAACTTGCATGAGTTGCATGTTCAAAAACCAAATACATAAACAGTTTTTTTTTCACGCTACATACTTAATGTAGTAGTATGTAGCGTATAGTAGCGTGTAGTATTTAGACTATGTACATCTAACATAGCAAAACGTTTAAATAATATAAACAGGTGGGTTATTAATTAAGATAAAGATTGCTATCAGATTCAAGCCTCGTACGTACTAAAGTCAACCCTACTCTAGATGATTTTATTACTTAGGTATTTACTTCTTACAACAGACAATTATAATTGCATTCACTTGATAATGCTCTGATAAATTTTGAAAAATGAGATATTGAGAAGCAAGCTTCATGTCCAAGAAAAGTTATAGTCTACCTAAGACTTTCTTTATCTTCGAATTATTTATATTATTCTCTTTAAGCATTTGCGTAAATTATACACACTTTTTCTTTATTTAATAATCAATAAAACTAACTTAAATTAATGTTATCAACTCAATCTATTGCAATTCTTTTCAAATAAGTATATTCATCGATGAAGTCTGTCTTAAGCCTAAGTTATGACTCTTGATATCGTATAAACCAGCACGAATGCTTGCGACTGTAGCTGACTTTCAAGCGCCCGCTTCCTTACTCAAGATATTGCCGTCTGAATATTTTACTAGTTGTTACTACGGACGCCTTACGCTCTCACAGCTGCGTCTTAAATTGTACAATTTTGAACAAAGATTACACAGTATTACTTAATTTATCGATCGATATGATAACCAATAATAGACCTATAGTCTCGGAACATAATATAAAAAACGTAGCTAGCTTTCTAGTTATTCTTAATAACAGTTTTTTTTTAATAAGAAATAGTTTATTTGTTATTAATTAAAAATGTGATAATGCCAATAATTTCGATAATTCTTACTATGAAAATTCCTTCTAGCGTTGTACGGCCTCTCAAGGATGATGCCTTACGTTCTCACAGCTGTATTTTAAAATATATAAACAGCTTATATACGACACACCGAGCGCTTGCGGCTTTGCCCGACTATGTCAGGCTCCCTTCCGCTCCCTCACTCGTGTCGCAAAATATTACGATTCGAAATTGCGTTTGACGCTTTACGCCCTCATAGCTGCGTCTTAATTATATAAACAGAGAAAGTAAATAAGACATACCGAGCGCTTGCGGCTTTGCCCGACTATGTCAGGCTCCCTTCCGCTCCCTCACTCGTATCACTATTACAATTTGAAATTTCGTGTAACCACGTAGTGGACGCTCAACAGCATCAGTTGGAGTCAAAATTGTTGCTATGAATCTTGCACTCAACTTCCAATTTGCGATATGCATTTTTCATTGCTGAAACTTGCACAAAATTTTATGTAATTAATCACTATTTGTCACCCAATAAATTTAGAATGGTCTTATCATATTTAATTAATTGGGCAACTGAATTGTTATATGATTGTAGGTACAGAATCCGTAATCTATGCTCAATATGTTACGTGACACGTGATCTTATTTGTATTCAATGTAAAAAGACAGCAGGGATGGGAAAATGCTAAATTGATCTTAAAAGAACAGTTATTTTCCAACTTTAACTGTAATATTGGTAATATTAGTATTATATCAGTATCAACAAAACGTTTCATGAAAACTAAACCTGTATTAGAGAAAACTATCTTAGAGAGAGAGAGTGAAAAAAAAATGCTACGTAATCCGCCTCTGAGCACTAGAGTGAATAGTTATAGATGATTAGCACAAAAACAAAAAAAACTTAAGGGTTTTAATGATTTCTATAAATAATTTCTCCCTCTAGTTATCATCATAGTATGCTTACGTGGAATTCTCCATTTTATTTATTTTGTGCGGGCAGGATAAGCGAGAATTCTAAAGAAATCTCGTTTATCTCACTTCTGAAGTTAAAAGGAATTAAAATAAAACGTCATGAGCAATTAAAAGTTCTAGTTTTAATTGTATCTCTGTATAATTATTTTTGGTATTTAACAAGAATTCCAAGCATACAATTACTCGATATCATGGGAAAGTACTAGTATTACCAGTTTAAACAGTATTCAATACAATAATACACTGATACCTGACCTTAAGCAGTGGTATCTCTCCAGCAGGAATAGCGTATCGCGACAAATTTATCAAAGTCATCTGGTATTATGACTTTATTTAACAACTTTATTGAAAACACTTATTTCACCGTTCAACCTTTCACTGTGACGACTTGAGCACGACTGAGCGCGCCTCTACCCCGTCACCGCATATTTAAACGTTATGCGTGGCGTGGTAGGGGCGAGCGTGGCGTGACTGGCGTGGTAGGGGCGACTGCAGTCACCCGATTACTACAACTACCGTTTAAGTACTTTTAATGGAATAAACACACAAATTTAGTTGTACTACATGGTTCATCACGAATAATAATTAAAGTAATTTATACAGTAACCTTACACCTTCATTTTCAAAAATAATAAAGGTTAGTAGAAAATATCGACGGCAGCAAAGAATACGGTTATCTAATTCTAAAATATCGTTACTTTTCAAGAGAGCGTTTTAAACACGAATGGAATAATTTATTAATGCATTATCTAGGAATCGGTTAAGCCCAATTAACTGTGAATTTTTGTCGTAATTAGCACAATAAAAATGCTAAATGATCCCACGCCACTGTGAAATGGCTATACGACTGATATGTCTTCGTTTAAAATTAAAGTCGCATGTTTGCGCCGATTTTGCGACGCAAACACGGACATATGGTATAACTAGCGGCCGCCCGCGGTTGCACCCGCGTGGTTCCCGTTCCCGTGGGAATATCTGGATAAAAAGTATCCTATGTTTTAATCTAGGCTATCTACTATATGTGTGCCAAATTTCAACCAAATCTGTTCAGTGGTTTTTGTGTGATTGAGGAACAAACATCCAAACATCCAAACCCACAAACTTTCACATTTATAATATTAGTAGGATTATGACCGTGTGTATGTTGTCATCTTTAAAAAAATATGTTAATATTTATGTCTTTATATTCGCGAGAAAAAACAACATAATGAGTATCAGTTAATTCACTTTTATTTTATTTTATTCCTATGATGATCGATTGGGGGAATTATGAGACGAATTTCTGTACTTTTCGTAAAAATTGCAGGTTTTTCTTTTTTCTTCGCTGCCGTCGATATAGTAAATTGTATCTGAACCTAGACAACCCTTAGAAACCATATTGTTGGTTATTTAATGTTGTTTTATATTTTAGCAAAGGCTTTCAGCGAAATTTTAGCAAATTTCGTTATTAACGGGAAATACCGCAACATAAAACAATTAGTAAAAACTCGCAAACCGCCCTCAAAGACGGACACAAATTTACAAGGAGCCATAAAAACATTCCCTTTGTTTTCCCCCCAGCTCCGGGTCACAGAAGGCAATAATTAGCCAATTACAATTAGCTAGTCTATTACAAGCTCAAGTTCTGACTGATTTCAAAGAAAACCTTTGCTTCATGATTTCAGTTAAACTGATGATAATTAGCTTTTTGAAATATTAACTACTAACTTCTACCCTCTCTCGAGAGGGAGAGAGAGAAAGGGAGAACTGGAAGAGTTTGGAAGAAGTCCTTGCCGGAGGGCACATAGAGGATTACTTCCAAAATACTTAGATATTTTTAAAATGAATTATAAAAAATACGTTAACTCTGATTAAAGGTTTAAAGTGTTAATATTTAGTGCTTGTGAGGGTCATATTCAAACAACAATAATTCTCGAAATATGCAACTCCGAGCAATGATTTTGATGTAGTTTTGTAGATAATATTCCTGTGTATTAAAAAAATACAAAAAAATTACACTAATGTCCTAATTTTTGAGATGTCCTAATGTCCTAATTTGCGCGTCTTATATCAAGTTTATACAGTTCATTGTGAAAATATACGTTTTTATCTCAACAAGGAGTTTCATCAGCATCCATCAACATAATATCAAGTAAAGGTGTGTGTTCCTACAGGATCATACACTATGAGAAAGCTGAAAAATAGCACACTAATTTCAGATTTAAATATAATTCAGTATTTTTTTATAACGTATTCAAGTTAAAAGCTTACATAATATTTTTTTACTGAATAGGTAATATTATTAGCTTTCTACAAGTATTTTTTTATAACTGTAGGACTGTTAAATACGGAGAAATTGACATTTTTCGGCAGGGCTATCAAAAATAAAACGTCAAATTTAAAATGCCTGTCATTCCAACCGGAGAGGAAATAGACTCCAACATGTGGGGGGGGGGGGGGGTTGTCGATAAAATTGATCATATTATTATCTGCTTTTAAAAGCTCCGACATCGATAACCAAACATATTATTGTATATTAGGGGTTAAAGTATAAAATGGCCGTTTTTATGGAGAATTTTAAAGGATTCGAATTTTCCATACTTACATTTTCTTGATTTATATAATAACCATGAACGCTAATGTTTTAACACGTTTATGCACAAAGGTTTTTTTATTTATTTATTTAAGGACAACCAACAAGGCTAACACTAAATACATGTTCTAAAATACAGTTGCACTTAAGCTAGGAGTCATCATCATATCAGCCGCACGACACCTACTGCTGGGTATAGGCCTCCCGTAAGGATCTCCACGACGATCGGTCCTGCGCTGCCCGCGTCCACTGGCTTCCCGCGACCTTCACCAGATCGTCGGTCCACCTTGTCGGGGGCCTACCCACGGAGCGTCGTCCGGTGCGCGGTCGCCATTCCAGAACCTTTCCGCCCCAACGGCAATCGGTTCTTCTCGCTATGTGTCCCGCCTATTGCCACTTCAGCTGAGCAGGAGAAGCTAGGAGTAATGTTACCTTAATTAAAGGTTGCCACGGCATGCGATAGGAATTACAATCTGGTTTAAACTTAAAATTACCTAACTAAAATTAACTAAAAACATACTGTAAGTACTTTGCAGTAGGAGTATAACTAATTAACTAACTGAGTGTTAAAATTACATAAGTTTTGAATTTATGTAATTTAAACACTCAGCTAACTAATGTCACACGACTTCAATAGACGTGTTTAAAAAATTATTTCTTGCTTTTTATAGAGTTGTTTTTTAAGGTTTTTGAAGGAGGTTGTGCTTTTTTTAAAAGCTTTTTTATTTTAAACTTGTGGTAAGCGATGATTTTATATAATATAAAACGTTATAATGTTTCACATTTTTCAATGGTATACCCCGAGTAACTCAATTTCCACAAGAGTTCCGTTAGGCCTTCGCAGTTCAACCCAAGTCAAAAACGTCCTTGACAATAAATAAGTAGTTAACTTGTTTTTCATTGTCATAAAATTACCAATATTTCAATCACTGTACAGTTCCTATCTGATTTTGAGGAGTTTCCTCATGTATCTTCAAAATCCAAAGTCCAATACCAATGAAATTAATATGGTATCATCCTTAAGGTGTCGTCTTTTAAACAAAAAAAGAATCATGTAAATCGGTTCATAAACAAAAAAGTAATCGTTGAAAAACCGCCTGAATTCATATAAAATGGTAACGAAAACGACAGTTTTTTCAAGTTTACTTGAAAACTACTGAACCGATTTCAAAATTTCAAAAAATGGGACCAATTTGGGAACAAACCTCATGTTATAACGTTTGAATCATTTCAATCAGTTCAGTTGTATTCGAGTAATCGGTGTACATACATATAAAAAAATATACGCGACGAATAGATAACCTCCTCCTTTTGAAGTTTTTGAAGTCGGTTAAATAAGCATCGGCTTAGTTACAATAAATTATGTGGTTATTTCTGATAGCGAAAAAAGAAGTGACTTTTAAGATACTTTTTAACGTTCCAAAAAAATTTGAAATATTTTATTGCTGATAGTAAGGCATTATGATCATATTTCGAAACAACAACAAGTAACCGAAGCATTTTTAACATCATAGAAGATATGAGAGCCCCTGTAATAAAAAAATCGGCAATTTCATTAATTAATCGGCAATAGGGTATTACACCATTTTTTGAAAACTGCTTTAAATTAATCCTGAAGTCGTAATAAACCAGCGGAATTTTTATTTTAATTTTATAAAACCATTAAATGCCCTAAAACACGATTTTAATTTTTGATTATGAATTTTCGCGCGAAATCACTAGCCACCATTTTATTTATGCTCGTGCATAGCCTTCTATATCTTCCAAGCCCTGAAGTTGAGCAGAACGGCAACATCGCATGTGGTCAAGCACATAGTATAAAATTATTTTAAAAATTATTTATTATTTGTTTTTCCTATTTTATCTATGTTTAAACTAATTGTAAATTGTGATGTAAGATTATTTCAATAAAGTTTTATATTTATTATTATTATTTATTTATTAGAACATAAGGTTTGAGTCAAATTATTTGAACTTTTCGGGGGTCCTTTACTACTATGAGCATTTTGATCTAAGCCTCCTCTAGGAATAAATCTTACATCATTGGAAAGGTATTTAAATTTGAAACACTTTATTGTATTACTATAAATGTCAACTATTAGTACTTTGAGAGTTATAACGCTCTAAACTTGACCAATTTTTTTAACATTAATGACCTAAAACTCCGAAATTACTAACAATTAATAGAAAGTATGTTTGCAGCAAATATTTGTCATATAAAAACCTTTCTTATGATATATCATTCATTTCTATAGGTGTGGTAGATCAACTCCCATAGACAATAAACCACTTTAATACTTTAATAACCTTTAACTCCAAAAGTATTAACAATTGATATAAAGTATATAAACAGCAAATATTTGTCTTTAAAAGACCTTTCTAATGATATATCATTTATTGCTAGAGGGCGTGTTAATCAACTCCCTGCTGAAGAAAATCAACAAAAAAGATGACATCTTTGACAGCCATTTTTTCCTGGTTAACATTGATATTTTTCTTATTGTTTAATATACAAAGCATTTCAATAAAAGAACTAAATTATTTTCATATTTTAAACCTCACACGATTACTATGAAAAAAAATATCGACCTCTTAAAATTGAAATATTCCCATACATTTAGTATGGAGACTGGCGGATGACATGACCACGAACTGACAGTAACAGACGTTGCCAAACTTATGTTCACGGCTTGGAAATAAAGAAGGCTATGGCTCGTGACGTCATTCTGTTAGTAAACAATACGAATGCGAAAAGAGCTGTCATGTTTATTTACTATTGGAGTGACGTCACACCGTAATCCAAAATGGCGAATGGCGTTTTGAACATTTGAAGAATAGATTAAAAAATTCGATTTTTAAAATTGAATTATAAAATTTATATTGCATTTTCATTAATAAATATCGACGTTTCTTGTTTACTATTTATGAAATCTATCTTAAATATGCATTTTTATACTTTATTTAACATGGTGTAAAATAGCCTATTATTGATTTCATTTAACCCCTATTAATTGTTTCCCTGTCTAATGTAAAACAACAACAAAATTAACTTTCATACTCAAACCACATTTCGTGTCATAAATATATGCATAATGATAAACAAGCATTAGTCAACTTAGGGCATTCAAAACTACTTGAATGGCGCCCTAAATTAGAATTATTTGCGCCGGAACTAAAAGGGTCCAATAATTCGAGGGTACAAAAAGGGGACGGACAAAAAAACAAGGGATGGACAAGGTAATTAGGTTGGGGGGTGGGGGGAGGCCAGTTTTTGCCGGTAGATAGGCATCTTGAATGTTGCTAATAGAAATTCTCTGCTGTCCTGAATATTAATGTTTGAGGACGAAAAGCATTATAATTGTGATAAATCCAGTCTTATTATTTTAACAAGAGTTGTAATACTTCGTAGCTGCCAGTAAAAAGTTAAATTTGAATTTTTCAGGGCTTTAAAAGCAAAATTGATGACGTTATAATTGAATGCCGTTACGATTCACTGCTATCTGACTGCTGTGGCAGTTTTTCATTTAAAACTTATGCTTGTTGCAGAGATACTGACAAATAAATAAAAAACTGATGCGTTGGTTACACGACTATTGAATATTGCAACTCTTTTGCAACGGCAAATACTTGTTTGATAGCGTGACAAATACGTCATTAATAGTTATTTGTTATACTAGAGACCAAAGTCAATTTGTGCTGCAACTGCTGACTTTAAATCACGAACTAGCGAAGTAGTCTAAAATTGAATCAAGAGCATACGAGTGATTATATTATCTACTGGGCACAGTGAGTGATTTATAAGCACGAGACAGCGAAAACTTTCGTGTACACGTCAGCCGGGGCCTTAATAAATAGTTACTATTCTTTGGTTTTGATCATAGAATGATCATTTTTCACCTTTACTAAGTCACTAGATAGATTTGCAAGAGTAAGTACATTTTTAACATTTATAAGATCAACAATTAAAAGACACCGTCACAAAATTACTACACATACTTAACTAACAATATAATTAAACAGTTACAAGTTTGTGTAAATTTCATACTTAAACAAGGCATCAAGCGATCTTTTATCGAAAGATTAACCCTACAGTGCTCGAGGTTAGCTTATAATTTCTTTAAATCAAAATTATCGAGGGCACGCGCAGCCCGTTCTCGAATCTATCTCGATAATCGAATTCAGATCGAGTTGTCGCCGCCAGTTGTCCAATTACCGGGACGGCGACCGAGTTACCCTTTCAAGAAACCTATTTTGTTAAACATGGAAAAAAACGTGTGTGACAAGAGAATAACATCAATGTGACAGGTTCGTTTAGCGATAAAGTTGAAGGAATATGTAAATAGTTTGGTTAAACTGGACAAAATTGTTTTGTCTATTTGGACAATTATTTATGTTAACATGCCGTAGAAATAAAACAGAAACAAGCATGTCGGAAAAACAAAAGTGCTGTCGTTTTTATGCGATTATGTTTATCAATTTATTATTTTAAAGAATATACTTATTTATTTTGTGTATAAAGCTAATTCTGCGAGTGTTGGTGAAATGAAATTAAGGACGTTATCAAACCAATCATTAATATATCTTATGTACGCAGGTTAAATTTATTACTAAGAAATTGCAATTGAGTTTTATAACGTGCCTTTTTGTATCTTTTACATTAGAAATCATTATCTTTTAACTCTATCAACCTAATCAACTTTTAGGCTTTGCCGCCTAAATTGTCTTTATAAGTACAAAAAAATGTCCAGTCCATTTGCCGTCTAATTTAGGGACCCTGAATAATAAAGGAGATATGCGGGATACAGACTCTATATCATTTAGTAGGTACCGCTTTTTGTAGATCTTGTCAGATCGAATTACTCTCAAAAGCTCTCACTAAAGTAATTAAAGGATGTCAAATATATATCATGTATATCTATGTCATAAATCTCACTAAAGTAATTAAAGGATGTCAAATCTTCGTGGTATATGTATATTATTTACATTTAAGACTTGTTTTTTCAAAATGTCAATGCGATCTGAAATCACGTGACAAAAATAAACATAAAAAGTATGAAATGCAAAAGCAATTTAGAAAATATGTTGATAAAGTCATTTTTCTTAACAAGTTTCGTAAACCAAATCATTATAGACAGTTTCATCGTAAAATAATACTTTGATTTTCCCAACTTTTCCTAAATGAAGAATTAATTAATAAATTGTAGAGACTGGACTTGTAAGATTTCCTATTTTGCCCGAAATACCCGCATAAAATAAGTAAAGAACTCAAAATCAATAAAATTATTTCATGTAAAATTTTGATATTGAACAGAATATTTATGAACCTAACTATAATTATAACATTAAATATATCCTACTAATATTATAAATGTGAAAGTTTGTGGGTTTGGATGTTTAGATGTTTGGATGTTTGTTCCTCAATCACGCAAAAACTACTGAACGGATTTGGTTGAAATTGCCAAATTTCCCATAGATAGTAGATAGCCTGGATTAAAACATAGAATACTTTTTATCCCGATATTCCCACGGGAACCACGCGGGTGAAACCGCGGGCGGCCGCTAGTGATTCATAATTGTAAAAATAAATTCATGTAATTAAAGTTGAAACAAAAAACTTTATTTTAGGGTTAAATTCCAACTACAACCTATGCTTACACTCATATTCAAGAAAAAGAACTCTGTGATTGGTTCGTTTGTTCTATGTGTTACGTGTGTTTGGTAGTTAAGACGCTGTGCGTCCTTGTGCACTGTGAGACCTCATAGTAATGTATGTGAATACGGGTATACCTATTCCGTAGGAAATGAAAACGGGAGTAAAACGGCAGTTTCTTGCCAGTTCTTCTCGTTACAAAGTCTCTCCTGCTTAGGGTTTGCGAACCATTTGCGTAGCTTGTTACTTTTTACAAACAGCCTTTAGAATAAATAAATTATTTTGAATTCATGACTTACTTCATCTATTGTGGTTGTGGCTTTTCTAAATGAAAGAAACATCCATGAAATGAAAATACGGTGGCTGAATGGTCAAAGCGCACCGAAGTTCGTTTAAAACGTTTATTGCGTTAAATACTGCAAAATAAACTAGAAAATAATGCTACAAACTAAAATCACATTGCCGTTTGACGTAAAACCCGTAAAGTAACTACTATTTCTTACTCCACTGAGATGTCACTTGTCGTTAGGTTTCAATTTGTGAAAGCCTCGAGGCGAGTCTTACCCACTTTGACAGATGCGAGGTAGTTACCTGTGACAGAGGAAAAACATTGGTAAGAACAAAGTAAGATTTATATATCTAAATAGTAAAACTACTGTAGTTATCTCTGGAATTGGAAGAAAAATAACGTTGAGAAAATGCAATAGAAATACTCTGTAATAACAGTGTTTACTTATCATACGTCTTCGAATTTCGAAGTTAGCGGTTATCTACAAAGAAAGTAAAAGGCGAGTAAACATAATTTACTTTCCATTATTGAAGCTATTGAGGTAGTTACGTAGATATTAGGTACCAATTTTATTGAGAATCGACCTTAAAGTAATCAAAAAGTTTATTGCAATCTTTTCTTTTTTTGTAGCTGGCAATGCCCTTCAAATCTTCTATCAGCTATCGTAAATCAAAGTTTGTCTAGCACAGACGATTCCAGCGATAAGACCGCCTTTGCCCGCCACAGATTTAAGTTTGATTTTGTGCGTCTAGTCTAGGCGCTTAATGTCCTTCTCAATCAAAATGTACTTTTCTCATAATTATGATTGATTTTTGTACCTAATGTGTGTGTGTGCAATAAAGCGTTCGTCCCGATCGATATATCTTTATGTAGCTTCTTATTTACTATATTATTTACCAAAAATGCATTAATATTATAAATCAAACCAACATCGCAATCTATTTATTCGAAACAAATGGATTCTGTGGTTATGGTGTGTATTTAACTTTTTTAGGGAGAACTTCTTGGTTCTCCAAATATAAATTCGCAAAACTGAAATAAATATGAATAAACACAGTGTAAAAATAATAAATAAAAACCTACGCGGACCAAATAGAGGTTATCATAAAAAAGGCTGGTGTACGCAGTGACAAAAACCGCAGGGCATGTATGAAACGATTGATGGATGTGAATGAAGCGAAAGAAGTGTGCAAGGATCGTAGCAGGTGGCGATCCATAGTCTCTGCCTACCCCCAGGAGAAACATGCGTGAGTGTATGTATGTATGTACAGAGTACTAAATTAGTAAAAAAATAGAAACCACGATGTACCTCAAAGAGCTATGAGCCCGACATAATTTTGTAAGCTTCACTTCAAAGACGGTAGAATGTTCTCGTAAAAACGTTAATTATTTAGCCCCGGATAGCCCCTGCATTGGGGTGGGCTTTACTGCTACTTTAGTAGAGCAAGCGAAAATACAAGAAGGATGAATGATTGAATTACATTACTCAATAAGGCTTTTAGAAACTGTATGATTTTGGACTACTGGATTTGAAAACTAACATGTGCAGACAAAACTGTTTAAAGATAATTGAGCTTGTGTTAGGGATTTAATAAAACTTTTTTTTCTTATTGCATGGTGTTTAAACTTAAATGATTCTTCGCACTCATCACTGACTAAATCACAATTTATCTATATTCCTACTCTACTATGATTTTCGCGTAATAAATAAAACATTTTCAGCTGTTACAACACGCAGTAATCCTATACAAAAAACTGACCACTAAATTCCATGCAAAGATAGTATCCATACATCATACAAAGGTAGTAGGTACCGAAAGAGAATACACACTTTTAGAAGAATATATTGCATTTATTTCAGAAACATTTGAACAGTATGAAATCACAAGAAAGCTTGATAACAGAACATATACATACCAAATAATATACCAAACAGCACGAACCCACTATGTGCTTCGAAAAGCTCAGCAGTGTGGGAAAAAGAGGTGGCGACAACTTTTAGATTATTTTTTAACAACATACAATTCGAGCTACTTTTTAACGCGAGGTCTACAGCTCACGGAGCCACTAGTCACTTTACTAATAGCGTCATTTACAGTTATAAATACTGTACCACCTATTTCTAATACACTATTCATAAAAATGAATATGGCTGCGTAATATTGTACTAAAATACATTACGAGCGGCATTAACGTGCAAGGTTCGGTACCCGGCTCACTTTATTGCTACTGTAACTGCGGAATAACGTCAAAAGACTGAATTTCCTTTCATTCACAGAATATAGTTGAAGATAAGAAATTGAGAGAGAGATATTAAGGTTATGTCATCACCTTTGGGATTTACGTTGAGGTGATTTGTATTGATGAAACAATGAATGATTTAGTTGAATAACATTAATTTCATCTCTAGAATTGATGATGGGGTAATCAATATCTATGATGAAACAAGAAATGGTTATACACACCATTTTACTAATGTTTAGAAATCATAAATTCAATATTAATATGTAAGATCTTAAAATAAATAATCTTGGTAACTTATAAATCATTTCTAGTTAGTAAATAAACAAGTATAATTTATTGAAGAATCCACCTGTTTCGACAACATTATTATTTCAAGTGCTGATTCAACAAGGTTATATAAAATTTAAGAATTCTCATGGCTGAAGCAATTTCAAATAGAATACCGTCCGTTAGCTCAGTTCATTTCTCCGAGAACGCAGGAGAAAAGATTTCTCGAACAAATAATTTTACTGTCAAGGAAAATACTCTTCGCGAGACTAGATTCAATGAAAATCTTATGAATCTGTTCGAACTAAAACAAAATGAGGTAAAGTAAACGATTTCTTGTATTATTTAGAAAGTTTAAGACATCTTGTGTGTTGTTTCGGGCTTCGAGTTCGACTTAATAAATATCAGTTTTTCTAAAAATGTATAAGTTTAATATTTTTGGAGTTTTTTCAGGATCTCATGCGTCATTGCCTAAATAATCAATAAAAGAAATCTAAAAGATTTTTATATTACATGTCATCCTTACTAATATTATAAATGCGAAAGACCATTTGTTTGTGACGCCTTCACGTCTTAACTGCTGGATCATCATGAAATTTTACAAACATGTTGTCGGGGTACAGAATAGGACGGGTATCATTCATCCCGAAAAAAGTGTTGTTTCTTAGGGATAGCAAAAAAAATTCCACGCAGTCCAAGTCACGGGCGGCCGCTACTTATTCATAATTATTGCAATGACAATCAATCAAACGCTCTCTTCTGTTCTATTATTTTAAATTTCCATAGAAAAGTAGGTATATAACCAGTAAAAAGAGATGAAAATAATACTCAGAAAAGTCAAGGCAGGAACCCTAACAGGATAGCGTTATCTCCGACCGTATACTTCTCGAACTGAATACGAAACCGCCCTTGTCATGTAAAGAAGCGGTCTTATTGTGACACCCTGAGAGACACTTGTGTTAATAAATCCCAATAGAGTTGTCTCCTGTTTGTTTTCTTTAAATATTTTAGATGGATCTAAACTCGGTGGTCTATTGTTTTCAATACCGTTTTTAATACATGACATTTTTAATTTACTTATATTAGATCATCTATAGAGATCATCTATAGAGATCATCTATAGAGATCATCTATAGAGATCATCATCTGGAGATCCTTAGGGGAGTCCTATACCCAGCAGTGGGTGTCGTGCGGCTGATATGATGATGATGATGAGATCATCTATATTTTCTGTGTATATCAATTCTGACAAATGTATTTTATTTTATTTAGCTCTAAGCATAGTAAGTGTTTACTTAATTAAATTTTCCTGGAACTCATTAAGTATCTAACTAAGTCGTTTCCACGTCTCCAGAAATCCAATTTTGGTAACGTCGTCGGTTTAGTGGCAAACCATGTCTCCATCTAATTGAGGACTTATATTAAGTTACTCAAACAAGACTTAATGATCTATCTTAAGATATTTCACGTTATTATTGTTTTTTACTAACCAATTATTATTCAAACACTATTACTTACAAACAGGATTTGCAATAACAGACTCGAAAAGTTTGTTTCAGTATTCTCACGACGTTTTCTGACATTTTAATTCACAAAACGTTTACGCAATCTAAATAATGATTAATCTTAGAATAAAGTGGGAGAATTTCATATTAAGTTAATATAACAGAGTAACAACATTAATTTTCTAATTAGGCCTCAAAGCGTTCAGAATTTTTTATGAGTCTTATTTTGCTACTTAAAATAACATAAAATGCTAAACAGATGATGTAGGTGATCTCTATCATATTCGTTCTTTAAAAACTTGGACTTGAACTGAATAACTTTGACGTTCGTTGAGATACAAAGTTTGCGATACGATCTCCTCAAGGTATAAATTAAACTTTTAAGTAGACCTTAACTTGTAAAGTACAAACTGTTGTCGTGTCAAGCGTTATAATTTCAAGCTCAACTTTATAAAAGGTTTATATTTTTTTCATAGTACTGTCAGCTGATGTAAAAATGTATTTTTAAGGTGCAGAAAGATGAAAGCAAGCACGAATTACTTCAGAAGCTAGCTAGCTATTAAAAGGATTTAAAGGATGTCTAACTATCAAAGCTGGCTAAAATCTTGGTTATCTCTGTAATTCAAAGTAATGACTTTCAACTAGAAGTCCAACCAAGTATTGCCCACACAGCTAGAAATGGAAACTGTGGAATAAGCAACTGTCAGCTCAAAGTATAAATTAATTTTCCGAGCGAGTAAGCGAGTAAGCGCCGCGGACACAATTAAAACGTCGGCGTGTTATTATAAAGGAAATAACGTGGGGAAACAGTCTACCTTCAGCTGTGCCACGAGAGATTAGCTGGTGACCTGATTAGTGGACACTTTCATACTGTAACGAGGAATTACTTGGAAAGTAGTAACAAGAAATTTGGTTAAATAGGTTTTTCCATGGAATTAATACCTATAAATTATTATCTTCTTCTAGAACTAGGTTTATGTACACATTTTAAGGGCTTCTAGAAAATGAGATCGTATTTGTAAATCGTCGGAAGTAAATAAAAGTGTCGTCCCACATGACCTCTTAAAGTCTTCCGACTTTCTCAGTTTCTACAATCTATAGAATAAGGTACCTATACATGATATTATTTAGCTGGATAAGCCTGTCGATTCTGTAACCAAACTCGAATCTCGCTTCACGGGGCGCCAGAATTTTAAGTCATAAATGAGATAATGATAGGTTGTTTTTTTAGTCACAAAAGATTTAGATAGCTACGAAATCTACCTAAAACCTTTCACAATCGGTAAAGTAGCTTATATTTAGCTGATTTCTAGTAACAAATTCATCCATTCATATTTCACGTGAAGTGAGGTCCGAAGTCAAATGCTAGTTCGATTACAGAATCGACAGGAAGTAATTATAAACCAGTTATTCAATAAAGAACCTTTGCATCAAATGCAATTCCTTAAAGCATAAGATTAGGGTCTTAAGTGTAGCGTTTGACAGTGTCACTCGTACGAAGGCGACATGCGACAGCGTCGGATATTGGCCATAACTCTCGGGGCAGGACGGCGGCGCTTATGTCTTGCTTATGTGCTACACATCTCCCTGATGCTCGACTCGGGGTTAAGTGGATTTGGTAGGAATTTTGTTTATGGTGTTTTCAATCTTGATAAGTGAATATTTTTCTTTGTTGTTGTGACGTTTCTCAATTATGAAGTATGTAGAGAAAAATACCTTAAGGGTCCATTAAAGGAAAACATGATTGGGGGCCCATTTTTTATACAGAAAATTTAAACTTGAAGCCACAAAAATAACATACGATAAGCTATAGAGATTCTCTAGTAGCTACAAATATTAAATTGCGTATAAACCTCACAGATGACTGTAAAAAAATCAGAATATCACTAAAAGTGTTTGCAAAGGTTCATATTTTTGGCGTAAATAATAGTGGAAATGTATTGAATTCTACATCAAAATACAGTGAAGTAGCTTCAAATACTTTTATTCAAGAAAGATAATTTTGATAATGATAATGATGAAAAAACAACGAAAAATATCGAAAAAGTGCAGAAGTGAGGTTTTTTCCTTACTCTTTACATGTAAAGAAAAAGACAGAGAACTGTTCCAGTGTAACCGAGCCTTAAGAAATGACTGGTGCACACATTGTGTTTTTTCATAGCTTTAATAAATAACTGAGAGGAGTTGCATCACATTTTAACCATCACAGTTTAAACCGATTTTAACATTTATTTCTCGATACATGGTTAACTGCCTTGTGAGTCACTAAAATCAGGTCTAAAGTTATGTTCTCTAACATTTATTTAACAAGACCTTTATGAAGGGTTTGCGTGAATAACGCATGTCGCCTCATGATAATTTATTTAAATCACATTAACTGAAACTGTAGGTTCGCTACACGTAGTTAAGGGCTCCCTCAGGGATGTCACTTGAGACACAAATTGTTATGAATAGTTTCACTGACTTATGTAAGTTTTAGAAGTAATCCTCCGATCCGATTGGGAGACAAAAATTAAGTAGAGATGTGTTATTATAATATAATATTTAAAGTGTGAACGAATTGTGCAAACAAAGTTGAAATCTTTAATCTCAGAATATCAACTGAACGGTGTTTGTCTGAAGAAGGTAACAAACATAAAAGATCTCGGAGTTGTCTTGGATAGCAAGCTTAAGTTCACCTCTCACATCGATGCCATAGTCAAAAAATCGGCTCAAATGCTGGGCTTTCTAAAAAGACATTTACAAGGTTTCCAAAATCACCAAACGAGAATTATTCTCTATAATAGTTTCGTACGTAGCAGACTGGAATTCGCCTCAGTTGCATGGAACCCAGTTTACGCTAACGCTTCCCAAAGAATAGAAAGTATTCAACGAGCATTCACAAGACATCTTGCGTTTAACGCACCTGGAATACATCACAAGGCTCCGTACGAAATAAGGTTATCATTCTTCGAAATGACTTCTCTTAAAAATCGTCGCACAATGATGGATATTGTCTTTCTTCACAAACTCATTAACCACAAAATATCGTGTCCTGACCTACTTGCTGCTATAAATCTAAATGTTCCATACAAATATCCTCGCAAACCACTTACTAAAACATTTGCATTGCCACGCCACCGAACCAATCTAGGTCTCCATCATCCCATAGCTCGCATATGCGCAGCGTATAATGACACCATCAAGAGGTCTCCCAACTTGGATATTTTTGGGGTATCGCAGTCAGTTTTTAAGAATATGCTACAGAAACTGTTTCAAATTCACTCACGCTGAATCTCTTTCCTTTCCTTTTTGAGTCATTTTGTAGGATATTACTAAATAAATCTTTTCTTGTGACGTTAAAATTAAACGTGCCAATGTTAGCGTTCAACTAATTTGTATGTACCTAGTAAGTAGCTTAATTTAGTTTATAATTTATTAATTTGTAAAAGTTCTGTTTAACGAAAGTTGTGTTAGCCTATAATAGGCCTGCATATATGCAATCTAGAAAATCCAATATCCTGTAAAAATGTTACCATGTGTATGGCTGTAAGCTTACCTTAATAAATAAAATAAAAATAAAATAAAATAAAACAAAACTGAATTTAAAATCATAAAATCAAAATACAATGGATCCACAAGTTCATTACATATTTGACGGAACCATATTTATTTCAATATCCGGATTCGTGACATCCTTTGAGGGCGCCACTTTCGGTGGTATCTAAAAGATATAAATCTATGTAAAAATACTCGTTGCAGTTACGCTACAAAATAGATAATAGTACTAGCCTACAGAAGTTGCACTCCGCAAAATCGTTTAAATAAATTGCTACTCTTGCTCCGACACAATAAAGTGCAATTCAGGTCGCACAGCGCTCCCTTCGCTCCAAAAACTTGTAGTTACCTCTCTTTCTATCGCGTAGGTCTTATTTTTTCTGACGTATGAAATTTGTCCTCTAAAAGGACGCCGAGCGCTTCATACTCGCGCGCGGATTGATAGAGCCCTAAAACACAACTGACCAAATATAAGTACTAAAAAAACCTTATTTACACTATGTAAGAAAAGAGCGTGACCGGCAAATTTTAATGAAAACCTTAAAAATATCAAACGAAAAAAGTATAATCAATTAAGTTTTTTATTGCTGTTTGATGCTTTAATATTAATACGGCGTCTAATCTCCATTATTGTCATAATCGCTTGGCAACTTTGCGGCAAACTTTCCGCCAATTTTTCAATAAAGAAAGACCTTAAAGACCTCCACGAGGATTTCAGTTCACGAGTAAGATCAGCGACGGTTACTGCATTTGTTGCCCTTAGTGTGTGATGGGAAAAATTTTACCCCGGGGTATAGATGGAAATTACCCCACTGAAAATGTTAGTCGGTAGAGCGAAGGGGTTTTGTGGATTCGCGTGGCTCAGTCATCCATGGAACAATTATGATTTTGGGCGCCGTTGATATCAATGAAAGTTAAAAATTAAAAGATAAATTGTCCACAGATCGAAACAAAGTGAGTTTAATAAATCAAACCAATATTTACGTTGAAATAAACATTTATTTAACACATTGTATAACTAATACAAAGTTAACAACGATTCGCAGAAAATATGTCATAAAAATATTTAAAACCACATGGGGTATAAATGGTTTAACGAAGAATCCGAAGGGTTAAAATGAAGTCACACATTTTATATCAATACATAATACCTTGAGAACCCATTATAATGTTAAAACCGCACGAAGGGCAAATGGTTTAACAGGGACCCTTAACAGGTTAAAGTGAGACCATACATTAATTACAAAAACAATACCCTTGGGTTCATTATAAAATTAAAACCATATAAAGAAGTAGGGATTTAAACTATAAACCCTTAAAAGTAAAGGTGAGGGCATATCTATTCGTTTCCAGTTAGTCAGACAGATTAAGAGGCCGGTTCCGCATTTGAAATAAGTTTTCAAACGTCACCATATCTCTCAAGTTGGATGACCGTCAAGAACCGAACACATATGTACTCAAAAAAACTTATGCTAAGATACCTATTACTTATCATCTTAACACAAGACATTCATAGTAAAATAGAATTATTTATACATTCTGGCTCATGGACCAGAGTTACGCTGAAGCTAAATAAATTTGAAACATGACAATAGGTACATTTATTGGCTGTAGACCTGCTCCGGGTTGAGTTTGAACATGTCATCAAATAACCATTTTGTACTTGATATGAACGTTAATTACTTCACCGGGTACATACTACAGAAACACTGCCGCGATGATAATAAAAGAAGGCTGAGGAATACCTTGGTTAGTTTTATAAATCCATGGAAATGGTACGGTTTAACCTGTGCTCGTCGCGCTGATTTTAATGAGACATCATAGCATGGAATTCTCGCCAAGCCGCTGCACAGACGACGTTACATCGAAACAAGCTCAAACCATAACCTTGGAAGTATTCCCTGGACCAAACTGGGAACCACTTATATCTTGAAATTTTGAGGTAAACCTGGAAGTACTTATATCTTGAAATTTTGAGGTAAAACTGTGGAGCCCTGTAATAAAAAATCAAAGTCACCAAATTGTCCAACATTGAATATGAGGTTTTCCTTACAACTAACATTATAACAAGGTTGAGAAACTTACCAAATTTGGGCTTTAATTATCACAGGTTATCTCATGAAAGACATGATGAAATATAAATTGATGAGCTGGAGCCCTGAGAACAATGCGACACGAGGTTACAATCTGGATACCACTGGTAAAAAACGGACAAATAATTAGATTCGTATTATTATAACACTCACCACTTAAAGGGATGCTCAACGCATCATTAAATTAATAGAAACCCACCAAAAAAAATAGATTGGGTTTCACTCCACATGACGAAAATTTCCTGCATCTACACGACACAGGCGAAATACCACGAATGAGACAAAGACTTCCGTCCGTCGAAGTACGTCGGTCATTGTTGAAACGACTCGAAAAGTCTAGAATGCCATAGACAACAAACTACCCCCCACACAAAATACATTCTATGAACATATTTACCTTTTGTCTGAATATTAATATTAAAACGCTTAACTAGCATGCGAGACATGGGTATTTACTTTATTTAATTAAAATAACAAATAGGATTTATTTGATTTTATCACCAAAGTGTAAATTAATTGGTCCGAAACGTTCAATTAGCGGGAATCGGAACGCTAAACGTCACATCTGACAGTTGTCACTTGTCAATTGAAAAGACAGCTGTGAGATATGTAAACAAGAAAGTTTATCTGCTTTAATTATTGAAAAGTGCTAAAATTCTTTGTGAAAGATGTTTTAAAATGAATTCAAGTGAATGCTTCGTGATTAAAGTGGGCGGTATAATCGCCGACATTCGTTAAACTACTGGAAATTGACTCAAACAAAGGTAGAAATCTGCATGCAATAAACTAACATTAACACATCAAAAGCTATGTGAAAACACTATGTGTGTTTTGTAAAACCTATCTAAACTCTTACCTACATCTAATACCTAATGTTCCTTGTCCAACCTACAAGACTATAGCGAGAATTTCGCTATAAAAAGTACTTTAAAATCAAGTGCTTGCTACGGTAAGGATAGGTGTAAAAAAAAGTGTTACAAGTGTACGCTTCATCCACGCCCAAATATTTTTAATTGGATTACCTTCAGTGGTCTGTGAGGGTCAATCCAACAAATCAATACCATGTTCCGCTTTCCAAGTAGTGCAGAGCCGACTTCGGTATTTAGGGTCATTATCCTCTTGCGAAATCCAGAAATCATGGGAAAACTTGTTTTTTTACAAAGCATTTTAGAAAAATGATTGTTTTATTCATATATTTATTTCGGACATAAAATCCATACAAGGTGTTAGTTACAGCAAAACTTATTTATAAGTTGCATACTAAAATTAAAAAATATGTCGGTCACGTTCTTATCAAACACACTGTATTATCATACCAAAACTAGAACTGAAAAAAGGAATATCTTAAAATGGTCTCTACATTACTAGACCGTAAAGCAATCGGGCAGGCCATAAACTCCCAACGGCGAGGGTTCTCTCAGTTTATCACCTACAGATTACACTCGCTCTATTATTAAGCTGTAAACTGTATTAAAAGGTAATTTGGTACTAAAGCGCCATAAATGGCAGTATAAAAAGCTATAACTTACAGTTAATACAAGTCATGTTTTAATAGCAGACATTATTGCTTTCATAACAAAGAAAAAGGTCATTAATTGACCGAGAGAGTGCGAAGCGCGAGCGAAGCATCGCCGTTTCAGCTTGAGCAAAAATGCTTTCGTATGTCCTCTACAGATCGCATTACTCAACCGATTCTCGTGAAATTTTGTGAGTTAATTCAATAATTATGTATATACAAGGTGCATTTGTAACCACTCTCCAAATTTTAAGGATGTGTTCAGTCCAAGACACTGAACAACTTTCTCTAAGAAACATAGGGTCATAGATGTGTAAAAAAATGTCTTATCACACAAATCAAAGAGATCACGTGATCAGTTTAGTATGAGATGACCAAAATTTTTTGCGTATTTCGACACATGTTTCATGAAGAAAGTTGTTTAGTTTCATGGACTGAACACATCCTTAAAATTAAAAGAGTGGTTACAAATGCACTTTGTATATATGTATATTATTGAAATTATTTGAAATAAAAACATGGCTAAGAGAACTTCATTCACCTGAACCTCAACGTTCCGTTACGCCAATTTTATTTCCAGATTTAAGTGTAAGATTATCCCGTCTTCATCTCCCGAGATTTAATTTGTTACAAAGTAGTAGCTCTGCTATACGCACGCACTATATCGCACGTCTTCAGCGCTATAGGAAGGAAAAAGAAAGCAATAGCTACCCCCTCTCTGCCTCCGACCAGCGCTGCCCGCCGCCGCGTCAACCTCATTCTTTGTTGCGCGCGCGCGCAAGACGCACGTCAGTCATCACAAAAATATTACTTTTTTGTTTAACTATAGTCTTAAAATCAGTGAAATTATAAACGTGAATTAATTCATGAAAACGGTAAAATACCTTCACTATGCAAGTGATACGAATGTTGAAGGTAGACTCACAATTTATCTTTTCTCTTAGTGATGAAAAGTATGCAAGTTATTCACAAAGGCAAACTGCCTTATATTTGCCTCGAGTCAATACGAGATATTGACCAATGGTACATTTTTCCCGAGCCAATACGTGATATTGGCCAGTGAATTTTTTTTCCCGAGTCAATACGAGATATTGACCAGTGATACTTTTATGCGTTAATACGAGATATTAACCTTAATTTTACAATAAACTGCCGAATACTTGCCTCGAGTCGATACGACCTGCTTTTGTGAGTTAATGTCTTAATAACGAATCCTTCGTATATTATGATTGAACTCAACTTACAGGTAAGTTTGTTTAATCATTATTAACCGCTTCATATTTTACAAAATATGAATAGATTTGCTGGTGTTAACTGCAAAATATTTGCCTTGAGTCAATACGACATACTTGCTTTTATGAGATATTTTTTCCCGAGTCAATACGTGATATTGACCAGTGATAAGTACTATTATGAGCTAATACGAGATATTAGCCGTAATTTTATAAAACATATATACCTAGATTTGCTGACGTAAACTGCAGATTATTTACTTTAAGTCAATACGAGATATTAACCGTTATTTTACAAATATTAATAAGATATTTGCTATCAAAAATGAAGGCCTAATAATCTTTTTCGTGAAACATCAAAATTGTTGTCACTGATACAGGTATGTACAAGTACTTTTAAATGTTTCGGTTTTCTCGAACAACATTATAAAACAAAATTCTGATTCCTTTTTATTTTTTCTTCGAGAAAAATCAGCAATGATGTTGAACATCAAAATACACTCCCACAAGTGTTAAAGGTGCCCTTATGGTCAGTAAAATTAAAAAAAAAACATTACCGGCAAATTCATCTCCGATTCGTTGAAAATGAATCATGCTATTATCATGTATTATGCCACTACTGAAAATCGTTCGAACAGTGTCTTTAAAGACCGTCAACGCGACGACACCTACTGCTCAGTTCTCTCTAAACTTGGGGTCTGCCACAACAACCACAACCATATCTTGCAACACAAGCAGTTGAGCTGAGGTGACGGACAACAATCAGCAGGGCCAGTTTAACGTGTTTTATCAGCCTTGCGGCACCTACCTGCAGCTTCCAGCTCCAAGGGCTACCCGTGATCACCACCGTCGGCACCGTCGCGCTACCGGATCAGAACAAAAGGTCTGTACCTTGTCTGTATTTTTAGCTGGTCAGCTAAAATACGTTCTCGATTCGAGTAAAACCTATCAAACGACCGTTATGTGCTTGAGGTTATTTTCCAATACTAATCCTAAGTATTCAGTTAGTTAAATTAAAAAATAAACAAATATATTTTATTTTCTTTACAATAGAAAATAGAACATGTGGGTACTTTCTGAACATTTTATGGAGGATGCTAGAACGACTTAACTCATAACATGTGTCCTGATAATGTCATGGCACAACTATTAGTCCTTGAGAACGGTTGCTTTCACGCACAGCGCAAAAAGTATTGAAGACTAGCGGCCGCCAAGGAAATGGTTCTTGCTATCCCTCAGGAACAATATTTTCCTTTCGGGATTAAAGGTACCGTATGTCTTTCTCTGTAACCCAGACAACGTGTATAAAAATTTCATGATGATCTGTTCAGTGGTTGAGACGTGAGGGTGTAACAAACAAACAAACAAAAGGACTTTTGCATTTTTAATATTAGTAAATATGTTATTAAGTCAATAAACTTCATGAGTTTTGGGTCTTATTCTTTGGCTTTTTCACAGCACTACACAGAATCATCATCTTTACTAGATTTTTAAACCAATAATTTAACCCATTAATTACAGGCTTCAATGCCCTATTAAGATGACACTTATGTCTGGGTATTAATTACCAAAATTTCTCAAATTTTCAAGTATTAGAAACTATAAAAACAATGATTCTAATATTTAAGATCCTCATTAACTATCAAGAAAGTCCCAGCCAAACATGTAAATTCTTTGGCCTTGTATTGAATTTCTAAAATTAGTAGTATATTGACAAATAAGGACAAACAAAATATTTTTAGACGAAGTTATTAAAATCAAATAAAATACATTTTAGTGACTTTGTCAGATACTTGGGAACTATTACAGGAGTTTGTACTGTGGTAGCATTACTATTTTAACACTTAAAATTTTAATATTGGACAAGCTTAAGGCTTGTACATATTGAGCATTAATGTTTAACTATTTAAAATAATGAATATAATAATTACGTATTACATCGTACTATGTACCTAGTCAACTTTGTATTGTATGGTGGAAAAATAATATTTGTTTTTCTGATACGTTTAAATCAATATGATAAACGAATAGTTTTCAATACTTTCTCCATTGCTTTGACAATAAGACTGCGCAGCAGCCGGTCAAAGTGAGACAATATAAGATTTTGCACAAACCAGGAATAATTGCTGCTCATTAATGACCTGGATCTGCTTTTTGTTATAAAATTCTTCGCATGCCGTGCGTATACTAGCACCGATGGGCTGCTACCCGATGGGCGGGGCCTACCACTGCGGCTGTGCTAGATATAGCTGGGACGTGCACCACGCCGTCTGTATGCAGGTGCCTATACTGAAGTTTTTGTTGTATATTAATAACACCACTGCCATTTCATAAATGAATCGAATTAGTGGTGTTCATTGCTTGCAATTAAATTAAATTGCTAAATTGCTCGCGAGAAATGGCAGTGTTATGATTAACAATAGGCGTAATAACGCCTCCCCAGCTTGATTTTTCCTTACTTATTTAAAAAAAAAAACTTATTTTATTGTACATGACAAAGCCAAATGACATAATAGCTATCAGAGCCATGGTTTCTCAATGAAATAAAATAAAAAATAAAAGTTTTTTATTTCTGCAATTACACAATACATTAAATAAACTTATATTATTAAAGCTACCTAGTAAACATAATAATATACTTGTGACAGGCAACTCCATTCCCTCGTTGAAACCTTAATCAACTTGCTGTTAAAGAAATAGCGATGGTAATAGTCACAACAAACGTTAATTTATTTTTATTTCTCGCAGAAAGAAACATCATCCTCGCTGTCAGTTTTCTCTGGCTGCATATTATAAGGCAAACGTTCCTTAGAAAACAAGTTTCTTTAGTCAAGCGTTAGAAGTGTCTATTGATACCTTGCCTCAGTATTTGAATAATACTGCAAGCAAATCTATATTTTTATTGGAAATAGTGCCAAGAAAGAATATCTTATTTTATATAAATTAACGATTTAATAGGATTTCTAAATAACTGCTTTCTAAACGAATCCCAGTATACAATCATTGCTCAGATATCTCCTAATTATTTTAAATCCATATCAGCGGCAATGGTGACCTAAAAAATTTTTTTTTAGATTTGTTTGTTACACTACCGTTACATTACATTACCGTTAGATACCGTTGGATCTTACAATAGTTTAAGTTTACCTGTTGAACTTACTCCCAAATAACTTACATTTTGAACAATTAAGCACACATTGGTCACCTTGTTAGCCTTGGCTACAAGTGAATGAAAACAGATCATGTACTTAATTCAATTAAGCAACTCAGTATTGTATTATATTATCTGAGGTAACACAGTAAGATTTGGCGAAATAATGTATTATTTAAAATTTAAATGACAGATGTTTAATCACATCTTCTGTAAGTCTCAACTTGTTGAACTTTCCATTCTTTAATTATTTGTGTTTATTAATATAAATATCTTAAATATTATCGCCCTTATGAACTAATACAAACCCCCCCAAAAAAAAAAAAACTTATCAATGCTGCCTCGTCACAAACATTCGGCCGATTGATAAAATTTATAATGGAGGAATGTTACACCGATTTTTTTTAAAATCTCATTACCTGTTTATCATGTTGTGTAACATGTCGTTACATCGGCGCGGCGGCCAAGTTGCTGCCATTTGTGACGAAAAATTTGTTTAATTACTAGTCTGTGTGTCGAATTTTCTGTGGATGCTATTCGCAATCTGCTGTTTGGACTGGACAATCGACAATATTTGCGAGTTTCCAGGATACGGTCTCTAATTTTGCAGAACCGACATTGTAATAAAACAATTTTTTATTATGTTGCAGTTGCAGTGCAGGAGCACTGACTTATTTTTATCTTATTTAACTAATCCTTATAATAATTTAATGTGTGTTCACTTAACCCTTGTTTATTTATATAAACAAACAAAGGTTCCTCTAATAACATTGTTATCTTCTCTAAACATCCTACTTTGTAACAAATTAAATCTCGGGAGATGAAGACGGGATAATTTAATGATCAAACGAACTTACCCTAAGTGAAGTTCGATCTTAATTATCCCGTCTTCATCGAAGAGATTTAAAGTCCCAACCCTCCCTTGCTAGTTGTTTGTTTAACAACCGTATCCCTATAATAGATGGAGATATCAATGTATTTACTTACTACTCCAAACTGAATGAGGTTGACGCGGCGGCGGGCAGCGCTGGTCGGAGGCAGAGAGGGGGTAGCTATTGCTTTCTTTTTCCTTCCTATAGCGCTGAAGACGTGCGATATAGTGCGTGCGTATAGCAGAGCTACTACTTTGTAACAAATTAAATCTCTTCGATGAAGACGGGATAATTAAGATCGAACTTCACTTAGGGTAAGTTCGTTTGATCATTAAATAATATCGGCTTAATGCAAAACTCTCAATAAATTTATCTAAGTACAAACAATCAGAAAAAAATAATCCCTCAGAATACCTCCTTAAATCCCACAATAAAATCCTCTCGTAGCAGCCCTAAAGACATGCATTAATCCCGGCCCAGTGAGCAAGGGATAATTTCATAACCCTCGGGAGCAACCCTTGAGGGACTCTCCAGGAGCTCTGACGTCATCACACGTGCGTACCCCTCGAGGATTCTTGTGTAATTATTGTTTTTACTTGCGTCGAGAGGTTTTTATAGAATGCTGTTGTCAGCTGGAGGGGGTTTATGACATCGCTAATTGAGTGAGGAGTATTGAAATTAATGAGGCGTAGCTAAATAAGCTGGTATTGTTTCTTATCTATGATTTAAGCTTATATGTATGCAGTTATATGCAGTAGGGTGTATCCACATTCGCCAACTTCCTTATGGTTACCTAACTTAGATTTTATCTTGAATAATATTTTGCGAAATGGACAAAAGGGCTTTTCATAATATTTAAAAGCAAGTAAAGAAATCCCGGATATCTCATTCCAATAATTTGTCTCAAAGGAAGTCTCGAACAGGATAAGATTGAATAAAGGGTGATATTATATTCATAAAAAAAACATCTCTGTTCATTTTTTTATTATATATAGCTACAGAACACTACAGAAACATTCAATATCATAGTGTTACCGGCTACCACCCACATTAAAATGTATTAATAACAAATTAGTTCCTAATCCGGAATAAAAATACAGAAAATCGGTCGCTGACTTTCCTTATTTATAAAAGACTAGAATAGGAACATCGTAACATAATCCTATCTCACATAAAAACATGCCAAAGAGAAAAAAAATACCGTAATTGTTCAGTAGATCTTTCCTTGAGGCACTTGCGAAGACTCAAAGGTTTCATTAGTGCAGAATTCCCATTGAAATTTATAGCGCGGAAGAATCTCGTGCGGGGGGGGCAAGGGGGGGGGGGGGGTATTGTCAGTTCTTTAGGCTATACTTACAGTGAATTGTGTAGTCAGAGCTTAGTTATTTTAGGGTGTCACGTGAAAATAAACTTCATGAAGTTTTTTCTTTTTATGCAAAGTACGAAAATGAGCGGTTTTCTGACAGCTGATAATTTTAGTAAAATTTATGTCGATAGATGGCGCTACTTCAACTAGATAGATTTTTTAAAAATATTCGCGCTAAGGGTCAGAGAAAAGTTTTTGGAACACGCCAAAGGACAACCAACGCACAACGCAACAAACCACATACTCAACAAAGGTATGATAAAAAAGTAATTACGATTCAACCTTAGCCTTTTTCTTAAAAACTTACCTACTTAGTTGTACAACGACATCGAGTTCATTTTTATGAACTACTTTTTTTCCTAAACTGCCTTTTGAAAACTGATCATTGTAAACTAGCCTTTGCTTGATTTTGATTGGTTCATACGTTGCATTCTGGTTTAATTTTAAAATGGAAAATAATTTCTAGAAATGTTATGATATTACCTGTCTTAGGTATCCAGAATTAATCCAGACCCTATATTTTCCGAAAACACTGTTCAGCTTCTTTTGGTAGCTAAAAAGCGCGTTATCCGATCATTTATAATGTTACAAAAGGCAATTTTTTCTTAGCAAGATAAAAGTAAACTGCCCAACGCTCAACTCGTGTTAGTGACAGGCAGCCCTTAACAAAGGTTGTTTTTTAACTTTTACCCCTGCTTTGGCAGAAATAATACTGGAAGGCCGCAAAATATAATCTTTTCGTAGGGCTTTAAAAATAAGGTAAATCGCAAATCACCATACATCCCAACCTTAATTTGATGAGATTTATTTTACTAAGCTAATGGCCGATTGCACTAAACTTAAGGATCGCCTAAGTCTTTTCCTAACTACAACATGACCAAATTTAAACGGTGTCATAAACTTAGCCGTCATGTAGCTGTCATTCGCTAAGTTAACTTGGTCGAGTTGTAGATAAGAAAAGACTTAGGCGATTCTTAAGTTTGCTTTCACGCGTAAGTGATAGATGAGAATGACTTGTGAAGATTATTTTGAATATATTATTCACATTTTTTAGTAGCACCTTTTTTATATTTTCTAGATTTTATTTTTAAGGAGATGTTTAATTATATCATTTGAACCATGATTAATGAATACAGTAACACCGATGAATTTTTTTTTCTTGCATTTAAGCAAACATTCCGTTTAAAACAGGCAGAATAAAAAAAATACATTTCATTTCAAAATTAATTGCCTACATCTTTAACAGCCATAATCAGTCACTTTAATCGTCATACTCAAAGGCTTATTATTCCATTTGCCAGCTTCCTTACAAAGATGTCCGGTACAAATGAGATCACGTATGCCGGGTCCGATGGTCCCGTAAATCAACGCGCGGTATTTTGAGGGTTGAATGCGAATCAGGGTTGCCACAGATAAACATAAATAACACGGACTGACGGACTGGTGTAGAGATACGGGACGTGTGTACAGGGCGGTCCATGTTGATGCGATGTGGGAATACTTGTGGCAAATTTAATGATGGTAGGGACCAGTAGATGAAACATAAGTAGATAACATTTTTTTTGTGAATTCAAATACATATTTATAAGTACTTACAAGATTTTTATCACATTCAAGTAAGTAAGACTTGGCAGTTATATTTGGCAGTCATTTTTCCATATTAAAATTCTCGACTGTTTGATCCCTGGTTCTTGACTGATTTGATCTGATCTGATTGACTGACAGATATTTTTTTTTTAAATAGGATCAATATAGTCAGTGTCTGTGTCGTCTTTTTTAAGATTTATGTTTTTATATGTATTATACTTCTAATAGTGCTTAAAACGGCCTATTAAATAGGCTTCAAGCAAAAGCCTATATAGTATATAGAAAAATGAAAACAGTCTGACACAGAATACATATTTCCTTCCATTCTGTTTCCAAAAGTTCGTTACGATTGGCTAAGTTTTGGCGGAGGAACCAGTCAAGAATGGAACCGCGATTTCTGATTTTTTTAACTAAGGATTTTTAATCGGAGCAGCAGTTGTCCTTATCTCACTGCCGCGCGATACCGCCTGCATCAGCGCGACGGAAATATTCGTTTAGAACTTTTACACCTGAAAAGGACTCAGCTATTGTTTCCTCTTAAACCTTGTTACAGCTGTTACAGCTGATAAGTTTCTTGCGCCCGTTCTTCTTGTCAGCTAAAAAAGTCTGGAACGGGTGGTAGGAAAATATAGACGATTCAAAAGTACTTAATAATTAAGTTTATTTGAATAAAGCTTATTTGACTTTGACTTTGAACCTTAAATTAGAGGATATATGCAGGATATGATACTTATTGAAAAATATAATCATAACCCTTTTTTTAGAAAACATAAGAACTTTCACCACCCTTTATATAAACGTTTCGCATAATTTACGCAGTTTCACCTGTTTGCTTGGGATCGAGTTATGATTTTTGTCAAAATATAACATATTTTTATACTCCGTGATGTATGACCACTCTGATGTTTATCCAGTATATTAATTTGTTTTTGCGAAATATTATTATACGCTTTTTTTCAATGGAGATAAAAATTGTGTGTAGTATACTGACCAATTTTAGAGTAATATATGAGAAAAATATGAACATAATTGTACGAAGAGAAGAAATAAAAACACCTTTATTTAAAAATAAATTTAGTACAGAAAACATTAAAGTCAATTTAGTACCTATTCTAATAGGTTTAAACATTGGGCTTACACAAGTGGTATTTTTTAATGGCAATTAATTACTTTATTTAAATAACAACGTCTAGGATGTTTTCAAAATGTATTCATTCGTGATAATGTTGTTTTGAAAAACGTTTTCGTATTTACTGATTAGTATAATGTAACAATTGAAAATATGTTTACATCATCTGACTGAGACAAAATAATTAATTAAAACGTATTTTCTCGTCGTTTCCTTTTAGCCACCGTGATATATCGTCCAAAGGTAATTTCGCGTTATTACCATGAAAAACAAGGATGAAGATAATGGTGGGTGATTGATGATAAAATGTCACGGGGTAAAAAAATTGATCAATTATTTTTTTTTTCACCTCTTAACCTGGTTGGGGTGATATATTGGTTTTGGTGAAAGACATTAAGGTATTTAAGCTGTAAAAAAGGTTTCTTGTTGAAGTCAAATACAAGAAATGGCGGCGAAGTTGTTGGTCCCGCAATTTTCTTGTTTTGTTTTAAAGTAGATATAGTTTTCCCAGTATTGTTTAATAGTTTTTGAAATATGTTTTGAGTAAATTGTTTTTAGAGCGAGCAAAAGAGTCGTAAATATTCAGATAAAATTATATTGAAACAATATTTTTAAATAGGTACGTTTTATTTTTTAATAGGTATAAATTTTCATATGATTTCCTTTATAAGAATGTACTTTGGAGGTCAAACCTTGAAATCAAAAAAAAGATGAAAAGTTCCATTTGAGCACTTTTATTTCCCACAGTTATTTGTATAGAACGCTATTTCTTTTATTTTAATCCATTTTCCTGGAAAATAAACGCACAAAAACATCAAAAGAGCCTGAAAAACATGTTGATAAAGAAAAAAAACCTCTATTCGAACGCTACATGGTAACTGAAATCAGACTTTCGGCCATTTTGAATCCTTGTCACGTGCCCCGGCTTCGAGAAAATTCTAAGCAGAAATTGGATATATTTCGAGAAATTATGTACTGAAAAAGTTGTTTACAGAAATACTTTTTGTGGGTTCCTTTCGTAGGATCTTAGGTTGAAAATATGTATTACCACGGTGAAGAAATGTTGACTCTACTTATTTTATGAATACTAGGCAACAGTCTTTGAATCCTAATATCGATCCAATCGTCTTCTGTAAAATTACACCAACAAATTACACAGAAAAAAACGCAGTGCTTTGTATGAGCCTAAGGCTACTTCTATTTTCTATCAGTCTATCTATTAATAATCTATTATTCAATATACTTTGGTAATTTATAAAAATGAAGGATGACTGACTCATCAAAAATAATTTTAAATTTTCTTTTCCCATGAAAAATGAACTAAAAAGATTTTAATCAAGTCCCTTAAGTCGTCCGAATTCCAGAACATTCCTTCGAGACAGTGCGAGTTCCAACAAAATGAAACTGAGCGTTAGTTCGGGATAAGCACACAGAATCCTTTAAACAAATATCTTAGCTAAGCTAGCACAACCGGATTAACAAACTCATTTTAGTGAACGTCGACAGTAAGATGAAGGATAGTCTGATTCCAACCATTAAGGTAAAAAAAAGCGTAAAGCGAGAATGCAATGAGAAAACGTTGCACGCCGGAGCAAGACCGTTTTGGCAGATTAGGCGAAAAAATCACGAAATCATGTCGTAGTAAATAACTACAGCAATTAAAGAAAAAATGCTTCTACACGACTATAAAGATGATACCGACGCCCCCCGCGAATAATCCCGTAATGAGCTATTACGGGGTTTTTCAGGTTATGTGTTTTTAGGCATCTAGAACATGTAATGAATCATAGTGAATTTTTTCGGAATTTTTCTATTGGTATTTACAAAGATATGAAAAATTACGTGTCTGTTCCATTGAAATGCTTTAAAAAGTGTTTTAAGCGAATAATATTGTTTTAGATCTTTACGAAAAAAAATACCAAAAGAATTTGTCAGTAGACACCTTTACGATATTATACGGGTTAACAGTTTATTACCGTAATGATGTAAGAATTAATACAGGTTTATTCGGGATTTTATTAAGAAACCGATTTCCAGCTAAACTTATTATTGACTCACTCCTTAGTCCTTACATAACGATTTTCTTTATTGATTTATTTTATTTTTATTTATTTATTTCATTCAGGCAACTAGGCCCATACAATATATACCTTACAGACTAACATACATACATTATACTTACTTATATTACATTTTTACAACTATTTTACACGCATTGATGGCAGCGGCGTGTTGCGCAATGCAGTGTCCGGTATCCGATCGTGAAACCGTCGGAACAAAACACCCTTCGGCCAAAAATCTTCTTTCACGAAGGTCGACAGATGTTCGGTCGTAGCCCTCACCACAAATGAATTGAAGTTTATATTGTGGCGGGAGCGGGACTCCAACCGCTCGACCCTCAGACAGAATTTGGTCTTCACTCTGATGTACTCTACAATATCACCAGGTTTCATACTGTAGTGCAAGCGGGACACGTACAGCAGCGTTGTCGGGATGGCCGGACGAAGTAGGTGATTGTGTCCGGTCGGGGCGGTGCCACATAGGTTACGGCGAGTCGGCTTCCTCTTTCTTTCCACCTTCTTGAAGCCGTCCTTGTCGCACTCTTCATCCAGTCTCCTTGGAATTGATTGCACAGGTTTAGAGACCGGCCGGCGTTGTTTTTCTCCCTCATTTGTATCCCGCTGGAGTTGTTGGACAGCGGGTCGGTTTGCAGCGCTTTCGGCGTGCAGCGAGATGGCATCTCATCGGCCTTCCCGATGCTCTGGAACAGCAGTGCCTTGCTACTACAAACCTCAGCTTCGTTGAAGTTAGATTTGCAAATTTGCACGATGCTGACTTCGTCCATGGTGTCGATGGCATTCTGAATGAAAGCCAAAACTTCGTTCACTATTATTTGCTGGGAGGTCATGGTCATACCGTTGTAGCAATTTTCGATTTAGAAAAAGTTTTAAATGTGCCGCAGTCTGAAGTGTCGATCTTCCACTACAAACGTAAATACCCAATTTATAATTTTACAGTTTTTGACGCTCTTAACAAACTTGGGTTCTGCTACGTTTGGCAAGCACAGATCGGTAAAAAAGGATGTATCGAAATAGGCAGTTGTTTGTTGCAATTTATTAAGACCGTACACACAATAGGTATACGTAAAATCATATTTTACTCTGATGGATGCTATGGTCAGAATAAGAACAGGTAAATTTTTGCATTGTATCTTTACGTTGCAATAACTCTTCAAATGGACATCATACATGTTGGTGGGCATAGTCAAAATAAAGGCGATTCCATGCACGCATGTATCTAAAGAGCTCTAAAAAACAAAGTTTTATATACACCGGACCAAGTCTATAGTATCATCATGAACGCCAAAGTCTCAGGGGACAAATATACCCTAAAAGAAATGCAACAAAGTGAAATCCTCAACATTAAAGAACTTATTGAACCCAAAAGATGGCTTAAAGACAAAACAGGAGAAAAAGTACGATGGTCCGATGTGATGGAGGTTAATGTGACATATACTAAACCTAAATGTTTTCTCTTCAAATATGATTTTGATCAGGATTATATTGAGTTGGATTACGACGCAGGCAGTAATAGACAGCGTCGGCAGAATCAGGTCACCAAAAAATTGAAAAAATTGAGTTAAAGCCTGCATTCAACAATCCTCTCCCTATTAGACAGGCTTTGTACGATGATCTCCTAAGCCGATGTAATTCTCAAGCAATTCCTAGCCATTACCAACCACTTTATAGAAACTTAAGCTATAATGATTCTAAATCAGGCGGTGATGAGGAATCTGATTCTTTTAACTGTATTAGTATCTCATTCATTATGTTTTATTTTTAAGCCAGTGTCAATTTTTATGTTAATAATAACAATCACTTTTTAAACTAACTAATGTTGTTTCATTAGTATAATATCATTTATTTCATGATAAGTAAAATAATAAATACTTTAGCAAATTAATCAAATAAGCGGTAATGATCAAAACAATAAAACGTACGTTATTTTTCAACAGGCGAATATTATAGTAATAGTTTATACAAATGTACAATAAACAAAACTATTTGCAAGAATAATATCGCAACACGATATTACTGTTTGTAGTCGAAAATATAAAATTACACGAATAATATCTTAAGTGACACTACTGATCAGAGCTTAACCTATATTAGTATAGTAAAATGCATTTAGTTAAATTGTAACGAAGACCTTGGTACTAATTAAATTTGGATGATATAACAAGATAGCTGAAAAAAATAGCTTCCATGTATACTATAAAAAGTCTCTGATACTAATTGTTTAATAGAGTTATGAACAAAAGTGCTTCTTTTATTTTTCCTGAACATTTTGACTTTACCGGTTACCGGATTATTCGCGGGGGACGTCGATACAAATTATTCAAAGTAATTTCGACTTGAATACCTGATGTTGTTTCTAAATAATTTCGAACTCAAGAATTTTTAAGAGGTTTTTTCGAAAATAAAACATATCGAGCCTAAAAATCAATGACTTGTGTTTCTGGTTCAATACGTGGCTGGAGAAAGATTTAAAGAAATATAACGTGTTGAATTAACGCAAAATGAGAAAACCGTTTTTTCGGACCATCAACTGAACAACTTTACCAACTCTGAAATCGCGAAAAAAATCAGTTGTTTCATACAAAAATTAAAAATGAAAATGTAAAAATGCAGCTGATTTTTTTTCGGGATTTCAGAGTAGGTCCCATAATAAAAGATGTTCAGTTTGATGGTCCGAAGAAACGGTTTTCTCATTTTGCGTTAATTCATTAACACGTTGTATATCAACTTATGGCATATCATCAAAAGGTGTCATTTTTTTAACCCTCGCCTTAATTCCTTGAAACCAGTTTTGATGTTGGTTTTTAACAGACTTTATTAAATTCTTTTGTTCCATCATCTTTCGCCACAACATGCTAAGTGTCCAGTAATTACCAGACGAAACAATCTGGAATTTCGAAAGTAGTTCGTGTCGTGGTGGCATTGCTAAGCGGCTTGTGGCGTGAGCTGCCCGGGATGCTGGGATCCCACGATCCCGCACAATCGTTATTGCAAAATACAATTTACAGGACAGATACGAAGTACTATAAATTACAACTGCGCAACAAATCTTTGTACAACTTATAAATCTAAGAACCATAATCAATCACAAATAAGGATTTGAAATTTTACGTTCTATTTTGGTAACTTTGTGCTGTTCCAAAAAATTTAGTTGATTTTAAAGTACATACACACAATTACAGTGTGTACATTTTTTGTTATCTATCGAAGAACTCGTTTGCACTTAACTTTAGAATCGGCCAAGTCTTTAACAACTCGACTAAGATAAATAGGCGGATGGCAGCTAAGCTCATAACACCGTTTTAGTTTGGTAGAGTTGTAGTTAGGAAAAGACAGGCAATTTTATGAATTGCCTGTCTTTTCCTAACTACAACTATACTACTACGATAGTACAAACGGGTGTTAAACCACCTTGTGTTTATTACTCAAAACTTCTGTAATTTTGTTTCTGTAGTAAAGTGTGGTTATATTTTAACCGACTTCAACAAAAGGAGGAGGTTTTCGATTCGATTGTATGTTTTTTTATCGTTGTTCGCGCGTATCTTCGACATTTTTGGATCGATTTTGATGATACTTTTTTTGTTCGATTGAGTTTGCTTGCGAGATTGTCCTATTTATTTATTTATCAAATCGGTCGAGTAGTTTTCAAGTAATACTGAAAATACTATGATTTTGCATCAACTACCTTGACGACTTTCTTATTTATGAAACGAATTAGATGATTTTTTTTGTTGGAAAAGGGATACTTTAGTGTAGTCTTTTTAACCGACTTCAAAGAAACGAGGTTCTCGGTTTGACCCGTATGTTTCTCCGCGATTATCTCACCTTGGGCTGAGCCAAACGTGAGATATTCGCGCACACAATCTTTATTGCAGTTGAGTGTTTAAAAAGAGAGTGCAGTTCTGCACAGCTTTGTTTTGCAGCGACGCGACGCCTCTTAGAAGCAAACGTTTTTTTTAAGTGTCTGCTGTGTAAATGTGAGTCTCAAAGTGTGCGTTATACACGTCTTGATTGTCTGAATTTCTAACAACAAAAAGTTAGTATGAGACTTGTCTAAAGTTTTAATGAGTAACGTTGTCGGTAAAATTAGAATTACCTAGTGTGAATATGATTGCGCTGATTGAAGTGATCTTTGTATAAAAATAAAAGGATAGTATAATATCAATTACAACATGTGGTATGTATCAGGATGACAAACCTCCCCAATTCGGAAAATCTTCTAACATTTGAAGTCAATAAAAATATTATTATTCAGCTGTTCATTAATTGACCGAACGAGAGCAAAAGACACGTCCCATCATCATTTTTTAATTATGAAAGTAATTAAATAAAATGAAACTGAGGCAACGCTGGGATATCTCCTTTTGAGTTTATTTTTAGAAGACTCAAAAATTCATAAATCAAAACATTTCTGGCCAATTTGAAATTCGAAAATAAATAAGGTTGTGACTTTTTGACAGAACCTAGGACTGCGTATATTATTTGCATAGTATAGATAAAAAAACTAATATGTATTCATGTTATTTGTTTTTAAAAAACATACAATTTGAGCTACTTTTTAACGCGAGATCTACAGCTCACGGAACCATAAGTTATTCAGTTTGAACAAAATTCATTCGCGTACTATTTACTAAAGTACATGTGTACTAATTTCCAAAGCTAGGAAGACATTGTCACACAAAACGCAGCCCCTTTGATCTAGGCCGACACGAGGGAGGATGCACCCCGAATGAAAATGCGGTCTCCTTTGACACACATTGTCCGGATTTGCAGAAATATCTTGTAATGTTTTGGTACTTTATGATGTTGTAACTTTAGTTACTTTCATTTGAATACTTGAGCATAGCAAAAAAAATCTCAAGATTTTTTCATGTTTTACCTATTTTAACTTTAAAGGGAAAATAAGGACAGATAACAAATAAAAATAAAACTCCTTTAAATATATAAAATGGAAAATAATAATTACTTTAATATGTAGGTAGTTATCTTCAAGATTACCCTCGGAGTAAAAAACACAAGCAATTTAACTGTCATTATCTATTCTATACATATGATAAAACTGTTCTAAGATTGTGTGCGAATCACATAAAAACCGCTGAACGGAATTTGATGCGATTTTCAGTTAGGTTGCTTGGGGACCAACTTAAAATCTAAGCTATGTTTATTTTCATAAGGGTGGTTATAGAACTAGGGAAACATCTAAAACTCTCCGTAGTACTCACACACTCAAGAGTAGTACTCTCACACACTAAAGAGATTATTTAAACTGATCGTTGAGTCGCGGGCAAAAGGAATATCTACTGGCGATTTTTCTACTGTCAACGCAGACGAAGCCGCGGGCGGAGGGTAGTTGTTAATAAGTATCTGAGCTTGGATTCTATAATATTCTACTTAGGCCCTGTCCTAATTGGCATAGGTCGCGCGATGCGTTGCGATTTCATCGTGCGATGAAATTGAACTATGGACGCATCGCATGATCGCGCGACCGTCAATTAGGACATTCAACAGATATCACTAGGTTTGATCTCACGGTCGCACGACCAGTTTAATCGGACGGACGCACCATTGCACGAACGATGGCCAATTAGGACAGGGGCTTAGAAATTACTCTGAAAAGTTTCAGACACTTCCACCCGTTGGCACTAAACTTAACAACTTAAGCGAGATGGCGCATTACAGCTGATCATGACACCGTTTTGGTAATACTGCTACTACTACTATTACTACGACTTCTACTACTACTACTACTACTTGCACTCTCTTTCCCTTCTCTACTCCACACTTTTCTTGCCAACTTACCCTCCTTAAGAATATTATTAATAATATCTAATCTACCTAATGGCAGGATAATTTTGCTGATTCACAAATCGTCCACCAGTCGGCACACTACCGCCAACTTGGCGCTAGTGTAGGTAGACCAGTCATTTTGTTGTTTGTATGTGTTTGCTATAAATTTTTGGATGTTCGTAAACATCCATTTTATTCCAACATATTTTTGTTTTCCTTAATCTTTAATTCATTTACTATCCGACATCCATAATAATTATTTATTAGTATCAACCATACATACACTCACGCCTGTTTCCCATGGGGGTAGGCAGACTATGGATCGCCACCTGCTACGATCCTTGCACACTTCTTTCGCTTCATTCACATCTATCAATCTTTTCATACATGCCCTGCGGTATCAACCATTATTTATAATTTAAAATAAATTGTAAAATCGGGGGTAAATGCCCATATAAAGGTCTCCAGCAGTAGCGCCACCAAGCATCATCCCCCATTTGGTCGAGTTATTCTTAAGTTTAATGCAAACCGGTGTTAAGTCATTTTAAGAAAAGTTAGCATATAAGTAAACAATATAGAAGTAGAAAGCAAGTCTTTACCAGATGGTAACAACAGTATTTATTTCATAATGCTCTAAAAATTCAGACGAAGTAGGACGAAGCAAGCCCGCTTGGTAAATGTTTCAGTTGACGACGAACAATGCCACAAAGTTGTTCCACGCGGACACAGTGCGAGAGTTAACCAGTAGGTGGTGTAAATTTTATTATTTCGGAGCAATGACTTCTACTTTGTATTATTATCCAATCCATTTGATCAAGTGGATAACTTGTTTTCTCATCAAAAGCGGGAAACACATGGAAACCCTGACAGTAAGCAGTTGTAGGAAATGTAGTATGGAATGGTAGGAGGATGGTATGCCATGCCACTGATAGGAAGGTCAAGGTTCAAGAAATTAAAGATCTTCCTTCGGGTCTGTACGTGGTACCTACCTATTAGCCCGGGGACCGCGGTCCAACCGATGATGGTTGGAAGTTGTATACATGGCGAGTCGCTGAGAAAACTGCGTTAGCGAGATGTAGTTTTCCATATAATTTCGTCGCTTTCATAGATTTCATATACCTAGTGAATAAGGTGTTTTTGTAATTTGTGATTGGTGTGTGCGACGTAGGAAGATGCTACCACACAATCACATTAAACTAGCTAATCAAGAACACCTTAGTTATAAACTAATTTTTAACACTTCAAGGCCCGGAAAATGAGATTCAATGGATTTTTTTATTTTACTCCGGCCGCATGCGGGCGCGCGGGCATTGAAGAATAAATAGAAATACTCAGCATACAAATTAAATATTGTAAAACAAATCCCTGAAAACGAAAAAAATAATTGGGTCTAATAACTATTTGACAATTCTGTTGGTTAGCAGTTTTCAAATTCTATAGTGAAATTACGTTTACATATCCATAAGTTAGCCTTCAAACTAAAATTCAGTACCGACTGTTTTCAAACAATAACACAAGTTGCTGGTTAAACTCCCACTGTGTCAGTTGCTCGGTTCTCCCCGCCTCCGCCGCGGGCAACCCCTTTATACGAAATTCTGAGTAAACAAAAACACGGGCTTCATATCGAGTCGCGGGGATAGGGTTTTGATGGCTCGCTGATGATTAATATTTTTGTTAGAAATAGACTTTTAAGTATTGTTAACATACTAATATAGACATTGTGTTGCAACTTTCGCGTTGCAAGATATTTTTACACCTACTTATTTTCCCGACCAGCTCACGGGTTAACGTATTGGGAGCTCAAACAACAAACAAACAGGATGCGTTCCGGTCCGATCCGATCCGTAGATAGCTGCAATGTATGCAGTTCTCTTATCCCTTACACACTGGTTGCGTTCCGATCCCATATATCGCATAGATCGCAGCGATCTGAAATCGGATCGCATGACCGGAACGCATCCTCTGTGTTTGAGCTCTAAGAGAACTCTATACATCGCATCACAGAACATAGAAAAAAACGCTTTGTTCTGTGCATCGCATGGATCGCAGCGAACTGCGGATCGGATCAGGTGACCGGAACAAGACCGGCGCACCCTGCTCATGTAAAATGAAACTATTTAGCGACCGGTTGCATTTGACATACATTGCCTTTTCTTTGGTATGTTTTTTTTAACCCAAAAAGAAGTAGCAATGGATCACGATCATCTGTGAACTGCAACCAGTCGCTAGGTGGTTTTTAATTAAATAAATCAGCCCGCCGAACGCATCCTGTGTGTTTGAACCACATTGAACTTTGAGTCTGCCCATGACTAGACCACGGCCGATGCAACTCTGTGTGAAAATATCTATCATTAGTAACGTACGTATTTCATTCCTCTTATTTTAATCAAAGACTAATAGATTTGGGGTAAGCGGATATCGTCAAAACTAAGCTACTTAAATAAAATCCCAGAATAGTACTATGTGGATGGTTTTGGACTAGATTTCCTACTATTTATTGTACAGTCAACAAACACCACTTTATGCAAAACTGATTTTCTCACTTGATTTAAAAAAACATACGAAACTTTAGTTCAGAATCGATCACGGTTTGACAGTTTGTGGAAACCCAAACAGAGGAACATTTTTCGTTTGCCATCAGTGTTGAATAGATCCTACTAATATTTTAAAAGTGAAAGTTTTTGGGTTTGGATGTTTAGATGTTTGTTCCTCAATCACGCAAAAACTACTGAACGGATTTGGTTGAAATTTGGCACACAGATAGTAGATAGTCTAGATTAAAACATATAATACTTTTTATCCCGATATTCCCACGGGAACGGGAACCACGCGGTGAAACCGCGGGCGGCCGCTAGTAATTAATATAATTATTATCTACAAGAGAAAAGAATATAATCATCACTTAGGCTAGGGTGGATGAAGGTTTTTCTTGATTATTTTTGTTTAATGCGAAACCAGTTTTATTATAGTGACTATTTTGCATTTATAGTGATAGAATCAACCCGCATTTTACGATAATATAATAATAAATCACCGGTAGATAACGAACAAAGCAATAATGACGAAGCAGTGAACATTTTAAAGGGGGCTGTCAGTTGCCGAAGTAGCTATCAGTCCACAAAGCGATATATTCACGAAATAAAAGGTTCTATTGTACTTTATATTAGTGGGACGTGGAACTGGGTTAATGACCTTGTCAAATTGATGGGTGCTGTAGGGCGGGGTGACTGTCGATGGTGGAGTATCGATGTTGACTTGACCTTAATGTCGCTAAGCAACAACGTACACCTGAGTGACATTGATGACCTTTCACTCGATGCAATTAAGAAGGTAAACACCTTATTAATGTTTCAATAATTTGTGGTTGGTGTCAAAAGTATATATAACTAGCGGCCGCCCGCGGTTTCACCCTTGTGATTCCCGTTCCCGTTGGAATATCGGGATAAAAAGTATTCTATATTTTAATGTAGGCTATCTACTATGTGTGTGCCAAATTTCAACTACATCCGTTCAGTGGTTTTAGCGTGATTTAGGGACAAACATCCAAACAACTAAACCCACAAACTTTCACATGTATCATTTTAGTAGGATCTATCACCTAGCTACTGCATAAGTTTTCTTAAAACACTAAACTTAATAACTATTCAGCCTTAGAAACATATATTACTATTGAATAAAGCATTTTGTTCATCAATGTTAATTGTAGGTATTTCAATAATCATGATTTAGCTGCAAAATATTGTGATAAAGATTGCAAATCAGATTTATAAAATAAAATTATGTTTTACTGATGACACGTATCTATAGGTACTATGTAGACAGCAATAAGAAATGTATTGCGTATAGAAGACTAGCAATTTATTAAAGCCTTAATAACAAGCCTGTCGTTGAGCAAACAAGGGATGAAGTTAAATGTGCTCATATCAAACGACAAGTGAGAGAAATGGCGTCCAATAAATGTCTCCAGACATCACAAAAATATATAGATGTAATCACATATGTAAGAACAGGGAAAGAGATTTCAAAATCTTTTTTGTTGAATGTGAATCTATGAGTCTATTGAGTAAAGTAACACTATTAATGTAAACATGAAATAAAAGACTTTTTAACGGATACTAGCGCGGTTTTATTGAAAGTACTTTGGTATTTGGTTTGATTTTTGATTTTTCCGACGTTTCGGCACCTTTGCAGCTGCCGTGGTCACGGGGGACTGAAGCTACTCGTGAGCTTACCCTCAAGCGATGAATTTTTTTTTAAGACGTTCAGAAATTAATATTTTACAATTTTATTTATCTTTTTAATTGGTTTAAGTTGATTTTGTGATTTAATTAATGCTAAAGAGAGAGAATCTACTGAAACTACCACCATTTCACAAAATTGGGAGGCCCCTCCAAGAAAGAAATGGCGAAATAAAACTTGGAGAGGAAAGCCGACCTCCCTCTTTTATATTTATTAATTTATTTGCAAAAGGAACTAACCGTATCATTAGATCTTGCAGTGTGTGTATGGGGCTTCAGCTTGTGAATGATGGGGTCCCAAGCTGGTGGAATTTTCCAACCATCATCTCTATTGAAATTAGGATATTTATTTATTTCGATAGCCTCGCGGACAACACTCACTCACTCACTCACTCACTCACTGACACACTCACTGACAAACTGGTAGTGAGATACAACATCTACATCTCGCTGATGATGAAACTATGGTTAGTTTTGATGTTCAGTCCTTATTCACATGCTTACCAGTACAGGACTGCATTGATATCATCAGGAAAAAGCTAGTTGATAACAACATGCCAATTGAATATGCAGAACTACTAGAATTATGCCTAACATCTGGCTATCTGTTATGGAACGAGGAGTTCTACGTGCAAGTGGATGGCGTAGCAATGGGCTCTCCTGTATCCCCCATTGTTGCTGACATTTTCATGGAGGATTTTGAGGAGAAAGCACTAGCCACAGCACCAGTGACTCCCCGGTTCTACAAACGGTACGTAGATGACACTTTCACAATACTACCTAGAGACAGTGTCCCTGCTTTTCTTAACCATCTTAACTCCATAAACCCCAACATACAATTTACTATGGAGTTAGAGACAGATAATAAACTAGCTTTCCTAGACATTCTCATTATCAGGAATCCGAACCAAACCTTGAGCCATACAGTGTATCGTAAAGCAACCCATACAGACAGATACCTCAATGGTGACTCTCACCATCATCCTATACAGTTAGCTACCGTAGGGAAATCTTTGTTTCAGAGAGCCCGCGGCATCTGTGACAAACAACACCTGACGGCTGAGCTTCAGCACGTCAAACAAGTACTGCGTAAAAACAAGTTGCAAGTACCACGCTTTCGTCACAGAAAACGCGACAAACCAGCCACAGTAGAGCGTCAACCTGCCATCCTACCTTATTTGAAGGGTGTCACTGACAAGATTGGAAACATTCTGAAGCGAGCGTCAATCAAAACTTACTTCAAGCCGCCGAAGAAGATCAACCAATTATTACGACCTGTCAAGTGTAACATCCCCCTTCAAGCCGCAGGCGTCTACAAACTAGATTGTGACTGTGGGCTCTCCTACATCGGGCAAACAAAGAGAAGTATAGGGACCCGCGTTAAAGAGCATGTAGCTGACATGAAACATAGGCGCGATAACAAGTCTGCAGTGTGTGATCACGCCTTTGAGGGGCCCAACCATTACATTAGATTTGACAAACCCCAAATCCTTGCTAAGGAACGTAGATTTATTCCTAGAATGCTCCGCGAGGCTATCGAAATAAATAAATATCCTAATTTCAATAGAGATGATGGTTGGAAAATTCCACCAGCTTGGGACCCCATCATTCACAAGCTGAAGCCCCATACACACACTGCAAGATCTAATGATACGGTTAGTTCCTTTTGCAAATAAATTAATAAATATAAAAGAGGGAGGTCGGCTTTCCTCTCCAAGTTTTATTTCGCCATTTCTTTCTTGGAGGGGCCTCCCAATTTTGTGAAATGGTGGTAGTTTCAGTAGATTCTCTCTCTTTAGCATTAATTTAATCACAAAATCAACTTAAACCAATTAAAAAGATAAATAAAATTGTAAAATATTAATTTCTGAACGTCTTAAAAAAAATTCATCGCTTGAGGGTAGGCTCACGAGTAGCTTCAGTCCCCCGTGACCACGGCAGCTGCAAAGGTGCCGAAACGTCGGAAAAATCAAAAATCAAACCAAATACCAACTAATTACCAAAGTACTTTCAATAAAACCGCGCTAGTATCCGTTAAAAAGTCTTTTATTTCATGTCTAGTGAGCGCGTAAGCTTGAGAAGTGAATACTATTAATGTACTTCTTATACTTACATACGTAAGTCTATATAACGTGTTAATGAATAAACGCAAAACCTCGGTGGTGATTGTGCTCATGAATATGAAAAACTTTTACTATGGGGCCAACTCAACAAAAAAAACAGGTGTTTCATATATTCTGATCGAGTAGGTATTGACAACTTGTATGAAACACCTGTTTTTTTTTGTTGAGTTGGCCCCATAGTAAAAGTTGTTCATATTCATGAGCACAATCACGACCTAAGAGGTTTCGCGTTTATTCACTAACACGCTGTATATATTTTAGTTTTTAAAACAAGACCTCAACATTACATATTTAAAATTTCTGATTTGTTACTTTATACTAAAGAAAGATGCTGAAAATTGCAATGGATATCTAACTTCTGTCAAAATAATCAAAATGGTGAACCACCAATAATCGATAATTCCGTAACGATTGTAAACACACCACTAGCCCCAACCCCTTACCGAGACACAATCAGACCCACCGATAGGTGTCTACTTTATTGCTTTAAATGGGTCGTGGTAAAAATAGGTGGTCGTGAGGAGTTAGCTTAAGCGCGGGGAATTATCAGGGTCACTTAGTACCCCTGGAAATGGATTGTGGGCTCAGCCAACGAACGGAAAACACACGGTAATTTCCTATTCAACCACCCTCTTGGTAAGAGAATAAAAAAGATAGGAGTACTAAGTAATGGGCGGGATTAAGGCGAGACGAATGGCTAGGGTACACGTGATGTAAAAGAGAAATTAGGGAAAAAAATAATGCTACGTAGTAAGTATATTTTAATTTGAGCAATGAAAAAAAATGAGTTGTTATTTATGCTGTTAGCTCTAAAATACATAAAAACAGATTCAATTTGAGCGTCGCAATGCCACCTCCCAGCATCATATTATGGGTTGGGGAATAGGGTCCTCCAAGAAATTGCTTCATTAAATAATTGGATAAAACACCAATAGGATCGTTTCGATTAAAATCATTTGTCTGCAATATCTAATTTCAAGAGGTAACAAGATCGTACCAATTTCTTGCGGTTGACCCAAAACTGGACGATTTAAGGGGCCATTAGGAAAACATGGTTTGCGCGGGCCATGTTTTTATATAGAAAACGTAAAGTTGTAGCCACAAAAAAAACATACGACAGGCTAAAGATATTATCTAGTAGCTTCAAGTATTAAATTGCGTATAAACCTCACAGATGATTGTAAAGAAATAGACAGATACAAATGATTTCGCATAACGGAGCCATGACTAATTTGGTGTGCGGGGTTAGGCTTCTATTTGCGGCAACGTAAAAGTGCTAACGATATGGAACGAGGCAAATTCAGCTTTTGTTAATTGGGCACTGAGCTGACGCCGCGATCCTCCTGACACAGACTAATTAATCGAATATTGCTGAAGGCAGAGTTTAGCCCAAAAATGTAGAGTTGGAAGATTTATTGAACCAATCTTTCTAAGTGGCTACAAAGATCATACATAGCTGTAAGATCAATGTTAGTTAATCATGATGTTTCATCCTTACTATAATCCTTTCTAATATAAAAACGTGAAAGTAATTTTGTTTGTTTATCTGTTTATTTGTTACACTTTATCATTTGCACACATTTGTACACGTTGTCTGGGGAATAGAGAATGACATAGCGTACCTTTCATCTCGAAAAGAAACTCAAATGTTAGTAAAGACACTACCTACTCAGAAAATCACTACGGTTGCTCGCTACTCCAATCTTGAAGAACCCAATGGTCTCGTTGTATCAAACTTAGTGATAAGGAAGGTCATCTGAGATCAAAGCTTGTATAATTTTGACATAAAATGTTTGACAATACGATTCTTCCCAAAAATCTTCATAGCAACATACACAGACAAAGATAATGTACCTATCATGTTTGCAATGGAGATTAAAGTTTACTCCACCATGCGTGCCACAGCACTGAAATCAGAGTAAATAAAGACCGCGTATAAACGCCCGTGGCTGAATAATAAACATGCAAATACAGGGGTAGTCAATAAACGAAGTACGAACGTGGAAGCACCACTTGTTAATCCACACAGCAACCATAACACTATTAAAAACAAAACAGTGACACGACACTGGCTATAACGATGAATCGTAAGTATCAGAACTTTGTTCTAAATGTTAATAACAAAATACATAAAAATATATCTTTATCGTCAAGGCAATTAGTCTTCAACAATAGTGAAACTTAAAGGGGATGTCAAGTATTGTCAAGTCGTCCGGAAAAGGAAAATTTGTAATTTTGTTAATGGTTCGATGGGCTTAAAGCAAGACAAGGGTGCGAGTAATTAAGGACCAATTATTTCAATGGGAACCAGAAAAACAAGGCTTATGAATGTAAGACTTAGCTAATGAAAAACAAGAATTACGTACCTACGTACAATAATCCTTATTTGTTTTAAAGTTTCTACATTTATACAGGAAATTGACGGAATCGTGTATTTCGATTAGTGTTTAGCATTGTTTTTGAATTTAACATAATTAATCCAAAAACAGACTTACTATTTCATTTTTATTTGTTTTTTGTGAGTCAGTAATTAAGTATATCAAATCACCAAATTTGCAAAAGCCTTATAATTGCCTTATCGTTACTGAAATTGAACTAGACGTAAACGTCGATGATACTTACGCCAAAATTGAGTGTCTGAATCTCATACCTACGTGGTTTGTTCAAACAAAACTAGAGTGATGTAATATTAGATGAAACGTATCAATCTATCTCTAAAGCAAATTCGATTGTAGTGACTACTTAGCTCATTGTACCTCTACAACATGCTCAATGCCGTGTTTGTATCTGTCTGTACAATATCTAATCTGTTTCCAAGGAGTTGATTTAGCTTAATTTGACTTTGCTTTACACAGCCACATCGAATTCAAATTCAACATTAGATATCAACTGATTATCGTCAAAGGGATGACAAGGCGTTTCGAATTTTTAGCTAACAAGAAAATTTTCGGTATTAGTAGGTTCGTAAATCTAATTTTCAAATATCTTTTCAATTAGGATTACATCCTAATTTTATCACCATTGATTATAATGGCATATTAAGTGACACAACTTGCTAGTCGTAATTAGAAATAATCACATAACTTAATCATTTACTTAAGAGTCATTAAACCGATAATAAGAATAATTTAAAGTAAAAACGCATTTGATAGTAAGCGAGCAGCATTAAGATCTAATCTACCCTTGTATTGTAAGAGCATACCATTAACTGTGAAGCCAACAATAATCGGTTTTTAATTGCAGCACATGATTCTACTTCCCCTACGACTCTAGAAAGCCTCCTTCAGTCAGGGAGAGATACGGCTATTTGTCAGGGGCAGATTGCCAGCTCATTGATTATCGGCTGAGATATAGCACCACCCGTAACGACGGACACTAACTAATTGAACTCGTCTCGGCCGTCACTCCACGATTAACTTACGATTTACATTTTCACATAATTAATTTTGAATGCGATTGACTTATTAGAACTGGAGAATGGTGACTGTTTCGTTTATTTTTGTCCGAAAATCAATATTGAAAATTATCGTTATCAATTATTCTTTTTAAAGATTAATTACAATATCAACAAACTCGTCAAATATTTAGGATGCATTTTTGAAACATCGGCTTTTATTACAAGGATAAGGGATAAAAGAAACACACCCCAGAGATAATTCATTAGCATCCTCATTAACTCCTGTTGATTTTAGCAGCTTCCGGCTGTTAGGGTTGGTTTCCTTCAAATAAATCCATTAGGTACACAGCCAACAATTTCATCTACTTAAGACAGACTTTGTAATTCAGTTTGTTAAGTCGATTCTGAATTAAATAAAACAACAATTTGGGCAATTTCAACAAATATTTTTATCGGTAAGACACAAAATAGACCACCCCATATTTTACACTCTTCAAATATTTAGAGTTCTAGTTAAAATTTTGAAGATTACCAGGTGATTAATCGGATTTTAAATTTTACGTTACCTAAAAAGTACTATATTAATAAATAGAAGCGCAATAAATCTTATCACATAATACTCAATACATGGAAACACTTAAACACAACTACAAATTTAATTCATAATGTACGAAAGTCAGAATTAATAGCACAGCGCACCACTGTTAGCTATATCGCTAACGGCGCGAAAGATATGCTAATCGCCTCTTTATTGCTTCAGACACGCAATCTTTAAGGGGATTTGTTTCGCACAGAGCCTTTTCAAATAACTACAATTCGCAAAATCATTACCGAACTTTGTACAAAGAGATTCCGTGAAACGATTATTTGGAATTCATAACGGCGTTCAACTTCAGTAAACATGTAATAGTAATAAAATGGGCCCTAGTAACGCACCCTGAGGCACCCTTCATATAGCTTAATGTACAGAGCAAACGTGTTTTGTTTGACGAGGGACAAATAATGGTACCGCTACCATTAATGAAACATTTTACTAATATCTGTACGCTTTATCTAAATTAACAAATACAGTACAGCAATTTCGTAAACTTAGTTAATTTATCGTTTTTATATTACTACAAACTAATAGTTTGTTACTTTAAATTTAAGCTGTTTATAACAATATTGCACAACAAACTAGCACAACAGGTAAATATTCAATTTTATTGTATGAACGTAAATTAGCCATAACTTCTAGAATGATCACGAATGCAATGGAAGTTAATATGAATGAGAAACAGCTCGCTACGGTAGCACCTCGTCTTTATCACTGAATTTAATTAAAATCTTCACTGTTCTCGTAATTCTCTTGTTTCAAAACGAGGAAACGTAATGAAAGTACTAATTTTCTTAAATCTTTAAAAAATACACTGTTTTTGATATGAGACAAAAAGGAATGTTAATTGTACTAACTCAACAATGGCGATCAAACTGATATTGTGTAAATCTAATTTGACTGATAATCTAGCTAGATGAACTGTAAAGGTTAAACTACAATGATTTCGAATATTTAAATGATGCTGATGATTACGAAACAATATTAGTAATCATAGTAGGAAATATTTTATAATCAAAATATGATAAACATAAAAATAATACCAACCAAGCTTTTACTACTAAACGGCGCAACGAAAATGTTTTAAATCCAAACAGTAAGTGTGAAGCTTTAATCGTTACACGGCTTCAAGTTACCGGTAGACTGAATGGACCAGGAAAAGTAGTTAATACTACGCCTCACAACGTACGGAAAATTTATTTAACCTTTAACCGGGGTAGTTTTAAACCGCCCTATTTTGAACCGTCTGGCTAGAAATAACCACTAACTCACCCTCTTCCCTATTACGTATGCCGATGGAAATAGTGGAATCCACTTCAAAAAAGTGTTGCTTGAATAATAACGGGCTAAAACATTCAAGACATTAGAAATAAACAATTTGAATGTTCGGATGGATAATTTGCGAGAGAGGATATAAACATTTGGTGTTCGGAAATGCGGCTGTTTAATATCATTCCGTTCCGCAACGAAACGCGTTGATATAATAATATTTTGTATTGACTCTAAGTAGGTTATGCTAATTCGTGAGGAAGGAGGATCAAACATCTGGTTCTGATAAAAAAGAACTGATGAAATAATCCTTCAATGTTTCTTTATCAGGTAAATTGGGTGTCTCAAACCAATAAGTTACCAAAGAAGTGTTTCTATCTCGAATGCTTTTTCTCAAAACATTTTATTTCTTTTGTACATAAGAAAGCTGGGATCTGTTCTGTGTTGTATTGAACATAAAGTTTATACCGATCAATAAGTGCTATGTTCGGCTTTAATAAGTACCTAATAAAAGATTATGGTCTTTCTCCAGCTGAAATTCCAGTTTTATTAGACATTTAGACTATAGTTGCATTTTTATTTTAATTACTGAAAATTCCAATGTCTTTCATACGTAACTGACCCCTACAGGTAGCAGCTAAAATGGCTCCATTATACGGGACAGTGGCCATGTCTATGTGCGTGTGTGTCTGCACAACACATCACCACAGGTAATGTTTGTACGGATTACGGGTTGTTTCATAAATTCTATGCTAATATTTGTTATTCGTAATTAAGGTTTAGTAAATATTGTTAAGTTTTATTTGTTTAATTTAAGACTAGCGAAAAGCTTTAGAAGTAAAAAAAAAAAGCTTAGTCCGTAAAACTGGATACATAATAACCTAGGCTAAAAGAGTACCAAATCTCATCTTTATTTAATTAAACATGATATCGTAACCGCCTGTGTGGTCTAGTGGTTCGCCCATCCGTATAAGACGCAGGGGTCCTGGGTTAAATTCCTAGAAAGGGGGTACATTTGTACTCCGTTTGGTAGTAGGGCTTATTTCAAGTTTACCTGGCTAGCTACCACCCTCTTACCTAAGTCTGGCGCCATAACAACAATTTAAAAATTGTTGTTTTCTGGCATTTAGAGGTAAGATATCCAGTTCCTCAGTGGTGAGGATTCCTGGTGTAGTGCGCTTCCACCTTCGGCCCTATTGTTACTTAACATCAGGTGAGGTGAAGGCCAAGCACTATCCCGTTGTGAATAAAAAGAATATCCATAGAAGAAGGCATTGATTATATCACTACGATTAACAATAGCGCTGTTCCCCCACCCCCCGCAGCCGGCGAGATCTAAGGGACCGAAGTGTTACTTCAAAGATCGAGAAAGAATAATCCACCTCTTGGAATAAGAGCCGTTTGAAATGTAATAAGGTTCTTTGTGTCGCGTTGTTATTGTAACAAACGAACCCGTCGCCAAACTAGGAATACCTAATGAATAAATACCTTTGTGTTTTAACTTAGTCCTGGGATGAAACTCTTATACTAAGAGTTGAACTTTAAAAAAATTAAAGGGTGTTTAAGAATAAAATTGTTAAAACTAGTGTAAATAACTAATTATATATTTTGTACGTTAAGTAGTTACGTCAATTACCTACTCGTTTAGCAAAACAAATTAAAACACTGATTACAAATTAAATAAAATTACCTTGATCATTAATTTCTGGGCGCACGTTCCGGAAATATGAATTACCATTTATGCAATAATTTGGCACCAACGACTGCTACCGAAATAAATAATTTGACTTGTTGCTCCATAAATTATTCCTTGTGACTAATTGCTCGTTCATCATCGCCATTGGCAAAAGCTACGTTTGAAGACACTTGTTTGGATTCCATACATTTTTCTTTAACTTTTCGAATGTCCAAATTATGACGATAGGCCCACTATACCAGAATGCATTGGCTCTTGATCTCGGATCATAGATGTTCATATTCTAATTTCTGTATTTCTATTGGTACGTTATTTAGAGTTCGTTGTTTATAGCATTGCTTGTTATGGACTAAAATGATTAGTATAACTTGTTTGGATTTATTTCTTTTCTAGTCTACGGTTAGTTTTATAACTTCTCGTAGATTCTTTAAAAGCCTCTGCATTTGCCAGGGTAATAGAAGCTGCAAATCCCGGAGATTTAAAGGGAAGAAAACAACATTATTTAAAGTCCCCGCCGTTGGAAGAATGCTGGGAAAGCGTAATATTGAATCAGGTTTAGCTAAGCCCACGTTTAAAGCCCTTTGTAGAGAAAACTTTATTTCCTAAAGATACGTTTTCGCTATCAAAACAGATGTTGTTTTGTTGGATATAGTTCGTTAAAAAGTCTTACCAATAATACGTTAGATAACACCAGGGCTGTACCATTTAATGATGAATCTTACCTGAAACAAATAAATAATATTCAGACAACAGATTACAAAATTGTATCGTATCGGGCAAAAAAATATTCAAAGTTAAATCTAATAGATTGGAAATCGTTCCAAGAAAAAAATATACCAGCCTTACCACAAAACACTGTTTAACAAGTGTTTAACTTAGACACTGCTTAAATATGATGCTGTCACTTTTTAACAATATCATTTGAAAGAGACACAGCATCATATTTAAACAGTGTCTAAACTAAACAGTGTTTTAAAATATTTTGAGACAAAGCCGTACAAGTTTACAAAATCTTGCCAAAACGATTTAATCTTTTTCGGTCGAGAGTTAAAAGTAACAGTGGACAGCGCTGAATTTTGTGATCTTAAAATACCCCTGCAAAGCGAAAAATCCAATAAAGAGCTAAAGAATGAAAATGTCTGTATTGTTAGTTACCTACTTTATTATTAAAAGACGTTTGATCAAATCTTATTTCGTTTTTTCGCCTCACTTAACTTGCCTTGCATCAAAGATAACGAAATTATACCCAATTCCAAGGAAACAGTTCATGTTTCGTTAGGGGCTCCCCTCTTATCCCCTCACATAAATCTAATGATGACGTCACGCCCTCCAAGATATGTGGGAGAAATATGAGGCAATTTTATAGAGAACCTGCTTTTGCAGCGGGGATAGTAGGAGTAATGTAACAGACGCTAAGATAAGGGCTGTTCAGAGACGTGAAATGTTTGTGCGTTTTGATGGTCTAATAAAAACGAATGATGATTTCAGTAAAAAAAAGGGCAAATATTGATGAGATACAACAAACTTTGGCAGGAGACGTTATCGACACAAGTATCATCTGCATCTTGCCAACAACAGACAATAAAACCATATATACACCCAAATAGATAGTTCTTTCGAATTTTTAATTGCAGTTAGCAAAAGTCAGGGAGAAGCAGAAATGATGATCAGAATTTGATAGGCTCTACTTCATGTCATTCGTCAAAGTATCAGAATTAATGGTTCCCGAAAATAACGAAGTTGTCCTCCCATGCAGTGTCTATTTAGCTAGTCGTTTCATTGTTTGTGTTTCTATTTTTAATATTGTTCCCCTATCCATTGAAATCATTTATTTTATATATCTTTCTTACACAACAATACACAAAGCATGGTAAAAGGGCAGATTTAATGCTAAAAGCATTATCTACCAGTCAACCAATAATAAAAAAGGATAATAAATACTCGATTATCTCTAAATAATGTTGTATTATTTCAAGAGCCAATGTGAAAGTTACTTCCTCAGTCAAGTTGTGGCATTAAGCAGATATTATAAAGAAATTACTCAGGTAGGTCATTCATCTAACCCCGTCAGAATATTTCATAAACTCATTTCGTAATCTTTACAGAACCTTTAAAGTTTCACGTGAATATTTGACAAGTTCTTCAGAGGCCTGAAAAAGGCCAGCCCCGTTAATCCCGGCCTTCACAACAATTGTTATGGTTCTGTCGAGTTTATTAATTATTTACGGATCCCTAAATCCGCGGGCAAAAGTGGTGTGCTTCAAACGGACCGTACTTCTCTCATATTTTTTATTTACGAATATTTTATGAAAATACAAGTCTTTTTCGGTTTGGAAAGCTTTGAAACACACGATATACTCATCTTTCTGTTTGTTCTCTCTGTTTGTTTTAATTGTTGAAACCCATTCAACCATCAAGTGCTTTTGAAATATTCTATCCAAATAAAAACACAAGATAGTAATTGAAAAATAATGATAGCATGACTACGAAATAGACTCTAGTGGAGAGAATCAATCAAACTTTTAATAAGGGTAGGCCGGTTGTTCACACAATCACCGAGCCTTCCATCACCGGAACTTTCAAAAATTTTAACAATCATCTTATAATCACCGTAGTCAAAATCAAAGTCAAAAATAGCTTTATTCGAATAAACTTAATTATTAAGTACTTTTGAATCGTCTATATTTTCCTACCACCCGTTCCAGACTTTCTAAACTGACAAGAAGAACGGGCGCAAGAAACTTATCAGCTTTAACAGCAATACGTAACGATATTTACAAACTTAAATATATCGTTACCAGATAATTACAACAGGTGACAGGATTATTGGCAACAAAGTACTTAAAGTAGCAAGTTATATGTTACATCATTTCCACGCATTTTGATCTTTGAGATAATCGTCTACTTTAAACTACAAATAACGTTTACCCATGAGCGTCTTTTAAACATAGTTTTTAAATTCATGCAAAGGAAGATCAATCACTTGTTGTGGAACTTTATTAATAAAGGCTATGCCTTTCCCCGTAAATGAACCTCTAGATTTTGCAAGCCTAAATCTTGGAGGTCTATACCTATATATCGTATCGTATATCGGGTCATTTTGAACAAACCATCCAAAATTTTGAGGATGTGGTCAGTCCATGAAACTGAACAACTTTCTCTATGGAACACATGGTCAAAAATGTAAAATAAAAATCGACATTCCATACAAATCAAAGAGATCACGTGATCAATTCAGTATGGGATGACCAAAATTTTGTGGCGAAATTTGACACATGTTTCTTACAGAAAGTTGTTTAGTTTCATGGACTGGACACATCCTTATTTGGATGGTAAGTTCAAAATGACCCGATACAGTATCGTAGGTTTATTGATAAGTATATGAACTACTCTATCCCAAGTTCTTGACATAATAAAGGCAATTTTACATTCACTGGTTATCAGACAGCAGTCCTCGAGCAGCCAGACGTTGTAAATCTAATTCCGCTGCAATAAAACTAGAAACGCCATGAGCCCACTCGAATGGTTTACGAGCGAAAACAGCTGTAATCGTAGTGCACTGCCCATTGTTGGGGCTACGGACACTTGTGGTAAAATGGAACAAATGCCTGGTAATATTTCTGGTGCACCGCGTGTTTTGTGCACGGGAATTGTGACGTCATACGTTTAAATCGGTTGTTGTGCACGGGATTTGTGATGTCATATGTTTCATTGTTAAGTTAAGACAGATCAATGGGTCTTTGACCTCAGCTCAGCGGGTTTGAATGGTTATAATGTTGGTAGTTTCATCTTTATAAAAATTATCTTTTCTTTTAAAAGCTTTGCCAATTATGCTGTAGGAATTATGTATGGCAGGGTATGGAAAGATGGGTCGCCCGCCGATGTAGAAATTGTAGTATGGAAAGGTATAGTATGGAGGTAGGTTAGCCACCGAAAGGAAGGCCAAAGTGGAAGATCTTCCTCCGGGCTGGGTGGTATTAGCCCGGGGACCGCGGTCCAACCAATGATGGTTGGCAGTTGTATATATGCTGCGTCGCTGAGTAAACTCCGTCTGCGAGATGTAGGTTTCTCCATATTTTGTCTCCTTAGATGCCGCTACAAGCTACAATGCTTTAAGTTATGAATTCATAAAGATGTAATTTGAAGGCATTCTGAACTAATTTACAACAAAAGGTCGTCCCAAAAACGAGGATACAGCAGTGCATCAAAAAGAAGCAAACTTCTAAAACTCAAATATTCTTTACAGACAGAACTTCCTTATATTGAACGTAATCTTCCTCATCTTGTTGAAAACCGGGAAAGTCATTACACTAAGTGAAGCATAAGCGCCTATTAATCATACCCATTGTTAGGTGACGATGGCCCAAAAAACATAAAAAAAGAAAAGAAAAAAAACGCTCGAACGTACCAAAATGGCGTCCAGATTAATTCGGCGGGACAATGATTTAAATTACAATTTCACGGCGGTGATTTTTCGTAGAAAACGGAATCGGTGAGAGATGGCTTCATCTTGTTGTTTTTATGGCAGTGTCGTTTCTTTTGGCTGTTTTCATTTGGCACAATTTGAATTAATTTAAAATATTGCGTTTTTGAAGAAATAAATATTTTTTCTGCTGTAAAGAAACATCGTACGCCAAAGGAGCGTCTACGCGACCAACAAATGAAATTCCACTGTTTTCTTATAGAAATTTAGTTCTTCATGTTTTATTGCAATTGTAATCAACAATTTACAAGTGTCAGTTTCACTTTCAGTCTCAATAGTCTATCATCACAGTACACTTATTATTTAAAATAAACAGAATAAGTAAGTAAACCAAATTCCATTAAATAATAATTTTCATCGATTCCAATTTTTAGACTCTAATTCTTTAGTCACTTGTGAATAAAAAAAATTCACAGATTTCGCAGTTCTCGCAAGAATCGGAGCATTGAAAATGAATACAAAAATTTACGAAAAACTAAATCAAATCAAAAGCAAAATCCTATAATTTTTGTAAGGTATATGCTAGGTACCTTTTTATTTTTTCGATCGATTTGTGAGTGTCACAATCGATCGTAAAAATAAATGTCTGCTGCGCCTCGTGTCACAAAAGTGCCCCTGACTGCTTCGACGCGGCTGAAGTATTATTAACCGATTCACAAAAATCTACTAATTCACTTCTCGTCTGCTTCCGCATCTTTCAATACCATTACCATAACGATCGGTCAATAATCATAGAAACTACATCACTTTTTATATACCGAAATACCCGTTTTTCTACAATTCCAAATCTAAAGGGACCACCTACAGGTCACAATTATAAACCGATTAAAAAAAAACGCTATTTTGTAGCTAAACTAATACCCTAGGACCCTTTTTTTCACTTTTTCTTAAGTCGGTTTTTTCTCGAAATATTTACAATTTAGTAAACAAACACCCCCCCAAAAAACCCGAATTTTTCAAAATTTCACAAAAAGTTACCAGCCGATTTTCAAAATTCAAAAATTCACACGTGTCTCAATAAATTCCTCAACTTTTGGTACTATTCCCGTCTCGATCGTCCTAAAATCCTCGGAACTATGACCAAAAATACGTCTCAGGCGATTTGCATTTGATAACCATTTTCAATGGTAAAATTTGAGTCCAATTTCTGCGTCACAAATTAAACAAAACTTGCTAAAGACCTAACGGATACTAGGTATACAAAAAATATAAACACCTTATGCCTAGGGAAAAATACTAGAGATTTTCATTTGGGGCTCTTGGTGCAGAATGTAGCACTGATTCACAAAACGGTCATCTATCACCATTAGGCATCGTTGTAACGTTATTTTGTGTAAGCTGAACTAAGCTGCCAACAAAACTACCTGCTAGAGGAAACACAAGCCTTAACTGTACCTGACTGAAAGCGGGATCCAACTAAACAAGCTCGTAAAACTTAGGTGTAACGACGATAAAGTTCTAACTAAGTGTAAAGTGCACTTTATGACTACATTACAAAATAAGCTGATTTACAGTGTTTCTATTTTATTAATGGATATTAAATCTTTATCAGCTGCCTTTATAATTCTATCGGTTTCTTTTTGTAAGCTCTATTGCAATTTGGTTTCTATGATAAATAAGCATAACATTGGATTCTGAGTCATTGATGTTTGTATTCTTTCTTATCTATTAATTTAATTGCTTCGTCAAGGTTTAATAATTGGTGCGATTTGTAAATAGTTGATAGCAGTTTATAAACTTATATTATTTATTAGAAATACATCACTTTTTACGGATTTCAGCGCGTATATTATTACTCGTACTTAATTCAGGTCTTATTTTAGAATTATTTAGTTTCGGTTTATTTGTTTTTTGATGCTGTAATCCGTAAAAAAGTGTTTTAATTCTAATGAACTGTACGCGTGGAAGTGTAAGAATTAATTTTTTGTCGGTACACACGTCTTCCCTTAATTTAACATTACACCTATTTTTTTTGTTGTCTGATGTTTGGGTTACTCAATTGGTAAGTTAAATACTGAGCTTTCTAAAATATTTATCAACGTAAACAGTAAAATACCTCAGGCATTCCTCCAGGTGCCTATCATTCGCAACAATCTAACTTCGATTCCAATTTCTCGAGTTCAATTCACTGAGTTCTGATGGAGTTTTCACAACTTTGTTTTGTTAACAAACGGTCAAGGAATAGTAAACGCGCTTCTGAAAACACTTTGTGGGAAGAATTCCACAAAATCGTCTGTGTATTGTAGACAGAAGATTGTGACAATTTCTGCTCCACCCTTATGTGATGAAGGAGCGATTATGTGAACTTAACAAGATTGTAATGTTATGAACATAAGAATAACATGTTGATGTTTAAACCCGAATCATTTCGCGCCATCAAAAGAGACATTTAACTCAAGATTATGCGTGGACGATGTGATTATGCAAACTCTAACAAACGATATGGCCGCCTGCGCAACACCGGTGCTAATCACCTGCCAGTTTAAGCGGCTGTTATACGAAATGAGGCTATAGTCTGGATTGGTTTATAAAAGAAGGCATTGTTAAGAAGTAACACCGGGAAAAACATTAGAATTTGATACATAAAACTTTAATATGTTTTACAACACTCCCCGGTTAGAGTCATTTATCTATCGCAATGAGCTGCGGCCAATCAGTCAATCGCGATAAAACCAAAACCGTTACGTTGTCATTTAGGTTATATTCTTCCTAAAAATCTATGGTTTACCTTGAGAGTTCTCATTTAAATTCTCTAAGATTGTCATTTTAAGCTCCCAAGACATAGCTTTCGACAATTTTAACAAAACTAAAGCGAGTATTTTTCTGTAAACGAAACTGAAACGGTAACGATTTAGTTTTAGTTTTATCGAAATTTCGTGATTGTTTTTTTTACAGACAACAGAAATCTTCGTTTTACGGGATGATTTAATTAAATGTCCACTCTAAAAAAAATGATTTTCATACATTTAAATACAAAAAGAAAACAATTCTGTACCTAATTTAAGTCTGACTGGTCTAACCCCGATTTGATCGAATTGCGTTTCGGTGCTTGACTGTCCAAGTTAGTCTCTCCGAGGTTTAGCCATAAATGAGTTAGTCAAAGGCCGAAACATGCTATTAGTTTTGGACTTTGACTAAGCCTTCTTGTCATACCTGAGGTTTAACTAGGCAAACCTAGGAGCGCCGGGACTTCGGGGTTTGACTATAACATATAGACCAGCAAAGTAAAACGAAAACACAACTTCCTTCTATCAATTTTAAATGGGACGAAGTGTTTTCTATTGCATGAAAACGTATTTCCGTGGAGTGAAGCGAGCAATGCACCTGGTCATAGCCTTCTTCATTTCCAAGCCGTGAACATAAGTTTGGCAACGTCTGTTACTGTCAGTTCGTGGTCATGTCGTCCGCCAGTCTCCATACTAAATGTATGGGAATATTTCAATTTTAAGAGGTCGATATTTTTTTTCATAGTAATCGTGTGAGGTTTAAAATATGAAAATAATTTAGTTCTTTTATTGAAATGCTTTGTATATTAAACAATAAGAAAAATATTAATGTTAACCAGGAAAAAATGGCTGTCAAAGATGTCATCTTTTTTGTTGATTTTCTTCAGCAGGGAGTTGATAAACACGCCCTCTAGCAATAAATTATATATTATTAGAAAGGTCTTTTAAAGACAAATATTTGCTGTTAATATACTTTATATCAATTGTTAATACTTTTGGAGTTAAAGGTTATTAAAGTATAAAAGTGGTTTATTGTCTATGGGAGTTGATCTACCATACCTATAGAAAGGAATGATATATCATAAGAAAGGTTTTTATATGACAAATATTTGCTGCAAACATACTTTCTATTAATTGTTAGTAATTTCGGAGTTTTAGGTCATTAATGTTAAAAAAATTGTCAAGTTTAGAGCGTTATAACTCTCAAAGTACTAATAGTTCACGATTATAGTAATACAATAAAGTCTTTCAAATTTAAATACCTTTCCAATGATGTAAGATTTATTGCTAGAGGAGGCTTAGATCAAAATGCTCATCGTACTAAAGGACCCCCGAAAAGTTCAAATAATTTGACTCAAACCTTATGTTCTAATAAATAAATAATAATAATAAATATAAAACTTTATTGAAATAATCTTACATCACAATTTACAACTAGTTTAAACATAGATAATATAGGAAAAACAAATAATAAATAATTTTTGAAATAATTGTATACTATGTGCTTGACCATATGCGATGTTGCCGTTCTGCTCAACTTCAGGGCTTGGAAGATATAGAAGGCTATGACCTGGTCCATTCCGAGCAAGTTGCGTTGATCAGACCGGAAGTTCTGATATCGATGCCATTGTGACACGAGCGGACAGGTGGAGGGTGACCATGATGTAGGAAGACCGAGAGACAATATTGATAAAAGTAACTGATGATAATATTAGTATTATTAGGTTTAAGTATGATTGCCGTTTTGTATGGAAAATTTTAAAGGATTTGCATTTATTAACATTTTCTTAATTTATTTAACAACCATGAACGCTAATGTTTTAAAACCTTTATGCATAAAATGTTTATACACTCGGCTAACTAATGTTACATGTATATAGGGAAAAAAAAAGTATCGGCTAAGTTACAACGAATTGTGTGGTCATTTCTGCTAATGAAAAAGGAGTCGCTTTTAAGATACTTTTTTAACATTCAGGAAAAAAGTGAAATATTTTTATTGCTGATATAGAAGTATCTGTAAGAGCCTCTGTGTGTGGAAAAAATCGCCAATTTCATACTTTAAGCCCTATTATTTAAAAAAAGAACTTACACCTACCTAGTCCGTTTAGTTTCGTTTCGTTCCGTTAATAAGTCAATAGAATAAAATAGTTTTTATTATTATTAACATAGTGTAAAATATGTCCCCATTTAAATAAATATAAAAAACATACGTTTGAACCAATCTTTGTTATTGATTGCTAAAATGGAGAGTTTGCATTTAAGAAGAGTTCAACGAATCCGAGATAACACACTTTAAATAAATTTGAATTAATTTTGCTTTAACTTTGATCCAATTGAACTAAGTAGATGGTGAAGTGGAGAGTTGTAGTATGTAAATAACTTGAGCTACTAAGTTAAAAAGAGACCAACTTCGAAGTTTCTGTTTAAACAGTCGCAACATAGGTTTATGTATCACTACTAAATGTCAAAATCCGGACAAGTGCGAGTCGGACTCGCACACCGAGGGTTCCGTACAAATTTGTAGATGCATAAATAAAGACTATATTTTTTATGATTTAATTAAAACTATATAGTTTTTTACTTTTCCCTGTACTTGGCGATATTACTTGCCAAATTTCATAGTTTTAGGTCAACGAGAATTACCCTATACATTTTGATTCCCGTGAGTGTCGAAATATGCGTTTTTGCGGCATAAACGGCCGTATCTTTTTTTCGTTAACTTAGATTTTGATTTTTTTTTCACAGTTTCAAGGGAATGTAAACTTAAGTATATGGTTTTAATTTCAATTCGATTCCTTCACGCGTTCCTGAGATAAAGGGTCTTGACGGACAGACGGACAACAAAGTAATACTATAAGGGTTCCGTTTCTTTTTTGAAGTACGGAACCCTAAAGGAACATTTTTGTAATAATTTTAAGTATTTTAAATAAATAAAACATCTATAAAAAAGTTTAAGAACAGCTTACTACGACATTTAATAAAAATATTATTTCATCAAATAAACAAAGAGTGAGCTTAATCAATTTATCTAACTTTAGTAAACTTTAGTTTATGATGATTGAGGGTTGTTTTTCGTAACATTTACGATACTTTCATATAACTTTATTGCCCAAGTGGGAAATTATCAGAAACAGAGTCGAGATGTGTATGACTTTGGGGTATATTTCTTAATGATAAACAAGTATGTGAAAAGTTGGTAAGTTCAAGAGTTTGGCAGAAGTAAGATAAGTTATTTACTTTTGCGAAGTTTGATACACGATAGCGATGAAAGAACTGCTGTTTGAAAAGATCTATGTTTTTTTCTAATATTTACATCAGTACGTTTACGTACGGTTACATAAGTAAGTTTATTAAGTTCATAAGTTAGACAAAAAGAAAAATTTTCAAGAATATGTTTTTTATGTATTATTAACTTTTTTGGCGTTTTCAACTTTTTTTTGACATATTTTGCATGTGATAATATTACCTCAGTGTTGAATACCAAAATATCAACGAAACTGCAGTCATAGACAGAAACATCAATCACACCTCTCAACTTACTTTTATCCCACTAATCCCAAAAACATAGCCACCCTAGAACCACCCGATTCTTCAACAACCTTATTGAGGTAGTAATAAAGTCACAATTCGTTTGGCGGTTGTCTCAAATGATAATACTTCACGACGTTTAGGCTATTATGTTTGGAAAATGTTACCGTTTCGAAACTTGAAAATACTTAGGGAAGCGCCGCCGCTGAGTCAGCGAGATCAATAGTACAGTCGACCTCAGAAGTACATAAACAGATCGTACTTTGTCGCAACAATTGAGGCGTTATTTCCGGAAACAGACTTTGTCCAAAACATTGACTTTTCAGGACACAGTAAAAACAGTTTTGGAATTTATCTCTTTTTGTAAAATACCTACGAGCAATTTTTGTAAGAACCCAAATTTTTCACACCAATATTATGAGTGCTCTAGACTGTTTTTGTCAAAACCAATAATATAGCTTAAAAGACAGCAATCCTAAGTGCTGCTAACAGTCAAAAAGTAAAATGTGCCAAAAATGGAGAAAGGCCATTTTTAGGGTTCCGTAGCCAAAATGGCAAAAAACGGAACCCTTATAGATTCGTCATGTCTGTCTGTCTGTCCGTCCGTATGTCACAGCCATTTTATTCCGAAAGTATTAGGATTACACAGTTTAAACTTAGTTAGTAGATGTAATCTGTTAACCGCTTAACGATTTTAACACGAAAATAAAAAAAAATAACATTAAGGGGGGGCTCCCCATACATAGAAATGAAACTGAAAAAAAAAATCCTTCATAACAATACGTGCGGGGTGTCTATAGATAGGTCTTTAAAAATGACATTGAGGTTCCTAAGACATTTTTTTCTAAAAGTCAACCGTTTGAAAGATAAACACTGCCAAAGTGGTAAAATGTGTCCCCCCCCCCCTCTAACTTTTGAAATAAGAGAGTGAAAAATCTAAAAAAAATATATGCTATAGATCTTAATAAAAACTTTCAACAAAAATTGGTTTGAATGAGATATAGTAATTAGTTTTTAAGATATATCATATATTCTAAAACCGCAAATATAACTTGTCATTCATACCAACACTGTGAAAAACAAAGTTATTTTTACAAACGAAAAATTATAGTGGTATTAAATATAGTATACAGTATAGATTGATCGAAGATAGTGTAGTATAAGATAACTACGGAACCCTATGGCGCGTGGCCCGACACGCACTTGGCCGGTTTTTTGTAAATAACACCTCAATCAAACATAATACTGAGCCCGCCATTGCAATTGTCATTTTTTTGTCAATGTCATTGTCAACGATCAATTTTCGCATCAATGAGCGTCAATTACGTAAAAATTGACAATCACAAATGATCGTCACCGGAGCATTTACGGTACTGTAACTTTTATGTTTTATCTCACGAAGTCCGTTCGGCTATGAATGTTGTTAGGCGTGCACATACACATTGTTGTAGTGTGCGTCTGCACGCTCTCGTATTACGCACACTAACACAATGTGCAAGTGCACGCCTAATAACATTCAACCCCCAAAGGACATTGTGATATAAAACATCGATAAGTTGAAACTACTAAAAACGGAATATTAAGTGGGAACATGGTACGATTAGCAACGAAAATAGCTGAACCATTTATTGTATTGACTTTGACCTATGTTTCAAACTGTCAAAAAAGTTGCTTCAACCAACTTGAATATTCAACGAATTTCGTCGCTGACCTTACTAAAGTGTCCAATTACTTCTGAGTACCGTTCTTATGCCGCGTATTTACAAGAGTGGTATGGTGTGATTTAACTAAAGGCTGACTTTTGTTTACTATTTAAAACTGGAAGTGAGTTCTTCGTTAAAGTGTTAATTAGATTAGTTTTTTTCTCCTTAAAGAGATAATTAGAGAGAGAAAGAGATGGAATTAGAGAGAAGAGTAGGTACAAACAATAATAGTAGTAGCTAACACGTAATAACCTAAGAAAAAGATGAAAAACATTTACTTATTCATCACAAAAAACAAACAACAAGATCTGCTTTTCAAAAAGAAATAAAAGAAATCACTCGACTACTAGTAGGTAATTAAAAAAAAGAAAATGAATCGTTATTCATGACGTCAATCCTACTAATATTATAAATGTGAAAGTTTGTGGGTTTGGATGTTTAGATGTTTGGATGTTTGTTCCTCAATCACGCAAAAACTACTGAACAGATTTGGTTGGTATTTAGCACACAGATAGTAGATAGCCTAGATTAAAACATAGGATATTTTTTATCTCGATATTCCCACGGGAACGGGAACCACGCGGGTGAAGCCGCGGGCAGCCGCTAGTCCTACTAATATTATAAATGCGAAAGTTTGTGGGTTTGGATGTTAAGATGTTTGGATGTTTGTTCCTCAATCACGCAAAAACTACTAAACGGATTTTGTTCAAATTTGGCACACAGATAGAAGATATCCTGGATTAAAACATAGGATACTTTTTATCCCGATATTCCCACGGGAACGGGAACCACGCGGGCGAAACCGTGGGCGGAAGCTAGTTAAACAATAAGGGTAACTTTACGAAAGAAGCGCCCATGGCGGAGCTCGACAGACTGATCGTACTCGATCACGTTTGTCTAGCAACGCTCAGTCCGGCCAGGTGTCGGATGGATGGGTGACCGTTAACTGGCATTACAACTGAGCACTTCCCTGCTTCGGATGGCACGTTGAACCGTCGGTCCCGGCTGTTATCTTCTGATAACAGTCGTTAAGTCAAGTTAGAGGCCTTACAGGTGGCTTGATAAACTAACACCAGAGATGGCCACTATTCCTCATACGTTGAGAAAGAAGAAAACTTTACAAAATAATCCTTATCCTTACTAATATTATAAATGCGAAAGTCCGTTTGTTTGTTACGCCTTCATGTCTTAACTATCATGAAATTTTTCATACACGTTGTCACGGGTATAGAGAAGGACACAGGGTACCTTTCATCCCGAAAATAAGTATTGTTCCCGAGGGATAGCAAAAAAACCTTGCCACGCAGACGAAGCCGCGGGCGGCCGCTAGTAATGTCATAAAAATGGAACACCAGATTCCAACCCGTGTAATCCGGCTGACAGAACCGTGTAGTAAGCGCCGTGCCGGCACCGGAACGGAAGTGCCGATCCGGGCGTAGTATGAATGGGATCGATAGCGGCGGCGGGTCACTGACCCCGCCAGCTGGACTTGCATCAGGGTCACAGCCGAAGGTCAGCTCCAAATACCGACAGTTCACGAGTTTCATAATTAGCTGGGTGGTGGCATTGGCATGGAAGTTATAGTTATTACCTAAAAACTGACTTAAGAAAAAATGAAAAAAAGGGTCCTAGGGTATTAGTTTAGCTACCAAATGGCGAAATAATTTTGAAAATCGGTAAATAATTGTGACCTGTAGGTGGTCCCTTTAGATTTATAATTCTAGAAAAACGGGTGTTTCCGTACATAAAAAGTTATGTAGCTTCTATGATTATTGACCGATCGTCATGGTAATAGTGTTAAAAGATGCAGAAGCAGACGAGAAGTGCATTCGTTGGAATTTTGAAAATCGGTTAATAATCAGTCAGCGGGCGCTTTTGTGACACGAGGCGGAGCCGAGTGTCACAATCGTAAAACTAAATAGGTACTACCCAGGTAACTTTAAAAATATTAGGATTTTGCATTTGATTTGATTTCGGTTTTTCGAATATTTTTGTATTCATTTTCAATGCTCCGATTCTTGCGGGGACTGCAAAATCTGTGAATTTTTTAATATGAGGAATCGGCCGATAGTTTGGTCGGTAGTTTGCGAGAACTCTTAGCAACTAGTTGTACGTTGAAGGTTCAGTCCCGAGGTAAGTTTCGTCAGCTTTAGTTTTAGAATTTCTCAAAAACCACCCCCTAATAACTAAAATAATTTACCCAAACAATTGAAATATAATAACGAGAAAGACGCAAAGTTGCTAAGTCGTTAGAACTGTAACTCGAACGCAGCAACCAATCAATTTTGAGCAGACAACCGGCTCGACGCCAATTTGCATATTTCATACCATAATTAAGTTACGAATTTATTCCCAAACAACTTAATAAGATTTGCATGTCCAAGGGACTTGTGGGCTTCCGTTATTGATTTTATGAAATTTTACTTCTCATATAGATTTCCTTCCTGGTTCACCATTCCGGTTTTTATGAACTCAGGTGTTATGTTATCCTATCCACTCGATCACGAAGCCATGAAAGTGTCTGTTTGAAACTATCTAGCTACCTTACCTCTATCTGCCGGAACACAACAATTTTTAAATTTTTGTTATGGCGTCAGATTTAGGAAAGAGAGTGGTAGCTAGCCAGACGGACTTGAAATACAAACCAAACCAATAGCTAGCCAGGCGGAATTGAAATAAACCCTACCACTAAACAAACCTAAGAGTACAAATTGTACCCCCCTGGAAATCGAACCAGGGACCCCTGCGTCTTATACGGGTGGGCGAACCACTAGACCACAGAGGCGGTTGAACTTATAAAAGATCATCATCATCATGTATCTTATGAAGGTAGATGCGGTAGTAAAAGCGACTTCCGCGATTTTATCCTCCAATACCCATCGTTCATCCATTCACAAGGAAGGCCTTTGCCTCAGCAGTTGGGACATTAAATGGCTTTTGATGAATGAAAATGCAAACGCATCGCAAAAACAGAAAGCAACCTAATCGTTAAGATTCTTTCAGCGGGTCACACCCCAGAAGGGGGGAACGGCACAAGTTTGACGTGCCCCCCCTTCCCTCCACTGTGAACATGTTTCTTCAATACACTGATGTATTCCCATTTTTCGCTACCGACTGTATGAGTTATTGGCTTACGAAGTGATTTGCGAAGAGGGGATGCGACATACGGATTTTTCTGTTATTATTTGTATGAAAAATCTATAAAAGTAAATGGAATTCGGGTTGTAAATACACGAATTTAAAACAAATTGTTGTAATTTCGATGAATATTTTATGACAAACATTATAAGTAGTTACGTTTTAATTATTGGTAGAAATTATACGATTTAATTGTAGGTAGAAATAGGTGTTTTATTCAGCTATCGATTAGGTTAATAGTGGTCCTTATGTTAAAATCCCTAGCTACAAAGTGATTGAATGACGACGACTTTACGAAATACATGGTAACGAGAGATTTTTTTTGTGAAAAACATTTTTAAATGAGTTACACTTGATTGGAACAACAGAAGCAAATAACAAAGTAAGTACTATTGTTACAGATGGTTTTCATAACATTATTGGTCTGAAAATAGTTCTTTACATATACAAAGAGAACTTTTAAAGATTTTTCAAGAGACACGGTGAATTTTTAAGATCATGGTTACAAAAAAAAACAGGCCAAGTGCGAGTCGGACTCGCGCACGAAGGGTTCCGTGCCAAAAAAACAGCAAAAGAAATCACGTTTGTTGTATGGGAGCCCCCTTAAATATTTATTTTATTCTGTTTTTAGCATAATAATTATGTTGTTATAGTAGCAATATAAATACACGATCTGTGAAAATTTCAACTGTCTACCTGTAGTCGTTATTAATATGGAGCAAAAAACGGCAAAAAATCACGTTTGTTGTATGGGAGCTCCCCTTAAATATTTATTTTATTCTGTTTTTAGTATTTGTTGCTATAGCGGCAACAGAAATACATAATCTGTGAAAATTTCAACTGTCTAGCTATGTTCATGAGATACAGCCAGACAGACAGACAGACGGACAGCGGAGGCTTAGTAATAGGGTCCCGTTTTTACCCTTTGGGTACGGAACCCTAAAAAAATTTTTCGTAAAAGCTATAATTTAGATCATTCTTATTACAAAACAATACTTATATTTAGTTACCTACTGAATATAACTTTTTTTAAAATTATCGAGAGATGCAGAGAATTTTCAAGAGAAGAAACATGGGTAAAGTATAATTAAGATCACTCTTATTTTAAAACGGAATCTCTAAATCATAGTAAAGTGTTTAACGAACAGTTTTTATCGACATTCACAGTTGAAGTGAATTGGACAATTATGCAAATGCCCAACGGAATCGCCAAAGCGATGGAGCTTCAGTGCGATAGTCACGGCAACTTCTGTGCGAAACGGGAAAGTTACTGAAAATCATTGTTTTTACGGAACTTTTCAAGAGAGAAATCTGGTTATGTTCCCATAACGTTAAGCAAAACCTGGCAAATATTTCCATATTTATCAGGTTTTGCTTTATAACTTAACGATAACCAATTATCATTAGTTCATCGTTATTTAGGTACTTATAAAGGACTCTGGCAAAGCAGTATAGTACAAACCTTTTACACTTTAGAGAAAGTCACTTTAGATTAGATTATAAAATTTTAATGGATTATCATTAAATACTATACCTTTTACAGTATTTTTAATTTCACTTATTGTGTCGGAAAACCCGACTAATGTTTTAGATCCTCTAATCTACACTGCCCTGCAAAACTAAGTACTACAGAGGTCTATTTTCATACAAACGAGGTAACTTTGAAGCTTTGGTTCTCCGCCCAGGATTAAATATGGTGTGATCTGATGATGGCCATCCAGGGAGTGAATGGAGAAGATTCAGATCCCCATACACACCCAATTGATCTGATCAGAATTTTAAGAGCTGTAAGGATAAGAGTTATCAGTTACAGCATTTCCATACATTTTAATGCTATTTTCGTGTTTTTTTTAAACATATCCAAACAGCTCTTAGAATGCTGATCAGATCTATTGGGTGTGTATGAGTCAATCTCTCCATTCACTCCCTGGATGGCCATCATCAGATCACACCACGTTTAATCCTGGGCGGAGAACCAATGCTTCAAAGTTACGAAAATAGACCTCTGTAGTACTTAGTTTTGCAGGCCAGTGTAGTACATCTAGAGCCTCCGTGTACTAGAAAATGAGCTGAGTGTTTTCCGATGAAAACGGACCAATAGTGCTATGTAACCCACCTGCCCAGTAGTGTGGAGATTATTTATTTACTTATGTGCTCTTTTGGCAACATACAGACATTGTTTTTGCAAAACATTATTAATTGTTTATCTTACTATTAGCTATATAGACCTAAAAGTAGTGCCGATAAGGATATTATGGCAATCTCATACCACGGAAGAGGCGTAGGTGCTGCAGTGGACTGTAATATGCTTAAATAATGATCTAGTAATTTATTACTACATACGAGGGTGGATTGATAAGTCCATGACTTTTTAATGAAGAAAGGCTTTTTTCGGAATCTTTTGTTTTATTTCTGTACATAATCTTATAGTAAGTAACTCTGCGTATTCAGTCCAACGAAGTTCCTACCACTTGATGCGAGATGCCTTATGAAGTTTCTTTTTAAGACACAAAAATAACTTATGTGGGTGTCTATACTGTATAAAATATTTATGTACAAAATTTCAAGCCTCTAGGTTCAGTGGTTTGGGCTGGGCAATAGTCTGTCAGTCACCTCTTCACTTTTATATAAGAGACTAGCTTCTGCCCGCGACTTTGTCCGCGTGGATATTCAATAAAATCCTTAGGGACCCTTTAACCAGGTCGAATAGTATTCTATGTTTTAATTTTATCAAAATCAGAACCAAATAATACTAATCAAAAAAGGGACCCGCCTGATTAGGCGGCGCCGGGTTGCTCCGCCTTTTCCTCTCATACAATTTCATCCTCTATTTCTCTGTAGGTACTAAATTTCATCAAAATCGGTTCATAAGTTTAGGCGTGAAAGTGCAACAAACATACAGACAGATTTACATTCGCATTTATAATATTGGTATGGATTAGGGATTTTGTATTATTGATTTTAATTTTCATCCTGTCAATTTGATTCAATGGTATTCGATTAAACAACATTGTAAAAGTATGTAAGTAGGTACCTTAAAAATACGACAGTAGTATAACTTCTATAGTTT